>CM069857.1:89195676-89835676 GCA_036172795.1 Pelodytes ibericus | reverse complement strand
CATCATCATCATGATATCATCATCATCATGATATCATCATCATCATCATGATATCATCATCATCATCATCATCATCATGATATCATCATCATCATCATCATCATCATGATATCATCATCATCATCATCATCATGATATCATCATCATCATCATCATCATGATATCATCATCATCATCATCATCATCATCATGATATCATCATCATCATCATCATGATATCATCATCATCATCATCATGATATCATCATCATCATCATCATGATATCATCATCATCATCATCATGATATCATCATCATCATCATCATCATGATATCATCATGATATCATCATCATCATGATATCATCATCATCATGATATCATCATCATCATGATATCATCATCATCATGATATCATCATCATCATGATATCATCATCATCATGATATCATCATCATCATCATCATCATGATATCATCATCATCATGATATCATCATCATCATGATATCATCATCATCATCATCATCATCATCTCCATCATCATCATCATCATCATCATCATCTCCATCTCCATCATCATCATCATCATCATCTCCATCTCCATCATCATCATCATCATCATCATCTCCATCTCCATCATCATCATCATCATCATCATCTCCATCATCATCATCATGATATCATCATCATCATCATCATCATGATATCATCATCATCATCATGATATCATCATCATCATGATATCATCATCATCATCTCCATCATCATCATCATGATATCATCATCATCATCATGATATCATCATCATCATCATCATCATCATGATATCATCATCATCATCATCATCATGATATCATCATCATCATCATCATCATCATGATATCATCATCATCATCATCATCATCATCATGATATCATCATCATCATCATCATCATCATCATCATGATATCATCATCATCATCATCATCATCATGATATCATCATCATCATCATCATCATCATGATATCATCATCATCATCATCATCATGATATCATCATCATCATCATCATCATGATATCATCATCATCATCATCATGATATCATCATCATCATCATCATCATGATATCATCATCATCATCATGATATCATCATCATCATCATCATCATGATATCATCATCATCATGATATCATCATCATCATCATCATGATATCATCATCATGATATCATCATCATCATCATCATGATATCATCATCATCATGATATCATCATCATGATATCATCATCATCATCATCATCATCATCTCATCATCATCATGATATCATCATCATCATCATCATGATATCATCATCATCATGATATCATCATCATCATCATCATGATATCATCATCATCATCATCATCATCATCATCATGATATTATCATCATCATCATCATAATATCATCATCATCATCATGATATCATCATCATCATCATGATATCATCATCATCATCTCATCATCATCATGATATCATCATCATCATCATCATCATCATGATATCATCATCATCATCATCATCTCATCATCATCATGATATCATCATCATCATCATCATCATCATGATATCATCATCATCATCTCATCATCATCATGATATCATCATCATCATCATCATGATATCATCATCATCATCATCATCATCATCATGATATCATCATCATCATCATCATAATATCATCATCATCATCATGATATCATCATCATCATCATCATCATATCATCATCATCATCATTGTTGCGGTCGTGGCCTGCTGTATGCTAAATTATGCTAATTATTAATGAAATAATTAATACATATTTATTTAGACAAACAAGACTAACAGTACAACAATAAATTTCTTTGATTCGAGAATACAGATAAATTATGTAAAGATGAATACCAAAAGACGTTGTGATATATATAATATACTTTATTTATACCTCTGGCGGTAAAAACAATATATCTAAAGGGATATCACAAACAAAGTTACAAACATACAACTGTTATATTCTATATAGCATTGTATTAATTAGATATCATGTGTACTTAACTTCAGAGAGGTTCAGCAAGGCACATGGCTGTGTCCAAAATGGCTCTTGATTCCAGGTTGATAAAGGAATGATTTTGAAGGAGTTTCTGCAGCAGTTACTTTCTACTTTTAGTTACAATACTAGGCATTAAACTAAACCCTAGCTTCTTGGCACTTAAACTTAGCCCAAGATGAAAGCTTTACTTTTAACTAGAAATAGTTTCAGAGCTCTTCCTTCTGACCATGTTGTTTCTTTCTGGCCATTCCACATGTGTTTTCTCTCCTCCTCCTCCACAGCTATTGTCCAGTATCACCTCCCCCCCTCCAGGATTTACCAGGTGGAACAAAGAGTCATCACTCACTCCCATCACTCACTCCCTAGTGACACCTGTTGGTAGGAGTAATGCACTTCTTACAATGCTACATAGATCAGATATCAAAATGGATGCCATAGTCAGAGGAGGGGTCTATCTAAAGGGAGGTACTTCATATCATTAATATACTTATGGAGTTGCTTCTGTGACGTGAATCACTAATAAATGACTTTGCAAGCCATATCCAATACAATCATCACCATCATCATGATATCATCATCATCATCACCATCATCATGATATCATCATCATCATCATCATCATGATATCATCATCATCATCATCATCATGATATCATCATCATCATCATCATCATGATATCATCATCATCATCATCATGATATCATCATCATCATCATCATCATCATGATATCATCATCATCATCATCATGACATCATCATCATCATCATCATCATCATCATGATATCATCATCATCATGATATCATCATCATCATCATCATCATCATCATCATATCATCATCATCATGATATCATCATCATCATCATGATATCATCATCATCATCATGATATCATCATCATCATCATGATATCATCATCATCATCATCATATCATCATCATCATCATCATCATCATCATAATATCATCATCATCATCATGATATCATCATCATCATCATCATATCATCATCATCATCATCATCATCATCATGATATCATCATCATCATCACCATCATCATGATATCATCATCATCATCATCATGATATCATCATCATCATCATCATCATGATATCATCATCATCATCATCATGACATCATCATCATCATCATCATGACATCATCATCATCATGATATCATCATCATCATCATCATGATATCATCAACATCATATCATCATCATCATCATCATGATATCATCATCATCATCATGATATCATCATCATCATCATCATCATCATGATATCATCATCATCATCATCATCATGATATCATCATCATCATCATCATCATCATGATATCATCATCATCATCATCATGATATCATCATCATCATCATCATCATGATATCATCATCATCATCATCATGATATCATCATCATCATCATCATCTCCATCATCATCATCATCATCATGATATCATCATCATCATCATCATCTCCATCATCATCATCATCATCTCCATCATCATCATCATCATATCATCATCATCATCATCATGATATCATCATCATCATCATCATGATATCATCATCATCATCATCATCTCCATCATCATCATCATCATCATGATATCATCATCATCATCATCATCTCCATCATCATCATCATCATCATCATCATCATCTCCATCATCATCATCATCATATCATCATCATCATCATCATGATATCATCATCATCATCATCATGATATCATCATCATCATCATCATCATGATATCATCATCATCATCATCATGATATCATCATCATGATATCATCATCATCATCATCATCATCATGATATCATCATCATCATCATCATCATCATGATATCATCATCATCATCATCATCATGATATCATCATCATCATCATCATCATCATGATATCATCATCATCATCATCATGACATCATCATCATCATGATATCATCATCATCATCATCATGATATCATCATCATCATCATCATGATATCATCATCATCATCATCATCTCATCATCATCATGATATCATCATCATCATCATGATATCATCATCATCATCATCATCATGACATCATCATCATCATGATATCATCATCATCATCATGATATCATCATCATCATCATCATCATCATCATGATATCATCATCATCATCATCATAATATCATCATCATCATCATCATGATATCATCATCATCATCATGATATCATCATCATCATATCATCATCATCATGATATCATCATCATCATATCATCATCATCATCATCATGATATCATCATCATCATCATCATCATCATATCATCATCATCATGATATCATCATCATCATCATGATATCATCATCATCATCATCATATCATCATCATCATGATATCATCATCATCATCATCATCATCATCATCATCATGATATCATCATCATCATCATGATATCATCATCATCATATCATCATCATCATCATCATGATATCATCATCATCATCATCATCATCATCATATCATCATCATCATGATATCATCATCATCATCATGATATCATCATCATCATCATCATATCATCATCATCATGATATCATCATCATCATCATCATCATCATGATATCATCATCATCATCATGATATCATCATCATCATATCATCATCATCATGATATCATCATCATCATATCATCATCATCATCATCATGATATCATCATCATCATCATCATCATATCATCATCATCATGATATCATCATCATCATCATGATATCATCATCATCATCATCATATCATCATCATCATGATATCATCATCATCATCATCATCATGATATCATCATCATCATGATATCATCATCATCATCATCATCATCATGATATCATCATGATATCATCATCATCATCATCATCATGATATCATCATCATCATCATGATATCATCATCATCATCATGATATCATCATCATCATGATCTCATCATCATCATGATCTCATCATCATCATGATATCATCATCATCATGATCTCATCATCATCATCATGATATCATCATCATCATCATCATCATCATCATCATCATCATCAACATCATCATCATGATATCATCATGATATCATCATGATATCATCATGATATCATCATCATCATCATCATGATATCATCATCATCATGATATCATCATCATCATCATCATCATCATCATCATGATATCATCATCATCATCATCATGATATCATCATCATCATCATCATCATCATGATATCATCATCATCATGACATCATCATCATCATGATATCATCATCATCATGATATCATCAACATCATATCATCATCATCATCATCATCATGATATCATCATCATCATCATGATATCATCATCATCATCATCATCATGACATCATCATCATCATCATCATGATATCATCATCATCATCATCATCATGATATCATCATCATCATGATATCATCATCATCATCATCATGATATCATCATCATCATCATCATGATATCATCATCATCATGATATCATCATCATCATCATCATCATCATGATATCATCATCATCATGATATCATCATCATCATGATATCATCATCATCATCATCATATCATCATCATCATCATCATCATCATCATCATGATATCATCATCATCATCATCATGATATCATCATCATCATCATCATGATATCATCATCATCATCATCATCATCATGATATCATCATCATCATCATGATATCATCATCATCATGATATCATCATCATCATCATCATCATGATATCATCATCATCATCATCATCATCATGATATCATCATCATCATCATCATCATCATCATCATAATATCATCATCATCATCATGATATCATCATCATCATCATCATCATATCATCATCATCATCATCATCATCATGATATCATCATCATCACCATCATCATGACATCATCATCATCATCACCATCATCATGATATCATCATCATCATCATCATGACATCATCATCATCATGATATCATCATCATCATCATCATCATCATGATATCATCATCATCATCATCATCATCATGATATCATCATCATCATATCATCATCATCATCATCATGATATCATCATCATGATATCATCATCATCATCATGATATCATCATCATCATCATCATCATCATGATATCATCATCATCATCATCATGATATCATCATCATCATCATCATCATCATAATATCATCATCATCATCATGATATCATCATCATCATCATCATCATCATATCATCATCATCATCATCATCATCATGATATCATCATCATCATCACCATCATCATGATATCATCATCATCATCATCATCATGATATCATCATCATCATCATCATCATGATATCATCATCATCATCATCATCATCATGATATCATCATCATCATCATCATGACATCATCATCATCATCATCATGACATCATCATGATATCATCATCATCATCATCATGATATCATCAACATCATATCATCATCATCATGATATCATCATCATCATCATGATATCATCATCATCATCATCATGATATCATCATCATCATCATCATCATGATATCATCATCATCATGATATCATCATCATCATGATATCATCATCATCATCATCATGATATCATCATCATCATCATCATGATATCATCATCATCATCATCATGATATCATCATCATCATCATCATCTCCATCATCATCATCATCATCATGATATCATCATCATCATCATCTTGACATCATCATCATCATGATATCATCATCATCATCATCATCATCATCATATCATCATCATCATCATCATCATCATGATATCATCATCATCATCATCATGATATCATCATCATCATCATCATGATATCATCATCATCATCACCATCATCATGATATCATCATCATCATCATCATCATCATGATATCATCATCATCATCATCATCATGATATCATCATCATCATCATCATCATCATGATATCATCATATCATCATCATCATGATATCATCATCATATCATCATCATGATATCATCATCATCATCATCATGATATCATCATCATATCATCATCATGATATCATCATCATCATCATCATCATGATATCATCATCATCATCATCATGATATCATCATCATCATCATCATGATATCATCATCATCATCATCATCATGATATCATCATCATCATCACCATCATCATGATATCATCATCATCATCACCATCATCATGATATCATCATCATCATCACCATCATCATGATATCATCATCATCATCATGATATCATCATCATCATCATCATGATATCATCATCATCATCATCATCATGATATCATCATCATCATCATCATCATGATATCATCATCATCATCATCATCATGATATCATCATCATCATCATCATCATGATATCATCATCATCATCATCATCATGATATCATCATCATCATCATCATCATGATATCATCATCATCATCATCATGATATCATCATCATCATCATCATGATATCATCATCATCATCATCATCATCATCATGATATCATCATCATCATCACCATCATCATGATATCATCATCATCATCACCATCATCATGATATCATCATCATCATCACCATCATCATGATATCATCATCATCATCATGATATCATCATCATCATCATCATGATATCATCATCATCATCATCATCATGATATCATCATCATCATCATCATCATGATATCATCATCATCATCATCATCATCATGATATCATCATCATCATCATCATCATGATATCATCATCATCATCATCATCATGATATCATCATCATCATCATCATCATGATATCATCATCATCATCACCATCATCATGATATCATCATCATCATCATGATATCATCATCATCATCATCATGATATCATCATCATCATCATGATATCATCATCATCATCATCATCATGATATCATCATCATCATCATCATCATGATATCATCATCATCATGATATCATCATCATCATGATATCATCATCATCATGATATCATCATCATCATGATATCATCATCATCATCATCATCATCTCCATCATCATCATCTCCATCATCATCATCTCCATCATCATCATCATCATCATCATCATGATATCATCATCATCATCATCATGATATCATCATCATCATCATCATGATATCATCATCATCATCATCATCATCATGATATCATCATCATCATCATCATCATCATGATATCATCATCATCATCATCATCATCATGATATCATCATCATCATCATCATCATCATGATATCATCATCATCATCATCATCATCATCATGATATCATCATCATCATCATCATCATGATATCATCATCATCATCATCATCATGATATCATCATCATCATCATCATCATCATGATATCATCATCATCATCATCATGATATCATCATCATCATGATATCATCATCATCATGATATCATCATCATCATCATCATGATATCATCATCATCATCATCATCATGATATCATCATCATCATCATCATCATCATCATGATATCATCATCATCATCATCATGATATCATCATCATCATGATATCATCATCATCATGATATCATCATCATCATCATCATGATATCATCATCATCATCATCATGATATCATCATCATCATCATCATCTCCATCATCATCATCATCATCATCATATCATCATCATCATCATGATATCATCATCATCATCATCATGATATCATCATCATCATCATCATCATCATGATATCATCATCATCATCATCATGATATCATCATCATCATCATCATCATCATGATATCATCATCATCATCATCATCATCATCATCATGATATCATCATCATCATCATCATGATATCATCATCATCATCATCATGATATCATCATCATCATCATCATGATATCATCATCATCATGATATCATCATCATCATGATATCATCATCATCATCATCATCTCATCATCATCATGATATCATCATCATCATCATATCATCATCATCATCATCATCATCATCATGATATCATCATCATCATCATGATATCATCATCATCATAATATCATCATCATGATATCATCATCATCATCATCATGATATCATCATCATCATCATCATCATCATCATGATATCATCATCATCACCATCATCATGATATCATCATCATCATCACCATCATCATGATATCATCATCATCATCACCATCATCATGATATCATCATGATATCATCATTATCATCATCATCATCATCATGATATCATCATCATCATCATCATCATGATATCATCATCATCATCATCATCATCATGATATCATCATCATCATCATCATGACATCATCATCATCATGATATCATCATCATCATCATCATCATGATATCATCATCATCATCATCATCATGATATCATCATCATCATATCATCATCATCATCATCATCATGATATCATCATCATCATATCATCATCATCATGATATCATCATCATCATATCATCATCATCATCATCATCATATCATCATCATCATGATATCATCATCATCATATCATCATCATGATATCATCATCATCATCATCATCATCATATCATCATGATCTCATCATCATGATATCATCATCATCATCATATCATCATGATCTCATCATCATGATATCATCATCATCATGATATCATCATCATCATCATCATCATATCATCATCATCATCATCATCATGATATCATCATCATCATGATATCATCATCATCATCATCATCATGATATCATCATCATCATCATCATCATGATATCATCATGATATCATCATGATATCATCATCATCATGATATCATCATCATCATGATATCATCATCATCATGATATCATCATCATCATCATCATCATATCATCATCATCATCATCATCATCATGATATCATCATCATCATCACCATCATCATGATATCATCATCATCATCACCATCATCATGATATCATCATCATCATCATCATCATCATGATATCATCATCATCATCATCATCATCATCATAATGATATCATCATCATCATCATCATCATGATATCATCATCATCATCATGATATCATCATCATCATCATCATCATCATGATATCATCATCATCATGATATCATCATCATCATGATATCATCATCATCATCATCATCATCATGATATCATCATCATCATCATCATGATATCATCATCATCATCATCATGATATCATCATCATCATCATGATATCATCATCATCATCATGATATCATCATCATCATCATCATCTCATCATCATCTCATCATCATCATCATCATCATGATATCATCATCATCATCATCATCATCTCATCATCATCATGATATCATCATCATCATCATCATGATATCATCATCATCATCATCATGATATCATCATCATCATCATCATCATGATATCATCATCATCATCATCATGATATCATCATCATCATCATGATATCATCATCATCATCATGATATCATCATCATCATCATCATATCATCATCATCATCATCATCATCATATCATCATCATCATCATCATCATGATATCATCATCATCATCACCATCATCATGACATCATCATCATCATCACCATCATCATGATATCATCATCATCATGATATCATCATCATCATCATCATCATGATATCATCATCATCATCATCATGACATCATCATCATCATGATATCATCATCATCATCATCATGACATCATCATCATCATGAAATCATCATCATCATCATATCATCATCATCATCATCATGATATCATCATCATCATATCATCATCATCATCATCATGATATCATCATCATCATCATGATATCATCATCATCATCATCATGATATCATCATCATCATCATGATATCATCATCATCATCATCATCATCATCATCATGATATCATCATCATCATCATCATCATCATCATCATCATGATATCATCATCATCATGATATCATCATCATCATCATCATCATCATAATATCATCATCATCATCATGATATCATCATCATCATCATCATCATAATATCATCATCATCATCATGATATCATCATCATCATCATCATCATCATCATCATCATGATATCATCATCATCATCACCATCATCATGATATCATCATCATCATCATCATCATGATATCATCATCATCATCATCATCATGATATCATCATCATCATCATCATCATGATATCATCATCATCATCATCATCATGACATCATCATCATCATCATCATGACATCATCATCATCATGATATCATCATCATCATCATCATGATATCATCAACATCATATCATCATCATCATCATCATGATATCATCATCATCATCATGATATCATCATCATCATCATCATCATCATCATGATATCATCATCATCATCATCATCATGATATCATCATCATCATGATATCATCATCATCATGATATCATCATCATCATGATATCATCATCATCATCATGATATCATCATCATGATATCATCTCCATCATCATCATCATCATCATCATCATCATCTCCATCATCATCATCATATCATCATCATCATGATATCATCATCATCATCATGATATCATCATCATCATCATCATGATATCATCATCATCATCATCATGATATCATCATCATCATCATCATCATCATGATATCATCATCATCATCATCATGATATCATCATCATCATCATCATCATGATATCATCATCATCATCAACATCATCATGATATCATCATCATCATCATCATGACATCATCATCATCATGATATCATCATCATCATCATCATCATCTCATCATCATCATCATCTCATCATCATCATGATATCATCATCATCATCATCATCTCATCATCATCATGATATCATCATCATCATCATCATCATCATGATATCATCATCATCATCATGATCTCATCATCATCATGATATCATCATCATCATCATCATCATCATGATATCATCATCATCATCATGATATCATCATCATCATCATGATATCATCATCATCATGATATCATCATCATCATCACCATCATCATGATATCATCATCATCATACCATCATCATGATATCATCATCATCATGATATCATCATCATCATCATCATCATGATATCATCATCATCATCATCATCATGATATCATCATCATCATCATCATCATGATATCATCATCATCATCATCATCATGATATCATCATCATCATCATCATCATGATATCATCATCATCATCATCATCATGATATCATCATCATCATCATCATCATGATATCATCATCATCATCATCATCATGATATCATCATCATCATCATCATCATGATATCATCATCATCATCATCATGATATCATCATCATCATCATCATGACATCATCATCATCATGATATCATCATCATCATCATCATCATGATATCATCATCATCATATCATCATCATCATCATCATGATATCATCATCATCATATCATCATCATGATATCATCATCATCATCATGATATCATCATCATCATGATATCATCATCATCATATCATCATCATCATGATATCATCATCATCATATCATCATCATCATCATCATGATATCATCATCATCATCATGATATCATCATCATCATCATCATCATATCATCATCATCATGATATCATCATCATCATCATCATATCATCATCATCATGATATCATCATCATGATCATCATCATCATGATATCATCATCATGATCATCATCATCATGATATCATCATCATGATATCATCATCATGATATCATCATCATCATCATCATCATGATATCATCATCATGATCATCATCATCATGATATCATCATGATATCATCATCATCATCATCATGATATCATCATCATCATCATCATCATGATATCATCATCATCATCATGATATCATCATCATCATCATGATATCATCATCATCATCATGATATCATCATCATCATCATCATCATCATCATGATATCATCATCATCATCATCATCATCATCATCATCATGATATCATCATGATATCATCATGATATCATCATGATATCATCATCATCATGATATCATCATCATCATGATATCATCATCATCATGATATCATCATCATCATGATAATCATCATGATATCATCATCATCATGATAATCATCATGATATCATCATCATCATCATCACCATCATCATGATATCATCATAATTATCATCATCATCATGATATCATCATCATCATCATCATGACATCATCATCATCATGATATCATCATCATCATCATCATCATGATATCATCAACATCATATCATCATCATCATGATATCATCATCATCATCATGATATCATCATCATCATCATCATCATGATATCATCATCATCATCATCATCATGATATCATCATCATCATCATGATATCATCATCATCATCATCATCATGATATCATCATCATCATCATGATATCATCATCATCATCATCATGATGATATCATCATCATCATGATGATATCATCATCATCATCATCATCATCATGATATCATCATCATCATGATATCATCATCATCATCATCATCATGATATCATCATCATCATCATCATCATCATCTCCATCATCATCATCATCATGATGTCATCATCATCATCATCATGATATCATCATCATCATCATCATCATCATGATATCATCATCATCATCATCATCATCATCATGATATCATCATCAACATCATCATCATCATGATATCATCATCATCATCATCATGATAACATCATCATCATCATCATCATGATATCATCATCATCATCATCATCATGATATCATCATCATCATCATCATCATCATGATATCATCATCATCATCATGATATCATCATCATCATCATCATCATCATGATATCATCATCATCATCATCATCATCATCATAATATCATCATCATCATCATGATATCATCATCATCATCATATCATCATCATCATCATCATCATCATGATATCATCATCATCATCACCATCATCATGATATCATCATCATCATCATCATCATGATATCATCATCATCATCATCATCATGATATCATCATCATCATCATCATGACATCATCATCATCATCATCATGACATCATCAACATCATCATCATCATCATCATGATATCATCATCATCATCATGATATCATCATCATCATCATCATCATCATGATATCATCATCATCATCATCATCATCATGATATCATCATCATCATCATCATCATGATATCATCATCATCATGATATCATCATCATCATCATGATATCATCATCATCATCATCATGATATCATCATCATCATCATCATGATATCATCATCATCATCATCATCTCCATCATCATCATCATCATCATGATATCATCATCATCATCATCTTGACATCATCATCATCATGATATCATCATCATCTCATCATCATCATCATCATCATCATCATGATATCATCATCATCATCATCATCATCATGATATCATCATCATCATCATCATCATGATATCATCATCATCATCATGATATCATCATCATCATCATCATCATCATCATCATCATCATATCATCATCATCATCATCATCATGATATCATCATCATGATATCATCATCATCATCATCATGATATCATCATCATCATCATGATGATATCATCATCATCATCATCATGATATCATCATCATCATCACCATCATCATGATATCATCATCATCATCATCATCATCATGATATCATCATCATCATCACCATCATCATGATATCATCATCATCATCATCATCATGATATCATCATCATCATCATCATCATGATATCATCATCATCATCATCATGACATCATCATCATCATCATCATGACATCATCAACATCATCATCATCATCATCATGATATCATCATCATCATCATGATATCATCATCATCATCATCATCATCATGATATCATCATCATCATCATCATCATCATGATATCATCATCATCATCATCATCATGATATCATCATCATCATGATATCATCATCATCATCATGATATCATCATCATCATCATCATGATATCATCATCATCATCATCATGATATCATCATCATCATCATCATCTCCATCATCATCATCATCATCATGATATCATCATCATCATCATCTTGACATCATCATCATCATGATATCATCATCATCTCATCATCATCATCATCATCATCATCATGATATCATCATCATCATCATCATCATCATGATATCATCATCATCATCATCATCATGATATCATCATCATCATCATGATATCATCATCATCATCATCATCATCATCATCATCATATCATCATCATCATCATCATCATGATATCATCATCATGATATCATCATCATCATCATCATGATATCATCATCATCATCATGATGATATCATCATCATCATCATCATGATATCATCATCATCATCACCATCATCATGATATCATCATCATCATCATCATCATCATGATATCATCATCATCATCATCATCATGATATCATCATCATCATCATCATCATCATGATATCATCATCATCATCATCATCATCATGATATCATCATCATCATCATCATCATCATGATATCATCATATCATCATCATCATGATATCATCATCATATCATCATCATGATATCATCATCATCATCATCATCATCATGATATCATCATCATCATCATCATGATATCATCATCATCATCATCATGATATCATCATCATCATCATCATCATCATCATGATATCATCATCATCATCACCATCATCATGATATCATCATCATCATCACCATCATCATGATATCATCATCATCATCACCATCATCATGATATCATCATCATCATCATGATATCATCATCATCATCATCATCATGATATCATCATCATCATCATCATCATGATATCATCATCATCATCATCATCATGATATCATCATCATCATCATCATCATGATATCATCATCATCATCATCATCATGATATCATCATCATCATCATCATCATCATGATATCATCATCATCATCACCATCATCATGATATCATCATCATCATCATGATATCATCATCATCATCATCATGATATCATCATCATCATCATCATCATGATATCATCATCATCATCATCATCATGATATCATCATCATCATCATCATCATGATATCATCATCATCATCATCATGATATCATCATCATCATGATATCATCATCATCATGATATCATCATCATCATGATATCATCATCATCATGATATCATCATCATCATCATCATCTCCATCATCATCATCTCCATCATCATCATCTCCATCATCATCATCATCATCATCATCATCATGATATCATCATCATCATCATCATGATATCATCATCATCATCATCATGATATCATCATCATCATCATCATGATATCATCATCATCATCATCATCATCATGATATCATCATCATCATCATCATCATCATCATGATATCATCATCATCATCATCATCATCATCATCATGATATCATCATCATCATCATCATCATGATATCATCATCATCATCATCATCATGATATCATCATCATCATCATCATCATCATCATCATCATCATCATCATGATATCATCATCATCATCATCATGATATCATCATCATCATCATCATCATCATGATATCATCATCATCATCATCATGATATCATCATCATCATCATCATGATATCATCATCATCATCATCATCTCCATCATCATCATCATCATCATCATCATCTCCATCATCATATCATCATCATCATCATGATATCATCATCATCATCATCATGATATCATCATCATCATCATCATGATATCATCATCATCATCATCATCATCATGATATCATCATCATCATCATCATGATATCATCATCATCATCATCATCATCATGATATCATCATCATCATCATCATCATCATGATATCATCATCATCATCATCATGATATCATCATCATCATCATCATGATATCATCATCATCATCATCATGATATCATCATCATCATGATATCATCATCATCATGATATCATCATCATCATCATCATCTCATCATCATCATGATATCATCATCATCATCATATCATCATCATCATCATCATCATCATCATGATATCATCATCATCATCATCATCATGATATCATCATCATCATAATATCATCATCATCATCATGATATCATCATCATCATCATGATATCATCATCATCATCATCATCATCATCATCATGATATCATCATCATCATCACCATCATCATGATATCATCATCATCATCACCATCATCATGATATCATCATCATCATCACCATCATCATGATATCATCATGATATCATCATTATCATCATCATCATCATCATGATATCATCATCATCATCATCATCATGATATCATCATCATCATCATCATCATCATCATGATATCATCATCATCATCATCATGACATCATCATCATCATGATATCATCATCATCATCATCATCATGATATCATCATCATCATCATCATCATGATATCATCATCATCATATCATCATCATCATCATCATCATGATATCATCATCATCATATCATCATCATCATGATATCATCATCATCATATCATCATCATCATCATCATCATATCATCATCATCATGATATCATCATCATCATATCATCATCATGATATCATCATCATCATCATCATCATCATATCATCATGATCTCATCATCATGATATCATCATCATCATCATATCATCATGATCTCATCATCATGATATCATCATCATCATCATATCATCATGATATCATCATCATCATCATCATCATCATCATGATATCATCATCATCATGATATCATCATCATCATCATCATCATGATATCATCATCATCATCATCATCATGATATCATCATGATATCATCATGATATCATCATCATCATGATATCATCATCATCATGATATCATCATCATCATGATATCATCATCATCATCATCATCATCATCATGATATCATCATCATCATCACCATCATCATGATATCATCATCATCATCATCATCATCATGATATCATCATCATCATCATCATCATCATGATATCATCATCATCATCATCATCATCATCATCATCATAATGATATCATCATCATCATCATCATGATATCATCATCATCATCATGATATCATCATCATCATCATCATCATCATGATATCATCATCATCATGATATCATCATCATCATGATATCATCATCATCATCATCATGATATCATCATCATCATCATCATGATATCATCATCATCATCATCATGATATCATCATCATCATCATCATGATATCATCATCATCATCATGATATCATCATCATCATCATGATATCATCATCATCATCATCATCTCATCATCATCTCATCATCATCATCATCATCATGATATCATCATCATCATCATCATCATCTCATCATCATCATGATATCATCATCATCATGATATCATCATCATCATCATCATGATATCATCATCATCATCATCATCATGATATCATCATCATCATCATCATGATATCATCATCATCATCATGATATCATCATCATCATCATGATATCATCATCATCATCATCATATCATCATCATCATCATCATCATATCATCATCATCATCATGATATCATCATCATCATCACCATCATCATGACATCATCATCATCATCACCATCATCATGATATCATCATCATCATGATATCATCATCATCATCATCATCATGATATCATCATCATCATCATCATGACATCATCATCATCATGATATCATCATCATCATCATCATGACATCATCATCATCATGAAATCATCATCATCATCATATCATCATCATCATCATCATGATATCATCATCATCATATCATCATCATCATCATCATGATATCATCATCATCATCATGATATCATCATCATCATCATCATCATCATGATATCATCATCATCATCATCATGATATCATCATCATCATCATCATCATCATCATCATGATATCATCATCATCATGATATCATCATCATCATCATCATCATAATATCATCATCATCATCATGATATCATCATCATCATCATCATCATAATATCATCATCATCATCATGATATCATCATCATCATCATGATATCATCATCATCATCATCATCATCATCATGATATCATCATCATCATCACCATCATCATGATATCATCATCATCATCATCATCATCATGATATCATCATCATCATCATCATCATGATATCATCATCATCATCATCATCATGATATCATCATCATCATCATCATCATGACATCATCATCATCATGATATCATCATCATCATCATCATGATATCATCAACATCATATCATCATCATCATCATCATGATATCATCATCATCATCATGATATCATCATCATCATCATCATCATGATATCATCATCATCATCATCATCATGATATCATCATCATCATGATATCATCATCATCATGATATCATCATCATCATCATCATGATATCATCATCATCATCATCATCATGATATCATCATCATCATCATCATCATGATATCATCATCATCATGATATCATCATCATCATCATATCATCATCATCATCATCATGATATCATCATCATCATCATGATATCATCATCATCATCATCATGATATCATCATCATCATCATCATGATATCATCATCATCATCATCATCATCATGATATCATCATCATCATCATCATGATATCATCATCATCATCATCATGATATCATCATCATCATCATCATCATCATCATCATGATATCATCATCATCATCATCATGATATCATCATCATCATCATCATCATGATATCATCATCATCATCATCATCATCATGATATCATCATCATCATCATCATGACATCATCATCATCATGATATCATCATCATCATCATCATCATCTCATCATCATCATGATATCATCATCATCATCATCATCATCATCTCATCATCATCATGATATCATCATCATCATCATCATCTCATCATCATCATGATATCATCATCATCATCATCATCATCATCATGATATCATCATCATCATCATGATCTCATCATCATCATGATATCATCATCATCATCATCATCATCATGATATCATCATCATCATCATGATATCATCATCATCATCATGATATCATCATCATCATGATATCATCATCATCATCACCATCATCATGATATCATCATCATCATACCATCATCATGATATCATCATCATCATGATATCATCATCATCATCATCATCATGATATCATCATCATCATCATCATCATGATATCATCATCATCATGATATCATCATCA
The DNA here is from genome assembly GCA_036172795.1 of Pelodytes ibericus. Classification (NCBI taxonomy): domain Eukaryota; kingdom Metazoa; phylum Chordata; class Amphibia; order Anura; family Pelodytidae; genus Pelodytes; species Pelodytes ibericus. The sequence goes on along the minus strand of CM069857.1, from coordinate 89,815,240 downwards.
TCATCATCATCATGATATCATCATCATCATCATCATCATGATATCATCATCATCATCATCATCATGATATCATCATCATCATCATCATGATATCATCATCATCATCATCATCATGATATCATCATCATCATCATCATCATCATGATATCATCATCATCATCATCATGACATCATCATCATCATGATATCATCATCATCATCATCATCATGATATCATCATCATCATATCATCATCATCATCATCATGATATCATCATCATCATATCATCATCATGATATCATCATCATCATCATGATATCATCATCATCATGATATCATCATCATCATATCATCATCATCATGATATCATCATCATCATATCATCATCATCATCATCATGATATCATCAACATCATCATGATATCATCATCATCATCATCATCATATCATCATCATCATGATATCATCATCATCATCATCATATCATCATCATCATGATATCATCATCATGATCATCATCATCATGATATCATCATCATGATCATCATCATGATATCATCATCATGATATCATCATCATCATCATCATCATGATATCATCATCATGATCATCATCATCATGATATCATCATGATATCATCATCATCATCATCATGATATCATCATCATCATCATGATATCATCATCATCATCATCATCATCATGATATCATCATCATCATCATCATCATCATCATCATGATATCATCATGATATCATCATGATATCATCATGATATCATCATCATCATGATATCATCATCATCATGATATCATCATCATCATGATATCATCATCATCATGATAATCATCATGATATCATCATCATCATGATAATCATCATGATATCATCATCATCATCATCACCATCATCATGATATCATCATAATTATCATCATCATCATGATATCATCATCATCATCATCATGACATCATCATCATCATGATATCATCATCATCATCATCATCATGATATCATCAACATCATATCATCATCATCATGATATCATCATCATCATCATGATATCATCATCATCATCATCATCATGATATCATCATCATCATCATCATCATGATATCATCATCATCATCATGATATCATCATCATCATCATCATCATGATATCATCATCATCATCATGATATCATCATCATCATCATCATGATGATATCATCATCATCATGATGATATCATCATCATCATGATGATATCATCATCATCATCATCATCATCATCATCATCATGATATCATCATCATCATGATATCATCATCATCATCATCATCATGATATCATCATCATCATCATCATCATCATCATCATCATCATCTCCATCATCATCATCATCATGATGTCATCATCATCATCATCATCATGATATCATCATCATCATCATCATGATATCATCATCATCATCATCATGATATCATCATCATCATCATCATCATCATCATGATATCATCATCATCATCATCATCATCATGATATCATCATCAACATCATCATCATCATGATATCATCATCATCATCATCATGATAACATCATCATCATCATCATCATGATATCATCATCATCATCATCATCATGATATCATCATCATCATCATCATCATGATATCATCATCATCATCATCATCATGATATCATCATCATCATCATCATCATGATATCATCATCATCATCATCATGATATCATCATCATCATCATCATGATATCATCATCATCATCATCATGATATCATCATCATCATCATCATGATATCATCATCATCATCATCATCATCATCTCATCATCATCATCATCATCATCATATCATCATGATCATCATCATCATCATGATATCATCATCATCATCTCATCATCATCATGATATCATCATCATCATCATCATCATCATGATATCATCATCATCATCATCATCATCATCATCATCATGATATCATCATCATCATCATCATAATATCATCACCATCATCATGATATCATCATCATCATCATCATCATCATGATATCATCATCATCATCATCATCATGATATCATCATCATCATCATCATCATCATGATATCATCATCATCATCATCATCATCATATCATCATCATCATCATCATCATCATGATATCATCATCATCATCATCATGACATCATCATCATCATGATATCATCATCATCATCATATCATCATCATCATCATCATGATATCATCATCATCATCATGATATCATCATCATCATCATGATATCATCATCATCATCATCATCATATCATCATCATCATCATCATCATCATATCATCATCATCATGATATCATCATTATCATCATCATGATATCATCATCATCATCACCATCATCATGATATCATCATCATCATCATCATCATCATGATATCATCATCATCATCATCATCATGATATCATCATCATCATCATCATCATCATCATGATATCATCATCATCATCATCATCATGATATCATCATCATCATCATCATCATGATATCATCATCATCATCATCATCATGATATCATCATCATCATCATCATCATGATATCATCATCATCATCATCATCATCATCATCATGATATCATCATCATCATCATCATGACATCATCATCATCATGACATCATCATCATCATGATATCATCATCATCATCATCATCATGATATCATCAACATCATATCATCATCATCATCATCATCATGATATCATCATCATCATCATGATATCATCATCATCATCATCATCATGATATCATCATCATCATCATCATCATCATGATATCATCATCATCATCATCATCATGATATCATCATCATTATGATATCATCATCATCATGATATCATCATCATCATGATATCATCATCATCATGATATCATCATCATCATGATATCATCATCATCATCATATCATCATCATCATCTCCATCATCATCATCATCATCATCATCTCCATCATCATCATCATCATCATCATGATATCATCATCATCATCATCATGATATCATCATCATCATCATCATGATATCATCATCATCATCATCATCATGATATCATCATCATCATCATCATCATGATATCATCATCATCATCATCATGATATCATCATCATCATCATGATATCATCATCATCATGATATCATCATCATCATCATCATGATATCATCATCATCATCATCATGATATCATCATCATCATCATCATCTCATCATCATCATGATATCATCATGATCATCATCATCATCATGATATCATCATCATCATCATCTCATCATCATCATGATATCATCATCATCATCATCATCATGATATCATCATCATCATCATCATAATATCATCATCATCATCATGATATCATCATCATCATCATCATGATATCATCATCATCATCACCATCATCATGATATCATCATCATCATCATCATGATATCATCATCATCATCATCATCATCATGATATCATCATCATCATCATCATGATATCATCATCATCATCATCATGATATCATCATCATCATCATCATGATATCATCATCATCATCATCATGATATCATCATCATCATCATCATGATATCATCATCATCATCATCATGATATCATCATCATCATCATCATGATATCATCATCATCATCATCATCATCATGATATCATCATCATCATCATCATCATCATCATGATATCATCATCATCATCATCATCATATCATCATCATCATATCATCATCATCATCATCATCATCATGATATCATCATCATGATCATCATCATCATGATATCATCATCATCATGATATCATCATCATCATCATGATATCATCATCATCATGATATCATCATCATCATGATATCATCATCATCATCATATCATCATCATCATCATCATCATCATGATATCATCATCATCATCATCATGATATCATCATCATCATATCATCATCATCATCATCATCATCATGATATCATCATCATGATCATCATCATCATGATATCATCATCATCATGATATCATCATCATCATCATGATATCATCATCATCATGATATCATCATCATCATGATATCATCATCATCATCATATCATCATCATCATCATCATCATCATGATATCATCATCATCATCATCATGATATCATCATCATCATGATATCATCATCATCATGATATCATCATCATCATGATATCATCATCATCATGATATCATCATCATCATCATCATCATCATCATGATATCATCATCATCATCATCCTCATCATGATATCATCATCATCATCATCATCATCATGATATCATCATCATCATCATCATCATCATGATATCATCATCATCATCATCATCATCATGATATCATCATCATCATCATCATCATCATGATATCATCATCATCATCATCATCATCATGATATCATCATCATCATCATCATCATCATGATATCATCATCATCATCATCATCATGATATCATCATCATCATCATCATCATGATATCATCATCATCATCATGATATCATGATATCATCATCATCATGATCTCATCATGATATCATCATCATCATGATATCATCATCATCATCATCATCATGATCTCATCATGATATCATCATCATCATCATGATATCATCATCATCATCATCATCATGATCTCATCATGATCTCATCATCATCATCATCATGATCTCATCATGATCTCATCATCATCATCATCATGATCTCATCATCATCATCATCATGATCTCATCATCATCATCATCATGATCTCATCATCATCATCATCATGATCTCATCATCATCATCATCATGATCTCATCATCATCATGATCTCATCATCATCATCATCATGATCTCATCATCATCATGATCTCATCATCATCATCATCATCATGATCTCATCATCATCATCATCATCATGATCTCATCATCATCATCATCATCATGATCTCATCATCATCATCATCATCATGATCTCATCATCATCATCATCATCATCATCTCATCATCATCATCATCATCATCATCTCATCATCATCATCATCATGATATCATCATCATCATCATCATCATGATATCATCATCATCATCATCATCATCATGATATCACCATCATCATGATATCATCATCATCATCATATCATCATCATCATCATATCATCATCATCATCATCATCATCATCATCATCATGATATCATGATATCATCATCATCATGATCTCATCATGATATCATCATCATCATCATCATGATATCATCATCATCATCATGATCTCATCATCATGATATCATCATCATCATCATCATCATGATCTCATCATCATCATCATGATCTCATCATCATCATCATGATCTCATCATCATCATCATCATCATGATATCATCATCATCATCATCATGATATCATCATCATCATCATCATCATCATGATATCATCATCATCATCATCATGATATCATCATGATCTCATCATCATCATCATCATGATCTCATCATCATCATCATCATGATCTCATCATCATCATGATCTCATCATCATCATCATCATGATCTCATCATCATCATCATCATGATCTCATCATCATCATCATCATCATGATCTCATCATCATCATCATCATGATCTCATCATCATCATCATCATCATGATCTCATCATCATCATCATCATCATGATCTCATCATCATCATCATCATCATCATGATCTCATCATCATCATCATCATCATCATGATCTCATCATCATCATCATCATCATGATCTCATCATCATCATCATCATCATCATCATGATCTCATCATCATCATCATGATCTCATCATCATCATCATCATCATGATCTCATCATCATCATCATCATCATGATCTCATCATCATCATCATCATCATGATCTCATCATCATCATCATCATGATCTCATCATCATCATCATCATGATCTCATCATCATCATCATCATCATCATCATCATCATCATCATGATCTCATCATCATCATCATCATCATGATCTCATCATCATCATCATCATCATCATCATCATGATCTCATCATCATCATCATCATCATCATCATCATGATCTCATCATCATCATCATCATCATCATCATCATCATCATGATCTCATCATCATCATCATCATCATCATCATGATCTCATCATCATCATCATCATCATCATCATCATCATGATCTCATCATCATCATCATCATCATCATCATGATCTCATCATCATCATCATCATCATCATCATCATCATGATCTCATCATCATCATCATCATCATCATCATCATCATCATGATATCATCATCATCATCATCATCATCATGATATCATCATCATCATCATCATGATATCACCATCATCATGATATCATCATCATCATCATATCATCATCATCATCATCATCATCATGATATCATGATATCATCATCATCATGATCTCATCATATCATCATCATCATCATCATGATATCATCATCATCATCATGATATCATCATGATCTCATCATCATCATCATCATGATCTCATCATCATCATCATCATGATCTCATCATCATCATCATGATCTCATCATCATGATATCATCATCATCATCATCATCATGATCTCATCATCATCATCATGATCTCATCATCATCATCATGATCTCATCATCATCATCATCATCATGATCTCATCATCATCATCATCATCATCATCATCATGATCTCATCATCATCATCATCATCATCATCATGATATCATCATCATCATCATCATCATCATGATATCATCATCATCATCATCATGATATCACCATCATCATGATATCATCATCATCATCATATCATCATCATCATCATCATCATCATGATATCATGATATCATCATCATCATGATCTCATCATATCATCATCATCATGATATCATCATCATCATCATGATATCATCATGATCTCATCATCATCATCATCATCATGATCTCATCATCATCATCATCATGATCTCATCATCATCATCATGATCTCATCATCATGATATCATCATCATCATCATCATCATGATCTCATCATCATCATCATGATCTCATCATCATCATCATGATCTCAGCATCATCATCATCATCATGATATCATCATCATCATGATATCATCATCATCATGATATCATCATCATCATGATATCATCATCATCATCATCATGATATCATCATCATCATGATATCATCATCATCATCATGATATCATCATCATCATCATATCATCATATCATCATCATCATCATCATCATGATATCATGATATCATCATCATCATGATCTCATCATCATCATGATCTCATCATGATATCATCATCATCATCATGATCTCATCATGATATCATCATCATCATCATGATATCATCATCATCATCATGATCTCATCATGATATCATCATCATCATCATGATATCATCATCATCATCATGATCTCATCATGATCTCATCATCATCATCATCATGATCTCATCATCATCATCATCATCATGATATCATCATCATCATCATATCATCATCATCATGATATCATCATCATCATCATCATCATGATATCATCATCATCATCATCATCATGATATCATCATCATCATGATATCATCATCATCATGATATCATCATCATCATCATCATGATATCATCATCATCATGATATCATCATCATCATGATGATATCATCATCATCATCATCATGATATCATCATCATCATCATCATCATCATGATATCATCATCATCATCATCATCATCATGATGATATCATCATCATCATCATCATCATCATGATATCATCATCATCATCATCATCATGATATCATCATCATCATCATCATCATGATGATATCATCATCATCATGATGATATCATCATCATCATCATCATGATATCATCATCATCATGATATCATCATCATCATCATCATCATCATGATGATATCATCATCATCATCATCATGATATCATCATCATCATCATCATGATATCATCATCATCATCATCATGATGATATCATCATCATCATCATCATGATATCATCATCATCATCATCATGATGATATCATCATCATCATCATCATGATGATATCATCATCATCATCATCATGATATCATCATCATCATCATCATGATATCATCATCATCATCATCATGATATCATCATCATCATCATCATCATCATCATCATGATATCATCATCATCATCATCATCATCATCATGATATCATCATCATCATCATCATCATCATCATGATATCATCATCATCATCATCATCATGATATCATCATCATCATCATCATCATCATCATGATATCATCATCATCATCATCATGATATCATCATCATCATCATCATCATGATATCATCATCATCATCATCATGATATCATCATCATCATCATCATGATATCATCATCATCATCATCATCATGATATCATCATCATCATCATCATGATATCATCATCATCATCATCATGATATCATCATCATCATCATCATCATGATATCATCATCATCATCATCATGATATCATCATCATCATCATCATCATCATCATGATATCATCATCATCATCATCATCACCATCATGATATCATCATCATCATCATCATCACCATCATGATATCATCATCATCATCATCATCATCATGATATCATCATCATCATCACCATCATGATATCATCATCATCATCATCATCATCATGATATCATCATCATCATCACCATCATGATATCATCATCATCATCATCATCATCATGATATCATCATCATCATCATCATCATGATATCATCATCATCATCATCATCATGATATCATCATCATCATCATCATCATCATGATATCATCATCATCATCATCATCATGATATCATCATCATCATCATCATCATGATATCATCATCATCATCATCATCATGATATCATCATCATCATCATCATCATGATATCATCATCATCATCATCATCATCATCATGATATCATCATCATCATCATCATCATCATGATATCATCATCATCATCATCATCATCATGATATCATCATCATCATCATCATCATCATGATATCATCATCATCATCATCATCATGATATCATCATCATCATCATCATCATCATGATATCATCATCATCATGATATCATCATCATCATGATATCATCATCATCATCATCATGATATCATCATCATCATGATATCATCATCATCATCATCATGATATCATCATCATCATCATCATGATCTCATCATCATGATATCATCATCATCATGATCTCATCATCATCATCATCATCATGATATCATCATCATCATCATCATGATATCATCATCATCATCATGATATCATCATCATCATCATCATGATATCATCATCATCATCATGATCTCATCATCATCATCATGATATCATCATCATCATCATGATATCATCATCATCATCATGATCTCATCATGATCATGATCTCATCATCATCATCATCATGATCTCATCATCATCATCATCATCATATCATGATATCATCATCATCATCATCATCATCATGATATCATCATCATCATCATCATCATGATATCATCATCATCATCATCATCATCATGATATCATCATCATCATCATCATCATGATATCATCATCATCATGATATCATCATCATCATGATATCATCATCATCATCATCATGATCTCATCATCATGATATCATAATCATCATGATATCATCATCATCATCATCATGATATCATCATCATCATCATCATGATCTCATCATCATCATGATCTCATCATCATCATCATCATCATGATATCATCATCATCATCATCATGATATCATCATCATCATCATGATATCATCATCATCATGATATCATCATCATCATCATGATATCATCATCATCATCATGATCTCATCATCATCATCATGATATCATCATCATCATCATGATATCATCATCATCATCATGATCTCATCATGATCTCATCATCATCATCATCATGATCTCATCATCATCATCATCATGATCTCATCATCATCATCATCATGATCTCATCATCATCATGATCTCATCATCATCATCATCATGATATCATCATCATCATCATGATATCATCATCATCATCATCATCATGATATCATCATCATCATCATGATATCATCATCATCATCATCATCATGATATCATCATCATCATCATCATCATGATATCATCATCATCATCATCATCATCATGATATCATCATCATCATCATCATCATGATATCATCATCATCATCATCATGATATCATCATCATCATCATCATCATCATGATATCATCATCATCATCATCATCATCATGATATCATCATCATCATCATCATCATCATGATATCATCATCATCATCATCATGATATCATCATCATCATCATCATCATCATGATATCATCATCATCATCATCATGATATCATCATCATCATGATATCATCATCATCATGATATCATCATCATCATCATCATGATATCATCATCATCATGATATCATCATCATCATCATCATCATCATGATATCATCATCATCATGATATCATCATCATCATGATATCATCATCATCATGATATCATCATCATCATGATATCATCATCATGATATCATGATATCATCATCATGATATCATCATCATGATATCATCATCATCATCATGATATCATCATCATCATCATGATATCATCATCATCATCATGATATCATCATCATCATCATGATATCATCATCATCATCATGATATCATCATCATCATCATCATATCATCATCATCATCATCATCATCCTCATGATCTCATCCTCATGATCTCATCCTCATGATCTCATCCTCATCCTCATGATCTCATCCTCATCCTCATGATCTCATCCTCTTTATCTCATCTTCTTGATCTCATCCTCATCATCATGATCTCATCCTCATGATCTCATCCTCATGATCTCATCCTCATGATCTCATCCTCATGATCTCATCCTCATCCTCATGATCTCATCCTCATCCTCATGATCTCATCCTCTTTATCTCATCTTCTTGATCTCATCCTCATCATCATGATCTCATCCTCATGATCTCATCCTCATGATCTCATCCTCATGATCTCATCCTCATGATCTCATCCTCATCATCATGATCTCATCATGATCTCATCATGATCTCATCATGATCTCATCCTCATGATCTCATCATGATCTCAGCCTCATCATGATCTCATCATGATCTCATCCTCATGATCTCATCCTCATCATCATGATCTCATCATGATCTCATCCTCATGATCTCATCCTCATCATGATCTCATCATGATCTCATCCTCATCATGAGCTCATCCTCATCATGATCTCATCCTCATCATGATCTCATCATCATCATGATCTCATCCTCATCATGATCTCATCATCATCATCCTCATCATGATCTCATCCTCATCATGATCTCATCATCATCATCCTCATCATGATCTCATCCTCATCATGATCTCATCATGATCTCATCCTCATCATGATCTCATCATGATCTCATCCTCATCATGATCTCATCCTCATCATGATCTCATCATCATCATGATCTCATCATCATCATCCTCATCATGATCTCATCCTCATCATGATCTCATCATGATCTCATCCTCATCATGATCTCATCCTCATCATGATCTCATCATGATCTCATCCTCATCATGATCTCATCCTCATCATGATCTCATCATCATGAACTCATCATCATGATCTCATCATCATGATCTCATCATCATGATCTCATCATCATGATCTCATCCTCATCCTCATCATGATCTCATCATATCATCATCATGTTATTATATCTTATCCTGATATCATATATCATATCATAATCATCATCGATATCATCATGATATCATCATCATATTTTTTACTCTGTCTGTCAATCTCTGTACCTAATTTGTCAGTATATCTCTGCTCACCAATCAAAGCACCAATTATTCAAAATAGTTATGAAATAATATACTTTCAAATAAAATATGCAATTGTGTTAAACTCTAATGCATGTGAAAAAAGCTCTAGCAACTAGTCCATTGATGCTAAATATTTTATTAGACCAATGAATATTTTATGGTTTAAATTAGAGTGTGCATACTGTTTTTGATCTGACCTAAATGTTTATAATCAAATATTCCAAATAAAACGATTAACATTAAGGCAACTTTTTGGCCACTAGATGGCAGCAATAATCTCATGTACAAAAACAACTAATCCATTTCTTTTTTTTTTTTGGTTTTTTTAAGGATGGTAATGCATATATTTGTAGTCCTGACTTTTATATTGTGAATGGTCACTTTTTCCCTGGGTACTTCACACAGGAATGAAGAGTCAAAGAAATTAGACTAGGCCCAGATTCTGAGTTGAATAAGCAATGAAGTTTAATACAAACATACGTAGGGTGGCGTATGCACAGACTGCTCTGCCGCACCCTTCTCAACACACATCTTTATAGTAAAACAGAACAGCATAATTTCATAATGCACTGCTAATAGAAGCATATGATTGGTTATAATTTGTGGTAGTGCCACGTATCATCTTAATAAAACTACATTGTTTGCCAGTTTAACTTACTGGAATAATGTAGAAAGACCACCTGATCCTTGCAGTTGTACCCTAGCTACATCCTGTATTTCTCAGACATAGTTGAGCAAGCCTGGTTTCCTGTGAAATATCCCAACACTAGAAGCAAAACTCACTTATACGTCCCCCTCAACTTCCACATTAACCTCTCACTCTCTTTGGGTATCACAAAGGACAAACATGGAAGAAGGCATATAAAATGGAGTCAGTAGGACAAAATGGCTTCCGAGATACAAAATGGCTTCCAGGGAAATTTTATCATCCACAATATAAACCAATGACTAGGCAATTAATACACATTAATAGGATACAAGTAAAGTTAAAATTATACTATTTAAAGGCTTGCTTCAAGACAAAGCTGCCAAGTCCCTTTCTCAAGGATTAATGAGGCTAAAACAAAATTCCTAATTACAGCTGTTATCTTTGTTTTCAATTAGGAATGCTGAGGAAGGGAAGTAGTAACTTGATTGGAAAGCTTACAATCAAACGCTCGGAAATCCAATAAATGATATCATTTTAACTCTACCTGCTTCCTTTCATTCCCACAGCTATCACGGTGCTACTCTCTTAACTAGACATTAATACTAACTAAAACATTTCTTGCTTTACATTAAGATACTTAATGGGTCGGCTGTGGGTGGTCTGGGCCAAGAGATGGGGGATCTGTAGAAACCTGGGATGTCACTTAGATTGCCATCTCTCAACGCGAAGGGACTAAACTATCCCCAAAAAAGAGGAACCCTGTACAATACTCTGATAAATAATAAAATCGATATAGCATATATTCAGGAAACCCACTGGGTACCCTCACATGACAATCTATGGAGATATAGTGCATACCCTCATGTTTACACTTCCAACCTGACTGATGGTAAGAAAAAGAGAGGAGTTGCCCTTATCTTTTCACAAAGGTTAAAATTCGAATTGGTGCACCAAGAGGCAGACAGCAATGGCAGATACTTGATACTCATTGCTAAAATTAACAATATTTCCTACACCTTGCTTAATATATATGCCCCTAATCAGATATCAGCAGGATTCTTCGACAAATTAATGGAAAAGATAGATAAAATTCAAGTTGGAACCCTAGTCATTGGAGGAGACCTGAACACTGTAGCCGATCCGAGAGTTGACCAAAGTGCACATAACATGGAGACATACTATGTGATGCAGGTCCTTACATTACTCATATTGCAAGAGGCACCTATTGTGGATTAACCCTTGTTCTTCCACACTTTTCTCATATTTTGTTCCCCCCATTTTCTGGTATATGTGGTAATCCAGCAATTCAGGTGTTTTTTGCGGTCATCCCCTGTGCTTTCCACCATTATCCTTTTTTCCATATCCCCTTTTTTTCTGTATCTACTATTTTTTATGCTTTTGCCTATTTTCCCACAGCATTTTTGTCACTTTGTGTTTCTCTCTATTACCCTGCGCCCAATTATCCCTTTCAATCTCCCATATATATTGTATCTGATTGTCAGTATATTACCTTACTCACAATAAATTGATATTTATTATATACTCTCAGTGTGCATGTCTGCTTTTTTTGTATATTTTGTTCTAATCCATCTAATCTCCCTATTTGGTAGGTGACAGGTATAATGTATATTGCTTTGTGAAATATTTCCTATGTGGCCATGATGTCATACACTCCAGTGTCATGAATGCTCTTAATAATAGGCTCATTAAAACGCACTTCCTTTTTCAAAGGCTTTTTTACAATAGCCATTTAAAAATCTAGTTTCGTATAGTTATAATGAAATAAAATATTTCACTGCACTGTACAATAGAGTGACTACTATTCAAACATTTGTGATATATTTCAACAAGTTATTATTTTATTTATAAAACTCCATTATATTATGCACCATGCAATGTGGTAAACAAAACATACAACAAATTAGTTTGGTGGTTCCCTAACCAGTCCTCACGGCTCACCCAACATCACAGAATGCCCAGTGGTGTTGGCATGCCATTGGTCCTTGAAGACTGATTTGAGTGGAACCACTGTTTTAGATCAACAACAGTATTGAAAGTTGAACTTCATTTTTTTTTAAATTAGTGGCTCCCAAACTTGTCCTAAGCCACTGAATTAGAGTATCTAACAAATTAGAAAGACTTGACAATATGGTGAGAAGGGTCCTGTCCAAACCAGTGGCGGATTTGGGAGTGCTGGGACAATGGGGCAGTTACCCTCCACTCCCCTGAGAAAAAAAAGGCTTTACTTGGATGCGTGCACAATGCAAGGAGTGAAATTAATTCCTCTCTGTCTAACCACACCAGGGATTGCCTGTGTCCATCTGCGTTCCTGTTTTGGTGACACCATTTATGTACACACACCACTTTGAGTTTATTTCAGTGAAATATTTTATAGTAAGTTTTTTTTTCCCTGGGGGAAGGGCTGTTTAAACCAATGGGCAATAGCACCAATGGTTAACGGGACCCCTGTTGGCCCAACATGCCCCCGCTGCCCGTATAACCACATCCAGGAGTTCTGCCAGATATGACAGCAGATATCTCGAAAACCGCTTGTTTCACTGCAGGATGTGTCAGGCACGTCCATTGTCGGGAACCGAGTTCCCAGCTGAATGTGTCTGACATGTCCATTGTCACAAAGGGGTTAATAGACAAACAGTGATTTTTTTTAAAATTCTTTTAATTTATCAATGTAAAAAAAATCACAATCACATATATGTACAAAAATAAATATAAACATAATTATATATGCATCTGTTTAATACCATGTGCTTAAACTCGATATTTAAAAAACTGATGGCTGTAAACGGCTTTATGATGAGCATATTTTTGTTTGTAATAGTGTAAATTAGAGAGTCAACAATCAGTATAAAAACAGACTTACTATATATAAACGTAAGAGCCCAGTGGAGATAATAAGGGGTCCCCTCTTTTAGCAAGACCTGGATAGTAAGAAGGAATGGAGGGCGGTAGGAGCAGTGGGCAGAGGTTTTATTATGCATCTATAGGATTCTTAATGCTCAGGTAACCACCACTTGATGGATATTTACAGGGCCATCTTTAACATTGACAGGAGTATAACTAGAACAGGTTAGCAGGATGTAGCAGGATAAAGCAAATCGATGAGCCAAGCAGAGCAAAACAAGTGCAAAGGGACTGAGGCAGAGCAGAAATACAGAGTGCAGGGCTGAAGGACAGAGCAAGGTGCAAAGGGAGAACTAAAGCATACAAGGAAAGGCAAAGGATAAGCAATAACTAAAGAGATATATATAGATAAATAAATAACACAGACCAACATACAGAGGACAGGGCAAGGGCTACAGGAACAGATGGGATGGAGTGAGGAGACGGGATCCTCAGAAGCTTCAGGGAGAGAGGATAAGAGAACATATATATATACACAAACAAACATGCAGGAACTGACCTAACACTCTTAGATTAAACAGTAAGGATTTGGTTAATTATGGCCATAACATTAAGTTTGCCAACCACGTCAAGGTACCTTACATTAGGCAAGTCCCTACGCTAAAACTGAATAGCAAACTAATAGCAATCCACAGACATACAAACAGAAAAATTACCAGCAGAGCTGAAGGAAGCAAAACAGAGTAAACGGGTGTGGTTGCTTTATAGTGGAACTAAGCAAGAGGAAACTAAGAAAACCTGGAATGGAGCAATAGAATAACAGAGAGCAAGAAACCCAGAAATGGATCAGAGCAGGCACTAAAGTAACAGGAACATGAGAGTTTAACAGAGTTCTGAGACAGGGCTGAGAAATACAGGAAATCAGGATACAGGGCATAAGAGCAGACTTAGCCTACAATTACATGAGCAACCTCCGGAGGCGACCAGCACTACTGCTTTGCTGGATAACTTCTTTAAGGGAACAGAAGTTATCACACGTACAGATTCCCTGGTCAAATGTCACGGAGTGCTCACAGGTAGGGGCTACTCTGGAACAGGGCAGGATCCGGACTATAGCTGGATTGGGAAGGTGCCACACTGGGGGAGTACCAGTAGGTGGTCAAACAAGGGAAGGGTTTGGCACTCTGTGGGGGGATACCACTATGTGGCTAACCTAGAGAGGAGTGCCACTCTGTGGGGAATACCACTAAGTGGCCAAGCTAGAGAGGGGTGCCACTCTGTGGGGGATACCACTATGCGGCCGAGCTAGAGAGGGGTGCCACTCTGTGGGGGGATACCACTATGTGGCTGAGATAGAGAGTGATGCCATTCTGTGGCCAAGCGAGAGAGGGATGGACAAGTTACAGGTATGCAAAACAAAGGTGGGAACAAGCATAGGTAATAAGCAAGACCATAGAGAAAAGCAAAACCAGGAGCGAGCATAGAAAATAAACAAGTGAGCAAAGCAAAAGAATACTGAGATCAATGGAACAGCTTGGACGAGTCTGCAAACTGGGTGAGGCCTTACAATATATGACTAAATTACATGAAATATATAAACTAACCATATGACACATGTAATATATATATGTATATATATATATATATATATATATATATATATAAATATATATCAGGTTCATTTAATATTTATGTAATATAGCTTGGGGGTGGGGCTGTACAATTGCACACAAAGAGACAAGCTAACACACACACAGTCTATGTGTACACAGAAAACCTTACACAGTCAGATAGACAAACTTACACACACAGACTTACACAGTCAGACACAATTACACACAGACAACCTTAAACAGTCAGATAGACAGACTTACACAGACAATCTTACAGTCAGATAGACACACTCACACACACAAACTTACACTGTCAGATAGACACACTTACACACAGAGACTTACACAATCAGATAGACACACTTACACACACAGTCTGTTAGGATCACGTACCGTGGTTCTGGTGTGGAGTCCAGTTGAAGGAGTAACACTCTTACAATACACTATAAACTTGGTAGGACCAAATTGGTACAGGTCCTCAGGAATGTAGCGTTGGTATGAGTGCCCAGAAAAGGTATGATGTAGTGGTACTGGTACTGATGAGGAGTCCCAATAGAACTGACAGGACGTTTTGGTTGTAGTACTAACTTTGGTCAATAGGAGGGGTAATAATCAGGTTGTAGATGTAGTACCGAAAAGTCACCAGTTGAGGCTGTGCAGAGTAGTCTTTGTTGCAATACTAGATATTGACCAGCAGGTGGTGCACTACTCCGTTTTTCAGCAGAAGACAGGCACAGCAGGCATAAGCTGAAAGTGACGATCTCAGTGGGAAACAGCAACTGGATTTCTGAAGGTAAGTTTGCTGAGACAAGTACCTTAGAGAGAGAATAGTACAGGAACAAGCCAGGGGTCTTCTGGGAGCCAGATAGTAGAATAGTCAGGGTGGAAGCCAGAAGGTCGAGGGAGCCAGAGATCAGGATAGTCAGGTAGAGAAGCCGTGGGTCAGGAACCCATTTATCAGGGAGGTCAAAACAAGCCAGGTAATACAGAAGGGATTAGGATACAAACGCTTAGGGTACAAACAGCACAGATAACTGAGTAAGGAGAATTTGGCGCCAGGGAAATTTAAAGGGCAGTAAGCCCGCCCCCCTATGACACCAGGGAGTGACGTTGCCTCCTCCTTTGCCGTGGTAACGGAGTGGGGTCTTTAAAAATGGGTGTCCCTTGTGCCTGTGTAATCATTGGATGGTGGGTAGGGGAAGTGCAGGGTGCATGCTGAAGGCCCTTCTGAGGCCTGGGGGCTGGAGAAGCACTGCAAAGAATCGTGCCATGACGGACCTGATGCAGGCCTGAGGCAATTACTGGTGAGGGTTGTGGCCTGAGGGAATATTTATTATGACACAGTCAGACTTAAACACACACACACTACTTTTGCTTGTCTACCTCCCTGCTCGCTTACCTTACATTTGCAATGAGGGGGCTGTTTCTTCTGTGCATGGCTCCATGTATTCTGAGCACCGGTATGCCATGGACATCCGGTGCTTAAACATGCTCTGTGAGGGGGCCGAGATTTCCCCCTCGCGCGACACAGGCAGATGCACACGGAGTGCACCTCTGTGTCCACAGTTTAGGTGCATAGTGCAGGTAGCAGTTACGGATGTGCATGGGCAGCGGGCCCACCGGGCAGCTGCCATGGGCCCCCCCAGGAGTAAGTGGGCCTGGGGAAGCTTCCCTCTGCCCCACGCTAAAGATTGCCCTGGATGTTAATACAGAAAGCCCTCCGGTACTTATCTCTCTCCTCTAGTTCCAAATGGAACAAGAACGTTTGTGGAGTGAGTCTCCCCCTGTTGGAATTTCGGACAACTTCCTCCTGACTACTTTCAGTTCACAACAGTCCCACCAAATTAACATCCTGTCTGCCTTCAAAATAACTATGTCCCATTACTGGAGAAAATCAGGGAATCCAACCTGGATGGAATGTAGAGCACAAATAAAATTCCAGGTAGAGGCGGAAAGATATTTTTTTTAAAAAACTCATAATCTACGGGCGAAAGAGGAGCTCGGGAAGCTGTGGAGTGGTTGGGCTGCCTCCTTTCCTTGACCGCCTCTAGTGGACAACTTCCTGCCCAGAGCAACACGCATACCCCACAAAATAATGAGACATTAAATAGAATCCCCCGGTACATCACCATGTTAAATCACTACGGGCTCCCCCTCCCTTCCCTTCCCTACCCCCGGATTAATTTACAGGATTATCTAGCAGAGCTTAGGAAGTTTGATGTATGAATGTAGTATGAATGTTGATACCCACTTATGCACTAATCAAGCAACAATTGATTTGTATTATTTGGCGGCGGATTGTTATAAATCTGTTAAGTGTATTTGTTAAGCACTAATGTTGCAATTACCTTGTTTTGTAAAGAACTTTTTGAAAACAATAAAGATTGATAAATAATAAAAAAAAAAAAAAAATGCCCTGGA
The DNA here is from genome assembly GCA_036172795.1 of Pelodytes ibericus. Classification (NCBI taxonomy): domain Eukaryota; kingdom Metazoa; phylum Chordata; class Amphibia; order Anura; family Pelodytidae; genus Pelodytes; species Pelodytes ibericus. Next base: position 89,795,738 of record CM069857.1, on the reverse strand, counting down.
TATTTAGAAAAAGAGTATGCCAGCTATCCCATATATAGGTATAGGCAAACAAATCTGAGTCATCATAAAAAAACTGCTCTTTCCATGGTAGCCTGATAATTTATTTGAGTCTTAATGTTGGGCAATGTGGTCTCTCTCCAATGTCTCGAAAGCAAAGCTTTATAGCCATAAAGATATGAGTTAGTACATTTTTTGAGGCTTAGAAAGCTTCAGAAAATCCAAAATGAAGAGGAATCTAGCTGGTGAAAGACCACCAATGTCAAACTTCAATTCTGTCAGCAGAGATAGAACGTTTATCAGGTTTTACACTCCCACCATACATGTAACAGGAAGCCAGGGGCTGCGTCACAGCGCCAGCACTGGTTTGAAGTTAAAGGCTGACATTTATACAACCTTGTGGGAACCAAGTACCATCCGTGTGGTATTTTTACATGGGTTTCCTGAATATTAATGCAGTGGAGATTTTTCCTAACCGTTTTGAATGTTCTCAACCAGTCTGGGATTGAAAAGATTTTCCCCATGTCTCTTTCGCACTTGGTAACATTATTTAATTTCTCATCCTCAACATTACTCATTATGATATTCCAGACTTTTGATGCTAACTTGGGAAGGGGACTATAAAATTATGTTTCCAGAGGACCTTTGTCTATGATAGTAAGTTTACCCAACAGGTCAACCAGTCTTATATATACAAAGGTTTAAGAAATAGGGAGGCCAAATTTTTCTTGTAGTTTGGCAAAAGAACATAGCCCGGATTCATTAATTAAGTTGGATATTTTTAGGATGCCCAGCTTGGAACAAATTTAAGGTTAATATCTTGGGTAATAATCTGAAGGCGGACAAAGAGTTTTAAAAATAAAATAAAAGGTTTTTGGTATATAGCTGGTTTTTAATGGGACCAATGGAAGAGAATACTTGTTTTATGATATTGCTATCGATATTTAATTTCCTAAAGCAATTCTCGTTTAGCCAGAATAAGTGTAGGGGATCAATGTTATTACAAATTTGTTTGTCATGTATGTACCATGTTTGTAATTAAGTTAGGGTTACCCCATTGCATAAAGTGTGCAAACATTACTGTGTCATGCAAAAAAAAATCACATATGGAAAAGAAAGGCAATTCTGGTGTTCCTTCCTCTCATACATAGGAGACAAAAAGTTTATGAAAAAAGTTTAGGGTATTTTTTGGGATACGTATCGGAATTGTTTGAAACAAATATTGCAACTTGGGCAGAATATAAGACCTTAGTATATTTAATTTGCCCAACTTGGAGGTCCAAGTACTACTCCATCTCCCCAACAGGGGAGACAAAGTTCCAGGTACATTTTTTGAACCAAAGTATTACCTGAAAATTTAATTTGATCCCTAAGTATGAGATGGAATCGTTACACCAAATAAATCTGTAATTGGATTCAAGGGTCAGTTTTTGATCTAAAGAGAGATTATTGTAAATCACCTGTGTTTTTTAAATATTTATTTTATAATTTGAATATCTACTATATTCTTTTATACATTTAAGAATGTCCAATATAGATTGGTTCGGGTTGGTTACTGTTAAGATGATGTCGTTGGCAAACAATGTAATTTTTTGTTCGGAGGTTCCCAAAAAATGCCCAAAATATAATTTAATTGCCTGATATATATTGCAAGGGGTTCGATAGTGAGGATGTATAGAAGGGGGCAAGGGGGCAACCCCACCTCATACCATTCCCTACACCAAACCACGTTGAATCCAAACCAATACCATAGATCTTAGCCACTGGGTACGAATAAAGTAGCATGGTCAGATCTTTAACCCCTTGCCGACACAGGACTTGCTAGGAGTTAAATACACAGGACGGACCTAGTCCGTCCTGCATCAAAATGAGCACCAAAAGTGATTCTTTTTTCGCTTTCAGTGCTCAAATGGTATTGGAAGAATCGTGCAATACTAAAAAAAATGTCCGTCGGCATTTCGATCACTCTGGAGAGCGATTGAAATGCCAGTTTGAAAAGCACAGTGCCTTTAAAACGACGGGCATTTAAAACCAGCATAGGAAGCATGTGACCAAGATTGCGCTGCCCTTCTAAGGGCAGTAGCACAGGAGGCAGGATGTAGCTGCTTCCTGTCCTTTTCAAGCAGTCACACAATTGCCACATCACAGAGGCAATCAGTGACTGACAGGCATAGTGAAAGGCAGTGGGGATGTTTAGATGAGCATCCCCACTGCCTGGTCAGATCAATATTAAACCAATATTGATCTGACCTCTTTGGTTCTGCCTCCTCACATTTTTTTTGGTGAGGGAGACAGATCAAAATAGTATAAGTAAGTTAAAGTAAAATAAAATAATAAAAATACAATAAAATAATAAAAATACAATCCTCTATAATAATCTTCAAGTGTCTCTGCGTCCAGTCCCTGTGTCCGTGGGATTGCGCTACTGCGCATGTGCCCCACGGACAGCCGTTGGGACTTGGAACGCAGAGACTTCTGTCAGAACAGTGTTCTGACAGGCAGGGCCGGCCTTAGGGGTATGCGACCTGTGCGAGCACAGGGAGCAACACCCCAGGGGGCGCAACACCCCAGGGGGCGCCCTCCCGCTCAAAGAAAAAAAAAAGCCGGTAGAGGCACTGGGTGGGAGAGATCTAAAGATCCCCCCTCACCAGCCCTCTGCTCGGCATGCTCTCCTGGGTGCGGGGAGGGGGCGGAGCTAACCGGCTGAGTGGTGTAGCTCCGCCCCCACCCTGTGAAGCAGAGCAGCCACTGGCACCATGAGAAAGTGCTGCTTGGCTCCACATGCCTGTATTAAGCATGGGGAGCCCGATCAGCACCTTCTCTTGCTGACCTGGGCTCCCAGTGAAGCAGACGCTGATCTGCTTCACAGGGTGGGGGCGGAGCTACACCGCTCAGCCGGTTAGCTCCGCCCCCTCCCTGTATCCACCTTTGAAGGCAAAGGAAGGGGAGGGGTGGGAGAGAGAGACAGGGGCAGGGGGGAGAGAGAGACAGGGCAGGGGGAGAGACAGAACAGCTGGAGGGGGGAGAGAGAGATACAGAACAGGGGGGTAGAAAGAAAGAACAGAGGAAGGGAGAGAGAGACATATCAGGGGGAAGGGGGAGAGAGAGAGAGACAGACAGAACAGGGGGGAGAGAGACAGAACAGGGGGAAGGGGGAGAGAGAGACAGACGGGGAGGGAGGGAGAGAAAGACAGAACAGGGGGAATGGGGAGAGAGAGAGAGACAGAACAGGGCTAGAGAGACAGAACAGGCTGAGAGAGAACGGGGGGAGAGAGAGAGACAGAACAGGGGGGAGAGAGACAGAACAGGGGGGGAGAGAGAGAACGGGGGGGAGAGAAAGAACAGGGGGGGAGAGACAGAACAGGGGGGAGAGAGAGACAGAACAGAGGAAGGGCAGGCAGGGGGGAGAGAGAGACAGGGCAGGGGGAGAGACAGAACAGGGGGAGCGGGAGAGACAGAACAGCTGGAGGGGGAGAGGGAGATACAGAACAGGGGGGTAGAGAGAAAGAACAGAGGGAGGGAGAGAAAGACAGAACAGGGAGAGGGGGAGAGAGAGAACCGCTGGAAGGAGGAGAGAGAGAGATACAGAACAGGGGGTAGAGAGAAAGAACAGAGGGAGGGAGAAAGAGACAGAACAGGGGGAAGGGGGAGAGAGAGAGAGACAGACAGTACAGGGGGGGGAGAGAGAGAGACAGAACAGGGGGAAGGGGGAGAGAGAGACAGACGGGGAGGGAGGGAGAGAAAGACAGAAGAGGGTGAATGGGGAGAGAGAGAGACAGACCAGGGGGGGAGAGACAGAACAGGGGGGGAGAGAGACAGAACAGGGGGGGAGAGAGACAGAACAGGGGGGTAGAGAGAGACAGGGGCAAGGGGGAGAGAGAGAGACAGACAGTACAGGGGGGGGAGAGAGAAAGACAGAACAGGGGGAAGGGGGAGAGAGAGACAGACGGGGAGGGAGGGAGAGAAAGACAGAACAGGGGGAATGGAGAGAGAGAGAGACAGAACAGGGCTAGAGAGACAGAACAGGGGGGGAGAGAGACAGAACGGGGGGGAGAGAGACAGAATAGAGGGAGAGAGAAAACAGGTATGGGGGAGTTAGAGAGAGACAGACAGGGCAATGAAGAGGAAAGGGACAAACATGGGAAGGCAGAGAGATACATACATGGGGGGGGCGCCATGGGGGATTCCCGCACATGGCGCCGGAACACTTAAGGCCGGCCCTGCTGACAGATTTCTCGAGCAAATTCTCCTGCGATTCGCAGGAGAATTTACTCATTGCGCATGCGCACAAAGTTACAACTGATCACTCAGCTGTAACTTTGTAAAGACTGCGCATGCGCGAGCGGAGCGACGCTACCCACCTCCCGCCCCCTTTACACCACGCTAAGGTGGTAAGTTACACGGGGGGGACATAAGGGGGCAACATAGGGGCAAGCACCCTGGCGAGGGGGGAGCCTTGAGGGCTGCCTCATCTTGATGGGAGTTGTGATCCCCCTGCTGCATCAATAACACAGCAGGAGGATCACAACTCCCATCAAGATGAGGCAGCCCTCAAGGGTTCCCCCCTCACCAGGGTGCTTGCCCCTATGTTTCCCCCTTATGTCGCCCCCCCCCCCCCCCCGTCCACATATGTTCTAGCGCCCGTTAATTTAACGGGCTTAATGTCTAGTAGAACAATAATAAAAAAAACTGAGACCCAATTGCTATTTGTGCATTTTTTAGGGGTTCATTTATTACAGTACTACAAAGGTTCTTCTAATAACTATTAACCCCTTCCTTACCGTAGATCACTGCCTACGCAATGATATTGACACCAAAGCAATTTTTATCTGTCTGCATATTTTTTTTTTTGAAGCTGTCTGAGCACATAGTGAATTAGGGATTATTCTAGCCTTGGTGTAGAATTGGGGATTATTCTAGTTTTGGTGAAGAAATAATCTTAATTTTATTAAAGACAGGAGGCGAATATTTGCATAATCCTTCTTTACTGAAACCTCCAGCAGCAAAAGAGTTAACAGAGTTGTAAAGATTCAACCAATAGAACAAACACAGGATGCATATATAAACCCCCTCAGGACACTTCCTCTTCCTCTTTCTTTGAACTGCCGAACAGGGCACGAACAACTTAATTCTCAAAAATAACCGATCACCACAAAAAGTCGGACCACTGGAACCGGACAGATGTCAACTCAGAACACCATGCTGGAAGGCAAAGAGAAAATTGTGAAATTAAACATGTCTACTAAACAGATTCATAATAAGACTGCAAACAATAAACAGAGAGACAGTCGTAATATATAATACAAAGTCTTAATAAGACTTCAAACAATAAAAGTCAGATACACAATCATAATATATAATAATACCCACAGATGTAATAAGGGTTGGGGGAAAATAAATAAACTGGGGGGGAAATAATCGCCTCCTGTCTTTAATAAAATTAAGATTATTTCTTCACCAAGGCTAGAATAATCTCCAATTTTATGGCAAGACAGGAGGCTTCATATTTGCATATTTAACGCTCATTAAGAGAAAAGGATCCCATGCACCAAATGAGCAAGATGAAGAACTCCATCTATCAACTGTAGGAAAACAGGTTTAAACAATCAACAGATTGATGTAAGAGATCAGAAGCGGCCTGTTAGGCACTGCACGAAAAATGGACTTGGCTGAGAAATACCTATGGACACAGCTAGTCCAGAAAACACCCCTTTTTTTCCGGGTAGAAGGAAAAATAATCCATAGAAAAGCCAGAAATCAAAAAACCGGCACAATTACACCAAATAGAGCAAAAGCGAAGGAGGAGAGCAACGTTATCAGGCCATTCCTCAACACAATGAGAGATCCTAGACACATCCGAAATGAATTGTGCCCCGTTATTGAAGGTCAAGCCAAGTGGATGCCACATAAAAGGCAAAGAACCAATGGATCATAGCTGAAAAACATTCCTAGAAGGGAAAATGTACCGCCGGGAAAGTGAACCTCAGGATGTTCATAATACTAAAGTACAGAATAGTCAGTATAGGGCCAGACAGGGAGAGAGCCAAAGTGTCAGCACATTATAGTACAAGGAGAGATAACCATACATGTGACCTTCACAGCAGGGTGATTAATAAGCCCATTACTCACTGGGGAGTGTTTAGATAGGGAGACCGGAGAACTGTGGGAAGGCATAAGCTCCCTGGAGAACGCGTCCACTGCCATAGAGAGAGGTCTGGCATCCAGCTGAAGAGGGCTGGTGTCTGACAGTTTTCCCTAAATACAAACATTTCAAGGTTGAAGGTACCCTTGAGATTCAGGGCAAGAATGACCAATGGGGACACATGCCAATGTGTGGGGCCAATGAATAGTGAGTTCTGTCTTTGAGGAAACTGGGAATCACAAAGGGACACCTGATGATATCCAGTAAGTTGATATGGAATCCACATTCTTCTGGGGTCCACAGGCCTCCACATGAGATACACCCCATCGGAGGGAGCTGGCGTCAGAATCTACGATGCATCATTCCAGAGTGGAGACAATCCAGTCATAGGAACCTAAAGATGAGCCTTCAGACATTGCATTACGAGATAGTGCAAGGGCCCTGGAAAAAATGGCTTGAATAGAGGCAGAGAGCAGACGATCATGCTACTCAAGAGCAAAGGAAAAGGCGGTGGAGATCGTGGACTGAGATAGTTTGAGGACAGCTGACACTGAGTATCATGAAACCCAGGAATTGTATGGATTGAATGGATTTTAATTCCAATTTGCCTTGTTGATCATAAAGCCAAGATTCTATAAGAGATGGCCAATCTTGCACCATCAGCAAGATGTTGTCCAGATAAAGGATAGTGGATTCAGCGAGCATAAAGGCACTCCATAACCGGCTTGGGCAGTTTTGTGAAGCACCAAGGTGCAGAGCCCGAATAGCCACAGGTGATCTTGTCAGAAAAACCGGAGTATGTGTGGGAGAACGCGACGTACCCCTTACTAGATATTAATCTGGCCTGGAAAGAGGATGATGCATCCTAATAGGACAGTGAACGGTAGAAGAATGTGCAGTTTTGAAAACTGGTAGGACGTCAGATTCTGAGCAGAGGGGCCTGATTCTGTAAAAGACGTTCTGCTGGTGGCACGGCCCTCTGCCGATCAGCCCTGAATTAAAACGATCCCCATGGAAGACCTGCTTCATTGATGCCTGAGCTTTGTTTAGCTAGCTAAATATGTTGACCTGTTGATTTATTTAGTGGAGGTCCCTATCCCAGGTCCCAGGATATGTCCCGCAACATATGTCCTGCCTCTGGGCCAAGATCCTTGGGGGCCAGTTCATGTCAGCTTGACATCCAATTTGTAAATGGTGGCTTTGTGCTGTTCTGCTAACATAGCCACGGAAGCATTGCCTAGGAGACACATGGCTTGTTGCGCCCATTCCCGGGACAGCCGTGTATCCAGTGGGGTGCCCTCTGTCAAAGCTTTATCTGTGATGAGGAACAATTGTGATGGTGGCCAAGACATCAAGCAGTTTGTCTTTCTAGATGCTAAGACCCTGTTCCAGCCCTTTGCAAGGACTTTGACATTCTTGGGCATGGAAATTACAAAGGTCATGTCAAACGGAGGTGTTAGCCACTTTGTACTGTATAGTAGGACAAGAACACTCCGCATTGAGCTTCTGGCATACCTCCTTTTCCAGGGGATGCTAGGTAGGACACCACTCTGAGGACCTGGAATGGCGAAGGGTCGAAAAGAGGGAGACCCATAGCATCCAGAATCTCCAAGGGTGTGCCAGGTTTAGAGGAGCCTGTGAGGGAGTCATGGAGCAGGGCACCCCTGGGGTGCAAGGGTCCTGATAGATCAGCAAGAAGTGGAATCCTAGGGCATCCTGGTCTAGAGATCCCTGCTTAGTACTCCTTTACCACAACTTCTGTACCCCTTGTTGAGGTAGGGTCATGAAGGACCACCAATGGGCCACACTTGGCCTTTTTTTTACAGGCCCTTGGAGTTGGCATTCAGTGAATCTCGGGGCCTAAAGGATCAGTGAGAGCCCTGGATTCAGAAGCATCTCTGCCATCATTGAGTATGGGGATGAGAATGCCTGGGACTGATGTAGAGCAGCCAGTGCATAGGTGAGGGTGTCAGCCAGAACAGAGCGCAGCCAAGAGTAAAGCCCTGTGGGCACATAAGTCTCTTCTGTCAAACTGTCTCAGTGCTGTGCCATTTCTTCAAGGCACAAGAGAAGTATATGTTGTGGTGCCTGTATATATCGGGGGTTCCCCGAGGTGTCAGTGGGGGTCACCCACTGCACTGGGATAAAGGCTGTTAGGCCAATCCCTTTAATCAGAGGGGGAACACCCCTGGCCTTGTTGTGAGTGGCATGTGTTTTAGTGCCTGTATATAAATTGGGGGTCACCTGAGGTGTCAGTGGGGGTCACCCACAGCACTGGCATAAAGGCTGGTAGGCCAATCCCTTTATTCATAGGGGGATCACCCCAGGCCTTGTTGTGAGAGGCATGTGTTTTAGTGCCTGTATATAAATTGGGGGTCACCTGAGGTGTCATTGAGGGTCACCCACCGCACTGGCATAAAGGCTGATAGGCCAATCCCTTTCTTCATAGGGGGGTCACTCCTGGCCTTGTTGTGAGAGGCATGTGTTTTAGTGCCTGTATATAAATTGGGGGTCACCTGAGGTGTCAGTGAGGGTCACCCACCGCACTGGCATAAAGGCTGTTAGGCCAATCCCTTTCTTCATAGGGGGGTCACTCCTGGCCTTGTTGTGAGAGGCATGTGTTTTAGTGCCTGTATATAAATTGCGGGTCACCTGAGGTGTCAGTGAGGGTCACCCACCGCACTGGCATAAAGGCTGTTAGGCCAATCCCTTTATTCATAGGGGCGTCACCCCTGGCCTTATTGTGAGAGGCACATGTGGTGCCTGTACATATCGGGGGTAACCCGAGGCATCAGTTGGGGTTAACCATCGCACTGGGATAAAGGCTGTTAGGTCAATCCCTTTATTCATAGGGGGGTCACCCCTGGCCTTATTGTGAGAGGCATATGTTGGGGTGCCAGTACATATCGGTAGTAACCCGAGATATCAGTGGGGGTCACCCAATACACTGGGTAAAAGGCTGTTAGGCCAAACCCTTTAGTCATAGGGACCCCTGGCCTTGTTGGCAAAGGCATTTGTTGTGGTGCCTGTATATCCAGGCCCTGCTTAGAGGAACAAGCCAGGTATTCATCAAGGGTTTTAAATTTCTCATCCCAAGAAGGCACATCTGCCTCTTCAGATGTAGTATTCAGTGTAACCAAAAGTGGGAAGCACTTAACCCTTTTCTTGAGGGGTGTCTTGCCCTTTCCTTGAAGAAGAGAGTCCAACCTGGACCTCTTATTAGAGGGGGTCAGATCATGACAATGGTACGAGTCCTCAGATCTGACCATGAAAGTGAAGGAGGCTTCAGGGGCGTCCTGAGTAATGTTGGGGGTTCGTTTGTTGGGTTTGTTGCAGAATGGCCAGGGCTGCTGGCAAAGATGCAGCCAAGGTCGACTGGAGCCATACCTGAAGGGCCCCACGCATGGGTTATCCATATCACTTTCTATGATAACTGTTAACTCTTTCAGTAATGATATCTGAAAGATGTAATGGGGAGCTATATATAATAAAAGTGAAATTTAACAGGGTTCACCCAATTGCCAGTGGGGGTTCAAACACAGATGGGGTGAGCAGTTTAGGGAAAAGAAACATGTCGGTGTGCTAAGCTAGTCACAGGCTCAAATAATATAAATGTATAAAATGATGGTTACCAAACAGGTGTGAGCATGCTGCAAATACAGTGTGATTGGCTGTACAATGTATCCAAAAAAAGCAAACTGTTTGCACTTCTCACCCTAATAAAGTTGGCAGCAATATTATGGCATATTATTTTTATATATTTGATGCCACCTTATAGAGAAGCCTACCTACACAGAGGGGTGGGGTCACCCCAACATCAATATATTTATCTGGTGATACAGCTATAATGTGTAAAATGTTTGGTAAAGTGTTTTTTATGAAAACACCATTATCACACACTGACTAGGGGGGTCACCCTATTGGAAAAAACCTGCACCCAGGCAGGTTAACACAAACCCCGGAGGGGGTTATATCACTTTAAACACGAAGCAGCATACATGCTGCTGCAGCAAGCAAATTAAACCTGGAGGGGTTTAAAATTGTCAGGGGAAACTGCCAAGAATGATTTATGGGAGCTAGATCCATGAAGTAAATATCCCTTTATAACCTGGTTTATCAAATATATGTGGAATGTGGCAGACTCTCAGGTCAGTAGGTGTCAGAAAGAGTGGGTCATCCCCGTGCATGGAACAGTTTGTGGTATGTTTGCCGTAAACAATAATAATGCAATATATATGTATGTAGGCCAAAAACAGGGCCTAACCTGGCAGTGCAAGCACCAAGGGTGCCCAAGAGAGGGGCTGAATAAGCCAACCATTAGAGAGAAACATAAAATGGTGAGGTGTGTGTGGAAAGCAGTATTGCCGCTAATGGTAGGAAAAGAGAACTCCATTAGAGGTGTAAATCCCTAAAACTATGCAATAACCTGTGAAGGAAAACACAATAAAGGGACACAAAAACCCAATACACAGTAATAAAACAATCTGAAGTATAGATTAAATAAACTGTAAAGTGAGAAACACTCTAGTGTGGAAGGTGCTCATCTGGAGGCAAAGAAAGAGGAAGAGGAAGTGTCTGAGGGGGTTTATATATGCATCCTGTGTTTGTTTCTATTGGTTGAATCTTTACAACTCTGTTAACTCTTTTGCTGCTGGAGGTTTCAGTAAAGAATTATTATGCAAATATGAAGCCTCCTGTCTTGCCATAACATTTGTATATAAAACAAGTGGATTTAAACAGAACTCTTCCTTTCGCCACAACACATGTGGAGGTATAGATTAGTCCAGGGTACCTAAATCTTCCCATTATGGAAAATAAGTAACTTGGTAGAGAAACCCATTACATTAAATAATTTTCCAGATTCTCTGCTGATGTCTTCAGGAATCCCTTTAAATCTTAAGTTGTTACGGCGGGATCTGTCTTCTAATTCTGTAAGTTTGTTGTTTACTTCCTTTATGTGCCTGAGGCATAGTGACCTCCGAGCGAATTTCCACAAGCTCCTTACCTTGGTCTGTAACCTTTGTAAATAGAGAGGAGATTTATTTTACCAGTTCAGATATGTTCTGTTTAAAACCTAGCTTTATCATTTCGTATATATATTATCAATGAATGAGGTTAAAGTTTGGTTTGTAATAGTTTCCATTGGGGGATCTCTCTGGGAGGGAGTAGCGAATGAGGGGTTTTCAAGCTGTGGGGGAGATAGTGATTGTCTTTTGGGGTTGGGGTTTATTAGTATTTGCGCTTGGGGAATAAAAAGTGTCTTATTTTTATCTGTTTTTTTTTTGGAGACATAGTTTAGCTGATAGTTAGCAAGAAAAGAGGAAAACAATATTCAATCAATCTGGAGACTATCAGCTGTAGTAATCAGAGATTTTATATCTGAGACACCACCAGGTATTGTTTAGTACAGTGCAAGCTCTTTTGTTTCTGTTTTTGCTGATCACTATATCTATTGCTGTTATTTGTGATTTGACGAACTGTCTGGGTTTGATTGCATGAAGCATTGAAGCTTTCATTGAAAATAAAACACCAGTCACTTTAATTAATATAAAATGTACCTCATAAAATGTAAATTAGCATAGTGTGAGTTCTAATTCAAGCCACAGAGACTCACGTGCTATTTCTGGGAAATAACTTGCTTCATTTATTTCAGAGGAAATGGTTATAGCTCCATGAAAGAAATGATGAACTGTATCAATCAAAATCTGAGCTTTTAAATATTAACATGCCATTTGGCATTAGTTAAGCACAACTTGTATTACTTACCATGCTCCAAAGAAAAGGCATTTAACTATGTGACACCAATTTTTTTGAAAGTGTATGGGAACATACTGCAAGATATGACCATGATCCCAGACCTCAAACAACTCTAAAAAATGCCAGCATAATAAAAAGATGAAAACATACTGAACAAAACAGGATTTTTCCTTATAAACATTACTTCTTGCAAGGAGACCCTGACCTTTGCTATTTGACCCCATTTTTTGAACTATACCCAACTAGTCTATGGGATTCTGTTTTAACACTACACTTATTGTTTGGAAATTTAAATAGTGAAAGAAGGCAATTTATGAATGTGAACTCAATTATACTGTTTTATTCCCTAAATAATATTTATCTGAAGATTTTTACCCCAGTAAAATTACTATCTATTTAAAACAAAGCTGCTTAATGCCAGTTAATATCTCTCTATATATATTCCTTAAAATATTACATACGAAATTTCTAATGAATGCAATGACACAAATATTTGAAACATCTCTTTCCTGGCCTTCTAAACTGCCTTTTTGAAAACAGTGCCTATAGAAACAGTGGAAAAACTCTGCCATGGTCTTTGTAGCAGAGATAACTATTGGGATGGATAAAAAAAGCAACAATAGCCTATATGCATAAAACAATCTCCATTGCCTCTTTATTTTTTTAACTTTCTCAAAAGTTTTATTGCAGGGCCTTCATATATAACTGTTCCCAGCATTCCATTGTTTTATTATTGATGATGACTCTTCATAAAGTTAAATATAGCATAGGATGAATGTATGCTTTTAAAATGTACAGTTGTTTCTATAGACCAGTAAGTCTTACTTCAGTAGTGGGGAAAATAATGGAAACCTTGTTAAAGAATAGGATTGTTGAACATCTAAAGTCGCTTGGATTTCAAGATCAGAGACAACATGGGTTTACTTCAGGGAGATCATGCCAAACTAATCTTATTGATTTTTTTGATTGGGTGACTAAAATAATAGATCAGGGTGGTGCAGTAGACATTGCTTACCTAGATTTCAGTAAGGCTTTTGACACTGTCACTTATAGAAGGCTTATCAATAAACTGAAATCTTTAAGTTTGGATTTCAGTATTGTTGAATGGATTAGACAATGGCTGTGACAGGCAACAGAGGGTTGTAGTCAATGGGGTATATTCGATGCAAGGTCTTGTTACTAGTGGGGTACCTCAGAGATCTGTACTTGGACCCATTCTCTTTAATATTTTTATCAGCGATATTGCAGAAGGTCTTTTTGGCAAGGTATGTCTTTTTGCTGATGATACAAAGATTTGCAGCAAGGTTGATATTCATGGAGGGATAAGCCAAATGGCAAATGATTTAGCTAAACTAGAAAAATGGTCAGAGCAGTGGCAACTGACATTTAATGTGGACAAGTGCAAGATTATGTATTTCTGACGATTGCATCATATGTAGAAATAGAAATGCTTTTGTCATGGTTATTCTGGGTTTGTGGCTGTTTTCCCTTCAGCCTCTAGTGGCCACTATTGTAGTGTGCCCATTCTACTCCTGTTGCCAGCTGCCTTGTTATCCTCAGCCCTTCCTTATTTAACCCCTTAGTGACATTACTTTTTTGGCTTGTCCGACGCTTGGTGACATGGGCTGTTTTAACATTTCTGAGGTGTTTGAGTTTTGCTGTAATTTATTTATGTCTCTTTTAGTGTACCCGCACAAACTATATATCGTTTTTATCGTTATAAGAAGTGCTTTCTTTTGATACCATTATTTTGATAATAGCATATAATTTGATGTAAAAAAAATAATAAAATATGGCAAAAAAATTTAAACTTTTTTTTATGACTTTTATTTGAAAAATCGGATACTCATGTACAAGAAACAATAATACACAGCGCTAAAATCAAAAAAATGGTGAGCAGCACTTAGTTAGTGTGTCCCTAAACCACACTCAGATAATAGATGCAAAACAAACAAATAAACAAAAGTGCGCTTAACACAAACTGTGAAAAAATACAAGGTGTCAACCTTATTGGTATAAGTGAATAATAAGTGAACTGTGGTGAGATCCAGGAGAAGCTATGTCTCCCCTATGGTTTTGCACTCACAGAACTTCTGAAAAAATGTAGCACAGCTCTGGAAGTCTTGGGAAAGTTGATCCTCTATGTGTAGAGCTCCAAAGACAAACAAGGATCCGATTAGTGATAGTACAAATAGTGTTTAATAAAACAAAAGCATCTGCTTACATGTATAGAATCCAATGATCAGCGCAGTGGGGCCAGCACAGCGGTAAAATCAGGAACTTAATACAAATAAGATACAGAGCTATATACAATATAAAATAAAAAACAATAAAATTCGAAGTAAGCAGCTAAAGTCCAATCACGCTACGCGTTTCGCCCGTCAGGCTTCAACCAGGCGTCTGGACTTCCTGCTTTTAGCTGCCGTATTTAAATGTCTTGGATCCATGCTGCCGTATGTGTCAAATCTCCTTCCGCATACGTCATAGACTCGCGGGATGTTGACTTAGTCATTTTTTCATTTTCGGTTTAGGTCTTCGTATTAGGGCTCAAAGACTTTCGCAATGCATAGCGGAGGTACGTGGAAAGAAAAGAAAACAAGTGTTTCATCTCAAACAGAAACAGGGGATATAAGAACAAGACTGCTAAAGGGGGGATGCTGCCCCTACAAATAAAATCAATTAAAAATATATATATCCATCCTAGAAACGAACTTAAGGAGTAAAATAGGATAAAAATATAATAAAGGATAAAAATATAAATATAAATATAAGTATATCATGTGACATATATAGCAGCATATTCACTTTAGCTAATATCTTATCCTCAATGCACAGGTTTTACATAAAATTAAAGAGATCAAAATCGGCATTTAGTCCCTGTGGCTTCAATGTATCCAAATTAAAAACCCATCTCATTTCTGTTTGTCCTATTTTTTTAATATTGTCACCTCCACGCCAGTATTTTTGAACCTTCTCAATAGCACACATTTTCAATCCTTTAGGGTTTTTTTGATGGTGATCTAAAAAATGCTTAGATAGACTGTGTGTGACCAGGCCATTATTAATATTTCTTATATGTTCCTCTAATCGTTTTTTAAACATCCGTGTGGTTCTTCCCACATATTGTAAACCACACGGACATTCTAACAAATATATCACATTGGTGGTGGAACAGGTAATAAATCCATTTATTGTAAATTTTTGGCCATTTTTTGAAGAGCAAAATTCTGTAATTGGATATTTTTGCTGTGAGGCTGTTCTACATCCAATACAGCTCAAACAACCATAAAAACCTGGTTTTCTGGTTAAAAAGTGACTGGGTGCAGGGGTTTTTGGTATTAACTGACTGGTATAATTCGTGGTCAGCTTTTGTCGTAAATTGGGTGCCCCTCTGAACACAATTGAGGGTATCTCAGGTATAATGTTTTTAAGTACCTCATCTTTATGTAGAATTTTCCAATGTTTCTTCACAATTTTTTTGATATATTTGGATTTATTGTTGTAGTTAAAAATTAGGGGCATATTATTCAGAAATTTGTTGTCTGCCTCTTTGGTTTTATATGTTAGTAGTTGGTTTCTATCAGTTTCTGAAATTACAGCAATGGTCTGATCTATATAGCTACTGTCGTATCCCTTTTCCACAAACTTTTCTTTTAGAACATTTGTTTGTTCTTTGTAGGTATTTAAGTCGGTGCAATTTCTTCTAATTCGGGCAAACTGTCCCTTTGGTATGCCCTTGAGCCATGGGGGATAGTGACAACTATTTCTCTCTATATAGCTATTGGCATCTACCTTTTTTAAATAATTTTTGGTTTTAATGTGTCCATTTTCTATATAAATTTCTAGATCCAAAAAAGTAATACGTTCTTTACTGTATATAGTATTAAGAGCTATATTTAGGTTGTTGTCATTCAAAAAATTAAGGAAAGAATTTAGACTTGCTTCATCACCCCTCCATATAAAAATAAGATCGTCTATATAGCGGTAATACAGGACCAGGCCCTGACGGGCGAAACGCGTAGCGTGATTGGACTTTAGCTGCTTACTTCGAATTTTATTGTTTTTTATTTTATATTGTATATAGCTCTGTATCTTATTTGTATTAAGTTCCTGATTTTACCGCTGTGCTGGCCCCACTGCGCTGATCATTGGATTCTATACATGTAAGCAGATGCTTTTGTTTTATTAAACACTATTTGTACTATCACTAATCGGATCCTTGTTTGTCTTTGGAGCTCTACACATAGAGGATCAACTTTCCCAAGACTTCCAGAGCTGTGCTACATTTTTTCAGAAGTTCTGTGAGTGCAAAACCATAGGGGAGACATAGCTTCTCCTGGATCTCACCACAGTTCACTTATTATTCACTTATACCAATAAGGTTGACACCTTGTATTTTTTCACAGTTTGTGTTAAGCGCACTTTTGTTTATTTGTTTGTTTTGCATCTATTATCTGAGTGTGGTTTAGGGACACACTAACTAAGTGCTGCTCACCATTTTTTTGATTTTAGCGCTGTGTATTATTGTTTTTTGTATCACTTTTATTCACTCCCTATAACTCAGCTGCTTATATCATCACTGTTGATATACACTATGTCTTTATTTGAATATAGAAGAAATTATACTATTAATATAGATGATATTTTTGGAGAAGGTAAAAAGGATAATATCCCTATTACACCTATTGAAATCTTACCTGACATTACTGAACTTATGACTAATTTGGAAAAATTACTCATTAAAGAATTAAAAATTAGGTGGGAAACTGAAACACTCCAAAAATACATCAAAGATAAAATTACCCCACGAGGTTTAAGATTATTTAAGCACCCCACGTTTGACACAGATGACACTGTTTTTATGAAAGATTGGAATAATGCTTTAGAATCATGCACTGTCACTTTAATGAATATTATTATTAAACAGAGAAACAAAACTTTAATTAAGTTAGATTTAGAGATTCAGGAAATCCAGGAGAAATTAAGGACTTATACCCCGAATACACAATATCATAATCTCACCGATAATACTATTAAAAAAATAGAAAAAATTGAGCAAGAAATTAGAGTAACCAAAATAAAAAAATATCATAGGGATCAAGATGATTATAAATTTGATACAGTCAGGAAACCTTCCGACTACAGAAACAAAAAATATGAACCAAGTTATGGAAATTCTAGAAATAGAAGAGATCCTATGTCTAACCAAGATACTAAAAATACCAACCAAGAAAGTACAGAAAGACAAGTTTTCCAAAAAACCCCGATACAAACTAGATTGAAGAGATTAAGCCAACCCTTGAAACACTCCCTTAAAAGAAACCATCAACCTGAGACCTATAATAGATTTCAGGTCCTATCAGAAGCCGGAGAAACCTCTCCTTTTTTAGATATGGACCACCGGCTCTTGAAGCCATTACCGAAAGAACAACGGGAGAGATACAGAGAGTACAGAACAGAAATCTGGGAAAAACCAAAACGAAACAGAATAAGACCCATTATAGACCCAGAGGAAACAGAGGGGGGAAGAAATTACATAAAAAGAAGAAAACTCAAATATTAAAAACTGATAAAACCTCCACAAGTACCCTGGGAGTTTTCAATCTGTCACAGAAAACTCTTTCCCAGGAACAATTACTCATTCTAAGTAAAGGTTTAAAATACGCTCCAACAAACAAATTCAATCTTTTTGCTGCATATATAGACATCAATAAATTCATACGGAATGCCACTATTAAAAGATTTTATTCACTCAAACCAACAAGCGAAAATTTAAGAGATATTGACCCCAATAACATAATGCCCACCAACTTAAAGAAAAAATCAAAATTTTATCCAACTACGTATAGATCAGGGGCTTTAGATATTTTCGAAAAAGCAATTATGGAAGATTTACGTAAATTGCAACCATCAAAATATGATCATAATAATCTGACAAAAAAAGAACTTAATATCCTTAAAACACTTCAAGACGATCAAGAGCTGGTTATTAAACCAGCTGACAAAGGTGGAGGTACAGTGATTATGTCTAGGGATAATTATATTCAGGAAGCCCTTCGACAACTAGAACAAGAAAGTACCTACAAAAAACTTAAGGATAATCCAACTAATGACTTTAAAAAGAAACTAGTCAAATATTTAGATAAGGGAAAAAGTGAAAATTATTTATCTAAAAATGAATATGATTATATTAACATAATGAATCCAAAAATTCCAGTAATCTATTTTCTTCCAAAAATTCACAAAGACCCAATACATCCCCCAGGAAGACCCATAGTCTCGGGAGTCGATTCCATGTTTTCAAATTTATCAGAGTATCTCGATCACATACTACAGCCGTATGTTAAAGATACCAAATCTTATTTAAAAGACACCATAAGTATATTGCAGATTCTACAAAACTGCAAGTGGGAAGATGATTTCTTTCTGGTGTCTAGCGATGTTACGTCCCTCTATACCATAATCAATCACCAACAGGGATGTGAGGCAGTAAAGAAAACTTTAAAAGAAAAAAATATATTGAAAGACGGTCAGATTGACTATGTGGTAGAAGGTATTGATCTCATATTAAACCACAATTTTTTTTGGTTTCTGGACAAATTCTATCTCCAGTGCACCGGTACAGCCATGGGATCCAGGTTCGCCCCCAGTTATGCCAACTTGTTTATGTCCCAATGGGAAAATACATATGTCTGGGGGCATAACTGGGAGGCGAACCTGGTCCTGTATTACCGCTATATAGACGATCTTATTTTTATATGGAGGGGTGATGAAGCAAGTCTAAATTCTTTCCTTAATTTTTTGAATGACAACAACCTAAATATAGCTCTTAATACTATATACAGTAAAGAACGTATTACTTTTTTGGATCTAGAAATTTATATAGAAAATGGACACATTAAAACCAAAAATTATTTAAAAAAGGTAGATGCCAATAGCTATATAGAGAGAAATAGTTGTCACTATCCCCCATGGCTCAAGGGCATACCAAAGGGACAGTTTGCCCGAATTAGAAGAAATTGCACCGACTTAAATACCTACAAAGAACAAACAAATGTTCTAAAAGAAAAGTTTGTGGAAAAGGGATACGACAGTAGCTATATAGATCAGACCATTGCTGTAATTTCAGAAACTGATAGAAACCAACTACTAACATATAAAACCAAAGAGGCAGACAACAAATTTCTGAATAATATGCCCCTAATTTTTAACTACAACAATAAATCCAAATATATCAAAAAAATTGTGAAGAAACATTGGAAAATTCTACATAAAGATGAGGTACTTAAAAACATTATACCTGAGATACCCTCAATTGTGTTCAGAGGGGCACCCAATTTACGACAAAAGCTGACCACGAATTATACCAGTCAGTTAATACCAAAAACCCCTGCACCCAGTCACTTTTTAACCAGAAAACCAGGTTTTTATGGTTGTTTGAGCTGTATTGGATGTAGAACAGCCTCACAGCAAAAATATCCAATTACAGAATTTTGCTCTTCAAAAAATGGCCAAAAATTTACAATAAATGGATTTATTACCTGTTCCACCACCAATGTGATATATTTGTTAGAATGTCCGTGTGGTTTACAATATGTGGGAAGAACCACACGGATGTTTAAAAAACGATTAGAGGAACATATAAGAAATATTAATAATGGCCTGGTCACACACAGTCTATCTAAGCATTTTTTAGATCACCATCAAAAAAACCCTAAAGGATTGAAAATGTGTGCTATTGAGAAGGTTCAAAAATACTGGTGTGGAGGTGACAATATTAAAAAAATAGGACAAACAGAAATGAGATGGGTTTTTAATTTGGATACATTGAAGCCACAGGGACTAAATGCCGATTTTGATCTCTTTAATTTTATGTAAAACCTGTGCATTGAGGATAAGATATTAGCTAAAGTGGATATGCTGCTATATATGTCACATGATATACTTATATTTATATTTGTATTTTTATCCTTTATTATATTTTTATCCTATTTTAGTCCTTAAGTTCGTTTCTAGGATGGATATATATATTTTTAATTGATTTTATTTGTAGGGGCAGCATCCCCCTTTTAGCAGTCTTGTTCTTATATCCCCTGTTTCTGTTTGAGATGAAACACTTGTTTTCTTTTCTTTCCACGTACCTCCGCTATGCATTGCGAAAGTCTTTGAGCCCTAATACGAAGACCTAAACCGAAAATGAAAAAATGACTAAGTCAACATCCCGCGAGTCTATGACGTATGCGGAAGGAGATTTGACACATACGGCAGCATGGATCCAAGACATTTAAATACGGCAGCTAAAAGCAGGAAGTCCAGACGCCTGGTTGAAGCCTGACGGGCGAAACGCGTAGCGTGATTGGACTTTAGCTGCTTACTTCGAATTTTATTGTTTTTTATTTTATATTGTATATAGCTCTGTATCTTATTTGTATTAAGTTCCTGATTTTACCGCTGTGCTGGCCCCACTGCGCTGATCATTGGATTCTATACATGTAAGCAGATGCTTTTGTTTTATTAAACACTATTTGTACTATCACTAATCGGATCCTTGTTTGTCTTTGGAGCTCTACACATAGAGGATCAACTTTCCCAAGACTTCCAGAGCTGTGCTACATTTTTTCCGAAGTTCTGTGAGTGCAAAACCATAGGGGAGACATAGCTTCTCCTGGATCTCACCACAGTTCACTTATTATTCACTCATGTACAAGAGACAACAAAAAAAACACTGCTAAATAGTTTCTAATATATGTCCTGAGTTCATAAATAGCCCATGTTTTATGTTTTTATGCTTTTTTTTATTCATGTTACAGGCAGGGCCGTCTTTAACGCGGGGCAAACGGGGCAGCTGCCCTGGGCCCATTTACTCCTGGGGGGCCCCAAGGCAGCTGTCCCGTGGGCCCCCAGCCCCTGCTGCCGCGTTCACAGCGCATTGCGCTTGTGAAAGCTTTTTTCCGGCAAGCCGCATCCGATGGATGCGACGGCCGGAAAAAAAAAACAAAAAAAAAACTGACGCCGGATGTGACGTCGCGTCACATCCGGTTTCTGTTTCCCTCCTCCGTGCAAGAGGGAAGACTGCACGGAGGAGACATCCGGCGGGGGACACGGAGCAGCTTCATGTAAGTACGGGGGGGGGGGGGGTCTGGCTGGCACAATATTCCTGGTATCTGACTGGCACTATATTACTGGGTATCTGATTGGCACTATATTACTGGGCATCTGATTGGCACTATATTACTGGGTATCTGATTGGCACTATATTACTGGGTATCTGATTGGCACTATATTACTGGGCATCTGATTGGCACTATATTACTGGGTATCTGATTGGCACTATATTACTGGGCATCTGATTGGCACTATATTACTGGGTATCTGATTGGCACTATATTACTGGGTATCTGACTGGCACTATATTACTGGGTATCTGATTGGCACTATATTACTGGGCATCTGATTGGCACTATATTACTGGGTATCTGATTGGCACTATATTACTGGGCATCTGATTGGCACTATATTACTGGGTATCTGATTGGCACTATATTACTGGGTATCTGACTGGCACTATATTACTGGGTATCTGATTGACACTATATTACTGGGTATCTGACTGGCACTATATTACTGGGTATCTGATTGGCACTATATTATTGGGTATCTGATTGGCACTATATTACTGGGTATCTGACTGGCACTATATTACTGGGTATCTGATTGGCACTATATTACTGGGTATCTGACTGGCACAATATTCCTGGCCTCTGACTGCACACTATTACAGGCATCTGACTGGCATAATATTACAGGCATCTGACAGGCACCATATTCCAGGGCTCTGACAGGCACAATATTCCTGGTATCTGACTGGCACAATATTATTGGTATCTGACTGGCACAATATTACTGGTATCTGACTGGCACATTATTACTGGGCTCTGACTGGCACAATATTGCAGGCATCTGACTGACACAATATTGCAGGCATCTGACTGGCACAATATTACTAGGCTCTCACTGGCACAATATTACTGGCATCTGAAAGTTACAATATTACTGGCATCTGAATGGCACAACAATTATGGCATATGTGTGTGTGTGTGGGGGGGGGGGGTAACATTGCGATGGATGGCGGGATTGCATGCAGGGGAGGGGGCAGGGTCCAGGGGGCCCAAGCAAATGATTGCCCAGGGTCCAATCACTATTAAAGACGGCCCTGGTTACAGGGCCAGAACTATAAGTAGTGCAAAGCTATTTTAAAATCCTTTTTTTCAAAATTAGCAATAGTGACATTGTAACACTGATTTCTGTACTAAATCCATGAATGACCCCAAACATGTACATATTTTTGAAAACTAGACTACTCAGGGCATTTAACTTGGGGTATTTTGACACATTTCATGAAGCCATTTTACCACCAATCTTTGCCAAAGTTTGCAGCAAAAAATCTTTTTTTTTAAATTTTTCACATAGATTGCAATTTAGGTAAACATTACCTTAAAATGTGAAGGGGAATTTCCAAATAACACCTCAATATGTGTTCAGCAACATCTCCTGAGTACAGGGATACCACCCATGCATAGGTTTGTTGGTTTGTTTTGGGGCTGAAAGGCCACATTTAGGGGGTGCGCATTTTGGTTTTCCAACTTGGAATTCTGACATTTTTGAAGCCAGAAAGTGTATTCTACCCCACAAAGCCATATATTTTTTAAAACTAGACACCCTAGGGTATTTCAAATGGAAGTATTTTAACACTTTCCATGCACTAATTCTACCACCAGCCTATGTCAATGTTATGGATAGTAATTTCTTTTCACATACATTGTATTTCGGGCATGAATTCACAGATCCTATTATGTGTCAGTGCCAAACAACACTTCAATATGTGTTCAGCAACATCTCCTGAGTACAGGAATACCACCCATGTGTAGGTTAGTTAGATTATTTGGGGGTTAAAAGGTCACATTTGAGAGGTGCGCTTTTTGGTTTTAAACTTGGAATTTTGACATGCATAAAACCTGCGCCCATGTTCCATTTGGGACATTTATGAAGCCAGAATGTGTATTTTACCCCACAAACCATACATTTTAGCAAACTAGACACCCTAGGGTATTTCAAATGATAGTATTTTAACACTTTCCATACACTAATTCTACCACCAGCCTTTGTCAAATTTTAGGTTAGTAATTTTTTTTTTTTTTTAAATCATAATTTTTTATTTTGTGTAAAGGTAACATCACAGGAAATCATATAATTTACAGAGGACAAAGACATAAAACTAATAAACAGAAAATAGACATAAAATCAAAATAAACAAATTCACAGGTACACAAGCATCATGCATGTTGTTTTTTAAGCTCAATTGTTGATAAACATGAAGGTTTGGGTTTGATGCTGCTCAGGTCTTCAGATCAGGTTGAATTCAGGACTCATTTATCTTACCCGTAATGGTGGGAGGGTACACTAAGGCGTGAGCCTGAGATAATCATCAAAAATCACACACATTATCAGAGAAATTTTTCGAAACAGTTATAGGTCAGGGACATTCCAGAATATTTATACAGTATGTGCATAGGTATAGAGTGATGGGCATTGGGGTTCTTTAGTCACAACGGACCCAGGTCTTCCTTGTTTTAGGTTCTTTCTAAACTCGTGTTGTGGTTTCATAGATTTAGTAAATCGGGGAGGGGGGTTGTCCTATTGCTAGGGGAAGCGTCTGGCCATAAATTCCATATTTTGTGGAAGGAAGGTAAGGTGTCATGGAGTTTAGCTGTGATGCGTTCCATGTTTTTAATGAACCATATCTTCTGGATGACCTGAGTCCTTGAGGGGGGAATAGCCTTACATTGTTTAGCAATACACATCCTGCCAACAGCGCATATACGGAGTAGTAGTTTGAATTGGGATCTGGGGACCTCTCCCTCTAGTGGCGGGTGATTCAGTAGGGCAGTGAGGGGGGTCAGTGTATAAGAAATACTGAGGATGGAGCATGTCAAGCGTTCAATATATGACCACAATGTGGATATCAGGGGACATGACCACCACATATGTAGGTACGTCCCTCTGGTTCCACATCCCCGAAAACATAGGTCCGTTGTATTAGGAATTACCTTAACTAGGGATACTGGTGTATGGTACCATCTGCTCAGGGTCTTAAAAGCGTTTTCCTTAATTAGAATGCAAGTGGTTAAAGAGTGAGAGTTAAGGAATATTGTCGACCATTGGTCCGGGGTGATCTCGTGTCCTAAGTCTATTTCCCATTGTGACTTGTATTTGGGCTCCGGGCTATTCTCTAGTGAGTCTAGTAGACCGTAAATCCTGTAAATAGCCCCTGAGAGAGAGATGTTATTCATACATTTCCTTTCATAAGCTGTGGGTTCGGGTGGAGGATGGCGTTTCAGGAAAGTGCGAATGAAATTGGTTATCTGATGATGGTGGAATCTTTCCCTGTCGGGTATATTGTATCTATCTTTCAGGTAAGCAAACATACAGGGTTTATCATTTGTTATTAATTGGCCTACCCTTGTAAGTTTATTGGCAGACCACCAGGAGAATTCTGCGTAGGTAGTTTGGGAGCAGCGGTGAAATTGGGGGTTCCCTATCTTGGGTGTTAAATAGGAAAGGGGATGGATCAGCCCCTCAGAGATTCCGCTCTTCCTACTTAAATGGTGTGAGTGTTGGATTGTAGCTGGGAGCTGTCGTAGTAAGGGTGGAGGTATGGTGATCCAGGGAACACTGTGTAGAAGAAACGGTTCAGATTCAGTTTTCTCAATGTCCACCCATCGGAATTTGCCCATGGGTGACATCCATTGTAAAATCTGTGCAAATTGGGCAGCCGTGTAGTAGGAGCGAAAATGTGGGGTGGATAGGCCCCCTCTGTATCTATGTTTATACAACACGGTTTTTGATTGTCTATGGTGCTTATTACACCATAAAAAGTCCAGGGAGGCTGATTGTAAGGCATCCATATCTTTAGTTACGATTGGAGTCGGGAGGGTAGGAAATAGGTAAAGGATCTTTGGGAGGATGGTCATTTTTATAGAGTAGTTTCTGCCTATACAGGTGTGAGGAACTGACTCTGCTGGGTTTCGAACCCTGGTTTACATGGTGCTAAACCTTTTCCTTACCAGTACACCAGCCTGCCTTTTGCAAATTTTCCTGAGATCGGATACTATTGCTTGTAGAGTCAAGGTTATCAGTGACAACTCACTTCAGCTGTGTCTGGTCAGGTGTCTGGTTCTTGGCCTATAAAAGCCACTTCCTGTCTCTGTACCCTTTGCCAGATTATTGTGGTTCCTGTACTCTCTAATCCAGCGTGTTCCTGTTTCTCCTTCCTGTTGCTGAATTTGGACTGTTTTTGACTTTGCTGCTTCTCCTTCCCACTGACCTCGGCTTGCCTCACTACGATTATCATCTTTCTGTTCCAGTCTCCCATCTCTGCTTAAGACCAGAAGGCCACTCAAGGCTCAGGGGCTCAACCACCTGGGTAACGAGTGGCTACCTCTGGCAGAAAACATTGCTGATCTGGCTACTGGACTCCAAAACTTTGTAACATCAATATCATTACAGAATAATCTGGCCCATTCATGGAGAACGTCGGATCAGATTCTGCATTGGCCCAGCAGGTTGCTTTTAATGCAAGAACTATGCAGACCCAGGCACAGACCATTCAAGTGCTGCAGGATCAGGTAGCTGAACTGCAAAATGAAGTTCGATCAATGCATAGTGAGCTTACCAGCTACAGGGCACATGATGTTGCGGCTGCTGCTACTGTTACACCTGCACAAGATGCCCGCTTGCCTCTACCATAAAAATTTGGAGGAGACCGCAAAAAATTCAGGGGTTTCCTAAATCAATGCCGTTTGCATTTCATGATGTTACCTAACCGTTTTCCATCTGAAAGAGAGAAGGTGGGATTTATTTTTTCCCTCTTCAAAGATGAAGCCCTGGCCTGGGGCTCCCCTTTTCTGGAACAGGACAGTCCAATCTTGGGAAATTTAAAAGACTTTCTTGAGGCCATGTGCCTAGTTTTTGATGATCCCAATCGCTGTGCTACAGCAGAAGCCACTCTCCTTCATTTACATCAAGGGAGGCGCTCTGTGGCTGAATATGCTGCTGAATTCAGACAGTGGGTTACTGATACTACTTGGAACCAATCAGCCCAGAGGTTCCACTTCAGAAGGGGTCTCTCAGAAGCTATAAAAGATGAGCTAGCTCGTGTTGATCTTCCTGTTGAGTTTGATGCATTTGTGCGGTTGGCTATCCGTATTGATCGGAGACTTTCAGAAAGAAGATTGGAAAGACAGGGCTCTTTTAAACCAAGTGCTACTCCTACTTTCTATTCAAGAATTTCTACTCCAATCCCACAAACACCTACAGACTCTGAACCTGAGGCTATGCAGGTAGAACTAATAAGAGGGCCATTATCCAATGAAGAAAAACAGTGGCGACACACTCACAACTTATGCCTGTATTGTGGTAGTGCAGGGCATTATGCCATCAATTGCCCTAACAAGTCTAAAAAACAATAGCTATGACTGCTGAGGGTGCACAGATTCAACACCAATCCCAGATTTCAGACCAACTGGATTCTGTCACACAACCCTTGTTTTCTCTGGCTCAGGGTGAAGAAGGTATGATGACTCAACATCCTCATTTGGTGGTGCCTATCACTTTGCAATATGGTGATAATAAAATTTCAACTGCAGCTATGATAGATTCCGGAGCAGGCGGAAACTTTATGGACATTAAATTTGCAGCAGGAAATAAAATTCAGTCTATCCCTAAATCTTCACCTGTGTTAATGGAAACAGTAGACGGTTCTCCACTTACGTCAGGCCCGGTTACACATGAGACTGTGCCCTTAAAATTGTTACTGGAAGTGAATCACCATGAGTCTATATCTTTCCACCTAATTTCCTCAACACAGTTTCCAGTGATTTTGGGTATACCCTGGCTTGCTCTGCATAACCCACAGATTGATTGGAAGACTAGAACTTTGTCCTTTCCTTCAGAACACTGCTTAATGAATTGTCAACCCTCTAAGGCGACACCTGTTACCACAACAATTAATGAAATGGTTGCTACAAACTTAACTAAGCTTCCGCTACAATATCGGGATTTTGCAGATGTCTGTGATAAGAAGAATGCTGATCAGCTTCCACCTCACAGGCCTTATGATTGCCCCATAGAGCTGCTACCTGGAGCTGCTATCCCATTTGGCCGTATATACTCCCTTTCTGAGCCTGAATTGAAAGCACTTCGTGAATACATACAAGAAAATCTTGCCAAAGGCTTTATTCGACCATCCACTTCTCCAGCAGGAGCTCCTATATTCTTTGTAGAAAAGAAAGATGGCAGTCTACGGCCATGTGTCGATTACAGGGACATTAATAAAATCACTGTTAAAAACCGTCATCCCTTGCCTCTCATTCCTGAACTTCTGGAGAGACTTCGTTCAGCTAAAATATTTACGAAGCTTGATCTACGGGGGGCATATAATCTGGTTCGCATAAGACCGAATGATGAATGGAAAACAGCTTTCAGAACCAGGTACGGACATTACGAATATCTAGTAATGCCATTTGGGCTTTGTAATGCCCCTGCAACTTTTCAGCATCTAATCAATGATGTACTACGGGATCTCCTGGATCAGTTTGTTGTGGCATATTTGGATGATATCCTGATATTTTCTGATAATCTTGAAAATCACAGAAAACAGGTCTGCATTGTTCTTGAGCGCCTTCGTACCCACCACCTATACATTAAACTGGAAAAATGTGAGTTTGAACAAACAGAAATTCAGTTCCTGGGGTATGTAATAACTCCTAAAGGTTTAAGTATGGACGCAAGTAAAATTAAAGCTGTGCTGGACTGGCCCATCCCCAAGAATGAAAAAGATATACAGAGATTTGTGGGGTTTGCCAATTTTTACAGGCGTTTCATTAAGAATTTCTCTGCCGTTATTACACCGATCACTGAACTTACACGTAAAGGGACTCCTTTTCAGTGGTCCAATAAGGCTGACACTGCATTTTCCAGATTAAAGACTCTGTTTACATCTGCCCCTATCTTGGTACATCCTCAGCCAGAATTGCCATTTACTGTAGAGGTAGATGCTTCTGATTCAGCTGTTGGGGCTATACTGTCTCAAAGGACTGGACCTAAGATGTTGTTACATCCATGTGCCTTCTATTCCCGCCAGATGTTACCAGCAGAAAGAAATTATGACATAGGGAATAAAGAACTTTTGGCTTTAAAAGCTGCCTTCACCGAATGGAGACATCTCTTGGAGGGAGCCACCCATCCAATTACTGTCCTCACAGATCACAAAAATCTGGAATGTATCCAATCCGCTAAGAGACTGTCAGCCAGACAAGCACGCTGGTCCCTATTTTTCTCAAGGTTTAATTTTTTTATTTCATACCGCCCTGGTTCCAGAAATGGCAAGGCGGATTCCTTGTCTAGGATAGCTGACCCCCTCCATACTACAGTAACCAAGGCCACCATCTTGCCGGAGAGCAGATTTTTAGGAGTTACCTTTCCTTCTGATCTAATGTCTCGCATTAAAAAGGGCTACTCTAAAGATCCAGTTTTTCGTGATCCTCCTCGTGATCTTCATATGACCATGCTTAATGGGTTTTGGATTTTTCAACAACGTCTGTTTGTTCCAGAATCAGTGCGACTGGACGTTTTACGCCTCTACCATGACTCTAAACCAGCAGGTCATCCAGGAATCCGAAAGACACAAGAACTACTTACCCGATCCTTTTGGTGGCCTAAATATTATGAGGATGTTAAGAAGTATGTGTCCTCTTGTGATGTATGTGCCAGACATAAGACTCCTCGCTCATCCCCTGTTGGCTTGCTTCAGCCTCTTCCGATTCCTCATCGTCCCTGGGGATCTATATCCATGGACTTTATTGTGGAACTACCTCCCTCTAAGGAACACACTACTATTCTTGTTGTTGTGGACCGGTTAACCAAGATGAGTCATTTCATACCAGCTCGTGGTCTCCCTTCAGCTAAACAGACTGCTGACCTTGTTATTCGGGAAATATTTCGCTTGCATGGAGTGCCTGATGAAGTAATTTCTGACAGGGGAGTGCAGTTTACATCTCATTTTTGGAAATATTTTTGTTCTATTCTAGGTATTAATGTAAATCTGTCTTCAGCTTTTCATCCACAAAGTAATGGACAGACTGAGCGAACCAACCAGACTTTAGAACAATATTTGCGGTGCTATATTAGTTACCTGCAGGATGACTGGCTGGATTTTCTACCCACGGCGGAGTTTGCCTATAACAATGCCCAACACTGCTCCACTTCTCTGAGCCCATTTTTTGCCAATTATGGTTACCATAAAACCTTTCTAGTGAGTCTCCCAATTACTACTCCCATTCCTGCAGTCACTGACCGGCTAACCGCCTTACGAGATTCCCAAGAACTGTTGAAGGAGACTCTTTCGGAGGCTCAGGAATGTTACAAAAGAGCTGCTGATAGGCACAGAAAGGAGGCCCCAGTTTATCATGTTGGTGACAAGGTTTGGCTGTCAACAAAGAATCTTAAGCTTAGGATTCCTTCTCATAAATTGGGTCAAAAGTTCATGGGACCTTTTAAGATAATCGCTCAGATCAATGCAGTCACCTTCCGTCTGCAACTTCCGGATTCCATGAAAATACATCCGGTATTTCACGTGGCACTGCTTAAACCTTTTCATGAAAATACTTTCCCTGGTCGAGCCTTGCCTGCCCCACCACCAGTCCTCGTGGATGGTGAAGATGAATACGAGGTGGAAAAAATTCTTGACTCCAGGATCTTCCGCAACAAGCTTCAATACTTGGTTCATTGGAAAGGCTATGGTGAGGAGGATAGATCGTGGGAACCAGTGGACAATATTCATGCTCCTGATCTTCTTCATTCTTTCCATGCACAGTACCCTGCTAAACCAGGAAATAGGGCATCCAGAGGCTGCACCTGTAGAGGTGGAGGTAATGTGAGGAACTGACTCTGCTGGGTTTCGAACCCTGGTTTACATGGTGCTAAACCTTTTCCTTACCAGTACACCAGCCTGCCTTTTGCAAATTTTCCTGAGATCGGATACTATTGCTTGTAGAGTCAAGGTTATCAGTGACAACTCACTTCAGCTGTGTCTGGTCAGGTGTCTGGTTCTTGGCCTATAAAAGCCACTTCCTGTCTCTGTACCCTTTGCCAGATTATTGTGGTTCCTGTACTCTCTAATCCAGCGTGTTCCTGTTTCTCCTTCCTGTTGCTGAATTTGGACTGTTTTTGACTTTGCTGCTTCTCCTTCCCACTGACCTCGGCTTGCCTCACTACGATTATCATCTTTCTGTTCCAGTCTCCCATCTCTGCTTAAGACCAGAAGGCCACTCAAGGCTCAGGGGCTCAACCACCTGGGTAACGAGTGGCTACCTCTGGCAGAAAACATTGCTGATCTGGCTACTGGACTCCAAAACTTTGTAACATCAATATCATTACACCAGGAGATATTGTAGGTGGACCAGAGCTTGAGGTCTGATTTGAGTTTGGACAGTAACGGGGCGTAATTACAGTTGTAGATGGTAGCTAGGTTGTTAGGGATTTTCACCCCGAGGTAGGATATATAAGTAGGGCGCCACTGAAATTTAAAATTTTGGGATATAAGTTTGAGCATCTGTGGGGGGAGGTTAATATTGAGGGCTTCACATTTAGTTTAATTTATTTTGTATCCCGATAGGGAGGAGAAGTCTGCTATTACTCTATAGAGGTTGGGGAGAGAAATTAGGGGGGATGAAATTGTTAGTAATATGTCATCAGCGAAGAGGCTGACTTTATAGTCCTGATCTCCTGATTTAATTCCAGTTATATCTAGATTCTCCCTTATTGCTTGGGCGAGTGGTTCTATACATAGGGCGAATAAAAGAGGGGAGAGGGGGCATCCTTGGCGTGTGCCATTTTTTATATTAAAGCTGGAGGAGATGTGTCCCATACAAGAGACCTTAGCTGTGGGGGCGTTGTATAGGGCCTGAATACCTTGTACTATGGGGCCTAATATTCCAAATCTCTGTAGGGTTAACCACATGTAGTCCCAATCCACCCGGTCAAAGGCCTTTTCCGCGTCAATTGCGAGCAACATAGATTGTGTCTGGGACTTGTGGGCTTTTTCGATCAGATTAATGGTTCTACGGATGTTGTCGGGGGCTCCTCTGCGTGGGATGAAACCCACTTGATCCGGGTGGATTAGGGATTCGAGAACGTGGCCAAGCCTATTGGCAAGAACTTTGGAATAGAGTTTGATGTCACAGTTTATGAGTGAAATGGGTCTGTAGTTTTGTGTGATGGTGGGGTCTTTGCCTTCTTTATGGATCACAACTATCCTGGCTTCAAGCATTTCTTGCGCTAGAGACAGACCATCTAGTACTGAGTTAAAAAGCTTGGTGAGAATAAGGGATAATATATTCTTGTAACTTTTATAATAACCGGCTGAGAAGCCGTCGGGCCCAGGGGCTTTGGAGGGTTTGAGAGATTTAAGTGCTGCTAAGGTTTCAGAGGGCTCTATGGGGCGGTTAAGCGCAGTAATCTGCGTTGCCTCTAGGGAGGGTAGTGAGAGGTTTTGGAGGAAGGTATTAATTGCCTGATGGTTCGCTCCAGGGTTAGAGGCCGTGTGGCCTGAATACAACTTAGAATAATAATTTGCGAATTCGTCAGTGATTAGGTGGGGATCATTTGTTAGGTGAGACCCTGTCGTTTGTATAGCTCTTATTAGCTGGCGTTTCCGGTTGCCCCTAAGTTTCCCAGCCAGCATAGTGTCAGGTTTATTAGCGTGTTCAAAAAATGTCTGGCCTGTTCTATGTAGTGACTGTATGGCTGTCTCTGATAAGAGAGAATTAAGTTCTTCTCTTGTTCTGCAAACGTCTTGCAAGGACTGGGTTGTGAGTGAGAGCTTATGTACATTTTCGTATCTTACTAGTTCGTTGGTCAGGTCAATGCGTCTCTTCTCTCGTTGTTTTTTTAAATATGAAGCTTTGCTGATTATGACTCCCCGGATGACAGCTTTGTGGGCCAGCCACAACGTTGTCGGGGACATCTCAGGCGAAGTATTTTCGGTAAAATAGTTCGAGAGAGCTGTTTCAATATCTTGTGTGATAATCGGGTTTGAGAGAAGGGACTCGTTGAGTGACCAGGTGGGAGACTTACGAGCTAAGATCAGATTTTCCATCTTGATCTCTACCGGTGAGTGATCTGACCATACCAGTTCATGTATGGTGGCTCCAAAAAGTTGTGGGTGTAGGCCCTGTGATACAAGGATGTGGTCTATTCTTACATAACTTGAATGGGGATGAGAATAGAATGTGTAGTCACTGCTTTTGGGGTTAAGGGTTCTCCATCCATCAGAGACATGTAGGTTATCATGGAAGGATTTAAGAAATCTAGTGTTGGGGTGAGGTCTGGGGGGGATAGGTTGGGGGTTTTATCTAGGTATGGGTCACACACCGCATTGAAGTCGCCTCCCAGAATCATTGGAATCTGTGGGGAGACCTCAAGGAGGGATGTTAGGTCGTCGTAAAATTTTTCGTCTACCGTACTAGGGGCGTATATGGATGCTATTGTAATCTGGGTCCCGTCTAAAGTGCCATTTAGTATTAGGTATCTGCCATTTACGTCAGCCTTGATGGTGTGGAGAACAAAATCAATGTGGTTGCGAAAAAGAATCGAGACTCCGTTCTTTTTCTCTGGGCCGGTGGCGTGGCAATGAGTTCGGAATCTAGGGTCCCAGTATTTGGGGTCCTGGGTCTGCTTAAAATGGGTTTCTTGGAGGAGAACTATGTCTGCCTGTTTGCTTACATAATATCTGGCTGCTTTACGCCTTTTCATGGGTGAGTTTAGACCTTGGGCATTATGGGATATTATTCTAATGGTCATTGGGGAAGGTAAAGGAAGGGGTCTTATGTGGGACTGAACGATTGCTTTGGAGGGCTGTGATAATGCACGGGAGTGATATATGGAGGATAAGGGGAATACATTTCGTTGATCGGCCTGGCTGGGAGCAGTTGTTATGATTCAAATACCTGAGTACAACAGCACGTATGCAAACAGAGAATGACAATAAAAATAAAACATACATATATACATACACATATAACAAAGTTAAACTATGTTGTCCAGTTTGGCACAGAGCTCTGTGTCCAATCTGGGCAGAAATGTACCGCGGCCGTGAAGGCACGTATGGCAGCGCTTGTACATTAGACATACTCTCGGGAATGCCCGAGGGGGGGGGGGGGGGGGTAGCATGGCGGCCCAAGTGGCGTGAGGAGCCCTCGGCATCACCGCCAGCTGGGGTTGGCCCTAGCTATTAGGAAGGTTTTAGGGAACCAAAACGTTAAACAGGGGGACTAATTTCAGTGAGTTAGTATGGAACATAGAGTCGGTCTAGGTGGGGGTAACCCTGGGTGTTGATCTGTCTTCGCTTATTTATTCTTGTTCGTAGGACTATACCGTGTGCTGGCAATAGTTTTAAACAGTTTGAGTAATATACATATTTACAGTTGTCGATTAGGTAGGGTAGTCTGTCTGTGTATCTTAGGTTTCTATGTATCTGGGGTATCTGACTTAGGTGTTATGTAGGTCGAGACATTTAAAGGGTGTTCTTTTCTGATACTCCCGGGGTGAGGGGAGTAGCCCATGGGTAAAAGAGGCAGAAATATGTACAAAAATGAACAAACAAGTATACTCATCACTTGGACCGCTCATTGTGTTGAGTCCTCTGGGATAGCTATATGTAGACAGAGGTTGGAGCAATTTGCGCAAAGGAGTGTGTATATAGTTCTTAAGTGTCCTATTTCGTTGGCTTCCTTCTCGGTTCTGTCGGCGTTTCTCAGGTCGTGGTCTTGTCGATGTCAAAGGCGATGGGGTCTTGAACATGGCAGGTTTAACTGCTGATTCGGGGTGTTCCGGATCTGGTTAGTCGTAATGGAAGCATTAAGCCACCGCAGGGAGGATTGATGGATCCGGTGGGGGGCTTGATCTCGTCGGGAGGGTGATCCGCGAGATCCCAAGTGGGTGCCCCTATTCTGTGGAGAGGTTGAATGGAGCCCCAGGTGAGTGAGGAAGGTCGGGCCTTCAGCTGGATCCGAGATAGTGTAGAATATACCGTTTCTGCGTACTGACAGTTTGAATGGGTAGCCCCAGGAGTATCTGATATTGTTGGCGATCAGAATGTCCACGACTGGTTTCATGGCTCTCCTTTTTTGCAAGGTGATGGGAGATAGATCTGTGTAGATGTGGGGTTTGATATTATTCACCTCTGGGGCACCATTTCTAGCTGCTTTGATAACTTCCTCTTTAGTCCCGAAGTAGTGCATTCTCAGCACGATGTCTCTGGGTCGTTCCCCTGGTCCTGGGCGAGGTCTGAGGGCCCTGTGGACTCTGTCCATCTGGAGCCCTTCGGCTTCCAAGTGGGGTAGGATATTATGGAAGTATTCCGTGAGGAATTCGCGGGGATCTTCCACCGACTCGAGGATGTTCTTCATGCTGAGATTGTTTCGGCGAGACCTATTGTCTAGGTCTTCTTGGGCCGTCTTTAGTTGGTTAACTTCTTCCCTGAGCTGAGCTACTTCAGCTTCAATGGCCGTCACGGTGCCAGTGGTCTCTTCGTGCATGCGTTCGAGTGTGTCTGTGCGGTTTCCTATTGCGGTGACCTCGTGGGACAGCTCGTTTAGTCCCGTTCTTAGGTCTCTCTGGAGGTCCGCTTTCAGATCTTGTAGCATGGTGGAGATCTGCTGTGTAAAGTGATGGAAATCCGCTTTCATGCACGGAGAGCCATCTTGTGAGCTTACCGCTTCGTCCAGCATGTCAGGTAGTGTTTCCCGCTCTTCGTCTGGCGTCAGAGATGTCGCAGGCCTATTTTGCGGGAAGAAGCTTTGAAAGCCTTGCGAGGCTGTGTTGTTGGGCTTTTTAAGTTTCCCTGGCTTGTTAGCTGGCGTTTTGGCTGGCATAGTCTCGGTTGCGAGGGCTTCTGTAGGCTTTTTTATCGATGTTGGCGGAGGTGCGCGACGGAGCTCACTCAAAATGCGGCCATCTAGTTTGCGCGCCAGACACGCCCCCTCAGGGTAGTAATTTTTTAATGTTTTGTTTCCACATACATTGTACTTCGAGCATGAATTCACAGATCCTGTTATGTGTCAGTGCAAAACAACACCCCAATATGTGTTCAGAAACATCTCCTGAGTCAAAGTGTTGGGATGTCATTTTTTCCCCACACACATTGTAGTTCAGGCAGGAATTTTCAGATTCTGGTATTTGCCACTGCCAACCAACACCTCAATATGTGTTCAGCAACATCTCCTGAGTACAGGGATACCCCCCATGCATAGGTTTGTTTTGGGGCTAAAAGGCCACATTTAGGGGGTGCGCAATTCCAACCTGGAAGTTTGACATGTAGTCAGCCTGCGCCCATGTTCCATTTGGGACATTTTTGAAGCCGTCCAATGAATTTTACCCCATCAAACCATATATTTTTGGAAAATAGACATCCTAACGTATTTCAAATGGTGGTATTTTAATACTGTATATGTACTAATTCTACCACCAGCCTTTGTAAAAGTTTGTGGTAGTACTTTTTTGGGAGTTTTTCTTCCACATGCATTGTACTTCAGCCATGAATTCACAGATTCTGGGATATGTCACTGCCAAACAACAACCCAATATGTGTTCAGCAACATCTCCCGAGTACAGGGATAGCACCCATGCATAGAAGGCAACATTTGTGAGATGCGCATCTCAAAATTCCAACTTGGAATTTTGACATGTAGTCAACCTGCGTCCGTGTCCTATATGGCATATATCTTTGAAGTCAGCCAATGTAATTTACCCCCACCAAATCATATATTTTTTAACGGTAGACACCCATCCCTCCTTGTGGCAAGGGCTCAGCAGCCACCGATACATCACTAGATGATGTATCAGAAAGCTGACCAGGGTCAAAATCGAACCCTGAGTCCGCGGCCTCAGAATCAGTGTGTAAGCAGTGATCTCGAGCAAAGAAGAGGTTAATAACTCTTAGAAGAGCCTATCTAGTACTGTAATACATTACAGTACAAAGTAATTAATCCATAAAACAGTGCAGACAGCAAAACATACTGTTGCTGTGCAAGATTACTGCTTATACAGTGATGAATGGCAGGGAAGGGGTTAACACACAGTGAAAGACTTTCATAAAACCTGCCAATTTTATAAAATGTTATTTTATATCACTAATACTGATCTGTCTCTTTCCGTCACAAAAATGTAAGTGAGGAGAGGGAGACAGATCAATATTTGTGAATATTGATCCGACCAATTTTGATCTGACCAGGGCGAATGGTGAGCTTAATTGAGAAATCACCAAACCGCCTTTGCCACTAATTCGCTGTTACTGATCGCTATTCGCTCAGACAGCTTAAAAAAATCTCAAATATTTTTACTTTACATGTAATCCCCTAGCGGGTATGTGTAAAAAAAAAGAAAAAAATATGCAGACAGATAAAAATTGCTTTGGCGTCAATATCATTGCGTAAGCAGTGATCGACGGCAAAGAAGGGGTTAATAACTCTTAGAAGAGCCTTTGTAGTACTGTAATAAATTATAGTACAAAAAAAAATGAACCCCTAAAAGATGCACATCAAAAATAAATGCGCTGATGTCCACGATCACTACTTACGCAAGATCAGTGGCAGGGAAGGGGTTAAACGCAGGGAATTGCTTTAATCATTTTTTTTTATTGTTTTATTATTCGTGTGTTGTGTATTTATTGTTTTTTTGTACTTTTATAACTTTGATCTGTCTCTCTCCCTCACTAAAAAAAATGTGAGGAGAGGGAGGCAGATCATAACTGGTCAGCTCAATATAGGGTTAATATTGAACTGACCAGTCAGTGGGGATGCTCATCAGAGCATCCCCACTGCTTGTCAGTGTGCCTGGCAGTCACTGATTGCCTCTGTGAAGAGGCAATCGTTTGACAGCCAGAGAGCACAGGAAGCAGGTACTTCCTGCCTCCTGTGCTCTTGCCCTTAGAAGGGCAGCGCCATCTTGGTCACACAGTGACCAAGATCGTGCATTTTTTTTTTGTGTTCCTGATTGCCTCGACTTGCGAGGCAATCAGAAACACTTGCTGAGCATAGGAAGCGAATAATTTGCTTCCTTTGCTAGTTTTTGAAATGCCCGTGTTTTAAAGGCGCTGTGCCTTTAAAACCGGCATTTCAATCGCTCTCCGGAGCAATTGAAATGCCGACGGGCATTTTTTTCAGTATTGAACGATGCTTCCACACGGAAGCATCGTTTCAATACTGCTTGAGCACTGAAAGCGGAAAAACTCCGCTTTCAGTGCTCGTTTTGACACAGGACGGACTAGGTCCTTTCCTTGTCTGTTTTGCCGTCTGTGCTGACCTGTATGCCCGTCCTGACTACGTTTGTTTGCTGCCAGCCCCGATCTTTTGCCTGTCTGACTATTCTTCTGCCTCAGCATCTGTACCTTCGCCTTGATCCAGTATTCCATATCCAGCTTCCTGTTTTTTGGGTTTAGTTTCGGTATCCTGGCAATAGTTCAGAGTGCAAAAGTCCTGGGGGAATGAAACCTGTGGCTCAACCATAGGGTGAAATTCCTTCAGGCAGAATATTCTGTTCTGTTGTCTGGGTCCATTACAAAAGACCTATATCGAGTCTGCACAGCAGTTCCAGCCTCATACCTGAACGTGACAGTTATCACAGGCCCGTGTCCTGTTCTGAGAGCTACCTGTCCTGTCTCAGTTCCAGTCTCTGCTACCAGTCCAGTCTCGATCCAGTCCCAGTTGTGCATCGCGGGGTGCAGACAGACCTTCCGACGGCTTATCCAAAGGTGTGTTGTCATTAAGGTGAAAACCAATACTTGCTACCTTTGTTACTTAGTGAGTGTTCCCATAAACCCATCTGCACTGGTGATCCGTCTCTCAAGAAAGTTACAATTATTACAGGCCCGTGTCCTGATCTGAGAGTTGCCAGTCCAGTCTCTGCATCCTGTTCTCAGTTGCCTGTCCTGTTTCAGCTGCCAGTCTCCAATACCAGTCCTGTCAGAGTAGTCCATCATCCAGTTCATAGTTATGCATCGTGGGGTGCAGACACATCCTACACCCTGCCCTGCAACGAGGCTCCTCCCTGGTCTGTTATCCCAGGTTCTGACAGCTTTCATATAAAAAAGGGCCATATATATATATATATATATATATATATATATATATATATATATATATTTAGTATAGTTTTATCAGGAGGTACACATGTTGGTCAGGATCTTGTATTAGATCTTACTTCGTCCTGCCCAACATGCCTGTCTCCTGATAAAACTATACAGAGCAAAGACGGCACAACTAAGTACTTTGTTGCAGTGGCGTCCCCCGCATCACGCTGCTTAACTTTTTTTCTTTTTTCTGTCAGCCGCATCCGCTGGACGAGGCTGCCGGAAAAAAGAAAAAAAAAAAATATCACAGCAACCGGATGTGACGTTACGTCACATCCAGTGACTGTGTTTCCCTCTCTGTGCTGGAGGGAAGACTGCATGGAGGAGGTGTCTGTCCGGGAGCACAGAGAAGCAGCGATTTGGTAAGTGATGGGGAAGGGGGGGGAGGAGGGTGGTTTAAAACGAGCAGTTTATTACTGGGCTCTGACTGGCACACTATTACTGGGCTCTGGCTGGCACTATATTACTGGGCATCTGGCTGGCACTATATTACTGGGCACTGCCTGGCACTATATTACTGGGCTCTGGCTGGCACTTTATTACTGGGCATCTGGCTGGCACTATATTACTGGGCTATGGCTGGCACTATATTACTGGGCTCTGACTGGCATAATATTCCTGGGCTCTGAGTGGCACTATATTACTGGGCATCTGGCTGGCACTATATTAGTGGGCTCTGACTGGCATAATATTCCTGGGCTCTGAGTAGCACTATATTACTGGGCATCTGGCTGGCACTATATTAGTGGGCTCTGACTGGCATAATATTCCTGGGCTCTGACTGGCACACTATTCCTGGTATCTGACTGGCATAATATTCCTGGGCTCTGACTGTCACACTATTCCTGGTATCTGACTGGCATAATATTCCTGGGCTCTGACTGGCATAACATTCCTGGGCTCTGACTGGCACTATATTACTGGGCTCTGACTGGCATAATATTCCTGGGCTCTGACTGGCATAATATTCCTGGTATCTGACTGGCATAATATTCCTGGGCTCTGACTGGCATAATATTCCTGGGCTCTGACTGGCACACTATTCCTGGTATCTGACTGGCATAATATTACTGGGATCTGACTGGCATAATATTCCTGGGTTCTGACTGGCACAATATTCCTGGGTTCTGACTGGCACAATATTACTGGGCTCTGACTGGCACAATATTCCTGGGTTCTGACTGGCACACTATTACTGGGCTCTGACTGGCACTATATTCCTGGTATCTGACTGGGATAATATTCCTGGGCTCTGAGTGGCACAATATTGTTGGGCTCTGACTGGCACTATATTACTGGGCTCTGACTGGCATAATATTACTGGTATCTGACTGGCACTATATTACTGGTATCTGACTGGCACAATATTCCTGGTATCTGACTGGCACTATATTACTGGTATCTGACTGGCACAATATTCCTGGGCTCTGAGTGGCACAATATTTTTGGGCTCTGACTGGCACAATATTACTGGCATCTGACTGGCACAATATTACTGGGCTCTGAATGGCACAATATTCCAGGTATCTGACTGGCACAATATTACTGGGCTCTGAGTGGGACAATACTACTGGGCTCTGAATGGCACAATATTCCTGGTATCTGACTGGCACACTATTACTGGGCTCTGAGTGGCACAATATTACTGGGCTCTGAGTGGGACAATACTACTGGGATCTGAATGGCAATATATTACTGGTATCTATAATTGTAAGATTGTCACCTCGTGTGGCTCCTGTGTGTTGCATAATTAATGGTGGTCCCATGTGTGCATAATTATGGGGCACTTGTGTGTGGCATATTTATTGGGCCCCATGTGTGGCATAATTAAGGGACTCTTTTGTGTGGCATAATTATGGGGCACCTGTGTGTGTGTGGCATAATTATGAGGCACCTGTGTGTGTGGCATAATTAATTGGGCAAAGGTGAGGCATAAATAGTGGGGCTCTGGTGTGGCATAATGTATGGGGCTCTGGTGTGGCATAATTTATGGGGCTCTGGTGCTGCATAAGTTATG
This sequence comes from Pelodytes ibericus, assembly GCA_036172795.1. Lineage (NCBI taxonomy): Eukaryota > Metazoa > Chordata > Amphibia > Anura > Pelodytidae > Pelodytes > Pelodytes ibericus. Next base: position 89,755,580 of record CM069857.1, on the reverse strand, counting down.
GGGCTCTGGTGCTGCATATGTTATGGGGCTCTGGTGTTGCATAAGTTATGGGGCTCCTGTGTGTGGCATAGTTATGGGGCTCCTGTGTGTGGCATAGTTAATAGGCCATCTAACTGGCATTACTAAGGAATCTGTTTGGCATTGTATGGAGGAAATCCAGGGGGGTGACATCATGAGTTTCCGCACCGGGTGACACCAACTCTAGTGACGCCCCTGCTTTATTGTATCCTTTAATTAAAGCATTTCTATTTAGAATGTCTACACTTGATGCAGTCTTTCAGATTTTTGTCCTACAGCCAATTTTAAAGGCTCTGTGTTTGCTGCTAGATAAATGTGGGAAACAAAAGGAAAATGTATTAATTGGTGTTGTGTTCTCCATGTTTTGTTTTTTTTTTTAAATTAAACTTTATGTGTATATTGATTTCTGTTTATGTCTTCCTTATCTAGAATATGTGAAAGATTCCCAGTTACTGAAGCAGAAAGCAAACATTAAAATCCCTCACCTGGAGCCATAGAAGATCATATGTAATTAATCTCATTGTCCAACAGATAACGGGGGCTCTTCAGAAGTCAAAAAGGCAGGCTCCACTAGCAGACAGAAAAATTCCAGTGGGTGACTTGCCACTAGGGTTATAATTAAAGGACAACTAATGTTTTTTTTGTTTTTTTTTAACCCTTGCTTCCTTGTAGGTTACAAAAACAGTGCCCCCTTCTCCAAGGTAAACACCGGTGTGTAGCTTTACAGATACACGTGGGTTTACTCTCAATGGGTTGGTGGGTTGGCTGGAACGCACAGACTCGTCCCACACCTATGATCAGGCTCTGCATGGAGCAGCAGTCTTTCTCTGATATAGCAGAAAGAAACCCTGGTTTTCAAAGGCCATTAATAGAGGTAAAGGTCGCCTCTGTTGATCCCCATTGAAAACGAGGGTCTCTCTTTGCAACAACTAGCAGAGTGAGACAGTTGTAGAACAGAATGGCTGCCTGCTTTCTACTGAAGTATGGCAGCAATGGATCAGAGGATAAACAGACATGTACTATCAAAGTAACCTTCTACTAGGGGGACTCAGTCTTTAACTTCTGCTTTATTTTAAATGTAGAAGTTAAAACAAAAAGTGCTGTCCTTTAAAAGTGTAAAACTGCCAACCTTGGAATAAGGCTCAAGACCTTGTGGCTGTAGAAGTTGTGGCATAATGTAGCTAGGGTTTGTACTAAGTTACCCATATGTTTATTACTTAAGACAATTTATAGTAAAATATCTGGTTTGTAACCATCCAACCACAAATGTTCCAACTTTATTTTTGTCTGAATTACACCCTACAGCTTTCTTGGATTTTCATGGATATTATTTGGGCTTGTTGTTTCAGTATCTTTTGACTAGCCACACAGTGGGATACCCCCACTAAGGCAAATGTGTAAAGTACTAATGGATAGCTCAATACCAGACATACTGTATGTATGTGTATGGGTATATCCTCTTTCTCCTACTAGGTACACTTTGTTTTCCCCCCAGCATTCATAAAAGCCATTTAGCTACTAATGTTGTCTTTCACAAGAATAGCAAGTAAATTTCTCTCATTTTAAGTTCAGACTGGTAGAGAGGAGTTGGTAAGCATTTCCTCTATCAATTGAACCTAAAACCAAGTGTCCCTTTGACAACATTGTATGAGTGACTATTGAGACTGGATTTGACATGTATGCTTAAATAGGTATGTCATACATGTAGCTCTTTTCTAGGAAGGTTTTATCACTCCCTTCCAGAGTGAGTTAATTTGTCTTATACTGATAATGCTTTTTGATGCACAATCAAGCCTCTCTCACCTCAAACTATGGTGCACTCCTAACTGGTTATAGCCAGATTAGGACTTTGTATAAAATGGATTTGCCATTTTACAGCCTTAATCACTTGCCTTACTAGAGACAGTGAATGTATTCCCTGATATAATATTACTAATTAGTAATCTTTTTACAAGCGCTGGATTGCTGCAGTGGATTTATTTCACCCTACAAACATTTGATACCTTGATAGATCTGGCATGTGTCTAATGGGTTTATAGCCCCCCTAACCAGGGAGTGGAGTGATCAGAGAGGGTCTTGCTTGTGGCTGTTTCACAGTGGTAGTTAGAGCACTGACAGTTCAGCGAATCAGTAAACTGTCAGCACCAAATACTAATTTTATGGCAAGACAGGAGGCTTCATATTTGCATAATCCTTCTTTACTGAAACCTCCAGCAGCAAAAGAGTTAACAGTTGTAAAGATTCAACCAATAAAACCAAACACAGGATGCATATATAAACCCCCTCAGACACTTCCTCTTTCTCTTTCTTTGCTACTGCCTCCAGGTGAGCACCTTCCACACTAGAGTGTTTCTCACTTTACAGTTTATTTAATCTATACTTCAGATTGCTTTATTATTGTTGTTGTTTTTTTGTCCCTTTATTGTGTTTTCCTTCACAGGTTATTGCTTAGTTTTAGGGATTTACACCTCTAATGGAGTTCTCTTTTCCTACCATTAGCGGCAATACTGCTTTCCACACACACCTCACCATTTTATGTTTCTCTCTAATGGTTGGCTTATTCAGCCCCTCTAGGTGCTTGTACTGCCAGGTTAGGCCGTACAAGCACCAAGACTCCCATCACACACAGACTCCCATCACACACAGACTCCCATCACACACAGACTCCCATCACACTCAGTCACACACTGCCTCGCGGTAGATACACTACTGCATCTCTCATTACACTGGCCGTGCATCATGGGAAATACAGTCATAAACATCAGGAGTGGAATGGTTAGCCATCACTGTTCTACAATAATTTAATCTTATTTGAGATTCCCAACATATGTATATTTACTAGAACTATAGCGTTTATATTTCTGAATTAGGACACTGCAGTTTTTATAATGACTGGTATTATTAGAACCTATGTGATGGATGGCTGCTATATGTAGAAAACTGCAATGAGTCTTTGGTACATTTTATCACACTCAGTCAGACACAGCCTCACATCACACACAGCCTCACATCACACACAGCCTCACATCACACACAGCCTCACATCACACACAGCCTCACATCACACACAGCCTCACATCACACACAGCCTCACATCACACACAGCCTCACATCACACACAGCCTCACATCACACACAGCCTCACATCACACACAGCCTCACATCACACACAGCCTCACATCACACACAGCCTCACATCACACACTGACTCCCATCACACTCATACTCCCATCACACTCATACTCCCATCACACTCATACTCCCATCACACTCATACTCACAACCACCGTTTTCATTTTTCCATTTGAACCAGCTTACCTTCTACTGTACTCTGACAGGCAGGGGGCGGAGACTTTACACTGGGACGTGTGATGGGGAAGTGAGGGAGCCCGAGCATGACAAGCAGCACCGGGTGAGGGGAAGACTGAAAGGAGCGGTGGGGGTGGGAAGGGGAGGGGGTGGGAAGGGAAGAGAGAGGGAGGAGAGGGAACAACTTTTAACAAAACGGAGAAGAAAGTAAAAATCTTCGCCGCACCAGTGTGCTTTAACAACCTCTGGGAAAGTGCCGCCCTAAACAAGGCGCCGCCCTAGGCGAGCGCCTTGTTTGCCTCGCGGTAGATACACTACTGCCTACTGACCTATGAGTCTGCCACATTTCACATATATTTGATAAACCAGGTTATACAGGGATATTTACTTCAGGGATCTAGCTCCCATATATCATTCTTGGCAGTTTCAGCTGACAATTTTAAACCCCTCCAGGTTTATTTTGCTTGCTGCAGCAGCATGTATGCTGCTTCAAAGTGATATAACCCCCTCGGGGGTTTGTGTTAACCTGCCTGGGTGCAGGTTTTTTCCAATAGGGTGACCCCCCTAATCAGTGATAATGGTGTTTTCATACCAGCTTAAAAAAATAAAATAAAAACACTTTACCAAACATTTTTACACATTATAACTGTATCACCAGATAAATATATTGATGTTGGGGTGACACCCCCCCCCCCTCTGTGTAGGTAGGCTTCTCTATAAGGTGGCATCAAATATATAAAAATAATATGCCATAATATTGCTGCCAACTTTATTATGGTGAGAAGCGCAGACAGTTTTTGGTTTTTGTATACATTGTACAGCCAATCACACTGTATTTGCAGCATGCTCACACCTGTATGGTAAGCATCATTTTATACATTTATACATTTATTTGAGCCTGTGACTAGCTTAGCGCACCGACATGTTTCTTTTCTCTAAGCTGCTGACCCCATCTGTGGGTGAACCCCCACTGGGCAATTGGGTGAACCCTGTTAAATTTCACTTTTATTATATATATATATATATAGCTCCCCATTACATCTTTCAGATATCATTACTGAAAGAGTTAACAGTTATCATAGAAAGTGATATGGATAACCCATGCGTGGGGCTCTTCAGGCATGGCTCCAGTCGACCTTGGCTGCATTTTTGCCAGCAGCCCTGGCCATTCTGCAACAAACCAACCCCCAACATTACTCAGGATGCCCCTGAAGCTCCTTCACTTGCAGGGGTCAGATCTGAGGACTCGTACCATTGTCCTGATCTGACCCTCTCTAATAAGAGGTCCGGGTTGGACTCTCTTCCTCAAGGAAAGGGCAAAACACCCTCAAGAAAAGGGGTAAGTGCTCCCCACTTTTGGTTACAATGAATACTACATCTGAAGAGGCAGATGTGCCTTCTGGGGATGAGAAATGTAAAACCCTTGATGAATTTCTGGCTCGTTCCTCTAAGCAGGGCTCTCCTATGAGACACTCATCTACAGAACTACCCAGGAATCATTCCTGGATATACAGGCACCACAACAAATGCCTTTGCCAACAAGGCCAGGGGTTGCTATGACTAAAGGGATTGGCCTAACAGCCTTTTACCCAGTGTATTGGGTGACCCCCACTGATATCTCGGGTTACTCCCGATATGTACAGGCACCCCAACATATGCCTCTCACAATAAGGCCAGGGATGACCCCCTATGAATAAAGAGATTGGCCTAACAGCCTTTATGCCAGTGCGGTGGGTGACCCTCACTGACACCTCAGGTGACCCCCAATTTATATACAGGCACTAAAACACATGCCTCTCACAACAAGGCCAGGAGTGACCCCCCTATGAAGAAAGGGATTGGCCTAACAGCCTTTATGCCAGTGCTGTGGGTGACCCCCACTGACACCTCGGGTAATATACAGGCACCACAACATATACTTATATTGTGCCTTGAAGAAATGGCACAGCACTGAGACAGTTTGACAGAAGAGACTTATGTGCCCACAGGGCTTTACTCTTGGCTGCGCTCTGTTCTGGCTGACACCCTCACCTATGCACTGGCTGCTCTACATCAGTCCCAGGCATTCTCATCCCCATACTCTCTGATGGCAGAGATGCTTCTGAATCCAGGGCTCTCACTGATCCTTTAGGCCCCGAGATTCACTGAATGCCAACTCCAAGGGCCTGTAAAAAAAAAAGGCCAAGTGTGGCCCATTGGTGGTCCTTCATGACCCTACCTCAACAAGGGGTACAGAAGTTGTGGTAAAGGAGTACTAAGCAGGGATCTATAGACCAGGATGCCCTAGGATTCCACTTCTTGCTGATCTATCAGGACCCTTGCACCCCAGGGGTGCCCTGCTCCATGACTCCCTCACAGGCTCCTCTAAACCTGGCACACCCTTGGAGATTCTGGATGCTATGGGTCTCCCTCTTTTCAATCATTCACCATTCCATGTCCTCAGAGTGGTGTCCTACCTAGCATCCCCTGGAAAAGGAGGTACGCCAGAAGCTCAAGGCGGAGTGTCCTTGTCCTGCTATACAGTACAAAGTGGCTAACACCTCCGTTTGACCGCACCTTTGTAATTTTCATTCCCAAGAATGTCAGTCCTTGCAAAGGGCTGGAACAGGGCCTTAGCATCTAGAAAGACAAACTGCTTGATGTCTTGGCCACCATCACAATTGTTCCTAATCACAGATAAAGCTTTGACAGAGGACACCCCACTGGATACACGGCTGTCCCGGGAATGGGCGCAACAAGCCATGTGTCTCCTAGGCAATGCTTCCGTGGCTATGTTAGCAGAACAGCACAAAGCCACCTTTTACAAATTGGATGTCAAGCTGACATGAACTGGCCCCCAAGGATCTCGGCCCAAAGGCAGGACATATCTTGCGGGACATATCCTGGGATAGGGACCTCAACTAAATAAATCAACAGGTCAACATATTTACCTAGATAAACAAAGCTCAGACATCAATGAAGCAGGTCTTCCATGGGGATCGTTTTAATTCAGGGCTGGTCGGCAGAGGGCCGGCAGGAGGATGATGCATCCTGATAGGACAGTGAACGGTAGAAGAACGTGCAGTTTTGAAAACTGGTAGGACGTCAGATTCTGAGCAGAGGGACCTGATTCTGTAAAAGGCCTTCTACTGGTGGCACACCATCACCATATAAACATGATGAAATTGTATATGCTGTAAAACCTTTTATAATAACAAATAATAAGAGTGGTGTCTATGTAGAAATAAGAAGTAGACAAACATAAGTTATTTATATGTATGTGTGTGTGTGTGTGTGTGTGGAGGGAGAGAGAGAGAGAGACTGACTTGGATCGTGCCATATTTTATTTCATATGTATTGTGGGCACTTAAAGTAACATTAAGTGCCCACAATACATATGAAATAAAATATGGCATGATGCAAGTCTATATCTGAAATTATATATATATATATATATATATCCTCTATAATAATCTTCAAGTGTCTCTGCGTCCAGTCCCTGTGTCCGTGGGTTGCTAGGGCAACAGACTGGACGCAGAGACACATCATACTATAGCGTCCCTGTTGCTCTACCAACGTCGGGGACATGCGCATGTAGTTAACCCCTTAACGCATATGGACATATATATACGTCCTGAAAAGCATGGTCCTTAAGGACCATGAGGACGTATATATACGTCCTCCGTTTTCATGTAGTGTTGCGCTCCTTAGCGCAACACTACATGTCTGTAGCTACTCTCAGAGGCTGCTTCGGATCCGAAGCAGCCTCTGAGAGTGCTTTCATCCCCCCCTCGACTCCCCCGCGCGCATACGATCACCGTGAATGTGATCGTATGCGCGTTAACGCACATAGGCAGTGATCAGTTTTCACTGCCTATGTGTGTTAAAGTGTTGCAATGATGCCTCTATCGAGGTATCATGCAACACATTCTGTGCCCTGCTGTTTCGGAGGAGCATGCTCCTCCGATACAGCGTGCCCAGAGGAGAGCGACGGAAGACAGAAAAAAAAATCTCTTCCGTCGTTCTGAAACCGCTACTTGACTGCCCCTACAGGCAGTTAGACGGTATTACAGTTAAAAAATAGAAAATTAATTAAATAAATAAATGGAAAAAGCTAACCCTTGATCTACTGAACCTAGATCTAGGGTTAGGGTCACAAATATGGTCATAATTAGGGTTAAACGGGGGTTCGGATGATTACAAGGGTTAGATTAAGGGGGGGGGTCAATTTAGGGTTAGATTAAATTTAGAGTTGGGGTAAATTTAGGGTTCGGGTTAAAAAAATCACTGTAGAAGAAAATGGTTAGAAAACATAAGGGGAGAGACAGAACAGGGGGGGGGAGAGAGACAGAACAGGGGGGGGGGAGAGAGACGAGACAGAACAGGGGGGGAGAGACAGAACAGGGGGGGAGAGAGAGACAGAACAGAGGAAGGGCAGGTAGGGGGGAGAGAGAGACAGGGCAGGGGGGAGAGACATAACAGCTGGAGGGGGGAGAGACAGAACAGCTGGAGGGGGGAGAGACAGAACAGCTGGAGGGGGAGAGACAGAACAGCTGGAGGGGGAGAGACAGAACAGCTGGTAGGGGAGAGAGAGATACAGAACGGGGGGAGAGAGAGAGACAGACGGGGGGGGGGGAGAGAAAGACAACAGGGGGAATGGGGAGTGTGAGACAGAACAGGGGGGGAGAGAGAGACAGACAGTACAGGGGGGGAGGAGAGAGACAGAATAGAGGGAGAGAGAGAACAGATATGGGGGAGTTAGAGAGAGACAGACAGGGCAATGAAGAGGAAAGGGACAAACATTGGAAGGCAGAGAGATACATACATTGGGGGGGGCGCCATGGGGTAATCCCGCACAGGGCGCTGGAACACTTAAGGCCGGCCCTGCTGACAGATTTCTCGAGCAAATTCTCCTGCGCAATCGCAGGAGAATTTACTCATTGCGCATGTGCGCAAAGTTACAGCTGATCACTCAGCTGTAAATTTGTAAAGACTGCGCATGCGCGAGCGGAGCGACGCTACCCACCTCCCGCCCCCTTCACACCACGCTAAGGTGGTAAGTAACATGGGGGGACATAAGGGGGCAACATAGGGGCAAGCACCCTGGTGAGGGGGGGAGCCTTGAGGGCTGCCTCATCTTGATGGGAGTTGTGATCCCCCTGCTGCATCAATAATACAGCAGGAGGATCCCAACTCCCATCAAGATGAGGCAGCCATCAAGGCTCCCCCCCTCACCAGGGTGCTTGCCCCTATGTTGCCCCCTTATGTCCCCCCCCCCCGTCCACATATGTTCTAGCGCCCGTTAATTTAACGGGCTTAAAGTCTAGTATGTATGTATATATATATATGTGTGTATATATATATATATATATGTATATGTGTGTGTGTGTGTGTATATATGTATATATATATATATATATATTATATATATATATATATCTTATGTTTGTCTATAAAATGGAGCAAGATGTTAGTGTATTGTAAACCGGAGGAAGGATGAGAGGGGGAGGAATTACCTGTGTTTATAAATATTTGAATACATGTCGCCAACCATACAAAGATCATATTTTTCCAAACCTTGCAAGTCTATTCTACATTCTGAGTTAGCCCCACAACAATATCTGTAGGATAGGTTAGTACAATGTTAGCTAAGCACTACACCCAGCATCATACCCCATGTTCAATGGACTCTTTGTGATTAGTTGTCATCTAATCCCAGTATTGCAGCTGTGCGGCTCTGTCCTGTGTCTGATTTATACTAAACATGCTGGCATTTTCATGTAAATTTTATATGGAGATTAGATGCCTTTTTTAGTTGCAAATGATGAAATTATTTTCTATGTGGTTTACATCCTGCCATGGTAAAAGAAGACAGGTCCGTATGTGGAATTATCTTAATTAACAAACGCAAAAAAGGAAGAGATTTAAAATTAGCATTTTAAGCATGTCAACATAACATAGAATCATTATTTTTTATAAATTTAGTGCAGTCATGTTAAACATTTTTGTTTTGGTCATAGGATATATTATCTTTATCGCTCCAGCTGCTGTGGACTAATATTCCTACGATGAAGCTATAGGAGTGTGTAGGAGACATGTAGATTTTGAAAAGCTTTTAATTTAGTTCTTTCCACAATTTCAAATAGAAAACATTGTTATTTTAACCCAAAAAGGGTTCAGTGTCTGGTATGACAATATTTAATAAATTCTCCCTTTTCTAATTGATTGCATTTCTTTTTCTAATAGGCTTGTTTCTCTCATCCCCTCCCCTTTATCTGGCAATCTAAAGGTAACCTCGCGGGTCAATAGGAATAGTAATTATGGTATGAGTGCTTCAGGCAAATGTCATAGTGATAAATAAAGCAAGAGTTATTTGTAAATCTAATATCTGTGCATTTGTTATTATTTATGTAAACACAAAACCAGTTGAAAAGATAGCTAAAAGTAGGTTGAACATTGGCTTGTGGCTTCTTACAAAATAGTTTTAAAAAAAATTGTGATTGTGGCAAAGAAAGGGTTACATGACTAGCAATTGTTCACCTTGTGATCTGAAGATTGTGATATACATAAAATAGTTTAAGATACAGAAATCACACTACCAGATAAAGTGTGCATAGTTTAGACAGGTTGGCACGTTGCCTGAGGGGAAGGGCAATTGCTCTAGGCTGACTTGATTTAAGTGATGCTGCACCACAAATGGGAAGCCATTTATCCTCACAAATGCTATTGCTATACAGCCTGAGGCTCCTGGAAAGGGCCCTGGGATGCTGAGCTGTCAGTCAGGCCAATAATAGGCTCCATAAAATGGATCAGTTGTTGACAGTTCTGAATCCCTAGAGGTTCCCCAGCAGCTGTTCAAATAAAAAAAAAAAAAAATATATATATATATATATATATATATATATGATCTATAGACTGTGTTTCAATGTCTTTCAAAATTTCAAGCTAATGCATAAAGTAAGATGAAAATGTGTTTAACCCCTTAGTGACATGACTTTTTTGGCTTGTCCGACGCTTGGTGACATGGGCTGTTTTAACATTTCTGAGGTGTTTGTGTTTTGTTGTAATTTATTTCTCTCTCATTTAGTGAACCCACACAAACTAAATATGGTTTTTATCGTCATAAGAAGGGCTTTCTTTGATACCATTATTTTTAGCATATAATTTGATGTAAAAAAAAAAATAATAAATATGGCCAAAAAATGGAAAAACATTTTTTGATGACTTTTATTTGAAAAATCATGTACTCATGTACAAGAGACAACAAAAAACATTGCTAAATAGTTTCTAATATATGTCCTGAGTTCATAAATAGCCCATGTTTTATGTTTTTGTGCTTTTTTTTAATTCATGTTACAGGGCCTTTTTTTCAAAATTATCGACATTGTAACACTGATACCGGTACTAAATCCATGAATGACCCCCAACATGTACATATTTTGAAAATAAAACTAGACCACTCAGGGCATTTAACTTGGGGTATTTTGACACATTTCATGTAGCCATTTTACCACCAATTTAGGTAAACATTACCTTAAAATGTGAAGGGGTATTTCCAAATAACACCTCAATATGTGTTCAGCAACATCTCCTGAGTAAAGGGGTAACACCCATGCATAGGTTTGTTGGTTTGTTTTGGGGCTAAAAGGCCACATTTAGGGGGTGCGTATTTTGTTTTTTTGTCAATTCTGACATGCAGAAATCCTGCGCCCATGACCCATTTTGGACATTTTTGAAGCCAGAAAGTGTATTCTACCCCACAAATCCATATATTTTTTCAAACTAGACACCCTAGGGTATTTCAGATGGTAGTATTTTAACACTTTCCATGCACTAATTATATTACCAGCCTATGTCAATGTTTTGGATAGTAATTTTTTTTTTCACATACATTGTACTTTGGGCATGAATTCACAGATCCTATTATGTGTCTGTGCCAAACACCTCAATATGTGTTCAGCAACATCTCCTGAGTACAGGGATACCACCCATGTGTAGGTTAGTTAGATTATTTGGGGGTTAAAAGGCCCCATTTGAGAGGTGCGCTCTTTGGTTTTTCAACTTGGAATTCTGACATGCAGAACACCTGCACCCATGTTTTATTTGGGACACTTTTGAAGCCTGTCAAAGTATTTTACCCCATCAAACCATATATTTTGGAAAACTAGACATCCTAGGGTATTTAAAATTGTGGTATTTTAACACTTTCCAAGTGCTAATTCTACCACCAATCTATGTCAAAGGGTTGGGAATTCATTTTTTTCCTACACACATTGTAGTTCAGGCAGGATTTTTCAGATTATGGTATTTGCCACTGCCAACCAACAACTCAATATGTGTTCAGCAACATCTCCCGAATACAGGGATACCACTCATGCATAGGTTTGTTTTTTGGCTGGAAGGCAACATTTGTGAGATGTGCATCTCAAAATTACAACTTGGGATATATCTTTGAAGCCAGCCAATGTAATTTACCCCCACCAAACCATATATTTTTTTAAAGGTAGACACCCATCACTCCTTGTGGCAAGGGCTCAGCAGCCACCGATTGGGCAGTGCACTGACATCAGAGTGTCTGCTTGCCATCCCACAGTGACCATCGCTGGTCAAAGGTGACATTTCTGAAGTGTAGTGTGACATCATCAGCAGATGATTAGGCAAGGCCTTCTGATCATATCCAGCAAGGTCACCATACACAATTTTAATCTCAGGAATTTGTTATTTAAAAATCTTACATAATTGGTCACTAACTTCTCACAGTAAGAAGCAGCCATAAAAGGGTTGAATCTCGAGTGCAATTATCTGATAATGTAATTAGTCCATAATGGGTTTTATGATACTGAACTAGATGATGAATCAGAAAGCTGACCAGGGTCAAAATCGAACCCTGAGTCCGCTGGCTCAGAATCAGTGCCTAAGCAGTGATCTCGAGCAAAGAAGGGGTTAATAGCTCTTAGAAGAGCCTATCTACTACTGTAATACATTACAGTACAAAGAAATGAATCCATAAAACAGTGCAGACCGCAAAACCTACTGTTGCTGTGCAAGATTACTGCTTATACAGTGATGAATGGCAGGGAAGGGGTTAATACACAGTGAATGGCTTTCATAAAACCTGACAATTTTATTAAATGTTATTTTATATCACTAATACTGATCTGTCTCTTTCCGTCACAAAAATGTAAGTGAGGAGAGGGAGGCAGATCAATATTTGTGAATATTGATCCGACCAATTTTGATCTGACCAGGGCGAATGGTGAGCTTATTTGAGCAGTCACCAAACCGCCTTTGCCACTAATTCGCTGTTACTGATCGCTATGCGCTCAGACAGCTTAAAAAAATCTCAAATATTTTTACTTTACACGTAATTCCCTAGCGGGTATGTGTAAAAAAAATAAATGATGAGATAAAAATTGCTTTGGCGTCAATATCATTGCGTAAGCAGTGATCGACGGCAAAGAAGGGGTTAGTAACTTTTAGAAGAGCCTTTTGTAGTACTGTAATAAATGACAGTACAAAAAAAATTAACCCCTAAAAAATGCACAAACAGCTAAAATAAATGCGCTGATGTGCACGATCACTGCTTACGCAAGATCAGTGGCAGGGAAGGGGTTAAACGCAAGGGAATTGCTTTTATAATTTTGTTTATTGTTTTATTATTAGTGTATTGTGTCTTTATTATTTTATTGTACTTAAACTTACTTTTATAACTTTGATCTGTCTCTCTCCCTCACTAAAAAAAAATGTGAGGAGAGGGAGGCAAATCCTAACTGGTCAGATCAATAAAGGGTTAATATTGATCTGATTAGGCAGTGGGGGTGCTCATCAGAGCCTTATATCAACAGTGTTACCCATGTCCAAAAAACTCCTTTTTGGGTTACAGCCCAGCACACAAAGCTGGCTGAAAGCACACTCCCATTCTGAGTACCTCCACAGTCATAACTAATGACAGCCCTTTCTTAGAGGGAACTTTGAACAGTGTAAATCTTTACTGTTCTTTGTGACAAACAATGTAATGATCACAATTTCACAGACACACTGCAGAGGAATTCAAGCTGCCTCCTTTTACTCCTTAATGGTGTCACAGAATTCTAAATAAAAAATAAAAAAAAAGTTTCATAAATGGTTTTGCATGTATAACTGTCTATAAAGATAACAAAAATATAAATGACAGTGTTAAAGTTTACATTTACAAATAATTGGTGATTGTTGGTCCCTTCACGCAGACTTTGCAGTGCAAAATATAGGGATGATGAAGAATGTTGCCTTATTTCTAATGCAGACATGAACACAGGTGAATTAGAGAACAGAAGAGTGAATTTAGTTCACGGAATTGTAGAATGACAGATTCACCTCCATTCGACCTTTGTCTCATGCTGATATACATCTGCTAACCCATTAAACCATTTTGAGCTAGAATGGTAAAAAGTTTCACATAAGTACCTCATGAGAAAATGGACTGTCCCCACAATGATTTCCACCCCACCCATGACTTTCTTTATCACAATGCGAGAACTGTTCAAACTGAGAAGTTATGTTAAGATACAGTGACATATGTAGTATGTGCACTTCACAGATACAGACAGTGACACAGCATTTTGCAAGAAAAGAACAGTAAAAAAAAATAGTGGCAGACTTTTTTTTGTGCTTTTTGTCTGAAATTTTCTAATTTACTTATTCTATCATCTTCTTTACATAGCACAAGACTGCTCAATTGGCTCCGAATATGCCATTTAACTACATTATAAAAAGGGAGAAAACACAAAAGTACCTAGTCCATTATATTCCCATAAAGTTTTTGAAGAAATCCATAGCTGAAGGCTACCTTAATGTGTTTCCACCATGCAATTAACACTAATAAAATACTTATGTGCAGGATTTTTTTTCTCTAATATATTCTTTATTGAAAGTTTTCAATTATAATGGGGGTGGGTACAAAAAAGAAAAAGTAGGTTATTATTTTACAACAACATTAGATTCTGTGTGTCCATATTTTCTTAAATAATCTGCATTAAGCATGGGGAGCCGAGCAGCACCTTCTCTTGCTGACCTGTGAAGCAGACGCTGCTCTGCTTCACAGGGTGGGGGCGGAGCTACACCGCTGAGCCGGTTAGCTCCGCCCCCTCCCTGTATCCACCTTTGAAGGCAAAGGAAGGGGAGGGGTGGGAGAGAGGGGCAGGGGGGAGAGACAGAACAGGGGGAGGGGGAGAGACAGACCAGCTGGAAGGGGGAGAGAGAGATACAGGGGCAGAGGGAAAGACAGTACAGCTGGAAGGGGGAGAGAGAGATTCAAAACAGGGGGGGAGAGAGACAGAACAGGGGGAAGGGGGGGGAGAGAGACAGAACAGGGGGAAGGGGGAGAGAGAGAGACAGACGGGGAGGGAGGGAGAGAGAGACAGAACAGGGGGGAGAGAGAGACAGAACAGAGGAAGGGGAGGAGAGAGACAGAACAGAGGGAGAGAGAGAACAGGTATGGGGGAGTTAGAGAGAGACAGACAGGGCAATGAAGAGGAAACGGACAAACATGGGAAGGGAGAGAGATACATACATGGGGGGGGGGGCACCACGGGGGAATCCCGCATAGGGCGCCGGAAAACTTAAGGCTGGCCCTGGACATCATCATGCAGGCTTTGGCAACAGTTGTAAAGTGAGACTGTGTCAGGCCCGCTACCGCCGCACCGCTATCCAGCATTGTTCCCCCATACCTGCTACACGCTGCTGGTGTCTCCAAGCGCTCCTGTATTCGTACCATTATTATTGGGGGTTGGGACACTTCATTGCTAAAGGTGAGTTTTACTGTTAGAATTAAAGTGTTAAATTTTTAGAATTAGAATTTTAGTATTGGGTTTAGGTTGTTAGAATTAGGGTTTAGGGGGTTAAAATTTGTATTTAGGGTTCGGGGTTAATTTTAGTATTAGGGTTTAGGGGGTTAGTATTACGATTTAGGGGGTTAGTATTAGGGTTCGTGGATTAGTATTAGGGTTTGGGGGTTAATTTAGTATTAGGGTTTAGGGGGTTAGTATTAGGGTTTAGGGGGTTAGTATTAGGGTTCTGGGGTTAGTATTAGGGTTTAGGGGGTTAGTATTAGAGTCCGGGGGTTTATTTTAGCATTGAGGTTTGGGGGTTAATTTTAGTATTAGGGTTTGGGGGGCACTTTGAGGGGGATTCATTTATTTGGGGGGTATTTTATTTTAACTTGTACGTTTGTAAGAGATGACAGTTCAGCGCTGTAATGTCAGCTCTTACATAGCCGCGTCTGCGATGAAGCGGCCGCGTTATTTTTCATTGCTTACAGTTCAGCATTCTAACTGCCGCGCTGAACTTTCAGCGATGAAGCCGAGGCGCTGAACTGTCCTAGACCCCTATTATTGACCCCACTTTCCCTCTTGACTTTTCTGCCTTATGTATCCTGATCCCCTGGTTTGTTTTTTGACCTCTCAACCTCCAGCTGCTGATCCTGGCTGCTGATCCTGGCCCCCAACCTCGACGCGGTGGCGACTGAGCCAGAATGCTACTTAAAAGAGAAGCGTACTGGATCCAAACTCTGGACACTCTTTCTCCCAAGGGACTCAACGAACAATTGGCAATCTGGCCATTTCTCCCTACACAATAACTTTTACGTGTCTAGCTTTTGTCTGTTTTTTCCCCTCCTGTTTGCTCTGCCTTGCCTCAGGCTCTCTGTTCTCCTTATTAACCGGTTTTCTTTGGTGTATTTTATATTAGTCTTTGTGTGGATGACTTTGGGTTACTGTATCACTTCTACTTATGTCCTTTCTCCTCAACTATTTTGGTGTTTCCCTCTATTTCAGTTTTACTTAGCTCATTCATGCGTGAATGAAAGTGTGTATTTTTGGTTTATAGCGTTGTATTTCAGATTTACACATTTGTTTTTCGGTTTATACATTCGTATTTCCATCTGTGCATTCATACCCACTATTCCTATGGCATTCGTATATCCATTTCGGTTTTAGCTGCATTTCGTTTTTTCGATTCTCCTTTACCTCCCGATTTCGGATATACACGATTGAATGAAACTAAGTTTGTACACTACGCGCGTTGCTATGGCAACATAGCTCTCGCTCTCATACAGTTATGCTGAACACACCCACACCTCTGTGCCGTGATTTTTGGACAGATGTTTTTCGACATCACGGGTGTTTGCACATGTTGGTGGGGTAAGTAATTAAGCCTCCCCTCTCCCCTATATATGTATGTTTGTTTGCCATGTTCTTTTGTCTTGATGAAGGTCCACAGTGTGGACCGAAACGTCAATCGCATGCTCATGCTGATACATTGTCACTGCGAGTAATTAAAACATCACACAGCACCCGGGCCAGTCATCTGATATCTCCTTTTGGCATCCCACTTTGGATATATATATATATATATATATATATATATATGTGTATATGTATTAAGGCCTTTTGGCCTGTAATTGTGGGAGGGGCGTATGACTCACCTTCTCCCTACTTAAGGGACACCCCTTACCTGGCTCCATACCGTTCGAGGTCAGCGCTGCATGAGAATCCACTTCCGGTTCACGTACAGCGCCATCTTGCTTTTCAAAAAACCCGCGCTTTCGTTTGGTGTAGCTGTGTCCAGGAGCCCTTACAGGTTTTCCGCCCGTCCAGCCACACACATTACCTGTTTTTAGTCGCAGATTAAGTCCACAGGACTTCAAAATCGTAAGTCCGTCGCATGGATCATTTCCCACGGCGTCGCGATTTTAAAACGGCCTTACGTTACGGCCACACGCTTTACGGCCCAGTCACAGGCGTATTAACCCTTTTGCTTCCGGCAATGATCGCGGTATACTCTATGTACTGACTGACGTTTCGGTGTTCTTGTATTAAGCAAATTATTCTCGTTTTTTTCTGCATATCAGTATCTGTAGTTGTTGTTCATGTCACTATTGGTATTTATTTATGCAAATTGCGGAATCCTTGCATATGACTTTAGCACCCCCTATTAAATACTTAAAATAGGTTTTATTTAGGTTATGGTTCAATTTTTAGCAGATATTGCTTTATTAGTGATATTGGAATTTCTTCATGTTTATATATATATATATATATATATATATATATATATATATATGGAGTTATGCTTGAACAAGCTTTTACATTATTTATAGATATCTCACGTAGTACCTGTGTTATAACTTATGTTTAATTCATTTAGAAATTACGCTTCTATCACACCATGTACACACGTTTCTTACATGGCACGTATAAATTCTGACTTTTTCTTTGTGTACTCAAACGACATACCAAGTACACGAGAACACGGTCTCAAATCTCACAAACTTTCGGGTTGAATCACACGTCTTGATTCAACCACTCATACGTCACGTTTTTTCCTGTTTTGGGAAAATTTGTCAAGTATTTTCTACCTACCTCTTTTGTGGCTTACATTCACGGCCTAAGATAGACTGTATTGTTTCTAAAAACCTGCACCAGATTATACTACAACACTAGCATTACTAAATCAAACGCATTGATCTTGTCACCATAGAGACATATTATACACACCCCTAAAACCTGGTTACCAGGGCCATACCACTTAACATGGCCAGTCGCGTCACTACCATTCATTAAACTATTTCCCCTCCATATGTACCGCTAGAAACTCATCACAGCTAGCTAGTCTAAATTGGTATCATAGGATCCAATTCTCACACTATCATTTCTGGTTTTCTATCCCTTTAGGTTTTTCCAGGTTTTCTATTCTTGTCGCTTATCTAACTCATACATACTACCAGGTACGTTAAGCCTGCTCACGCCATATATCACATACGGTTCCATCTCTACTTAGGACATAGAGTACTGGCAATTCTAGGGGTTATAGGCCCAAATAGGTATCTCCCCTCTAGGCATTCTGCCTATCGTTTAGTGGTCCTCGAGGCCAACACCCCGCCTCAACGTTTCGGAGGCAAACACCCATCGGGCCACACGTGAGTTAGCCGCCTCGCAATATTATAGAAAGGGCCTCACCTGTCACTCCCTTCCCCTGTTTTTCTTTTATTGTCACAGAGAGGCCTACGAACTCCTGCCACTACGTCGGGTGGCCTCAATAACCCCTCGCGCCAACGCATAGATAGAGCCTCTCATAGCCACTTGGCAACTAGCAGGGCCTCACCTGTCACCAAAGAACAAGATTAATTCTTCGCCTCATCCGGCATAATTAGCCTGCCAGTACATCCCCTGGGGTTTTTCACGCTAACCATATATTTTGTCATCTTGTATGTCTCAAGAAGGGGTAGAGGATTTCTCCATCCCGAGTACTCCGGCTAGAGCAAACACCCCATCACAGGTGGAAGATACGGCTAGTCCAGCATCTTTCAGGTCATGGACTATCCCTCGCATCACTAGTGAACTCAGGAGACGACAAATCCCTTTTCCAGCATCGGCAAGGAAAGCGGAACTTTACAAGTTACTGCACACCTCAACCGATAACAGGGACGCTGGGGAAGGGTCTAGCCAGTCTAACCCAGGAGACATACATGGCATGCTCACGTCCCTCATGGCATCTATGAGCAAGGTCAATTCTAGGCTGGAGAAACTTGAATCGGTCACTACAGCCCTCACTTTGGCTGGACCGGCCACGGCAATCCCTCCAGCAGTGGTGGAGTTGCAATCAGTTTCTCCAGCCATCACCTCGGATGACCAAGAGGTTTACCATGCCCACATGATACCTGAGCACCTCAAAAAAGATATCCTGGAAGGTAAAGATGTCAATCTGGCCTCACTACTAATTGCCTCCCAGGATATAGTGGAACATAAGACGTACACTTATGACGATATTTCTGTGGTGGTCAAATCTAGGGATGCACGATTAAATAGGAAGCTAACTATTCCAGAATTTGTATTAGCTTTTGGCATTTATCGTGATGTGATCTGTACGGTATATCCCCACAGACGTGAGGAGTTTGACTTATATATGCACAGGCTGGTGGACCTGGGCAACAAATACGGTGGGTCAGCTTTCTATGACTACCATAGATCCTTTTCTGCCAAAGTGTCTGGTGCCTTCTCACAGTACGGGACAAGGTCCAACTGGAGCAAGATTGATACGATCATTTTCTGCAGGCACTTTGCAGGTCTAAGAGCACCGGCCTGTGCATACTGCTCCTCCATGGCTCATACTGCTAATTTTTGTCCAACCACTGCGAACGAACCTACTACCTCGCAGGGCACTAGTTCCACTGGTTCGGCAGAGAAAACACCCAAAGACAAACTGGGTCGACCTATCAAGTTTTTGGGGAAATCCCAAATATGTAATAATTTCAATGTCGGTGCATGTAATTACAGTGGATGTCGGTTATTGCATATATGTTCAAAATGTTTTAGGGCACATGCGAAAACTATGTGTCCGAATAAAATGTACCCTAAGCAATACTTAACGGAGATAAATATTTCTGTACTCACGGCATTACTGTCACAACATCCATCTAGACATTTGGTAGACTTCATCATCACTGGTCTATCACAAGGATTCCATACTGGTCTCATACACATGCCTTCAGGAATCCTTGAATGTCCTAATTTACAATCTGCACAACAAAACCCTACAGCGGTTAGCACACTCATAGCCAAAGAAGTGGCAGAGGGCTTCCTATTGGGACCCTTTCAGTCCCCTCCATTTTCCACATGGCGGACAAATCCCATCGGTATTGTCACGGGGAAATCTTCCCTCAAACAAAGACTTATCATCGATCTGTCTGCACCTCACACCTCTGCCACACCTAGTCTGAACTCCCTTATCCCCTCTGAGGAATTTTCACTTCAATACTCCACCATAGATCACGCCATTACGGCTATCATGCAGGCAGGGGTCGGTGCATGGCTCAGCAAGACCGACATAACAAATGCCTTCAAATTATTGCCTATCCACCCTACACTATGGCACCTGCATGGCATTAAGTGGGCCGGGCACTACTACTTTTTCTCACGCTTAACGTTTGGTTCAAAAAGTAGTCCGGCCATTTTCGACGTATTCGCCGAAACATTATGCTGGTTATTATTAAATGTAGCCAGATGCCCTACAGTTATACACTACCTGGATGATTTCTTACTGATCGAAAAGAATAATTCCCCTCCCAGTAGCCTCATAGAAACCATCAGTCTTTTTAAACAAGTGGGCGTTCCAGTCTCCCCCACCAAAACTGAAGGACCAGATACAATCATCACCTTTCTGGGAATCATGCTAGACTCAGCCACCATGCAAGCCAGCCTGCCACGCACCAAGATAGAGAACATTCTTACCAACATTAAGCTCTACATACACCTCGGTACTTGCGACCGCAAAGAATTGCAGTCTCTACTTGGGTCACTGAATTTTGCCATGCGCATTATACCTCAAGGCCGGGCTTTCATCTCATGGCTCCTATACATGTTCCCACTGTTTAGTCATGATGCACACAGGTTGCCCCTGGATACCCAAGCCACGGCAGACCTACTTATGTGGAGAAACTTTTTAACCACCTGGAATGGGAAAAGCATGTTCCTCCCTAAATTGTCTGACTCCTCACCTACCATCTGGTCAGACGCGGCGTCTACCACAGGTTTTGCAGCAATTTACGGGAATGAATGGCTTTGGGGTAGCTGGCCTCCAGAGGTTCAGGGCCTGGAGGGTTTTTCCACTACCTCACCTCTATTTGAGATATATCCCATTGTGGCAGCTGCCGTGACATGGGGGACTCTATGGGCAGGTTCGTCAGTACGTTGCTACTCAGACAACCAAGCAACCTGCCACATCATAAACAAAGGCCGATCCAAGTCACTGACCATTATGAGGTTCTTGAGGAAACTCGCCTGGCTGGCTGCATGTCATAATTTCTTCTTGTTTTGTGTTCATGTCCCAGGTGTATGTAACACGGCTGCTGACAATTTGTCTCGTTTCAATTTACAGGCTTTTTGGCAAATACTTCCGTCAGCCGCACGCACAGCCACGACCACTCCACCTTTCCACCAGCTAGTAATGGACTAGACGCTATCATGCAATATAGCAGGAAATTGTCACAATTAGCACTGTCCGCCAATACCCGGAGAACCTATGACAGGGCTTTCCTTCTATCTAAAAGATTCCTGTCAGTACACAACATCACACAACCTTTCATCATGACATCCTTGTTGGGTTTTGCTTCTTTTTGCCACCTCAAACTCAAATTATCATACAACACAATCAAGCTATATCTGACAGGCGTACAACATCACATGCTAACATTACAACCAAACAACACAAGTTTCATGTCCTCCTACCAGATCAAGAACATCCTTAGGGGTATTCAGAGATCTGAACCCCCACGTACTGCGCAAAGGCTACCCATAGACTTCAATATTTTCAAAGATTTATCCAGCCTACTAGATTTAAAACCCTTTGCCAACAACACAAACCTTGTTATAAAAACCGCCATATACGTGGCTTTTTATGGGTTTTTGAGACCAAGAGAATTTACCGCCATCAACACAACCCAATCCACTCACATTCTGCTTCACTCACACTTAACAAAACACATGGATTACTATATCTTGGCTCTGCATCACTCCAAAACCAATTAACACGCACCTCCGGTAGAGGTTAGATACTACCCTACCCACAACGAGTGGTGCCCCATCACATTACTGGACACATATACCCAGCATTTCAAAGCATCACCATCTCAACCACTTTTCTGTCTACAAGGTTCGGTACTCACTACCACCACCTTTATGACCCACGTCAGGTCTCTACTTACACAACTAGGCCTAAAATCAGCTAACTATTCGGGCCACTCCTTCCGCATAGGAGCGGCCTCCACAGCGTCCAGTGCAAACATTCCAGTACATGTTATCAAGTCACTAGGGCGCTGGAAGTCTTCTGCATACTCTAGATACATACCTAACCCGGTACAAGAAGTTAGAAATGCCTTTCAAGACATGTCTGGTTAAAGTATGTATATTGCTCGTTTCGTAATAAATTTGATTTTCTACTTTTGCCCTCTTTATTTACAGGCCTACCTCATCGTCGGTTCCGGCACACCACAACCGACTTGCTCTTTTAATACCATCCCACACTTATCAGTGTTTGTATCTTCTGTACTATCATGAGCCCTTAACACAAGTATTAAGGCCTTTTGGCCTGTAATTGTGGGAGGGGCGTATGACTCACCTTCTCCCTACTTAAGGGACACCCCTTACCTGGCTCCATACCGTTCGAGGTCAGCGCTGCATCACCCTCCCACCCACTCCTCATTATTAACTCCTTTTCTCTTACATTTCTCTTGGTGGGCCCTCTTTATTTACAGGCCTACCTCATCGTCGGTTCCGGCACACCACAACCGACTTGCTCTTTTAATACCATCCCACACTTATCAGTGTTTGTATCTTCTGTACTATCATGAGCCCTTAACACAAATATATATATATATATATATATATATATATATATAATTCCCCCAACTTGCATAAGCACTCTGCTTTAATGTAGTCGCAATGTTCAGGTGCCCGGGTGCTGCACAAGCTCTTGATAATGGGCATTGGGTGTGCCTGAAACGTTCCCATTATTAAATTGATTTATACCGCATTGCATGTCCCGTGAATGCGTTCATCGGTATTGGAGGAATATATATATATATATATATATATATATTAGTGTGTGTGTGTGTATGTTTGTTGGTTTTAATCTTTTTCTAATCTCAAAAGGCATTTGTTGGCATTTTAAATAGAAATGCTATAATTAAATAATGCAAATTAAAGTACCTTATGAACTAGGTACATATCTTCCTCCATTTGACCCATCTGCCTCAGATTTTAAACAACATGTCTGCTTCTTATAGTGCTATTCAGCCACAGGGTTTTTAATTAGGTGCTTTATTTGTATTCTCTCATCAAAATATCTAAAATGCCGACACTCGCAATCATTAAGTTAAACATAATTTGTTTTTGTTTTTGCTGACAGTTGCCCTTTTAACACTATGACACTCTCTTCCTCTCTTTCCTCACACAAACACTGATTTATTTAGGGGTGCAGAGATCACATACTATTTATCAAGTAGCTCATTTTAAGAGTAAGAGACACAATCTGACCTGACAATAATTATATAATGTGTGGACGTTTCTGCAAATAGATTAAATGAATGTAAAAACTCATAATTTCCTAAACTGACTGGAAATGATCAACAAGACACAATTTTTAAGATGCGAGCATGCAGTATAACCGTGACACATGATTTACTAAGATAAATAGCGTCTAGTAAAAATTAGAAATTCCTCATTTGTTTGGCATCCAAACTAAAAAAAAAAAATGATTCGATTAACTGGAAAGGTCACTAATTCCCTAAATTTATTGCATGACCTGCATAACAAACCAAGCTTTCAGTGCTGACGTAAACCCTAGACCTTTGATCTGAAATGTTACCATAAAATTGCCTTTTGCCTCTTACCAGGCTAAAATAGGAGCCTTTTGATGATAACTATCTCTTAATGAATGATTGCCTACTTTGCGTAAACAAAGAGAGAGTTTTACTTCTTGTCCCCTTTTAATGGAAGTGAGTCAATGGCATTTAAAGGTTAATAATCTGGTGATTGATGAAAATGTCTCTTCAGATGACATCTATCAGTAGTTTATGTGATGTTCCAAGGTTTTTTTAATCTGTACCTAGCTGCCCATCATGCTTAGACATGTTTTCTTATCTGCTTTAGTGGGTTTCGTTGATTGTTCAAGCTAGAATTTTTTTTATAGCCCTTACACTAGATGGGGCTGTACAGTTTATGAGGTGGCTTACAAAAGTTTAACAGATAAACTTTGTAAGAAACTTTAGTTGGCACTAATTTACAGGTTATAATGCAAACAAGTTCTCGTTATTCTCTTGTACTGATGGAAAGCCTGGTAAGATATGTCTTTAGCCTTTTAGCCTTAGTATATTCATATTCAATGTAATGGTTTCAAAATATTGTACTGTCAGAATGCCCTGGAATAATCACCCGTGTTAGTTGCCATCTGAAAATCATATAGGACACAAAATAAAGCTGTTTTAGTGCTGTGGTGAACCATGAAATCTGGATGGAATCAAAAATGCTACAGCTTGAGATAGAGCCAGGGATAGGAATCAACATTGTTCACTTATTGGACTTTTTTGGTATTCGAGGGCCTGAGCCCTTGTTGTCTGCCACAAGTCACCAGAGAGTTGTGGCTAATGACTGGTAAGTCCTGGTGTGCAATGATGGTGATAGGGCATGTTCTGTAGAACTAGCATAAATCCTTGGTGTGCAATGTGGGTGATGGGCAGGGCCGATTCTGGGCGGGTGCATGGGGTGCACTGCACCCAGGCTCACGGGAGGAGAGGCGCTGTTATAGGGAACTCTCTCCCTAAGACATCCTCCTCCCGGTCACAGCAAAGATTCCGCCCGTCACGCTGCGTGAAACGGAATGACTGCTGCAAAATCATCCTCCGCCCTGCAAATAAAGGTAACAGAGCAGGGAGGGGGACCAACGTTATAACTTTTGTTTTTAGTTTACAAAAATTAGACGAAATGAGGTGTATGGATGTGTGTGTCAATGTGTCTAGCTGTGTCTGTAAGGATGTCTGTGTAAGTGTATGTGTGTAAGTGTGTGTATAGGTAAGCAAGGGTTTCTGTAAGTGTGTATTTCTGTGTGTAAGTGTAACTGTATTTGTGCGTAAGGATGTGTAAGTGTGTGTGTGTGGGTGTATGTGTGTGTGTGTAGATGCGTGTGTAAGTTTGTGCAAGTGTAACTGTATATGTGTGTGTGTAAGGATGTCTGTGTAAGGGTGTGTGTTACTGTCTATGTAAGTGTATCTGTGTAAGTCTGTGTGTGTGTATTTATATGCATGTGACAGTGTGTATAAGGCTGTGTGTGTAAGTGTGAATGTGTGTATTTGTGTGTGTAAGGGTGACTGAGTGTACGTGAGTGTTTGAACCGTGTCTATATGTGTGACTGCATGTTAGGCTATAAGTATTTGTGTAGGTGTGGCTGTGTGGCTAGGTTTGTAAGTGTGGCTGTGTATGTATGTCGATACAGCTTACGCCAAGGGCGGTAGAGCACGCAGTGATAATCCAGGGCATTGGAAATCCAATGCCCTGAATCATCACTAAGCATGGGGAGCCGAGCAGCATGAACTCTGTGTGTGCCAGACTAATGGGTAGGTTGGGCCTCATAGGAACAGTAGTTAACGCAGGGCTTGACAAATTTTATTTTGTTTTAGGACCCCGCAAA
This sequence comes from Pelodytes ibericus, assembly GCA_036172795.1. Taxonomy (NCBI): domain Eukaryota; kingdom Metazoa; phylum Chordata; class Amphibia; order Anura; family Pelodytidae; genus Pelodytes; species Pelodytes ibericus. The sequence goes on along the minus strand of CM069857.1, from coordinate 89,730,059 downwards.
AACAAATAGGAGCCAGACAATGGCACATCATGAAAGCATACATACACAGAGACATTCACATGCACACACCTCACATACAGTGGATATAAAAAGTCTACACACCCCTGTTAAAATGTCAGGTTTCTGTGCTGTATAAAAATGAGACAAAGATAAATCATTTCAGAACTTTTTCCACCTTTAATGTGACCTATAAACTGTACAACTCAATTGAAAAACAAACTGAAATCTTTTAGATAGAGAGAAGAAAAAATATAAAAATAATGTGGTTGCATAAGTGTGCACACCCTCTTATAACTGGGGATGTAGCTGTGTTCAGAATTAAGCAATCACATTCCAAATCATGTTAAATAGGAGTCAGCATACACCTGCCATCATTTAAAGTGCCTCTGATTAACCCCAAATAAAGTTCAGCTGCTCTAGTTGGTCTTTCCTGAAATGTTCTTAGTCGCATCCCACAACAAAAGCCATAGTCCACAGAGAGCTTCCAAAGCATCAGAGGCAGGGCCATCTTTAACGCAGGGCAAACGGGGCAGCTGCCCTGGGCCCAGTTACTCCTGGGGGGCCCAAGGCAGCTGTCCCGTGGGTCCCAAGCCCCTGCTTGCCACGTACATCGCATTGCGCTTGTGAACGTTTTTTTTTCCGGCAAGCCGCATCCGCTGTATGCGGCGACCGAAAAAAAAAAAACTGACACCGGATGTGACGTAACGTCACATCCGGTGACTGTTTCCCTCCTCCGTGCAGAAGGGAAGACTGCACGGAGGAGACGTCCAGCCGGGAACACGGAGAAGAAGCATTCGGTAAGTACTGGGAGGGGGGGTTGGGGGAATTAAAGGCATCTGACTGGTACAATATTACTGGGCTCTGACTGGCACAATATTACAGGCATCTGACTGGCACAATATTACAGGCATCTGACTGGCACAATATTACTGGGCTCTGACTGGCACAATATTACTGGCATCTGACTGGCACAATATTACTAGGCTCTGATTGGCACAATATTACTGGTATCTGACTGGCAAAATATTACTGGGCTCTGACTGGCACAATATTACTGGGCTCTGGCTGGCACAATATTACTGGGCTCTGGCTGGCACAATATTCCTGGGCTCTGACTGGCACAATATTACTGGGCTCTGACTGGCACAATATTACTGGGCTCTGACTGGCATAATATTCTTCGGATCTGACTGGCACAATATTCCTGGGCTCTGACTGGCACAATATTCCTGGGCTCTGACTGGCACAATATTACTCGGATCTGACTGGCACAATATTACTCGGATCTGACTGGCACAATATTCCTGGGCTCTGACTGGCACAATATTCCTGGGCTCTGACTGGCACAATATTCCTGGGCTCTGACTGGCCCAATATTCCTGGGCTCTGACTGGCACAATATTTCCTGGTATCTGAATGGTATAATATTACTGGGCTCTGAATGGCACAATATCACTGGGCTCTGACTGGCACAGTATTACTGGGCTCTGACTGGCACAGTATTACTGGGCTCTGAATGGCACAATATTACAGGCATCTGACTGGCACAATATTACTGTAATCTGAATGGCACAATATTACTGGCATCTGAATGGCACAACAATTATGGAATCTTAATGGTACAATAATACTGATATCTTAATGGGCAAATTGGCTGGGGCATCTTAATAGTACAATATTACTGGTATCTGTATGGCACAATAATATTGGCATATTGATGGGAAAAAATGTCTGTCATATTAATGGCAAAATAATACTGGCATATTGATGGGCACATTGACTGTGGCATATTTAATGGACAAACGGTGTCATATTTTAACAGGCAAACTGTCTGTTGCATATGCAATGACAAAGTGACTGTGGCATGTTCTCTGGGGAAAAATAACATGTACTATGGGGAAAAGTGACAATGTGGCTTTTTTCTGCATGGGCAGTTCAGTGGAACAAAGTGTAACTGTGGCATGTTCTGTGGGGCAAATTTACACTGTTGTGTGGGTTCAATATGAGTGCAAGCCATGTGCTGTTGGTGCAATATAGGTGCATGACAAGTGCTGTGGGTGCAATATAGGTGCATGGCAAGTGCTGTGGCTACTGTATGGGGCTGTGTTAAGTCCTTTAGGTGCAATGTGGGTGCAGAAAAAGGGAATAAAAACAAGAAATGCAACTCTTCAATAACATTATTACATAGAAAGTCACATACACACACACACCTCACAGACATCCAGTTAGTTACATAGACACACACCAGGTCTAATTTTCTGGTTGTCATTGCGACCTGGTGCCCGGGGTTTGTCGAGCCCTGAGTTAACAGTAGTTAAAACTCACTCTACCCAGCAAAAAATATACCATGTTGCTGGCTGAGCATCATAGAAATAAATAAAACCCCTACACAGTTGTATAGCCAAATATATTTATCTTTATCTAAAATAAGTTTTTGTCGGTTCTTTACATCAAAATAAAGTTGCACCCCCTTCCCCCCCAAATATTGAAATGGCCATGACTGGAATAAAAATGTATAAAGGGGAGGGGTTAGTAATATATCCACACCCACCTAGGAATCCAGGCGTCCGTAACCCCAGGATTGGCCCTGGTGATGGGACATGTTCTGGGCTGCTGGGGTAAATCCTGGGTGTTCTATGTGGGTGATAGGCCATGTCCTGGAGTGCTAAGGCATGTCTTGGGTGTGAAATGTGTGTGGTGGGGCATGTCCTGGGTGTGCAATGTGGGTGATGGGGAATGTCCTGGGGTGCTGGCGTAAGTCATGGGTGTGCAGTGGGGGTGAAGGGCCATGTCCTAATTAAGTTTAATACCATGCTGTATTTTTTAAAATATGGTAGATAAATAGAACCATGTATCGGGAATATGGGGAGGGGTTTGTATGTGGACAGGGCTTCTACATAGATGTTGCTTGCACGTGGGCAGTTACAAGGGGGCTCCATGATCTTCTATTACCTGAGGTCCCATGAGTTGTCAGTCCACCCATGCAAAGAACACTATTCTTGTGGAAACTTGAGCAAATATTGTAATGCTGCTGGCATAAGAGTAGTGCCAGGGTCCAACGCAAAAGTAGAAGGACCTAAACTGTGGTTGATTTTTATGATTTATTGTATATCCACATTGATAAAGGTTAAATGCAGTGGCATTGTGATGTCCTTGTATACATTTACAGAACTTTATATATTTGGTGTATTTGAAGATAAAATAGTTTCTCTAATTTTAATCATAGAAATCATAAACCACTTGTAGGATACCATTGAGAATACAATTTGGTGACTAAGGAAGCATTTTACACATATTACCAGTGTGTAATTTTATTTAATGTATGATCTTGCAGTTTTATTTCAAACAAAAGTTAGATTGCTAAAAAAAAATGTTTGTCAAATAGTATTTGATGACATAACGACATAGACAAAACATTATCTTGGCTTTGTAACATGTTAAGTTGGTTTATTATTTCCTTGACAAAGACATTTGAAGGAACTATTTCTGCAACCACAGCAACAAGGCACCTAGCCTTTTTCACTGCTTTCTTCTTGGGTCAAATAATATGGCCTAACAATGGATATGGCATAATTTACCATGATTAATGATACCATGATACCATGATTTACATGTTGTTAAGAAGAAGGTTACTCTTCACCTGGAAGATTAGTACCATAACATTTATCATTTAGTATACTTATCAATGTGATGAATTAGGCTAGCCTGCAAAACCGCTTAAACCTCAAGGAGCAGGATTACACTTATCTGATCAATCTTGTGGGTGAGGCTTCCTCTCGCCGTAGGTGAAACTCCCTGGTAGAAACACTGTTTGTTTCTGCTAAACATGATCAGGCTATCAAAACACATCTACAAAGCATTTTAGTGAGATTTTCCAGAACTATTACAACAAGAGTTGTTTTAAATACTTATATTAACAGATTGGTGCATTTCTGCTATGTGTATTAATTGCACAAATTAATAAAATTATTTACAGCATTTAAAAAAAGGAAGTTTTGGTTAAAATTAGGTAAAAAGACATCTCTTGTGATCATTAAATCCCATTCATTTACCTCTTTCCGAGAGGAGAGAGAGACTGGTATGGGAAGGAAGAGGGACAGATATGGGAAGGGAGAGGATAGGAACAGGCATGGCAAGGGAGAGAAGAGGACAGACATGAGGAGGGAGAGGACACAGACAGGGGGACACCTTAAGAAATGTACTTTTTCTTTAACAACTGCTGGCTTATGTGTATGTGACTGTTTCAGTGTGTGTGTGTGACTGTCTGTTTGAGATTCTCTGTGTGTGTGAGACTATCTCCCTGTATGTGTGTGACAGTCTCTGTGTGTATGTAACTGTGTGCATGCGACTGCATCATTGTGTGTGTGTGTGTAGGTGTGATTGATGTGCTGTTGTCTGGCTGTTATAAGTAGATGAAGTAAGGGGAAGGGCAAGGGTCGGAGCCAAGGGGCAGCAGAATGACAATTCACCTAGGGTGGCAAAAATCCTTGCAACAGCCCGGGTTCATAGGAAGTGGATGAAGGTGTGGTTATGGGCATGGCTTTTTGGTGACTTTGTGGCCAATTGAGAGCTACTGATGTACATTAGGAAGCCATTTAGAATAATAATAATACATCTTATTAACAAAAATTAATATACAAACACATTTACTGCTGTTTAAACACACTACATGATGAGTTTTACAGCTGTGGAGCCAGGGCTGGCCGTTTAATGGGGCACAGTGGGGCAGCTGCCCCAAGTGGCACCCTGGCAGAGGGAGCACTTTGCTGTTACATGCAGCAGGGGAGCTTTATTGAAGGAGGTCTCGAGTTCAGAAGTCTCTCATGAGTTTATAAGCCTCCCACTTACACAGAGCTCAAAGCAAAAAGATGCCTGCAGCAGGTAAGTTAAAAACTGACAGTATGTGAGTGAGTGAGTGAGTGAGTGAATGTGTTTATGTCAGTGTGAGTGAGTATGTGTGTGTGTGTATGTCAGTGAGTGTGTGTATGTCAGTGTGAGTGAGTGTGTGTATGTCAGTGTGAGTGAATGTGTGAATGAGTGTGTGTGTATGTCAGTGTGAGTGAGTGAGTGTGTATGTCAGAGTGAGTGTGTGTGTATGTCAGTGTGAGTGAGTGAGTGTGTATGTCAGAGTGAGTGTGTGTATGTCAGTATGCGTGAGTGTGTGTGTATGTTAGTGTGAGTGAATGTGTTTGTCAGTGTAAATGAGTGTGTGTGGATGTCAGTGTGAGTGTGTGTGTATGTTAGTGTGAGTGAATGTGTGTATGTCAGTGTGAATGAGTGTGTGTGGATCTCAGTGTGAGTGTGTGTGGATGTCAGTGTGTGTGGATGTCAGTGTGAGTGAGTGTGTGTGTATGTCAGTGTGAGTGTGTGTATGTCAGTGTGAGTGAATATGTGTATGTCAGTGTGAGTGAGTGTGAATATCAGTGGGAGTGTGTGTGTATATCAGTGGGAGTGTGTGTGTATATCAGTGGGAGTGTGTGTGTATGTGAGAGTGTGTGTATGTCAGTGTGAGTTAGTGTGTATGTCAATGTGAGTGTGTGTGTGTATGTCAGTGTGAGTGAGAATGTGTGTGTATGTCAGTGTGAGTTAGTGTATATGTCAATGTGAGTGAGAATGTGTGTGTATGTCAGTGTGAGTGAGAATGTGTGTGTATGTAAATGTGAGTGTGTGTGTGTGTGTGTGTGTATGTCAGTGTGAGTGAGTGTGTGTATATCAGTGTGAGTGAGTGTGTGTATATCAGTGTAAGTGAGAGTGTGTGTATGTCAGTATGAGTGAGAGTGTGTGTATGTCAGTATGAGTGAGTGTGTGTGTATGTCAGTGTGAGTGAGTGTGTGTATGTCAGTGTGAGTGAGTGTGTGTATGTCAGTGTGAGTGAGTGTGTGTATGTCAGTGTGAGTGAGTGTGTGTATGTCAATGTGAGTGAGTGTGTGTATGTCAATGTGAGTGTGTGTGTATGTCAATGTGAGTGTGTGTGTATGTCAATGTGAGTGAGTGTGTGTCAGTGTGTGTATTTCAGTGTGAGTGAGTGTGTGTGTGTGTGTGTGTGTGTGTGTATGTCAGTGTGTGTGTGTGTGTGTGTATGTCAGAGTGAGTGAGTGTGTGTGTGTATGTCAGAGTGAGTGTGTGTGTGTATGTCAGAGTGAGTGTGTGTGTGTATGTCAGTGTGAGTGTGTGTGTATGTCAGTGTGTGTGTATGTCAGTGTGAGTGAGAGTGTGTGTATGTCAGTGTGAGTGAGAGTGTGTGTATGTCAGTGTGAGTGAATGTGTGTATGTCAGTGTGAATGAGTGTGTGTGTGTGTATGTCAGTGTGAGTGTGTGTGTATGTCAGTGTGAGTGAGAGTGTGTGTGTGTATGTCAGTGTGAGTGAGAGTGTGTGTGTGTATGTCAGTGTGAGTGAGTGTGTGTGTATGTCAGTGTGAGTGAGTGTGTGTGTGTGTGTGTGAGTGTGTGTGTGTGTGTGTGTGTGTATGTCAGTGTGAGTGTGTGTGTGTGTATGTCAGTGTGAGTGAGTGTGTGTGTGTGTATGTCAGTGTGTGTGTGTGTGTGTGTGTGTATGTCAGTGTGAGTGAGTGTGTGTGTGTATGTCAGTGTGAGTGAGAGTGTGTGTGTGTGTATGTCAGTGTGAGTGAGTGAGTGTGTGTATGTCAGTGTGGGTGAGTGTTTATGTCAGTGTATATCAGTGGGAGTGTGTGTGTATATCAGTGGGAGTGTGTGTGTATGTCAGTGTGAGTGAGAATGTGTGTGTATGTCAGTGTGAGTTAGTGTATATGTCAATGTGAGTGAGAATGTGTGTGTATGTCAATGTGAGTGTGTGTGTGTATGTCAATGTGAGTGTGTGTGTGTGTGTGTGTGTGTGTATGTCAGTGTGAGTGAGTGTGTGTATATCAGTGTAAGTGAGAGTGTGTGTATGTCAGTATGAGTGAGTGTGTGTGTATGTCAGTGTGAGTGAGTGTGTGTATGTCAGTGTGAGTGAGTGTGTGTATGTCAATGTGAGTGTGTGTGTATGTCAATGTGAGTGAGTGAGTGTGTGTCAGTGTGTGTATTTCAGTGTGAGTGTGTGTGTGTGTGTATGTAAGTGTGAGTGTGTATGTCAGTGTGAGTGAGTGTGTGTGTGTGTGTATGTCAGTGTGAGTGAGAGTGTGTGTATGTCAGAGTGAGTGAGTGTGTATATGTCAGTGTGGGTGAGTGTTTATGTCAGTGTGTGTGTGTGTGTGTATGTCAGTGTGAGTGAGTGTGTGTGTGTGTGTGTGTGTGTGTGTGTATGTCAGTGCGAGTGAGTGAGTGTGTGTATGTCAGTGTGGGTGTGTGTGTGTGTGTGTGTCATTGTGAGTGAGTGTGTGTGTGTGTGTGTGTGTATGTCAGTTTGAGTGAGTGTGTGTGTGTATGTCAGTTTGAGTGAGTGTGTGTGTGTGTATGTCATTGTGAGTGTGTGTGTGTGTATGTCATTGTGAGTGAGTGTGTGTGTGTGTCATTGTGAGTGAGTGTGTGTGTGTGTCATTGTGAGTGAGTGTGTGTGTGTGTCAGTGTGAGTGAGTGTGTGTGTGTATGTCAGTGTGAGTGAGTGTGTGTGTGTGTCAGTGTGAGTGAGTGTGTGTGTGTGTCAGTGTGAGTGAGTGAGTGTGTGTGTGTGTCAGTGTGAGTGAGTGTGTGTGTGTATGTCAGTGTGAGTGTGTGTGTGTGTATGTCAGTGTGAGTGAGTGTGTGTGTGTATTTCAGTGTGAGTGAGTGTATGTATGTCAGTGTGAGTGAGTGTGTGTGTGTATGTCAGTGTGAGTGAGTGTGTGTGTGTATGTCAGTGTGAGTGAGTGTGTGTGTGTATGTCAGAGTGAGTGAGAGTGTGTGTGTGTATGTCAGAGTGAGTGTGTGTGTATGTCAGTATGCGTGAGTGTGTGTGTTTGTTAGTGTGAGTGAATGTGTTTGTCAGTGTAAATGAGTGTGTGTGGATGTCAGTGTGAGTGAGTGAGTGTGTATGTCAGTGTGAGTGTGTGTGTATGTTAGTGTGAGTGAATGTGTGTATGTCAGTGTGAATGAGTGTGTGTGGATCTCAGTGTGAGTGTGTGTGGATGTCAGTGTGTGTGTATGTCAGTGTGAGTGAGTGTGTGTGTATGTCAGTGTGAGTGTGTGTATGTCAGTGTGAGTGAATATGTGTATGTCAGTGTGAGTGAGTGTGAATATCAGTGGGAGTGTGTGTGTATATCCGTGGGAGTGTGTGTGTATATCAGTGGGAGTGTGTGTGTATGTCAGTGTGTGTGTATGTCAGTGTGAGTGAGAGTGTGTGTATGTCAGTGTGAGTTAGTGTGTATGTCAATGTGAGTGTGTGTGTGTATGTCAGTGTGAGTGAGAATGTGTGTGTATGTCAGTGTGAGTTAGTGTATATGTCAATGTGAGTGAGTGTGTGTGTGTATGTCAGTGTGAGTGAATGTGTGTATGTCAGTGTGAATGAGTGTGTGTGTGTGTATGTCAGTGTGAGTGAGTGTGTGTGTGTATGTCAGTGTGAGTGAGTGTGTGTGTGTCAGTGTGAGTGAGTGTGTATGTCAGTGTGAGTGAGAGTGTGTGTGTGTGTGTGTATGTCAGTGTGAGTGAGTGAGTGAGTGTGTATGTCAGTGTGAGTGAGTGAGTGAGTGTGTATGTCAGTGTGAGTGAGAGTGTGTGTGTGTGTGTGTGTGTGTATGTCAGTGTGAGTGAGTGTGTATGTCAGTGTGAGTGAGAGTGTGTGTGTGTGTGTGTGTATGTCAGTGTGAGTGAGTGAGTGAGTGAGTGTGTATGTCAGTGTGAGTGAGTGAGTGAGTGTGTATGTCAGTGTGAGTGAGAGTGTGTGTGTGTGTGTGTGTGTATGTCAGTGTGAGTGAGTGTGTGTGTGTATGTCAGTGTGAGTGAGTGTGTGTGTGTCAGTGTGAGTGAGTGTGTGTGTGTGTGTGTCAGTGTGAGTGAGTGTGTGTGTGTGTGTGTGTCAGTGTGAGTGAGTGTGTGTGTGTCAGTGTGAGTGAGTGTGTGTGTGTGTGTGTGTGTCAGTGTGAGTGAGTGTGTGTGTGTATGTCAGAGTGAGTGAGTGTGTGTGTGTATGTCAGAGTGAGTGAGTGTGTGTGTGTATGTCAGAGTGAGTGAGTGTGTGTGTGTATGTCAGAGTGAGTGAGTGTGTGTGTGTATGTCAGAGTGAGTGTGTGTGTGTATGTCAGAGTGAGTGAGTGTGTGTGTGTATGTCAGAGTGAGTGTGTGTGTGTATGTCAGTGTGTGTGTATGTCAGTGTGAGTGAGTGAGTGTGTGTATGTCAGTGTGGGTGAGTGTGTATTTCAGTGTGAGTGAGTGTGTGTGTGTGTGTGTGTCAGTGTGAGTGTGTGTGTGTGTCAGTGTGAGTGAGTGTGTGTGTGTGTGTGTCAGAGTGAGTGAGTGTGTGTGTGTATGTCAGAGTGAGTGAGTGTGTGTGTGTATGTCAGAGTGAGTGTGTGTGTGTGTGTATGTCAGTGTGAGTGAGAGTGTGTGTATGTCAGTATGAGTGAGAGTGTGTGTATGTCAGTGTGAGTGAATGTGTGTATGTCAGTGTGAATGAGTGTGTGTGTGTGTATGTCAGTGTGAGTGAGTGTGTGTGTGTATGTCAGTGTGAGTGAGTGTGTGTGTGTGTATGTCAGAGTGAGTGTGTGTATGTCAGTGTGAGTGTGTGTGTATGTCAGTGTGAGTGTGTGTGTATGTCAGTGTGTGTGTATGTCAGTGTGAGTGAGAGTGTGTGTATGTCAGTATGAGTGAGAGTGTGTGTATGTCAGTGTGAGTGAATGTGTGTATGTCAGTGTGAATGAGTGTGTGTGTGTATGTCAGTGTGAGTGAGTGTGTGTGTGTATGTCAGTGTGAGTGAGTGTGTGTGTGTATGTCAGTGTGAGTGAGTGTGTGTGTGTGTTTATGTCAGTGTGAGTGAGTGTGTATTTCAGTGTGAGTGAGTGTGTATTTCAGTGTGAGTGAGTGTGTGCATATGTCGGTGTGTGAGTGTGTGTGTGTGTGTATGTCAGTTTGAGTGAGTGTGTGTGTATGTCAGTTTGAGTGAGTGTGTGTGTATGTCAGTTTGAGTGAGTGTGTGTGTGTGTATGTCATTGTGAGTGTGTGTGTGTGTATGTCATTGTGAGTGTGTGTATGTGTGTCATTGTGAGTGAGTGTGTGTGTGTGTGTGTGTATGTCAGTGTGAGTGTGTGTGTGTGTGTCATTGTGAGTGAGTGTGTGTGTGTATGTCAGAGTGAGTGAGTGTGTGTGTGTATGTCAGAGTGAGTGTGTGTGTGTATGTCAGAGTGAGTGAGTGTGTGTGTGTATGTCAGAGTGAGTGTGTGTGTGTATGTCAGTGTGTGTGTATGTCAGTGTGAGTGAGTGAGTGTGTGTATGTCAGTGTGGGTGAGTGTGTATTTCAGTGTGAGTGAGTGTGTGTGTGTGTGTGTGTGTATGTCAGTGTGAGTGAGTGTGTGTGTGTGTCAGTGTGAGTGAGTGTGTGTGTGTGTGTGTGTCAGTGTGAGTGAGTGTGTGTGTGTATGTCAGAGTGAGTGAGTGTGTGTGTGTATGTCAGAGTGAGTGAGTGTGTGTGTGTATGTCAGAGTGAGTGAGTGTGTGTGTGTATGTCAGAGTGAGTGTGTGTGTGTGTGTATGTCAGAGTGAGTGTGTGTGTGTATGTCAGTGTGAGTGTGTGTGTATGTCAGTGTGTGTGTATGTCAGTGTGAGTGAGAGTGTGTGTATGTCAGTATGAGTGAGAGTGTGTGTATGTCAGTGTGAGTGAATGTGTGTATGTCAGTGTGAATGAGTGTGTGTGTGTGTATGTCAGTGTGAGTGAGTGTGTGTGTGTATGTCAGTGTGAGTGAGTGTGTGTGTGTGTATGTCAGTGAGTGTGTGTATGTCAGTGTGAGTGTGTGTGTATGTCAGTGTGAGTGTGTGTGTATGTCAGTGTGTGTGTATGTCAGTGTGAGTGAGAGTGTGTGTATGTCAGTATGAGTGAGAGTGTGTGTATGTCAGTGTGAGTGAATGTGTGTATGTCAGTGTGAATGAGTGTGTGTGTGTATGTCAGTGTGAGTGAGTGTGTGTGTGTATGTCAGTGTGAGTGAGTGTGTGTGTGTGTTTATGTCAGTGTGAGTGAGTGTGTATTTCAGTGTGAGTGAGTGTGTATTTCAGTGTGAGTGAGTGTGTGCATATGTCGGTGTGAGTGAGTGTGTGTGTGTGTGTATGTCAGTTTGAGTGAGTGTGTGTGTATGTCAGTTTGAGTGAGTGTGTGTGTATGTCAGTTTGAGTGAGTGTGTGTGTGTATGTCATTGTGAGTGTGTGTGTGTGTGTGTGTATGTCATTGTGAGTGTGTGTATGTGTGTCATTGTGAGTGAGTGTGTGTGTGTGTGTGTATGTCAGTGTGAGTGAGTGTGTGTGTGTGTGTGTATGTCAGTGTGAGTGTGTGTGTGTGTGTCATTGTGGAGTGTGTGTGTGTGTGTTTGTATGTCAGTGTGAGTGAGTGTGTGTGTGTATGTCAGTGTGAGTGAGTGTGTGTGTGTGTGTATGTCAGTGTGAGTGAGTGTGTGTGTATGTCAGTGTGAGTGAGTGTGTGTGTGTATGTGTGTGTGTGTGTGTGTGTGTGTGTGTGTCAGTGTGAGTGTGTGTGTTGGCAACTTTTAAAATCTCAGTTTTTTTATTTCTACATGTTTAAAAGGCCACAGCAAGCAAAAAGCTAACTTATACAGTTGTATTACTTGAACCATAAGTACCCATTCCTCTCAACCACCCTCTGAATTGCAGGTGTACTCTAGCTAATAACCTATACAGATTTTATTCAGTTCCACTTACTGTCTGCATCCATGCATACAAATGTATGATCGCCCTTTTCAGAGGCCGCTCTCTAATTAGGCAACTCGATGTTTTGTCACTCAGTCTTTTATTAGAATTACATTAAATTGAAGTTTATTTTTTATATCTTTTCATCTACCAACGCCATCATGTGGGTAGTTCTTTCCTACGCTACTCTTTGTTACATTAAACATGTTCAGGTTACCACCATTTTTGCTCTAGTCTCGTAACGATCATTGTTTTACCACTACTTTATGTGTAGAATAGGAGAACACATGAATAATATTCGTAATAAATATATGGAGCATAGTGTATCTGCTAATTTTTCCATGCACCATCAAGCAGACCCTGGCATATTGCACTACATAGGAATAGTTCAACTTAAGAAATATTGGCAGGGAGAAAATTTTGCCAAAAAGATTGGACTAGTTGAAATGAAATGGGTGTATTTTTTGAAAACTCTAACCCCTAGGGGTCTAAATATAGAGTTTGATTTACACATTTTTTTGTGAGACTCCCCTGCACTGGTGTTCGGATTTTGGACGCCGCTGCAGGTGACCCCCACAATATATTTGATACTGAGTTGTATTTTTGTTCTGATTGTTCTCCTATAGATCCTTGGGGACCACCCTTTTGCCTATATAAAGAGCAGTGAACTGCTCTATAATCTGTGAGTAATATCCCCACCATCCGTTGATACCTATTAGCTGTGTACAGCAGAGAGCACTATTGTTTCTGTTTTCTCTTCTATTTTGTGTACCATATACCTATTGGAGATCTACAATCAACATCTATATATTCCCTCACAAGATATATAAGTATTACTCATGCTTTTTTTCTTGCACTGAATATTTGTTGCACAGAATTCTTTTGCACTGAATATTTGTTGCCAGAATTTTTATTTATCCATATCATTATTTTGTTGTTAAATAATATTTCACTACACTTGCGCTCCTTTTTCTTATCTTCAGTACTTTGTGTACCTCAAAATAAATGGGCGATCATACATTTGTATGCATGAATGCAGACAGTAAAATCTGTATAGATTATTAGCTAGCATATCTGAATGGTACAATATTACTCGTATTTGAATGGCACAATATTACCGGCATCTGAATGGCACAATATTCCTGGTATCTGAATGGCACAATATTACTGGTATCTGAATGGCACAATATTACTGGTATTTGAATGGCACAATATCACTGGTATCTGAATCGCACAATATTACTGGCATATGAATAGCACAATATTACTGCCATTTGAATGGCACAATATTACTGCCATTTGAATGGCACAATATTACTGGTATCTGAATCGCACAATATTACTGGCATATGAATGGCACAATAATACTGGCATCTTAATGGCACAATCGTATTGGCATCTGAATGGCACAATATTCCTGGTATCTGAATGGCACAATATTCCTGGTATCTGAATGGCACAATATTACTGGTATCTGAATGGCACAATATTACTGGCATCTGAATCGCACAATATTACTGGCATATGAATGGCACAATAATACTGGCATATTAATGGGCAAATTGGCTGTGGCTTATTAATGACAAAATGATACTGGAATATAATTGGGCAAATTGGCTGTTATAGAGAGAGAGAGATGTCTGTATGTATAGATATGTATTGTTTTACAATTGTACAATTGTCACCTCGTGGGGCACCTGTGTGTTGCATAATTAATGGCGGTCCCATGTGTGGCATAATTATGGGGCGCTTTTGTGTGGCATATTTAATGGACCCCATGTGTGGCATAATTATGGGGCACCTGTGTGTGTGTGTGTGTGTGTGTATGTGTGTGGCATAATTATGGGGCACTTGTGTGTGTGGTATAATTAATTGGGCTCCAAGGAGAGGCATAAATAGTGGGGCTCTGGTGTAGCATAATTTATGAAGCTCCTGTGTGTGTCATAGTTATGGGGCTCCTGTGTGTGGCATAGTTAATAGGCCATCTAACTGGCATTACTAAGGAATCTGTTTGGCATTGTTTTGGAGGAAATCCAGGGGCGTGACACCATGAGTTTCCGCACCGGGTGACACCAACCCTAGTGACGCCTCTGATTTATGGTACAAGTAATCCAATACTAATTATTTTATTAATTCAGTTAATTTTAATTGGTCAACATGGTCACAAAGAGTTAAGAACTGAAGCCATTCTTTGTCTGGACTAGTGCTCCAACCACTTTGTTCTTAAAGGCAGTTCTTTCTTTTAAGCACAGTTACATTTGTCAGGGGAACATGATTCAACTGTAAAATCCTTTGCAAACAGTTTCTAGGTCAGCTGCCAGAGACATAGCATTTAATGTGACTTATCTGTTTGATCTATTGATATCTTCTTCCTCTAACCAATCTGATGTTTGCAGGTGTCTGAAGGAAGTTACTGTTCTGCACACTCTTGGTTATTTTTCTTTTCTTTTGTGTTCTACTTTAGTCAGAGATGTTGAGGTCGTAGCAACTGCTTATTTTACGTGGTTTAACTAACTCAGACTGGAATCATTCACAGGTGGATTCAAAGGTTGATTTCACTGAATGCAACAAACTCTGTATATTAAAATGACTAACTTCATGAAAAATAGCATTTTAACCTATTAACCTATTTTTATTATATACTTTACATTGTGCAAGTCATTGTGGGACAGGCTACATGGATGACCCAGCTCTAATACGCCATCATATCCTGTTTGTTATGATCAACTATATAACAGTGAGAAAGTTTAGTTAATGCACTTTGTTTTAGACAAGCATTTTATTTATGCTAGTTTGTTGATCCTATACACAGATATCACTTAAATAGCAATATGTTTATATATATATATATATAAATATGTGTGAGGTATATGCAGGTGGCTGGTGATCTAAGCAACAGTGTTTCCAGGTAAACATACTAGCTATTTTTCAAGGCTGGACTGTAAACAACATGGAGTCTGACAGTTTGACAGTCTGGTCACCTGACCAGTGTTACTATGGAAAAGCTGTACCAACAAGGGCCTGTATGTAAAGAGATACACAGGAAAGAGATTTCAGAACTCTCCTGAAGCTTCAACAATGGACACCACATAAGAAGCTGCTGCTGAAGCCAGTCTTTCCAGCTGAGTTCTCCTGGTACTGTAACATCTAAGTATCAGCATTTATTTTATTTTACTTAACTTTTTTTTACTTGAATAGAGTTAACTATTCTTGTTTATACTAATAGATTGAGTATTTTAGAAGTGTTTATTTGTATAGCCTATAGTAGATATTGTTATAGCGTTATCATTAAACTTTGTTATGCTTTAACCTATTCAAGTGTGTGGATATTCTGTTATTTGGTTATTGAATATAACTCTCTAATAATACCTTTTGAAATAATATAATCTTTGTATGTTATATTATTTCCATTTATGAATTTGTTGTTGAGGTAATGCTCATTTGGCTTCTATTGTTATGTGTAACCGTGGGAACCAAAGATCTGGTATTAATTTAGATACTGAGCATTTAATAATCTTCACCTTCCAATAAACACTTTAATGCATTTTGTTGCCCAGCATGATCAATTCAGCCATTCATCCTTATGAGGTAAATAGAATGAGTATCATTATGTGCTTGATAATACCATCTTTTCCTCTGGGAGTCCAGAGTCAGGGCCACCACCAGAGGGGGGGCTGGCAATACATGGGCCCCTGCCCTTTAAAAAAAAACATTTAGGGGATGGGCGTGGCTTCGGACCAAGATGGCAGCTTGATCTGGGAGCTCCGCTGCGTTTGAGCCTACAAAGCTCACATTTGCGCCCTGATTGGGTCCACTCCTACCCACACTACCTCAATAGAGGTCTAAATGGGTCCTCCATCGAACACCCGGAGCAACGCTAAGAAAGACCCACGAGACGTGGCTCCAATCTTTAGAAAACCCGCCGCAAGCGCGGACCAAGCACCATCAGAAGAAATGGCGGGAAAAATGTCGGCACAGTCCCCTATCACAAAGCAAGATCTTGAGGACCTCTTTGGGAGAATGCAATCGTGCATACATACTGAAATAAGTACTGCACTTACCACAGTTAAAAAAGACCTTCAAGAGCTCCAATCGAAGGTGAATACTAACACTGAACAGATCACTGCTATTGCATCAGACTGCGACCATCTTGAAAATGATACAGTGGATCTGCACAATAGAGTCACCACCCTCAAACTGGTCACAGAAGATCTCGGCAACAGATCCAGGCGTAACAATGTGCGCATTCGAGGTCTGACCGAAGCGGTGGCTATAGACGCGCTCCCGGCCACGTTACACCGGATGCTGACTGACTTACTCCCTGACATGCCAACAGAGAGATTACTATTAGATAGGGCACACAGAGCTCTTCGGGCCCCAGCCCCCCCAGGCTCAAAACCAAGAGACATCATCATACATTTCCATTATCACCATACCAAAGAAACTGTTATGAGACTTGCCCGACGCTCACCTCTACGCCATGAAGGGGTCCCTATACAAATATATCAGGACCTAGAACCAGTGACCCTGTACAAAAGAAGATAATGGAAACCACTCACAGACATACTCCGCAATGCAGGTCTCAAATATGCCTGGGGTTTCCCTTTCAAGCTAATTCTCACAACTAATGGCACCACCAAAGTTTTCTCCACTTACGAAGACCTACAGGCCTACACAGATGCGCTCCAACTGGGTGACACACCGAGCAAAGGCAGACCCCAATGCCGTGAACACACTCCAGACCTACCTGAAAGACCTGAACCGGGAAACAACCACAGCTCTCCTTACCACGACTAGAACATACACCTGGAGCTTCACACATTTTGCCAACAACCCTTCACCTTTTACAGCCCTATTGACACTCGATTTTCAATTGGAATAGTATTTTCGCACCAAGCCCGAAAAATTTGTCACTTCGCTATTTTTCTATAGGCCCGCTCAGGACGCTGACAGGTCCTTAAGTATTTTACGCTATCCAAGGGCATTCTGGACTACAAAATAACTCATGGTGAACAAAGATACATCCCTGGCCACACAAAGACTTCGATCACCGCTCCGGACACCTGTGGACACTCACTTAAGTATTACCTGGCTTTTTATATGTGGAGGCCCAGCCATCCAAGGGGAAACGATAGGGAGAGGGCCTGGTCAACTAAAAGATTAAGTGTGGTTAAAAGGGGTCGGGAAACTGTGATCAATACAGGGTATTAAGGGATGGAGAGGGGAGGATGGTAGGTAGGGGGTTAAAAGCACAAATAGAAAGGGGGAGAAAAGGGGAAGAAAGGGAAGGGAGAGAAATTAAGGAGGGGGAGGGAAGGAAAAAAGAGAGAAAAAAAAATAGTTATACAATCCAGTTACTCGTATATATCCTCAGGGGTCTGAGTATCCCTCCCCGAATGAATAGAACCGTTCCAAAGCCACCCTAGTACGCAGCTTGGGGGGAAGCCCCAGCGACATCGAGATAAAGCTATCTCCTCTACCTTCATTTGGTTTTGGGATTCGTACAACAGCCAGATAGGGATTGTTATTCTCATACGGCATGGCTCATTTTGATTGTAAATGTATATAGTTTTTAATATGTGATATGTAAATGTATGCAGATGTAAGCAATTAAATTAATATGTACATCTCCAGAGGTGCAGAGGGAAAGCCAGTGAGGATAGTCACTCTCCTTACCACACTCCCACCCCCACCTCAGAATTCTCTTCAAAATAGACCCGGAGGTCTGTAACTTCTCACCCAATCAAACAGTATTCTCTGTATCTCACGATCCCTCCCCACATTGCAGATAGCGTTAATTCCTCCCCGCCCTACATTCTCACATAACCTAACACACACCTAACTCAGAATCAATACATCACTGGCCCTCCCTCAGCTGTGAAGATCCACCTGGCTAACTCTCTGCCCCCTCTCTCTAGAAACTCTATAACTGATAACCCCGCATCTCATAGAGTGGACCCTCAGGAGATAACTCAGCATAGGCTCGCAGCACGCTGCGACGAGTATCCCCTCCGCTTCCCCACGCTTTTGATTCTTATCCCACTAGAGCAATCAGAGGATCTCATCCGAAAGAGACTTAATAATTGTACACTGTGTACCCCTCTATATTTACTGACTGGCCACTGAAGTAAGCCCAGTCAAGCATCTCTGCAGCTCAAGTTGTAAATACTGTTCTCAAAAAGCTCTTTACTCAACAATCTTCGTATTTTTCTCTCAAATTTTCATATTTCCTTACTTTATCTTCCTTCATACTCCCCCCCCTCCCCTCTCATATGTCCACGCAACCCATACATAACTCCCAACCCATAGATCCCCCCTCCCGTTCTACTACCCACGATGCCATCAGAATTCAAACTCCTCTCTCTCAACACTCACGGCCTTAACACCCCTCAAAAACGCAGATCTCTTCTGCACATCCTGAAAAGAAAGGGAGCAGACATAGCCTTGATACAAGAAACACACTTCGCCAAGTCCAACCCTCCGTCCCTTAGAGATAAGACTTACACCAAGTGCTACACAGCTAACAATACCCTTAAAAAATTGGGAGTGGCAATCCTAATCCGCAAAACATGCGCCCTGACAATCACATACACATATCCAGACCCCTCGGGCCGCTTTCTTTTCATATCAGGCCAAATAGGCTCTCACACCATAGCCATACTTAACTTATCTGCCCCAAGCTATCCCAGACGTCACCTTCTGGACAGCCCTATCCGCCTTTCTTACCTCTCACCCAACCGACAAACTCTTCATAGGGGGTGACCTCAATGCTACCTGCTCACCAGCCCTGGACAGATCATCCCATTTTACCCACACTTACACTCATCAATCTGACAAACATCTACTACAATTCATAAACAGACATGGTCTATTAGATATATGGAGAATACAACACCCGACCACCAGAGATTACACTTTTTTCTCACACCCACATCTTAGTTATTCAAGAATAGATATGTTCCTGATATCCAAGTCATGTTTGCCCATAGTAACGTCCTCCAGTGTCAATTCTATCACCTGGTCAGACCACGCAGATATCACTCTGAACCTAATTTTCCAAGAATTTTCTAAACCATGGTCGTGGAAGATGAATGATTCCCTCTTACATATTCCAAAGGTGGTAGCCTCGGTGAAAACACAAATAGCGGACTGCTTCAACCTTAATAAGGGCTCTGTAGACGATCAAGCAATACTATGGTCTCCTCACAAAGCGGTCCTAAGAGGTTTTCTAATAAGCACAAGTTCCAAGTTGAAGAAAACAAAAGCTGAAGATCTCTTAAGACTCCAATCGCAGCTTTTCAAACTGGAGGCCAAGAACAAGGCAAATCCAATGGTAGAAACCACAAGCAACACAACCAAGGTCCGAACAGAGCTACGACGCCTCATTTTAGCTGACACTGCGAAATCCCTCAAATACACAAAATGGACCTATTACGAGAAAGCAAACAAGGCCGACCGATTACTAGTATCTATGCTAAAATCACAAGCAGCGGAGAAGGTGATTTCCAGTCTCCGCACTTCCAACGGTACAATCACCACCAACCCACAAGATATCGCCCAAGAATTCCAGAAATTTTACTCAAATCTCTACAATCACTCCCCAGATAAGACACTTCTAAATCATGAACACGTCAAAGACGTTCTAACCTACTTAAAAGACAAGAACCTACCGAAACTGTCCGAAGCTGAAAATGCCATTCTAGACAACCCCATCACAGAAGAAGAAATCAAACTTGCTATCCAATCTCTCAAGATAAATAAAACCCCGGCCCTGACGGGTTTTCAGCCCTATACTACAAGGTCTTTGGGGAAGAACTTATCCCACAACTACTCCCATTATTCAATAACATAATGGACGGCTGCTACTTCACAGAAGACATGCAAGAGGCAAACATAACTCTCATACATAAGCCGAACAAACCCAAAGTCCAAACGACGAACTACAGACCCATTTCACTCCTCAACGTGGATTACAAGATTTTTACAACGATTTTGGCCACCAGGTTGAACCACTTTCTCCCACGTTTGATTCACCCAGACCAGGTGGGTTTTATACCAAACAGACAGGCTCTCGATAACACTAGAAGATGCCTTGATCTACTGTGGCTTGCCTTGCCGGAGTACAAAGCCCACACTATTCTTATCCCTAGATGCCGAAAAGGCTTTCGATCGCATGAATTGGTCCTTTTTACGTCTCACACTAGAACAGATGGGTTTCTCACAAACCTTCCAAAACTGCCTGTCAGCAATTTACCACAAACCTTCATCCACAATTAGAATTCCTGGAGCAAAGCCGCTGAAATACTTCAATCACAATGGCACCAGACAAGGCTGCCCGCTCTCTCCATTACTGTTTGCCATTTCTCTCGAACCACTCTTACAATCAATTAGGGACCACCCAGATATAACAGGCCTCTCCTTGGCTGATAACCAGTACAAAATCGTTGCATATGTGGATGATATTATGCTATCTCTCTCCAAACCCTTAACTTCACTACCCTATCTCTTCAAAGAATTTCAAATCTTTGCTAATCTAGCAGGGTTTAAAATCAATACGAACAAATCCGAAGCCCTCACAATTAACATGCCACCACACATGATTAAACTCTTACAACTTAACTTTGATTTTCTTATACAAAATAAACCCCTTACATACTTAGGCCTCCGTTTGACAGCAGCGTATACTGACCTATACGCACTGAATAACCTACCACTCTTTCAAAGTCTCAAGTCTGACCTAAAACGCTGGCAATCTCTGAATATTTAATGGCTAGGGCGCCTCACTACCATCAACATGAACATTCTCCCCAGACTGGGATACCTTTTCCAAGCCCTGCCCATTCCACTACAACACTCCGATCTCAAAACACTACAACAATCCATAGACACTTTCATCTGGCAAGGGAAGAGAGCAAGAGTAAGCAGATATACTATGTATCTACCAAAGAGAGCAGGAGGGCTAGGATTACCCAACCTTGCAAAATATTATATTGCAACACAAATAGCACAGATTTCTGCATGGCATGCCCCAATAGCCCAAATCCGTTGGGTAGACTTAGAAAACAACTTATTCAGACCCGACGTCCTTCCCCAATATATATGGACCCCAAAACGTGACAGACCTATGATGAGGACGCTCTGCCCCACTATTCTCAACTCTTTCAGTATATGGGACCGACATGCAATTAAACTCAACTTAACCACAGACCACTCCCCACTTACGCCTATCTATAGGAATAGAAGCTTTCCTCCGGGCATGACTCCCACGCTCTTTAAACCATTCGATCAAGGAGATATCTCAAGAGTGTGTGACTTATTCCAAGACGGAAAGTGAATCCCTTTCACGTTATAGCCCAGTCCATCCATCTCTCCACGTTTGATTTCTTCCGCTATATCCATCTACGAGAATTCACTACTAAGCCTATGGTAACACTCGCTGCCACCACTAGACCCAACTGGTTTGAGATTCTGTGTATGGATGCACCTCGACAAAAACGCCTCATCTCACTATTGTATTCCGAAATATCCATTTCTTCCTACCAACTCCCTCCTACATACATTGCCGCATGGGAAAAGGATCTGGGTAACCCCTTGGATAGGGAAGACTGGGTAGACATTTGGGAAGCGACCTCAAAAATATCCATATGCACCACACATAAGGAACAAGCTTATAAAACCCTCATGAGGTGGTATGTCACCCCTTCCAAATTAGCGAAAATGCAGGCCACCCCCAACTCCCTCTGCTGGAAAGACTGCGGTGCACAGGGCTCTTACTTTCATGTTTGGTGGGCTTGTCCGCAGCTCCAATTATTCTGGAAACAGATTCAATATCTAGCATCGCAAGTACTACAAAAACCTGTTTCGCTTGATCCTTGTATCTTTCTCCTCTCCCTAGCACGAGACTCGTTCACCAAACATGAAAACCAATTGTTGGCCAAAATTGCTTTGGGAGCTAGACGAGCCCTGGCCCAATTTTGGAAACAATCGGAAATTCCTTCTCTGTCCAAGGTCACAGCTCTGATAGAGGAAGCTAGGGACATGGATCAACTCACGTCATACTTACACGACACACCCTCCAAACATGAAAAGCTCTGGCTCCCCTGGAAGTCCTACTTTCCAAACCAAGAGTCCCATGATATTCCAGTACCCTCTAACTCCAATTCCTTTAATTGACCCTCCATTATTAACCTTTGTAGGCCCCATAATTCTACCCCTAAGCCAACCGTGTACTTCTCTCTCGGTTTTTCTTCCTTCTAGTCTGTTCTCTTTCCTTTCTCTTTTCTTAGATAGATATAGAGTCGATATTTTCTTTTTTGTCAGTGAACACACCTCTTGTTTTTGTTATACAATTTAATACAATTTGAAAGTGCGGGAGAAGCAAGTTGAGCAATCTATCAGTGCTATTTCCCTCAAATGTGGTTATTCCGAGACATTTCTTTTGTTAACATTGAAGCATGGGGTACATGTTTGTTCCTAATCATAGTTCATGTTTGAATACCTCACATATGATAAATGAATGTAATGTTTCATTCCAATATACCTTGAGGATTCGAGATTTTGATGTTCATATCTGCATAAGTTAAGAAAAATTTTCCGATGTACAATATCTTGTATGTAAAAAGTGAAAAACCAACAAATAAAGAATTAAAAAAAAAAAACATGGGCAAACGGAGCAACTGCCCAGGGCCCATTCATTCCTGGGGGCCCAAAGCAGCTGCCCCGTGTGTCCCCGCTGCCCGTGTTACGGTCTCACATGGAGCCAGTCACAATCTGGCAGTAGCCAGCAGATAAACCTGGCTTTTAGTCACATCCGAAAATGACGGCACGTCATATCTGGGGGCTGTTTTTCCTGCGGAAACCCTGTGGAGGAGATGGCAAACAAGCAGCATCCAGGTAAGTACTGGGGAAGGGGGAGGAGGGGGGGATTGTTGGCTATTAATGGACAAATAATGTGTGGGCTATTAATGGACAAATAATGTGTGGGCTATTAATGAACAAATAATGAGTGGCTGTTAATGGATAAATTATGTGTGGGCTATTAATGGACAAATAATGTGTGGGCTATTAATGAACAAATAATGAGTGGCTGTTAATGGATAAATTATGAGTGGGCTATTAATGGACAAATAATGAGAAGTGTCATGAAATGAATTCTGACAGACTGCCTGATTGGGGTTCTTGGAGGGGCCAGAGGGCCAAACACCTCCCTGTAGATTATGGGCCCTGGCTTATGTACCATAACTCTATACATTGATATTGTTAGTTAGTTATATTCTGTTAGTATATTGGTTTATGTGTAATGTTTATTTCTGTGAGTAGACCACTCTGAAGGGTTATAATGTGTCAGTGACTAGAATTGATAGTTTACTCCAGCATCCATTGTTCTGGATTAACTGGATTAACTGGTAAACTGATTATGTTGTGTACATTATGTGTCTTACTCTGTGTCTACTCACTGTATGGTAATTCCTATTTGTTTTGCAGTCTAATGTATTCCTAGCCCCAGTTAGTTGGAGAACTATGTTTAGTTCCAACCCCCCCCCCCCCCCCCCATTGTATACTAATGTCTATGATGTCATGTTTTATGTCTTTTTATAAGTCCGTGTTGTTACACAAATAAAGGAGTTGTTCAGTCTTGCTGTACCTAACTGCTAAATGTCCTGTCTATTTGGGTACAAAGAGCAAGGTTCCAGAAAGACTTGCTGGGTGAATGCTGAGCTGTAATCGGGGGTTAAGGAGGTGATTTCACACAACGGAACGGAGGGCCTACTACGTCCGTTAGACAGTCTGTTACAAGTGGGCTATAAATGGACAAATAATGAGTGGGCTATTAATGGATAAACTATTGAGAGGGGGGGCAGAATTTTTTTAAGTAAGGAGCCCTGAAATTTCTGATGACAGCCCTGTCCAGACTACTACGAATTCCCTTGGGAAATAATATGTTGTTTGTATTCTTTAGGATTGTGAGACCTGTGATCCTTCACATAAATATGCAGGGAGGGGTAGTGTCTGTTCTGGTACTCACTGGTCTTGAACCAGGTTCCTATCTGTGTGCAGACTCTGTTTCTCTTTGCCACCTACAAGGGCTGAAACAAGAAATCAGAGCCGCAGTGCAAAAATTCTCCCTGGATCCCTCTCTCCCCCACTTCACAAAGCAACATGTCCCACAGTGCCAGCTTCACCACCAAACAGTTGGGATAAGTGGCACAGGTGGGAGCAGGGCCGGCCTTTAAGGTGAGCAACAACATAGAGTGGAACACCTGAGGTGCTGGCTGGAGAGATAAAAATATATCTCCTCACCAGCCCTCTCTCTATGGGAGGAGGCAGCTCAATGTTTGTGCACTGCCCAGGTGCACAGAAATCCTCTCAAGCTGCTTCTTACGCTCCCCACACATTTGTGGAAATCATATCGCTAGTATTCACATGACCTGTGGCACCACACATTGGTTATGGTAAGATAGGGCAGCACTAAGAAGAGGAACATAGGAAGCTTCCCTCAGTTATCCAGTCATAGGAACTGTATTTTAATTTAATTTGCTAGGTTTCATTTAAGGCCAATATTCTGCAAACAACAATTGAATGGAGGCGAAAGTTATTGAACAGAGGTGAATGATATATAACATATGTCTTCATGACATATTAAAGAACCTAGACATTGGTTGTACTGTAAAAATGTCTGTGGTGTTCCTTGCACAGGGCCTAATTTGATGTGCCTGTAGGCATGAACTGAAAAATCAAATCGTTTAGATAGTGGCTCTTTGGCTCTCTACATGAGTAAAACTGGTTGTGCTTTGCTGTGCATTCATTTGTTGGCAAGGTGGCCTACTAGCTGCAGGAAGAATGGCATTGGCAAACTGGAGAACACGTAGCACTGCTGTTTGATATGTGGAATAAAGACTAATCTGAAATGAATACTGGCTGTCTAATTTTTATGATCTGTGGAATTCATCCATTCGGCAATTTGCCTTAATTTCGAAAACATTTCTACTCAATTTCACCTCAATTTTTATATATAGTACTATTAGCAATGCATTACAATACATACAAGAACTTAAAGGGACAGTCAAGTACCCAAACTCACTTTGGTGCAAGATGAAGATCACTGCTTGTATAATGCACAGGCTTTTATCCCTGTGTGATTTGATGCAGGAATTCTGAATAAATCACATTTTTAATATTTGACTCAAGCCCTCCCCAGTGATTATTCTGCATGTTTGCTGCAAGTGCCGCAGCACTGATTCTATAGACACTGAATATATAAAGTTTTGTTTCATATAGTCACTTCCTGTTCTACTCAAATTGAGTCTATTGAGTGCCCTATGAGTGACCTTGCTCTTGTACACAGTAGGATCTCTTAACAGTGCAACACATTGTCTGATGACATCACTAGAGATACAGGATATTCCATTCATTTGAATAACATTATTCTCACTGGTTCCTGCTGCAAAAAAAATGAAATAAGGAAATACATTTTATACAGCTAGTGTGGGCAGTCCTGGTTTCTTGAAAACTGCTGTAATTTCACAATTTCATCTAGCTGTAAGTATTTTATATTTTAAACAATGCAAAATGTAAGACATGCATTTTAAAGTAATTTGAAAGCACATTAATATGCATTAATATTTGGAAGATGCATTTGGGGCATAAGGCAAAATTGAGGTGTCTTGCTGAATGAATAAACTTAGGTGAAATGAACCTCTTCCCACCTGTAGGACGTTCTGTGACGTCCTACTTTTTAGTGCCTAGAGGCTTGTAGCTAGGGTTGCCACCTTTTCCTCCCAAAAATACCGGCCGCGTGTGGGCAGAGCTACAAGAGGGAAGGGCCATGAGAGGTGGAGCCAGAAAGGGGGCGGATTATCACTGAAATGATATATATTATTTGTATATCATGCCAGTGAGAAGCGTGTGTGTGTGTCACAGACTGTCACTCTCACAAACTCTCACAGACTGTCTCTCTCTGACACAGAGTCTGTGAGAGAGACAGTCTCTCTCTGCTCTCTCTCTCACAGACTGTCACTTTCACTCTCTCACTCAGTCTCTGACAGTCTCTCTGTCACAGTCTCTCTCTCTCTCTGTGTCTCTCTGTCTCTCACAGTCTCTGCTCTCTCTATCTCACACAATATCTGCTCTCTCTCACCCAGATTCTCTGCTCTCTCACACAGACAGTCTCTGCTCTCTCTCACACAGACAGTCTCTGCTCTCTCTCTCACTCTCTACTCTCACTCTCACAGACAGTCTCTGCTCTCTCTCTCTCTCACAGACAGTTTCTCTCTCTGCTATATCTCTCTCACAGACAGTCTCTGCTCTCTCTCACACAGACAGTCTCTGCTCTCTCACACAGACAGTCTCTGCTCTCTCACACAGACAGTCTCTGCTCTCTCTCACAGACAGTCTCTTCTCTCTCTCACAGACAGTCTCTGCTCTCTCTCACAGACTCTGCTCTCTCTGTCTCTGCTCTCTCTCATAGACAGTCTCTGTCTCTCCCACAGACTGTCACTTTCACTCTCTCACACAGTCTCTGCTCTCTCACTGTTCTCTCTCTCTCACAGATTGTCACTCTCTCACACACAGAGACTTTCACTCACTCTCTCACAGACTGTTACTTTCACTTTCTCTCACAGACTGTCACTTTCACTCTCTCTCAGTCTCTCTCTCCCTGTACCTGTCATGGAGGGGTCTCTAGCTGTCAGGTTGAGCTGTTTCCTTCCATCGGGTGTCGGTCCTCTTCAGTACAGCTTGCAGGGGGCAGAGCTCCAAGCAGGTCCGGAGCACAGAGCAGGTCACTATGCTGCTGCTGTATCTCTCCCCGCATGATTCCGGGACAGTGTACTGGAAGGCAGAAGGCTCTGCACGTGGGGGAGATACAGCAGAAGCATAAAGCTGCTACACCAACGGAAATACCGGGCTTTGCATTGCCGGTATATTAGGTATACCGGCCCCTGCTTCAAGACCTCAAATACCGGTGTGCCGGTAAATTACCGGCCAGGTGGCAACCCTACTTGTAGCAGGATTCACACTGTCAGATGAGGACTTTTTCAGTGGCTCAGTCTGACAGAAAATGTAGCTGACGTTCAAACTGCGCTTTGGCTATATTTTCCTAAAACAAAAACCTGCAGAACGGTATAGACCTTTGTGGGGGGCGGATATGTTTAGCTCCACCCCTCTGCATTCTGGGACCTTTAAAATGCAGTGAGACTTTTTCCTTAAAATAGGCCCTACTCCTGCATATAACATAACATTGTGGCTTTATATGCAAATTATACATTTTTAATTAAAATTCCCATATTTCCTCAAAGATCCTGATTATAAAACTACTTCCCAAACTTTGAATATTAATTTATGAAAAAGAAAAAGCCAAAATATAAAGCTACCCTATTGAAACAAAATGTTAATTTAGTAAATGTTGCTGTTACTGAAAAAATATAAATTTCTGTTTTCATTTCCTTCTTATGTGCCTATTCATTCCAGTTCTTCTGCTCACATTTCACCTGCCCAACACTTCCAGCAGGTCTTCTTAGTTAGAACCCCGGTCGGTCCTGTGACCCCATCATTCTGACTCTGCGAAAATGTCGAGCAGAATCTGAGGTGCACACAAACACATGTTTGTGTGCAGTAAATAGACATCCTCTGTTTGAGTGGCTCAGTCTAGGGTTGCCACCTTTTCTTCAAAAAAAATACCGGCCATGGTACCGTCTCCATAGACTTAACATTGGCCTGATGCCAATTTTTTACAGGCCTGCTGGTAAAATACCAGCCAGGTGGCAACCCTAGCTCAGTTTGACATAAAATGTAGCATGAAAGGGTTAGGTTGAAATTGAGGTGAATTGTTGAATGGAAATAATCAAACAAAGTGTGTTTTAGATGTGTATGTGGAGTCTCCTGCTTATGACATCACCTCTAGCCAAATATGCATTTGAACTGTGTAATTTGTATATTTGGTCAAAGGTGATGTCATATGCAGGAGACTCCACAGACACATCTAAAACACATTTCCCCTAATTAGGCATTTGCATGCAATTTTGCTAACACGAGATATAGATCATTTTAAATATTTTTTTTCTTCTCTGCAGTCACAGTAAAACAATGTTTAGGTGGCACAGTCCCTTTAAACAGTGGAAATCTGGCCATGTTTTTGGTGGTAAGTTTTGCTCTCATGTACAAGCATATTTTGATCACAATGCAATAAATCATATAAAATCTACAAGGGCTGATTTTAGCTTGTCTGATACTCTTTTTTCCTTCCTCTTTGTTTTGCAGAACAGTGAGCACAAACCAGTATTCGCTGGTCACATAAATCAATAAAAGGGTGTTGTTGTTTTATAGTCTTATGCATATTACAACAAGCTTGTATCTAGGAGTAACAGAAGTGCTACCAGTAAAAAAAGGTTTATTGGTAAGTAATTAAAACTGCAAAGGGGGAAACACCCAGCTAATTGCATGTTCAATTCTACCACACAAAAGGTGAAGAAAAAAAGGAAAATAAAATGTACATTGTGGCAATGGGGAATACTTGTAATGCAAAACTCTGAATAACACATGGTTTGTCACTATGTATATGTGAGTCCTCATTGAAGTACACATGAAACCAACAAAATATTTTGTCAACTGTGTTCATTTTTATATTCATTTACTTAATAATGCTATAATTTACTGGTTTTCTCCTCTTGATATCTGTTATTTTTATTTGAGGAAATAAACTAAAAAATGTAGTGTTACATTTATGAGATTAATCTGTATTTTTTCACAGCAGCAACAATGTAACATTTTTTTCTTTCTCTAGTTAGCAGCAATTTTCTGCCAGACAACTATGGTTTTTAAAAGCTGCCTTCTGGTGTCCAGAAAAAAAATCAGTTGTTTAATCAAAAACTGGTTCCACCTGAACAGACATGAATTCTGCTATGTTATAGTAGAGTCTGTCCATAACAAATGGCCAATCTGGCAACCCTATTTTGTACCAGCTTAAGCCAGGGCTTGACAAATTGAATGTAGTTTTAGGAACCAGCTAAAAAATATAGGAGCCAGACAATAGCAGATACATATTATCACTCAGACAGTCCTGTACACACACATAGTTACATAGTTGCCAACGTGGGCCATGTTTCCAGGGACACATATTTGTTGCACATGCTGCAGAAAGAGCATGCCAAGCGCAGCCCGGCAGTATGTAGGATCCATATATCCACAGACACAATCCAATTAATGCATCATGGTAGGTCCTATGAGATCTCCACCCTGATTAATTAATTGATTTGTGTCAGTGTGTATATGCATCCTACATACTGCTGGGCTACACTTTGCACGCTCTCTCTGCAGCATGTGGAACAAATATCTGTCCCTGGAAACATGGCCGATGTTGGCAACTATGCAGTTACACACAGTCACAGAGAGACACAAACGCATACAGAGACAGACACATCCAGATAGAGACAGTCACGTACAGACCCCGACACACACTTATAGACAGTAACAGTCATGGACAGAGACAATCACAGCCAGAGGCAGATACATGCAGACAGAAACAGACCGATACAGCCAGTCACAAGTAGAGGGGCTCTGACACTAATGCGGGGTGCACATAAAGGCGGAGCTGACAGTCTGTGCTATTGTACTTTGCCCCCTGGCGCTGCCTCTGATTGGACAAAAAAAAATCAGTCCCAGCAGTGAGGGATGCAATGCACATAGCAATACCTGGGATTTCTTGATCCCTGGCTTAAACACTACTCACCTACACACTGACATCTAACCTATTTTATCTGGGGGACTAGATGCTACTTTTGTTCCTGCCCTTGAGTCATGTAGCACCTAACCATTGAGAAGTATGCTTTTTTATAGGTATCGTTGAATTAAATATTGGCATCTTGTAGGATATTAATAATCATAAAAATCTGAATATGAGTTATTAATTATAAATCATAAAAAAATATGAAAATTGATGATTCATATATGGGTCCGACTAAAAATACCCATATCAAGAATTTGTTATGTATGTGAGAGTTTGGATGACGTTTTTACAAAAGTACCGTATTTGCTCGAATATAAGACAAGGTTTTTTTCAGAGCAAATGCTCTGAAAAATACCCCTCGTCTTACATTCGAGGTCGTCTTATAATCTGACCTCAAATTGAGGTCAGACTATAAGACTGGGATCCAGGTCCCCAGCAGAGCTGCAGGGGACCTGGATCCCCCTCTCTAACAGCAGGGGAATGTCTGCGCGATGAGCGCAGACTCCCCTGCTGCCGCCCGGCACGACCGCCGGGACTTCTGTGAAGAACCCGGGTACTTACGGCTTCGTCACAAAAGTCCCGGCGGTCGTGCCGGGCAGCAGCAGGGGAGGTCTGCGCTCGTCGCGCAGACATCCTCTGCTGCCCCGCTAGCTACCAGTAAGAATCGGGCAGCCGGGGGATGTCTGCACGATACGTGCAGACATCCTCCATGCTGCCCCACACGGCAGTCTATTATGACGGACCAGCTTACTGGCAGCTGTCCGTCATAATAGACTGCCGTGTCGGGCAGCATGGAGGATGTCTGCACGTATCGTGCAGACATCCCCTGGCTGCCCCCACTAGCCACCAGGGAACGAAACCAGGTGAGGGGGAGGACACAGACAAACAAGGGGAGGGGGGGAAAGAAAAGGGGAGGGGGGATAGAGAGAGAAAAAGGGAGGGGGAGGGGGAGGGGAGGGGAGGGGGAGGGGGGAGGACACAGACAGACAAGGGGGAGGGGAGACACAGACAGACAATAGGAGGGAGGGGGGAGACAGACAAGGGGAGGGAGGGGGACAGAGTGAAAAGGGGAGGGGGGGCTAGATAGAGAAACGGGAAGGGGGAAGAGAGTTAAGTTTTGGGGGGAGAGAGAGACAACGCTG
The DNA here is from genome assembly GCA_036172795.1 of Pelodytes ibericus. Taxonomy (NCBI): domain Eukaryota; kingdom Metazoa; phylum Chordata; class Amphibia; order Anura; family Pelodytidae; genus Pelodytes; species Pelodytes ibericus. Next base: position 89,699,414 of record CM069857.1, on the reverse strand, counting down.
GGGGGGGAAGAGCTGCGGGAGGGGGAGAGAGGCCGCATTGGCAAATAAAAGGAAATAAAAACAAGAAATGCATTTGTATAATATAAATTTTTAATTAAATATTAAAAAGCAATTTACATATATACAAGTTAAACTTTTTTCCTATAGGGTAGTCTTATAATCAGGCTTTTAGTTTTTTTTCCTAAAGGAATGTACAAATTTGGGGGGGTTGTCTTATAATCAGGGTCGTCTTATAATCAAGCAAATACGGTAAATACAATGCAACAATTATTAATAAAATAATAATGAATTTATTGAATAAAGATCAAACGGTAAGCAAAATAGCATATCAACAAAATACAATATCAATAGATGTTAATCATAATTCACATGTATGACTTATAACATAAGTAAGTAGGACAAAACATGAATTATGAAGCTCTGTACCTATATCAACATGCATGTAGAATAATATACTATGCAGTACGTTTCTGAGTCATAAGATGGCCATGCATTTTATTTAGATACAACCTACATTGATAATGATTAGTATTTAAAATGGTTAATGATAGTACACCATAATTACCTACAAATAACCAACATATACTCTGCTTAGGTAAGGTAATATTACTAAATCATATAACTACTCAAGGTGGCTATTTCTTAATCTGCTCAGTGAATGATAATGTATGTATTCTATCTTAGACTTTAAGAACGAGAATCTTAGATAATCTCTGGAGATTAGATATGACATATTTGGGTAAATAGCTAGACTATAAGAACTTATGGATCTTTTGTTAATATCGCTAGGATATTCATCTGGCTTCCTTCTGCAGAAAGGATGACAGATAAACACCAGGCTAAAACATATAGATCCCAGAAATTGTGGGATTTAAGTTAAATTTACCCAAATGTATATGCTAATGAGATCCATAAAAAATGAGATTATGCTAGAAACAAATTACCACATTTATACATTACCAGCAGAGGTTGGTTTGCAGTTGAGACTCCTTCCATTGAAGAATTGAGTGATGGGAGTTACTCTTGGGTCTTAGCTCAATACTATGGGTATGGGTATTGTTATAGTGAACATGTGCTATTAAAAGCCTCATATTCCTGGGTTCTCCCCAGAAGTGTTCTAAAACATTCCCATCTCTCACCCTACTAGTGGCAGCTCTCCCCAAATCAGTCCCCCCGCTTCTCTCAGGTATCTCAGTCCCCTCTTAACCTCCAGCATCAACTTATCAACCAAACCTTATCTTCGATTCACACCCTGATTCTGTAACTTCTAGCCAATTGAATGGATGGGTGTATTTAATTTAATTGAGATGATGTCATGCTTTATAGCTACACCTGGATTGTGAGTATAAAATAAGACAATATATATGTTTAAATGTCTAAAAGTGTTAATACAATTTCAAATTAGAGTAAATATTCATCATAATTTTTATTCTTATCATAGCACATTAAATAAAAATTTATAATAATACCACACTAATAAAACAATAAAAACAATATTCTAATTAATATGTAGGATTAATTATACTTTAAATATTTATTAGTGAAGGTGTGATATAATTATATATTTTAATGAGAGATTTGAATCAACTAGGTGTGTTTAATAACCCTTATTAGATTCTTCACAACTAAAATCCAAATAATCTCAGTGTTTCTGTCTGTCCGTTTCTGCCAGTTTGGGTGGGCTAGCAAGCTGAAGAGAAGCCCCCCTTCACTTCTTGTATGTATATAGACACAGCGTGTCTTAGAGTCATAAACCATAAACCACTAACAATGGCCACCTTATCTGTTCTGCTGATACTATGAACTTATCAGTAAAATATTTGGTTACAGATAACAGAGTTAGGAATGTGGAAGACTTTCCTTTTAGCATCAGGGACACAGAATAAGATTTTAACACACAAAAGGATGTCCAAAAGATGTCACAAAATGGAGGCTGCTTGCATCCATCTTGTTATCCGTGGCTTCTGCTTTATTCATTTATGTACCAGTCTCGAGATTACTGTTCAATACCTCTGACAATCTATTCCCGAAACATTACCTGACAAGTGGACTGCAAAAATCATGCATTAACAACTGACTGGGAGATAAGAGATATTGGAGAATGTTTCCACCTCTGCAATAAGTGCCTGATATTTTTCAGGTCACTTATCAGCTCACATGTAGTGAATATACCTACTGATTTGGTCATCTTATCTTTTCCGGTACTTTCCTACATAGTACAAGTTTGCCTGCCACAGTTATGTCTGTAAATAGGAGTTGAGATAAAACTCAACACTCCTTTTGACCATTTATTCCACCAGCATCGTTTCAACCAAACAGGTTTATTTCAAGAACATCTACAATATGTCAAATCAGTGATCCAACAATAAAGCTTACAAATTCAATTGCTCATATTCACCAACTCTTAAAAGAGTTGTAATAAAAAAAACTTAAACAAGCTCATCTACTATGTGTGTCATTACGATATCCTTTAAAAGTGTATCTTTATTATATTGCACACATGATTACAAATTCAAAAAATCTCCAGAATGATATTCATTCCAAAAATCTATTTGTACATATAGGAGCAGCTGTAAGCTTGTAAGTTGAAGGATTCAAAGGAATTTGTTCTAAGAGAAAAGTTCATATAAACATTTTAATCTTGGGCAACATTATTAATCTCTTAAGAACTTGCTATTTGGGTCATTTTTGGTCATTCTGGGCAATGGCTATTCTAACATTTCAGGGGTGTATGTATTTATCAGTAATTTTCCTCTTTCTCATTTAATGTATGCACACATATCAATTGATGAAGAGTGATATACTTATTTAGTAATGTATTTAAAATGTAAATTATTCCCACTGTTCTTTGCTTTCCTGTGAGATAGGACGCATCAGTTCCTTATTACCTCCCGTTTTATATGCCATCATTGGAAATTCTGTAAATTCCTCAACTTATGGATATGCTTCATTTAGGATGAAGTGTGTGCTGACTTACTTCTTGCCACAATTCCAAGTCTTGCCTGAATTTCAGGGTTAGCACATCCCCATTTATTCATTTAATGTAGCATGCTTTGCACTCCACTTTCTCACTGTGGTTCGTTAACATGGCTACACAATCACCCAAATTCCTCATTTATACACTTTTACTCCCTGGGCTAGCATTCAGAATTCTCTTTAGTTTGTATTTCACCATTTTATTTATCATAGAATAACGGTGATTTTTTTCTTGAGGAAGTATTGAACAGCGAGTGAACCTCTCTCTCTTGGATTTGTTCCTGCAGTTCCTATTTTTATGTACAATACTCTTATTCATCTGGACATTTGTAAGTAATTTTCCCCAAAGTGTTAGTCTCCTTCCAGCTTTACATACTGCATCATAAAGTGTCTATGTTTATATTCCATGCAGGTACCATCCTAAAATATATAAAATCCCTGTTCCCCTCTCCTACGTCAGTGTGCATCTGCTTAATATCCCAGTAGTTCAACCTAAAACATTCACTTCTCACAAATTTCGGACCAACACAAGGCTGATGATGACCATTTTTTTCTATCCCTTGCCGATACCTAAACACATCAATTTGGCCCTTGCAGTCAAAATTGCCCTGGATGCTTGGTTACATTTAGCAGATAAACCTTTCATTCCCTTTTTCAGTTCATGATTGGGATGGCCTCATAAAAAAAATGTTCACATATTATTAATAAGCTGGGATGGTTAGCCTCCTCCTTCTTTGCAGGAACCGCATTATTAAAGTAAGCAAGTACTGGTTTCTCCTGCACTTTAACTTATTCTTTATTTACTGTGTACTGGTTCTGTTGTTACAGATGTGTAATAAATGTGCCTTACAGTCTTTATTTATGCCCTCTACTAGGCCTACGCAAGATGGAGGTTTTTGACACCCCTCTTTGTATTATATATCTATGTATCTACCAATCGTTTCCCATTTTCCGTAACCACAAATAATATATATTTTAACATTGAGATATCAATATATCTTGTTGCCTCTGTATGGTTAAGAACCATTAACAAATGGTGTCAGGTAAAAATAAAATACTATGCATAGACATGTCACTGGCTACACTCTGTAGACTCTGTAGAAGTGAAGTATGATCCAGAATCATCTCTAATGACACAGTTCTTGGTAGCGGTAGGGAACATATGAAATTGGCATTAAGATAAATGTTGTTACTTTTCCAAATCAGCTTTTATTATAAAACCCAGTGTTGCCCCTCACTCCCGTGTTAGTGCCCTCATGTCTACTGATTACTGCCCAGTAGAGTTGAGCGGACACCTGGATGTTCGGGTTCGGCCGAACTTCGAAAAAATATCTGGGTCCGTGGTCGAACTTGACCCCGAACCCCATTGAAGTCAATGGGGACACAAACTTTTGGCCACTAAAATGCCTCTAAAAAAGTCATGGAAAGGGCTAGAGGGCTGCAAAATGAAGTACAATGTGGGTAAGAGTAGGACAAGTGCCCTGCAAGCAAATGTGAATAGGGAAATAACTTAAAATAACATAAAATACATACAAATTACAAATACAGCTGAGCCATAAAATAGCACTAGATGGAATCTTTGATTTTAGCTTTGGAAGAACATAAATCTAAATCTAAAGCATGGCTGCCAGGAGGATCAACAGAATTATCCATTTGAGAGAGGGTTGGAGTGCAGGGTATTCTCTTTCAGTTTATACTAAGTGACCCATAGGTTGAGGAGGTGGTGACCGTGGCGGTGTAGGTGGAAGCGGCGCTGGAGGAGGAGGAGGTAGCCAACATTGTTTTTTATTTGTTTTTGGTTTTTTAAATTGGGGTAGCCCCCAAAATATTTGGACATATAACAACAGAAAACAAAGAATAAGTGCACTTGAGTATAACAATGACTGGGTGAGGCAAGTATAAATGTCTATTCTGCACAAGGTACAGAGAAGTCTGGTGAGATCCATGCCTGGTTCATCTTAATAAACGTGAGCTTGTCTAAGTTGGCTGTGGACAAGCAGCTGCGCTTGTCTGTGATAACGCCCCCTGCCGTGCTAAACACGCGTTCAGACAATACACTGGCTGCAGGGCATGCCAGCACCTCCAAGGCATAAAGGGCAAGCTCAGGCCATGTGCCCAATTTGGAGACCCAGAAGTTGAATGGGGAAGACCCATCAGTCAGTACGTGTAGGCCTGTGCACACGTACTGTTCCACCATGTTGCTGCAATGCAGCCTCCTGCTAAGACGTTGCATATCAGATGGTGGTGCTGCTTGTTGTGGCATGCTGACAAAGCTTTTCCATATTTTGGCCATGCTAACCCTGCCTTCTGAGGTGCTGGCAGTGCCCCAGCTGCATTGGCGACCTCTTCCTCTGCCTTCGCCTTGTGCTTCCATTGAGCCCCGGTGTCATTTTGGAATGCCCTCAGCAGCGCGTCTACCAGCGTGCGCTTGTAGTCGCGCATCTTACGATCACGCTCCAGTGATGGAATTAAGGACTGAACGTTGTCCTTGTAACTGGGATCCAGCAGGGTGGCCACCCAGTAATCAGCACAAGTTAGAATATGGGCAACTCGGCAGTCGTTGCGCAGCCACTGCAGCATGTAGTCGCTCATTGTGCCAAGCTGCCCAGAGGCTGCAAGAAATGCACCGCAAGACGTAAATGTACTATTTAGCACCCAAAACAATTCGAATTTTTCAAAGTGCACTCTAACCACAGTATTTCACTGTTCTATTTGACTCTCAGATATGAAGTGCACCACAAGATGCAAATGTACTTTATAGCACCCAAAACTATTAGAATTTTTCAAAGTGCGCTGTAAGCACAGTATTTGACGGTTCTATTTGACTCTTAGATATGAAGTGCAGGATGCAAATGTAATATTTAACACCAACAAATTGCAGTATTTAAAAATGCCTAGATGTTGCCCACTGAGCTAACAGAACAGGATTAAAGTCATGTGCCTGGCACACATGCAGTTGCAAGTGCACTGTACTCTCTGTGGCACTGGGCTCAGGGCAGGGTACAAATATGTAGTATAGCACCCACTAAAATAATCACTGTAATTTGAATAATCGCTGTAGTTTGAATAATCGCTGTAGTTTGCAGATTCAACACCAGAATTGTTTTTAATCTGTCCCTCACAGCTGCAGCATCCTCTCCCTACACTAAGAAGAGTTAATGTGATGTGCGTGTATGTGACTCCAGCTTATATATAGAGGCTGGGTCACATGCTGCACTGGCCAATCACAGCCATGCTAGTAGTAGGCATGGCTGTGATGGCTTCTAAGGGCAAACAAGTCAAACGCTTGTTGATTGGCTGCCCTGCAGCCTTTCAAAACGCACCATTAAATCGCCGAACCCTGAACTCCAACCCGAACATACAGTGAAATGTCCGTGTTCGGGTCCGGGGTCCAAAAACCGTAAAGTTTGGTACGAACCCGAACTGTGCGGTTTGGGTTCGCTCAACACTACTGCCCAGATGAAGATTTCACATCTTGTTTTCCTGGTCAAAATTGTTTTGAATAAGTGAGCAATTCACAACTGAACCCCATCCTCCATGTACAGTGGATATAAAAAGTCTACACACCCCTGTTAAAATGTCAGGTTTCTGTGCTGTAAAAAAATTAGACAAAGATAAATCATTTCAGAACTTTTTCCATCTTTAATGTGACCTATAAACTGTACAACTCAATTGAAAAACAAACTGAAATCTTTTATATAGAGGGAAGAAAAAATATAAAAATAAAATAATGTGGTTGCATAAGTGTGTACACCCTCTTATAACTGGGGATGTAGCAGAATTAAGCAATCACATTCCAAATCATGTTAAATAGGAGTCAGCATACCCCTGCCATCATTTAAAGTGCCTCTGATTAACCGCAAATAAAGTTCAGCTGCTCTAGTTGGTCTTTCCTGAAATGTTCTTAGTCGCATCCCACAGCAAAAGCCATGGTCCACAGAGAGCAGCATCAGAGGGATCCCTTTAATGTCAAATGTTCGATAAAACGTTCCCTTTCCAGGTCTATATCAGTAAACTTATTGCTCATGTAAGAACAAGGACAAAGGCCATTTTCTACAAAATGTGTTAACAGTTCATTTTCTCTTAAAGAAAAATGCAACAATTTAAAGAATTCGAACCTAATTTTTTCCCATTGTGTTTTGGGAAAAAGAAGCAACAGTGTAATAGATCTGATGTTTAGCAGAATGAGTTTGATAGACTTTTAGTAGTAATAATCACTGTCGATCATTTATAGGAAATGTATTTATATATTTGTTCCTGCCTACTACCAGCTGGACAGAAGCACAAACAACATTATCTAAATTATGTACAAAGAAGAGTGGGATGTAAAATGAACGCACATGATTCTTTTAGCAGAGCCTCATCTTGACCTGTCTTCCTGCTCAGTATGGAACAGCGTGGGTTGTTGAGTGTCTCTCATCCCCCTCTGTTCTGCATTAAATCAACGCTGCCAGCTTTATGCCATTGTAATTCCTTTTTACTTGAGAGTGGGGAGGGATGAATAGGTTTAGGACTCAGAACAAAGGCTTTCTAGAAAGGAGATTAATAGGCGTTTTGATGCTTTCCTGCTTATGCTGCCATTGACATTAATTACCATTTCTCTATCAAGAGCTGACTATCCCTGGAGGAAAGGAATATAACTACCAAACAATGACAGAGACAAGCAGTCAGGTGATGCCAAGGCAGCGATTTTTAGGTCGGTTTCCTGATTTTCAGCATCAGCATTTTTTTTTTATAAAGAAAATTGTTAGTACTCTTCACACCAATGATTTCAATTCATGGAGGTTAACAAAATACCTTTTTTCTTACCTGAGTTATATGTTTTTATTGTCACATTAAAATAAATGAACATCTTTGAGATTTAAGCCTATGGAGAAAAGGAAATGGATATATATATATATGTGTTTCAATACCAAACAAGCATTGCTTTTTCAGATCTTATGAGGCCTTGAGAATGAATTTTCTTGGACAGTGGTTGCTATAGCATCTGTTTGTGAATACCACCATTTAATGCTGTTTTTTTTTTGTGAAATTGGCCTTCAGATTCTTCCAAAGTTTTGGTATTTGAAAGGCCTATACAGCTGGTTCAGTCCTGAAATCAGCGGTATTGAGTAGACAAACTTCGATCATTTTTAAATCCCCATTTTGAATCGGCCTATATTGAGTATACGCTTAAACATTATAGATGTTACAGAAAAATCTTAAAACAAAATCTTTGATCCATTATCTTTGATATGGTGTTAAAATGTGGGCCTTCTTCCAAGTAAACCTGACGTGTATCTTAACAGATAAACACTGGTTTACTCTCTGGTTTGAGCACAAGCGATCAGAGTGGAGGCTGAATGTAGTGGGGGTCTCTCCCCCCCCCCCCCCCAGTGGGGTCCCGAGGGGGGTTAGGGGGGTCCGGACCGCACCTGGTGACACCTCCAGCGGGGGTGATACCGGTGCTGCCGGCACCCCCCGCATCGCGCTGCTTAACTTTTTTTTTTTTTTTCTGGCAGCGGCCGCCGGCAAAAAGAAGAAAAAAAAAATCACAGTGACTGGATGTGACGTTACGTCACATCCGGTGACTGTGTTTCCCTCCTCCATGCAGGAGGGAAGACTGCACGGAGGAGGCGTCCGTCCGGGGACACGGAGTAGCAGCTTCTCGGTAAGTGATGGGGAAGGGGGGGAGGAGGGTGGTTGAAAACGAGCACATTAAATGCACAATATTACTGGGCTCTGACTGACACAATATTCCTGGTATCTGACTGCCACAATATTCCTGGGCTCTGAATGGCACACTATTAGTGGGCTCTGACTGGCACACTATTAGTGGGCTCTGACTGGAACAATATTCCTGGTATCTGACTGGCACAATATTACTGGGCTCTGACTGGCACAATATTACTGGCATCTGACTGGAACACTATTATTGGGCTTTGACTGGCACAATATTACTGGGCTCTACATGGCACACTATTACTGGGCTCTGACTGGCACAATATTACTGGGCTCTGACTGGCACAATATTACTGGGCTCTGACTGGCACAATATTCCTGGTATCTGACAGGCACAATATTACTGGGCTCTGACTGGCACAATATTACTGGCATCTGACTGGCACAATATTCCTGGTAGCTGACTGGCACAATATTACTGGTAGCTGACTGGCACAATATTACTGGGCTCTGACTGGAACAATATTCCTGGTATTTGACTGGCACAATATTAATTGGCTCTAACAGGCATAATTTTACTGGGCTCTGACTGGCACAATATTCCTGGTATCTGAATGGCACAATATTACTGGTATCTGACTGGCACAATATTACTGGTATCTGAATGGCATAATATTACTTGTATCTGACTGGCACAATATTATTGGTATCTGACTGGCACAATATTACTGGTATCTGACTGGCACACAATATTACTTGGCTCTGAATGGCACAATATTACTGGGCTCTGACTGGCACACTATTACTGGGCTCTGACTGGCACAATATTACTGGTATCTGACTGGCACAATATTATTGGTATCTGACTGGCACAATATTACTGGTATCTGACTGGCACACAATATTACTTGGCTCTGAATGGCACAATATTACTGGGCTCTGACTGGCACACTATAACTGGGCTCTGACTGGCACACTATTACTGGGCTCTGACTGGCACAATATTACTGGGCTCTGACTGGCACAATATTACTGGTATCTGACTGGCACAATATTACTGGGCTCTGAATGGCACAATATTCCTGGTATCTGAAAGGCACAATATTCCTGGTATCTGACTGGCACAATATTACTGGGCTCTGACGGGCACAATATTACTGGGCTCTGAATGGCACAATATTACTGGTATCTGACTGGCACAATATAACTGGTATATGAATGGCATAATATTACTTGTATCTGACTGGCACAATATTACTGGGCTCTGACTGGCACAATGTTAGTGGGCTCTGACTGGCACACTATAACTGGGCTCTGACTGGCACACTATTACTGGGCTTTGACTGGCACAATATTACTGGCATCTGACTGGCACAATATGACTGGTATCTGACTGGCACAATAATATTGGCATATTGATGGGAAAAAATGTCTGTGGCATATTAACCCCTTAAGGACAGAGCCTTTGAAACATTTTTGTCCTTTCTGGACAATGGCTATTTTAACATTTCTGTGCTGTTTGTGTTTAGCAGTAATTTTCTTCTTCGTCATTTGCTGTACCCACACATATTATATATTGTTTTTATCGGGACAAAAAGGGCTTTCTATGGATGCCATATTTTTGATCATATCTTATCATATTATTAAAAAAAAATAATAAAATATGGTAAAAAAAAAAATACACAAATTTCCTGACTTTAATTTGAAACAACTTCTCCTCATCGACAATAGCGAACGAAAAAACATGCTAAATAGATTCTACTATTTCTCCTGAGTACAGGGATACCACCCATGCATAGGTTTGTTGGGTTGTTTGGGGGCTAAAATGCCAAATTTGTGAGGTGCAGTTTTTTGTTTTCCAACTTGAAATTTTTACATGCAGACAGCCTGCACCCATGTCCCATTTGGGACATATTTGAAACCAGCCAGTGTATTTTACCCCATCAACCCATATATTTTTTAAAAGTAGAAACCCTAGGCTATCTCAAATGGTGGTATTTTAACACTTTCCATGCACTAATTCTACCACCAGCCTTTGTCAAAGTTTGTGGTAGTAATTGTTTTGTGGTTTTTTTCACAAACCTTGTACTTCAGACATGAATTCACAGATTTTGGTATGTGTCACTGCCAAATAACACCCCAATAAGTGTTCAGCAACATCTCTTGAGTACAGGGATACCACCCATGCATAGGTTTGTTGGGTTGTTTGGGGGGTAAAAGGCCAAATTTGGTAGGTGCAGTTTTTGGTTTTCCAAATTGAAATTTTGACATGCAGACCGCCTGCACCCATGTCCCATTTGGGACATATTTGAAACCAGCCAGTGTATTTTACCCCATCAACCCATATATTTTTTAAAAGTAGACACCCTACGCTATTTCAAATGGTGGTATTTTAACACTTTCCATGCACTAATTCTACCACCAGCCTTTGTCAAAGTTTGTGGTAGTAATTTTTGTGTGTTTTTTTTTCACAAATATTGTAGTTTAGACATAAATTCACAGATTTTGGTATGTGTCACTGCCAAACAATAACCCAATATGTGTTCAACTACATCTCCTGAGTACAGGGATACCACCCATGCATAGGTTTGTTAGGTTGTTTGGGGGCTAAAAGGGCCACATTGTGAAGGTGCGCATTTTTAACTTGGAATATTGACGTGTAGCCAGCCTGAGCCCATCTTTCATTTGGGACTTTTTTTTAAAGTAGGACAGTGTATTTTACCCCAAAAAGTATATATTTTGTAAAAGTAGACACCCTAGGCTATTTTAAATGGTGTTATTTTAACACTTTCCATTCACCAATTCTACCACCAGCCTTTGTCAAAGTTTGTGGTAGTCATTTTATTGTGTATTTTTTCCCACATACATTGTACTTTAGACACAAATTCACATATTTCGGTATGTGTCACTGACAAACAATACCACAATATATGTTCAGCAACATCTCCCGAGCACAGGGATACCACCCATGCATAGCTTTGTCAGCTTTGTTGGGTGTTGAAAGGCTACATTTGAGAGGTGCGCTTTTTGATTTTCAAACTTGGAATTTGAACATGTAGAGCAAGGAAGGGGTTAATAGCTCTTATAAGAGCCTTTGTAGTACTGTACAAAAAAATTAACCCCTAAAAATGCACAGACAAGAAAAAATGTTCTGCTGTGCAGTGATCAGTGGCAGGGAAGGGGTTAATACACTACACTATACAAAGGGTATGGCTTTTATAAAAGCCCTTGGGACTTTATTACAATTAAAAAATTATGTTATACAGATCTGTCTCTTTCCCTCACTAAAACTCAAGTGAGGAGAGGGAGGCAGATCCATATGGGTCAGAACAATATTTACGAACCAGACGAATGGTGATGCTCATCTGAGAAATCACCAAACCACCTTTGCCACTGATCGGCTGTTACTGATCGCTATACACGCTTTCAGACAGCTTCAAAAGGGAATACACTAACCCCTAGCGAGTATGACAAAAAAAATGCTGATAGCAAAAAAAAATCCTTCTGCGACTAGATTGCTCCATATGCGCTGCTTAGGCAGTGACCATATGCACTGCTTAGGCAGTGACCATATGTGCTGCTTAGGAAGTGATATACGGCAAGGAAGGGGTTAATAGCTCTTAAAAGAGCCTTTGATATACTGTAATAAATCAAAGTAAAAAAAAATAACCCCTAAAAAATGTGCTGCTGTGTAAGATCACTGCGTACACAGCGATCAATTGCAGGGAAGGGGTTAAATACTGGAAACGGCTTTTATAAAAGCCTTTGGGTCTCAATTCTATTAAATATATTATAATTAAAAACTTACATTATACAGCTCTGTCTCCCTCCCTCACTAAAACTCAAGTGAGAGGGAGGCAGATCTACACGGGTCAGATCAAATATTTACAAATATTGATCTAACCAGACGAATGGTGATGCTCATCTAAGCAAACGCCAACCCGCCTTTGTCACTTATCAGCTGTTACTGATCGTTACACATGCGGTCAGACAGCTAAAAAAAATTTTTTTACGTTAAACGTAGTCCCCTAGCGGGTATAATTAACACGTGACGGGTGTAATAAAAAAGTTAAAAAAAATTTAAAAATGCTTCTGCAGCAAGATTGCTGCATTTGCGTCAGATCGCTGCTTAGGCAGTGATCTACAGCAAGAAAGGGGTTAATCTCTCTTAAAAGAGCTTTTTTTATACTGTAATGAATTACAGTAAAAAAAAAATGAACCCCTATAAAATGCACAGACAGCAAAAAATGTGCTGCTGTGTATGATCACTGCGTACACAGTGATCAATGGCAGGGAAGGGGTTAAATGGCTTTTATAAAAGCCCTTGGTGTTTAAAATTTTATTAAATATTTTTTTTATTATTTTATTTTATTTTTTTACTTTATCTGATCTGTCTCTCTCCCTTACTATAACTAGTAAGGTGAGGGAGGCAGATCAATACATGTCAAAGGCAATATTTGCTAATATTGCCTTTGACTGTATGGTAAGTGCTCATCAGAACACTTACCATACATGCCTGCACACAGATCACATAGATCTGTTGTGCCGGCATCGATTGGCTCCCCCTAGAGCATCGGAAGTGAAATACTTTCACTTCCGATGCTCTTGCCATTAGAAGGGAAGCGCTGCCTGTACAGGCAGCGTTCCCTTCTACTGAGCCGATGGGGTCGCTCAGGAGAGCGACGACCATCGGCTCTGGGCAGCCTGAAGGTGTTGTTAAGTGCCTCGCTGGCGAGGCACTTTAACAACACCGGAGATGCTTAGAAAGCGAACGATCGTTCGCTTTCTAAGCACATGTGTGCAGTGGGCACAGCCATTTTTAAATGGCTGCTACGATCACTCCGTGGAGTGATCGCAGCGCGCCCCTGCACATTTGGGGGGTGTTGCACAATGCCTATACCTAGAGGCATTGTAGCAACACCGCTGGTCGCTTTCTTTACTCAGTTTAGTGCATGACGTGCCAGGCACGTCACCTGTCGGCAAGTCCACGATTTGCCGTGACGTGCCTGGCACGTCATCTGTCGTTAAGGGGTTAATGGCAAAATAATACTGGCATATTGATGGGCACATTGACTGTGGCATATTTAATGGACAAACGGTGTCATATTTTAACAGGCAAACTGTCTGTTGCATATGCAATGACAAAGTGACTGTGGCATGTTCTCTAGGGAAAAATAACATGCATTATGGAGAAAAGTGACAATGTGGCTTTTTTCTGCATGGGCAGTTCAGAGGAACAAAGTGAAACTGTGGCATGTTCGGTGGGGCAAATTTACACTGTTGTGTGGGTTCAATATGAGTGCAAGCCATGTGCTGTTGGTGCAATATAGGTGCATGACAAGTGCTGTGGGTGCAATATAGGTGCATGACAAGTGCTGTGGCTACTCTATGGGGCTGTGTTAAGTCCTTTAGGTGCAATGTGGTTGCAGAAAAAGGGAATAAAAACAAAAATGCAACTCTTCAATAACATTTGTATTACATATGAAAATAGTTGAATATAAAATTAAGAAGTCCATATAAGTATAAATGCAACTAGTGAGAGAGAGAGAGAGCAGCCATATATACACTTTTTTTATCCAAATATACAGTTTATACACTGCAATTATACACGTAATATACACATTTTATTCAATGCAATAAAAATACTCACTGCAAGAAAAGTCCAATTGTGTGTGTGCTTATTTTTATGTTTTTTTGCATATGTGTGTGTGGGGGGGGGGGGGGTAACATTGCGATGGATGGAGTGATTGCATGCAGGGGAGGGGGCAGGGTCCAGGGGGCCCTAGCAAATGCTTGCCCAGGGTCCAATCACTATTAAAGACGGACCTGAGTGTGGGTGATGGGGGCATGTAATGGGGTGATGGAGCATATAAATGGGGTGATGGGGGTCATGTAATGGGTGATGCTGGTAAGTAATGTGGTGATGGAGGCATGGGATGGGAGCATGTAACGGGGGAGATGGGGCATGTCCTGGGTGTGCCACGTGGGTTATGGGGCATGTCCTGAGTGTGCAACATGGGACAGGGGGTTCACAAATATTGTGTGCCTAGGGCAGTACAAAACCAAGATAAGCCACTGGGTTGCTATATGCTACTGCCAAACAACACCCAATATCTTTTCAGCAACCCCTGAGTATAGTGATTTTTGTTATATTGCTTTGAACTAAATTTTCTATTATGCTCATCCAGCCAAAAGTTACCATAGCATCATAGGATATGTTGTCTACAGAGGCAGCACAGATCTTTGCTAGACTTGCTTCCCTGCTGAATGACACATCCAGCAACTGAGGGACCCTCTCTACAGCTCGGGGCAATGCAAAGCATTGGTTCCATTAGCGGTATTTGTTAAATAAAATTAGCTGAGGCTAAATGTCTGGATGCTGATGCACACTGACAGTGTCTGATCATAGTCTGACAGTCTCTCTCTCCTAGTGCAGAGGAAGACCCTACTTTTTTAAATGCTACCAACAGAGGAGACTTAAGATCCTCTCTGTTGCTGAAATGAGGGTCTCTCACTTCAGTAGCAGTGAGAGAATGTCAGAGAAAGTCTCAGCCCTGATGCTTTCCAGGGAAGAAAAATGACCTCCAGTCAGAGGCAAAATTAACATGTACCTTAAAAAGTACATGCCAGTTTGTCCTCCTATTAGGGCAATTGTATATGTCACTTGTGCTCATAGTTTAATGGCTATTTTAGTTGATGAGATGAAATGTTCATCTCATTTTAACTCACTCCCACCTCACTTTTAGTGAATAGCTCCAAAAGGTTTGAAACTTTGTAAACTCTTAAAGCGTTCCCCTTTACGTGTATAGTCGTTGTTTATATAAGTCAACTGTCATAAAGATCTTTTTGTGGTTTTGAATGCGTTATTGTGGAATCCACTTCAACACAATAAACCATTTGTATTTCTATTCATTTTAAATGTTTTATTATTCTGGAATGACAGCATATATAGTCCCATATGTGTTGTAGAGGGTCTGCGTACTAAACTACTGAGGATCATTCCATCTGTTAATGTGGTGGGCAAATCAGTAGGTTCACACCTGCTCATTGTTGTAAAGTGCAGCTGCTAGAATTTTCCACCTGTTTATTTTACTAGTTCGAAAACACGTGGGCAGTTTTCCTGCGATGTGCCATTAGATTTCTTTTAAAAACAGACAGTTCTACTAGAAGTAGTATATCATCTACTTGAAAGGCATTGTCATGGAAAACGAAATTTCTGTTCTTTATTATTTCCCATGCTCAGAGCAATATTTCAGTGAGAAATTTAGCCCTACAACCCCATTATAAATCAGTTGTACAAATTTCACAATCAGGATTAATAATTTTTGTGACCAAGAAGCATATATCTAAGGGGGTCATGTACTAAACAAGTGCAGTCTGAAAGAAAAGTAGGTAAAACATGAGTAAGGCACAATTTGTGAATATTTGTAACATTTTGCACTTTATTCCACCCAATTTGCACCTGTTCCGTTTATTTGTGTGTAGTGTGCATTTTTATGGTTGCGCTAGTATATTGTGATATTATTTGCGCATGCTAAAGACTTTTGCAAATATTTTGTGAAAAAATTATTATTATTTTGCATGTGAAAATTACACCAGCTTTTAGCAAGTGATAATAAAAAAGGTAGAATTTTTTTTCGCAAACTTGCCTGTACTTATTCGCAATTATGCCCATTTTAATTAGAAATTTGCTTGTATTTACTATTTAAGTGTTATATTATAGTACATTGCAAAAGGAGCAAAGCACAAAAATAATTTTGCACATAAAATATATTGTGTTTTTTTAATACATTCCCCTCTTACTAGCAGACCTATAATGATTGTGCTTGACTGTGTGCATTTACTGAAAGCATTATATTTTTATGCAATACATTAGAGATGCCTCCCAACTGTTCTGCTTTGCACGGGACAATGCTGATTTTGTGAGGCAGTCCTGCTGTCCCGTCGAGCTTTACCTTTGTCCCGCTTTTTGGAACAGAGGTAGAGCTCAGCCGGACTTGGGATTGCAAAAATATAATTATATGGTGTCTGGGACACCGGTGACTGGTTACTGCACATGAGCAGAATTATGCACTGCCAGTTGGAGAGACAGCATGCGCGGTAGTGCTGACACATGACCTTTCATGCTCCTCAGATTCTCCAGGAGCAAGAGTGGGTGAGTATCCATTAGGAGTTAGGGTTGCCACCCAGCCGATATTTTACAATCAGGGCTGGTGCAAGACTCCTTTCCACCCCTTGCTGATCCTACACACACAGTAACACTTTAATTATCCCATATATAGCAGGCTCATGTACACACACACAACGTCAGATGCAACAACACATACACACACAGTAAAACATGCAATGTGACCCTATTGTTGGGACCATCCTCTCCATTCCATCCCTGTCTCTCTTGCTCTCACTCTACTCCATCTATGTCTGTCTCGCTGTCATGCCCCTCTGGCCCTTACCTGCAATTCCAGTGTTTCCAGGCATCCATCAAGTCTTATTATTCCTCCGCGATCGTGGAGTAGCCCAAAGCCGGGGCCTGCAGTAAGATCTTCTATCAGCTATCGCGATCGCGGTAGTGCGGTAGGCCGAAACCAGGGCTTAAAGTTTCTGCAAGCCCAAGATGCATCCTCCAGAGTTCACCCCAATCAAGGGGGATCTCGTTACACCTGTAGGAGGGAGGTCAACTCTGCCTCCCCTATCACCAAACCTCCTAAAGACTCCAAGCACCGAGACAGAGAGGTGTGTGCTAGAAAACAAAAGCACTATAAAAACCTCTCAAACTGTTACCACAGTGCTCCAGTGTTCCAGAGCTTTGGTTCCTGTTTGTCCTTGGATTTCAGTCTCCAGTTTCCCCTTTGTTGGTGTGTTGCAGCTTATCTATTGGATTTCCCGTTTCCTGACCTTTGGCTTGTCTCCTGGATTTCCCTGTTTGCCTGAACCCTGACCCCTGCTTGGATTATTCTACTACTCTTTGACCGCTGCCTGCCCTGATCTATAGGACTATTCCTGACTTCGCTTTTAGGATTATCCTTTTATTATTTTTGGCACTCTCGTGCTCCAATCCTTACCAGGGTGCTCTGCCTATATACACCTGTGGAACACTTGGTAAGGGTTACCAGCAAGCGATAGCATCCCCTGCTCTATGCTCTAAAAACCTTAACCCTGACAATACACTGGAGCCAAATATGGAGCTTGCAGGGATGTTTGATGCTATCAATACCTTGACCCAACAGCTTACCACACTATCTAACACTGTACAGGCCGTACAAGACAATCAAATGGCCGTACAAGCCCAATTCCAGGGCTTGCAACCCATCCCGGTACCACCACCAGTTTTGCACCAACCAAACCCAGTACCTCAACCAGGACTTCTTATTGATGGTGCTGCTGCCCCAGAACCACAGGTTAAACTACCTGCCTGCTTTGCCGGTGACCGCAGTCAGTACTGATCGTTCGGTTTATACAATAGCAATAGGAATACATGTATTCCATAAGCCGACAGCCTATAAACCGAACGTTCAGTTTATAGGCTGTCGGCATTTAACTATACGGAGACAAAGTCTCCATTCATAATTTTATAAATGGAGACTCTGTCTCCGTATAGTTAAATGCCCACAGCCTATAAACCGAATGTTCGGTTTATAGGCTTTCGGCATTTTACTACACGGAGACAAAGTCTCCATTCATAATTTTATGAAAGAAAGGTAATAGTACTACATGTTTTCAATAAGCCGAAAGTCTATAAACCGAACGTGCAAGCTCCGCCCCCATCGCGCTGTGAGAGCTGCTCCGGCAGAAGATCCTGGATAACGGACCAACTGTAAGGTAAGTAAAAAAAAAAATAGAAGAAATGTGTGAATGTGTGTGGGTGTCTAGGTGTGTGTGTCAGGGTGTCTTAGTGTGTGTAAGTGTGTGGGTGTCTAAATCTGTGTAAGTGTGTGTCTGGGTGTCTCAATGTGTGTAAGTGTGTGTCTGGGTGTCTCCATGTGTGAAAGTGGGTGTGTCTCAATGTGTGTGAGTGTGTGTGGGTGTCTCAATGTGTGCATCTGGGTGTCTACATGTGTGTGTCAGGGTGTTTACCAAAGTGTGTGTGTGTGTAATGGTGTTTACGTAAGTGTATGTGTGTGAGTGTGTCTCCTGGTGTTTGTGTGTGAGACAGAGAGAGACGTTGTGTGTGAAAGAGAGAGAGACAGTGTGAGTGTGTGAGAGCGAGACGGTGTGTGTGAGAAAGAGAGAGAGAGACGGTGTGTGTGAGAGAGATAGACGGTGTGTGTGAGAAAGAGAGAGAGAGAGAGGTGTGTGTGAGAGAGATAGACGGTGTGTGTGAGAAAGAGAGAGAGAGAGACGGTATGTGTGAGAAAGAGAGACGGTATGTGTGAGAGAGAGAGACGGTATGTGTGAGAAAGAGAGAGAGACGGTATAAGAGAGAGAGAGAGAGAGAGAGAGAGAGATGGTTTGTGAGAAAGAGAGAGAGAGAGAGAGAGACAGCTTGTGAGAAAGAGAGAGAGAGACAGCTTGTGAGAAAGAGAGAGAGAGAGAGACAGCTTGTGAGAGAGAGAGAGAGAGAGAGAGAGAGACGGCATGTGAGAAAGAGAGAGAGAGAGAGACGGCGTGTGAGAAAGAGAGACAGAGAGAGATGGCGTGTGTGAGAAATAGAGACGGTGTGTGTGAAAGAGAGACGGCGTGTGTGAGAAAGAGAGACGGCGTGTGTGAGAAAGAGAGACAGAGAGAGATGGCGTGTGTGTGACCAAGCTCATCTGGGCTCTAGCCCCAGATCATCCGAAGACCTAGCAACACCCCTGCGGATCGGTATTCCTGACTCACTGGATGATCTGATTCTTCAAGTAACACAAGTTGATTGCAGACTCCGGGAGAGACGAATGGAACGTACTGCCCCAGCCAACCTTCCTTTTCGTTCATTCTCTACTCCACACCTTCCTATGCACAGCTTATCCTCACCTGTTACCACCACTAAGGAACCCATGCAATTGGGAGCAACCCGTGGTCCGCTTACTGAAACAGAAAAGTCCAGAAGAAGAAGGATGAATCTGTGTCTGTATTGAAGTAAATCCGACCATCAAGTTCGTCTCTGTCCCCAGTTGGCTGCTAAAGGTAACCCCATTTCTATACAGTATTCATTGCTCCTGGGTGGCATGACTTCTTATCTGTCCATTCTTGTCTCTCTACAGTGGACACATGACAAGGTACCTCAAGATGCCATCATTGATTCCGGTGCCAGTGATTGTTTTATGGATATCAAAACCACCCAGATGTTAGGTATACCCACACGACATAAAAAACAACCTATTACCATCCTTGTCGATGGCAGTGACATCAATTCAGGACCTGTCACCACAGGGACTGTACCCATCACTGTATAGATCGGAGAGAAACATAAAGAAACACTTAGTTTCAGTCTGGTGCATTCTCCCTTGTTCCCTTTGATTCTGGGACTTCCTTGGCTTAAACGTCATAACCCCAGTATTGACTGGTCTACAGGACTGACATTTTTTCTTTCACTTATTGTAAAGCACAATGTTTCCCACAGATTTTGGCTTCTTTTCTTCACGCTCCATCTGCTTAGATCTCTGAAATACCAATACCATATCGTGCTTTCAGTAAAGTATTCAGTGAACAAGATGCCAATAAATTACCACTAGAGTTGAGTGGACACCTGGATGTTCGGGTTCGGACCGAACTTCGAAAAAATGTCCGGGTCCGTGCTCGAACTTGACCGCTAACTTGACCCCGAACCCTATTGAAGTAAATGGGGACATTAACTTTTGGCCACTAAAATGCCTCTAAAAAAGTCATGGAAAGGGCTAGAGGGCTGCAAAAGGAAGTAAAATGTGGGTAAGAGTAGGACAAGTGCCCTGCAAGTAAATGTGGATAGGGAGATAACTTAAAATAACATAAAATACATACAAATTACAAATACAGCTGAGCCATAAAATAGCACTAGATGGAATCTTTGATTTTAGCTTTGGAAGAACATAAATCTAAATCTAAAGCATGCTGCCAGGAGGATCAAGAGAATTATCCATTTGAGAGAGGGTTAGAGTGCAGGGTATTCTCTTTCAGTTTATACTAAGTGACCCATAGGTTGAGGAGGCGGTGACCATGGCGATGTAGGTGGAAGCGGCGTTGGAGGAGGAGGAGGAGGAGGAGGTAACACTGTTTTTTATTTGGTTTTGGTTTTTTAAATTGGGGAAGCCCCCAAAATATTGGGACATATAACAACAGAAAAGAGAATAAGTGCACTTGAGTATAATAATGACTGGGTGTGGCCGGTATAAATGTCTATTCTGCACAAGGTACAGACAAGTCTGGTGGGATCCATGCCTGGTTCATCTTAATAAATGTGAGCTTGTCCATGTTGTCTGTGGACAGGCGGCTGCGCTTGTCTATTATAACGCCCCCCTGCCGTGCTAAACACACGTTCAGACAATACACTGGCTGCAGGGCAGGCCAGCACCTCCAAGGCATAAAGGGCAAGCTCAGGCCATGTGCCCAATTTGGAGACCCAGAAGTTGAATGGGGCAGACCCATCAGTCAGTACGTGTAGGCCTGTGCACACGTACTGTTCCACCATGTTGCTGAAATGCTGCCTCCTGCTAAGACGTTGCATATCAGATGGTGGTGCTGCTTCTTGTGGCGTGCTGACAAAGCTTTTCCACATTTCGGCCATGCTAACCCTGCCTTCTGAGGTGCTGGCGGTGCTCCAGCTGCGTTGGCGACCTCTTCCTCCTCCTCCTCATCATCCTCATCCTCCTCAAAAACTGTGCCCTGGCTTGACAGTTGTGTACCTGGCCTATGCTGGTGCAAGAACCCACCCTATAAACCACTTGTGAATGACTGGCCTGATAACCGTGGAAATTACCCCTTTTCTTCCTCCTCCTCCTCCTCCTCCTCATCATCATCATCCTCATCCTCCTCAAAAACTGTGCCCTGGCTTGACAGTTGTGTACCTGGCCTATGCTGGTGCAGGAACCCATCCACTAAGCCACTTGTGAATGACTGGCACAGATCTACCACATCCCCTACTTGCAACAGGAGCTCCACCAACACCAGCAGCACCACGACCAGGGCCACATCCCTTATTTGACGCTCTCCTCATTCTTTGCAGTCACCCACCAAAGTAGCAGATGGTTTATGTCAGGCGACAATGTAACCGCCAATAGTCAACAATTTTTATTTGTATTTTTTTGTATTTTTTGTTTATTATACTGCAAAAAATGCACCGCAAGACGTAAATGTACTATTTAACACAACAAGTGCGCTGTAAGCAAAGTATTGGACTGTTCTATTTGACTCTCAGATATGAAGTGCAGGCCATAAATGTGCTATTTAGCACAACAATTAGAATTTTTCAAAGTGCGCTGTAAGCACAGTATTTCACTGTTCTTTTTTTGGACTCTCAGATATGAAGTGCACCGCAAGAAACAAATGTACTATTTAGCACCCAAAACATTTAGAAATTTTCAAAGTGCGCTCTAAGCACAGTATTGGACTGTTCTATTTGACTTTCAGATATGAAGTGCACCGCAAGATGCAAATGTACTATTTAGCACCCAAAACAATTAGAATATTTCAAAGTGCGCTGTAAGCACAGTATTTGACGGTTCTATTTGACTCTCACATATGAAGCGCAGGCCGTAAATGTACTATTTAGCACA
Organism: Pelodytes ibericus; assembly: GCA_036172795.1. Taxonomy (NCBI): domain Eukaryota; kingdom Metazoa; phylum Chordata; class Amphibia; order Anura; family Pelodytidae; genus Pelodytes; species Pelodytes ibericus. The sequence goes on along the minus strand of CM069857.1, from coordinate 89,677,107 downwards.
GCAATTAGAATTTTTTAAAGTGCGCTGTAAGCACAGTATTGGACTGTTCTATTTGACTCTCAGATATGAAGTGCACCACAAGACGCAAATGTACTATTTAGCACCCAAAACAATTAGAATTTTTCAAAGTGCGCTGTAAGCACAGTATTTGACGGTTCTATTTGACTCTCAGATATGAAGTGCACCGCAAGACGTAAATGTACTATTAACCACCCAAAACTATAAGAATTTTTCAAGTGTACTGTAAGCACAGTATTTGACGGTTCTATTTGACTCTCAGATATGAAGTGCACCGCAAGACGTAAATGTACTATTTACCACCCAAAACTATAAGAATTTTTCAAGTGTGCTGTAAGCACACTATTTGACGGTTCTATTTGACTCTCAGATATGAAGTGCAGGCCGTAAATGTACTATTTAGCACAACAATTAGAATTTTTCAAAGTGCGCTGTAAGCACAGTATTGGACTGTTCTATTTGACTCTCAGATATGAAGTGCACCGCAAGAAGCAAATGTACTATTTTGCACCCAAAACAATTAGAATTTTTCAAAATGCGCTCTAAGCACAGTATTGGACTGTTCTATTTAACTGTCAGATATTAAGTGCACCGTAAGACACAAATGTACTATTTACCACCCAAAACAATTAGAATTTTTCAAAGTGCGCTGTAAGCACAGTATTTGACGGTTCTATTTGACTCTCAGATATGAAGTGCACCACAAGACGCAAATGTACTATTTAGCACCCAAAACAATTCGAATTTTTCAAAGTGCGCTCTAAGCACAGTATTGGACTGTTCTATTTAACTGTCAGATATTAAGTGCACCGTAAGACACAAATGTACTATTTACCACCCAAAACAATTAGAATTTTTCAAAGTGCGCTGTAAGCACAGTATTTGACGGTTCTATTTGACTCTTAGATATGAAGTGCAGGATGCAAATGTAATATTTAACACCAACAAATTGCAGTATTTAAAAATGCCTAGATCTTGCCCACTGAGCTAACAGAACAGGATTAAAGTCATGTGCCTGGCACACATGCAGTTGCAAGTGCACTGCACTCTCTGTGGCACTCGGCTCAGGGCAGGGTACAAATATGTAGTATAGCACCCACTAAAATAATCACTCTAATTTGAATAATCGCTGTAGTTTGAATAATCGCTGTAGTTTGCAGATTCAACACCAGAATTCTCTTTAATCTGTCCCTCACAGCTGCAGCATCCTCTCCCTACACTAAGAAGAGCTCATGCGATGTGCGTGTACGTGACTCCAGCTTATATATAGAGGCTGGGTCACATGCTGTACTGGCCAATCACAGCCATGCCATTAGTAGATGGCTTCTAAGGGCAAACGAGTCAAACGCTTGTTGACTGGCTGCCCTGCAGCCTTTCAAGAGACGCCATTAAATCACCGAACCCTGAACTCCAACCCGAACATACAGTGAAATGTCTGTGTTCGGGTCCTGGGTCCAAAAACCGAAAAGTTCGGTACGAACCCGAACTGTGCGGTTCGGGTTCACTCAACACTAATTACCACCACACCGTCCATACGATTGCCCAATAGATCTGCTTCCTGGGGCACCAATACCATTTGGCCGCATATATCCCCTCTCAGAACCCGAACTAAAGACTCTAAAGACCTACATAGAGGACAACTTCTTTATCAGGCCTTCCACTTCACCTGCTGGAGCTGGAATATTTTTTGTGGGGAAAAAGGACGGTGGTCTCCACCCCTGTGTGGATTACAGAGAATTTAATAAAGTCACAATAAAGAATAAGTACCGTCTACCTTTGATTCCAGAATTGATGGATCGCCTCAGAGAGGCTCAAATATACACCAAGCTGGATTTACGAGGTGCCTACAATTTGGTACAGGTTAAGCAGGGGCATGAGTTGAAAACAGCCTTCAGATCCCGATATGGCCATTATGAGTATCAAGTCATGCCATTCGGGCTCTGCAATGCCCCTGCTACTTTTCAACACATGCTTAATGACGTATTCCGGGATATGTTGGATCTGTTTGTCATTGTATATCTTGATGATATTTTGGTTTATTCACCTTCTTTGGCCACGCATCGTCAACACATGAACCGTGTCCTCTCTCGTCTCCAACAACATGGACTATATGCCAAATTGGAAAAATGTATATTTGAAACCACATCTGTCGAGTTCCTTGGTTACATTTTAACCCCTGGAAGTATCAAAATGGATCCAAAAAAGGTGTCCACCATATTGGAATGGCCCATCCCCACTTCAGTTAAGACAACACAAAGTTTCATAGGCTTCTCCAATTTTTACAGGAAATGTATCAATGGATTCTCAAAACTCATTGCCCCAATCACCCAACTCACATAAAAGAATAATTCCTTTTCTTTGGACTCCGCAAGCACAACAAGCTTTTGATTTTGATGCGAATTAAAGCAGAAGTTTACCACAGCTCTTATTCTTATTCTCCCAGATCCATTCCTCAACTACCTGCTATAACCACAGTTCCACAAGTCACTGATAGAATCCAACTCCTTAATCAAGGATTCCCTCTTCTACAAGAGACTCTAAAGAAAGCCCAACAAATCTACAAAGGTCAAAAAGATCGCCGACATACACCTCCACCACAGTATCACATTGGAGGTAAAGTTTGGCTTTCATCCTCTCATGTTAAAATGTCTTGTCCTACCACAAAATGGTCCTTTCTCCATCACAAAGATCATTAGTCCTGTAGCAGTTACTCTTCAGTTGCCCATCACTTGGCATGTCCACCCTACATTCCTTGTTTCGCTTCTCAAGAAATGGATACCAGATACCTCCCAAAGAAAAACACCTACTCCACCACTCCCCATAATCGTGGACAACGAGGAGGAATTTGAGGTACAAGAAATCTTGGATTCCCGTATTAGAAGGGGACGACTTGAGTACCTGGTACACTGGGAAGGATATGGACCTGAAGAGAGATCCTGGAAACCAGCTGCCACCATTCATGCTCCCGCCTGTCTTCGTGTATTTCACTGTGCATATCCTGAACGTCCATCACCTAGACGCGCCCGGAGGTCGCGTATTGGAAGGGGGACCTGTCATGCCCCTCTGGCCCTTACCTGCAATTCCAGTGTTTCCAGGCATCCATCAAGTCTTATCATTCCTCCACAATCATGGAGTAGCCCGAAGCCGGGGCCTGTAGTAAGATCTTCTATCTGCGATCGCGGCAGCGCGGTAGGCCGAAACCAGGGTCTAAAGTTTCTGCAAGCCCAGGATGCATCCTACAGAGTTACCCCAATCAATCACTACAAATCTGTAGGAGGGAGGTCAACTCTGCCTCCCCTATCACCAAACCTCCTGTAGACTCCAAGCACAGAGACAGAGAGGTGTGTGCTAGAAAAGCACACCCCTCTAACATCCAATCAAGTAAGGAGCTTGTCCCACAGAGGGGAGGAGTGGAGATCCACAGCACTATAAAAAACCCTCAAATGTTACCATAGTGCTCCAGTGTTCCAGAGCTTTGGTTCCTGTTTGTCCTTGGACTTCAGTCTCCAGTTTCCCCTTTGTTGCTGTGTTGCAGTTTATCTATTTTCAGTTTCCTGACCTTTGGCTTGTCTCCTGGATTTCCCTGTTTGCCTGAACCGTGACCCCTGCTTGGATTATTCTACTACTCTTTGACCGCTGCCTACCCTGATCTATTGGACTGTTCCTGACTTTGCTTTTTGGATTATCCTTTTGTTATTTTAGGCACTCTAGTGCTCCTATCCTTACCAGGGTGCTCTGCCTATATACACCTGTGGACCATGTGGTAAGGGTTTCCAGCAAGAAATAGCATCCCCTGCTCTATGCTCCAAAAACCTCAACCCTGACACTTGCTCTCCCTCCATGTTATCCATGTCTGTCTCAATCTCCGTCCATGCCATCCATGTCTGTCTCATTCTCCATCCACACCATCCCTGTCTGTCTCACTCTCCCTCCATGCCATCCATGTCTGTCTCACTGTCCCTCCATGCCATCACTGTCTGTCTCATTCTCCCTCCACGCTATCACTGTCCATATCGCTCTCCCTCAACAACATCCCTGTCTGTCTCACTTTCCCTCCACACCATCACTGTATGTCCCCCCCATATCATCCATGTTTGTCTCCCCCATGCCATCCCTTTCTATCTTTCTCCCCCATACCATTCATCTGTTTCCCCCTTTTGTCTTTCTTATCTCCCCCATGTATTTTGTCTTTCTTATCTCCCCCATGTATTTTGTCTTTCTCCTCTCCCCATGTATCTTCCCTTCTTTTGTCTTTCTCCCTCATATTTGTCTTTTCCTCTCCTGTCTCTCTCCTCTCCCTTCCCATGTATATCTTTCCCTGTCTATATCTCTCTCCTCCCCCCAGTCTGCTGTCTCTCTCCCCCTCCCATCTCTTGTGTCTCTTACCGTCACTCCCTCCCTCCCCATGTTTGTGTCTCCCTACCTGACCCAGTCTAGTGTCTCTTTCCCTATCTCTCCCTCCTCATGTCAAGTGTCTCTTTTCCCTCCCTCCCTCCATCCTTCCCTCCCTCCCCATGTCTACTGTATTTTTCCCTCCCTCCCCATGTCTAATGTCTTTTTCCCTCGCTCCCTTCATCCTTCCCTCCCTCCCCATGTCTAGTGTATTTTTCCCTCCCCCCCAATGTCTAGTGTCTTTTTCTCTCCGTTGCTCCTTCCCTCCCTCCCCATGTCTAGTGTCTTTTTCCCGCAATGTTAATCTTGGGCTTTAGGCAGGGAGCAGGAAGCAACAGTGTTTCTGATGCTCTTAATCATCATTATGGGCAGGGAGCATGAGCAGCACTGAGAGAGAGACACCTCCGCTCACCTCAGCACCAGTCTCCCCCACCACCACCACCACCCCAGATTAGTCAGCTCTACATGCGCTTTTATTTTAAATAGTGGCTGCCTGATGCCCCTACCAGGGCCGTCTTTAACGCGGGGCAAACGGGGCAGCTGCCCTGGGCCCAGTTACTCCTGGGGGGCCCAAGGCAGCTGTCCATTGGGCCCCCAGCCCCTGCTTGCCACGTTCACAGCGCATTGCGCTTGTGAACGTTTTTTCCGGCAAACCGCATCCGCTGGATGCGGCGACCGAAAAAAAGAAAAAACTGACTGTTTCACTCCTCCGTGCAGGAGGGAAGACTGCACGGAGGTGACGTCCAGCCGAGAACACGGAGAAGAAGCATTCGGTAGGTACTGGGAGGGGGGGTTGGGGGAATTAAAGGCATCTGACTGGTACAATATTACTGGGCTCTGACTGGCACAATATTACAGGCATCTGACTGGCACAATATTACTGGGCTCTGACTGGTACAATATTACTGGCATCTGACTGGCACAATATTACTGGGCTCTGACTGGCACATTATTACTTGGCTCTGACTGGCACAATATTACAGGCATCTGACTGACACAATATTACTGGGCTCTGACTGGCACAATATTACTGGTATCTGACTGGCACACTATTCCTTGTATCTGACTGGCACAATATTGCTGGGCTCTGACTGGCACAATATTCCTGGGCTCTGACTGGCACAATATTACTTGGCTCTGAGTGGCACAATTTTCCTGGGCTCTGACTGGCACACTATTACTGGGCTCTGAGTGGCACAATATTACTGGTATCTGACTGGCACACTATTCCTGGGCTCTGAGTGGCACAATATTACTGGGCTCTGACTGGCACAATATTCCTGGGCTCTGACTGGCACAATATTACTTGGCTCTGAGTGGCACAATATTCCTGGGCTCTGACTGGCACAATATTACTGGGCTCTGACTGGCACAATATTCCTGGGCTCTGACTGGCACAGTATTACTGGGCTCTGAATGGCACAATATTACTGGTATCTGACTGGCACAATATTCCTGGGCTCTGACTGGCACAATATTACTGGGCTCTGACTGGCACAATATTCCTGGGCTCTGACTGGCACAATATTACTTGGCTCTGAGTGGCACAATATTCCTGGGCTCTGACTGGCACAATATTACTGGGCTCTGACTGGCACAATATTCCTGGGCTCTGACTGGCACAGTATTACTGGGCTCTGAATGGCACAATATTACAGGCATCTGACTGGCACAATATTCCTGGTATCTGAATGGTACAATATTACTGGCATTTGAAAGTCACAATATTACAGGCATCTGAATGGCACAATATTACTGGCATCTTACTGGCACAATATTCCTGGTATCTGACTGGCACAATATTCCTGGTATCTGACTGGCACAATATTCCTGGCATCAGACTGGCACAATATTACTGTAATCTGAATGTCACAATATTACTGGCATCTGAATGACACAACAATTATGGCATCTTAATGGTACAATAATACTGGTATCTTAATGGGCAAATTGTCTGGGGCATCTTAATAGTACAATATTACTGGTATCTGAATAGCACAATAATATTAGCATGTTGATGGGAAAAATGTCTGTGGCAAATTAATGGCAAAATAATTCTGGCATATTGATGGGCACATTGACTGTGGCATATTTAATGGACAAACGGTGTCATATTTTAACAGGCAAACTGTCTGTTGTATATGCAATGACAAAGTGACTGTGGCATGTTCTCTGGGGAAAAATATCATGTACTATGGGGAAAAGTGACAATGTGGCTTTTTTCTGCATGGGCAGTTTAGTGGAACAAAGTGAAATTGTGGCATGTTCGGTGGGGCAAATTTACACTGTTGTGTGGGTTCAATATGAGTGCAAGCCATGTGCTGTTGGTGCAATATAGGTGCATGACAAGTGCTGTGGGTGCAATATAGGTGCATGACAAGTGCTGTGGCTACTCTTTGGGGCTGTGTTAAGTCCTTTAGGTGCAATGTGGGTGCAGAAAAAGGGAATAAAAACAAGAAATGCAACTCTTCAATAACATTTTTATTACATATGAAAATAGTTGAATATAATATTAAGAAGTCCATATAAGTATAAATGCAACTAGTGAGAGAGAGAGAGATGTGTATAGATATTTATAAATATATATGAACATATGTAAGTGCTCTCTAATATCTGTGTATATTTTTGTCATTTAGGTAATTAGTAGTTGTAGTGCAGTGTTGCAGAGTAGGATGGTATACATATTGCAGCCATATATACACATTTTTTATCGAAAAAAACAGTTTATACACTGCAATTATACATGTAATATACACATTTTATTCAATGCAATAAAAATACTCACTGCAAGAAAAGTCCAACTGTGTGTGTGCTTATTTCTATGGTTTTGTGTGTGGGGGGGGGGGGGGGGGTAACATTGCGATGGATGGAGTGATTGCATGCAGGGGAGGGGGCAGGGTCCAGGGGGCCCAAGCAAATGCTTGCCCAGGGTCCAATCACTATTAAAGACGGCCCTGGCCCCCACAAAGCTCGCACCCTATGTAAACACCTGGTTCGCCTGTAGGTAGCGCTGGCCCTGTTTACAATGTTAAGTCTATGAAGACAATAGCATGGCCGGTATTTTTGTAATAAAAGGTGCCAACCATATTTGGAGGGATATAAACAAAGTTAAAACTCAGTCCTTGCGGTAGCCGCAGAAGAAAACAAGAATTTCATTATGATTGTTTGCATTCCCATATTTCAATTACATTTGCAATTGCATGTGCACTATTTTTTATCCATACACCCAATGTCTCTACTGTTTAGACAGTATACAAAATAATCAGGACATTGTGTTAGCAGAATTGCAAACAAATGCATAGATTAAGAAATAAGTATGATTTAAATGGTTCAGTTTACGCATGCAAATAACCCTGTAGAATTATGCATATTAAAATATATTTGTAAAAAAAACTGTTAAACTGAGTTATAAATATTTATTTGATTTTCATGGTCATAATTAGTGTTGAGCGAACCTGAACCGCACTGTTCGGGTTCGTACCGAACATTGCGGTTTTTGGACCCCAGACCCTAACGCGGACATTCCACTGTATGTTCGGGTTGGAGTTCGGGGTTCGGCGATTTAATGGCGCATTTTGAAAGGCTGCAGGGCAGCCAATCAACAAGCGTTTGACTCGTTTGCCCTTAGAAGCCATCACAGCCATGCCTACTAATGGCATGGCTGTGATTGGCCAGTGCAGCATGTGAACCAGCCTCTATATATAAGCTGGAGTCACGTAAACGTACTGTGCTTACAGCGCACTTTCAAAAATTCTAATTGTTTTTGGTGCTAAATAGTACATTTGTGTCTTGCGGTGCACTTCATATCTGAGAGTCAAATAGAACAGTGAAATACTGTGGTTACAGTGCACTTTGAAAAATTCTAATTGTTTTGGGTGGTAAATAGTACATTTGCGTCTTGCGGTGCACTTCATATCTGAGAGTCAAATAGAACAGTGAAATACTGTGGTTACAGTCACTTTGAAAAATTCTAATTGTTTTGGGTGGTAAATAGTACATTTGTGTCTAGCCGTGCACTTCATATGAGAGTAAAATAGAAAATTCCAATAGTGTGCTTACAGCGCACTTTGAAAAATTCGAATTGTTTTGGGTGCTAAATAGTACATTTGCGTCTTGCGGTGCACTTCATATCTGAGAGTCAAATAGAACAGTCCAATACTGTGCTTACAGCGCACTTTGAAAAATTCTAATTGCTTTGGTTGCTAAATAGTACATTTACGTCTTGCGGTGCACTTCATATATGAGAGTCAAAAAGAACAGTCCAGTACTGTGCTTACAGCGCACTTTGAAAAATTCTAATTGTTTTGGGTGGTAAATAGTACATTTGCATCTTGCGGTGCACTTCATATCTGAGAGTCAAGTAGAACAGTGAAATAGTGTGCTTACAGTGCACTTTGAAAAATTCTAATTGTTTTGGGTGGTAAATAGTACATTTGCGTCTTGCGGTGCACTACATATCTGAGTCAAATAGAACAGTCCAATACTGTGCTTACAGCGCACTTTGAAAAATTCTAATTGTTTTGGGTGCTAAATAGTACATTTACGTCTTGCGGTGCATTTCTAGCAGTCCAATAAACAAAAAAACTAAAAAACTACAAATAAAAATTGTTGACTATTGGCGGTTACATTGTCGCCTGACATAAACCATCTGTTACTTTGGTGGGTGACCGCAAAGAATGAGGAGAGCATCAAATAAGGGACGTGGCCCTGGTCGTGGTGCTGCTGGTGTTGGTGGAGCTCCTGTTGCAAGTAGGGGATGTGGTCGATCTGTGCCAGCTACACGCACAAGTGAAACACCTTCCTCAGGTGCAAGTACGCAACAGAACCTTCAGCGTTATTTGGTAGGCCCGAATGTCGCTCTTAGAATGGTGAGGCCAGAACAAGTACAGGCGATAGTAGATTGGGTGGCTGACAGTGCCTCCAGTTCCTTCACATTGTCTCCCACCCAGTCCCCTGCTGAAAGGGGCAGTCTCTTTTGCTTTTTGATGACTCTGCTGGCGGGGTCATCAAACCTAGCCTTGCCCCAGAAGTGGAAGAGATTGAGTGCACTGATGCACAACCACTTATGTGTCAGGATGTGGACATGCGAGGACCACCGCAGCACGTCTCTGATGATGACGAAACACAGGTGCCAACTGCTGTGGCTTTCAGCAGTGTGCAGACCGGCAAGGAGGGCAGGGTTGAGGAGTGGGTGGAAGATGATGTGGAGGATGATGAGATCCTAGACCCCACATGGAATCCAGGTTATGCGAGTGATGTGTCCAGTGTAACGGACCGTCTACCGGACAAAGTAGAACCTCTATCCGTTGTGGGAAATCACCTCCTTAGCCCTCACTTACAGCTCAGCATTCACCCAGCAAGACTTTCCTGGACCCTTGCTCTTTGTACCCAAATAGACAGGACATCTAGCAGTTAGGTACAGCAAGAAGAACAACTCTCTTTATTTGACAAACAACACAGACTTATAAAAGACATACACATGACATCACAGACATTAGTATACAATGGGGGGAGGGGGGATGGAACTAAACATAGTTCTCCGACTGACTGGGGCTAGGAAAACATTAGACATTCAGACTGCAAACCAAATTACCATACAGTGAGTAGACACACAGTAAAAAACATAATGTACACAAAATAATCAGTTTACCAGTTAATCCAGTTAAAACAGCACAATGGATGTTGGAGTAAACTATTGGAGTCACTGTCACATTATAAACCTTCAGAGTGGTCTACTCACAGAATTAAATATTACACATAAACCAATATACCAACAGAATATAACTAACTAACAATATTAACGTATAGTGTTATGGCACATCCATTACCCAGGTGGTCCGTTCATTCGTGAGTTGGTTAGGTAGATTCAATCTACCGAACACCCAGGCAGAAAGGCATGAACAAGCCTTTCTGCAGGGGAAAATACAAGCTTTTACCATGGGGCCATAGTCCAGAGGCAGCAGGCGAGCAACCAGGCTTCTCCAGAACATAGTGGCGAGGTTGGTTCCGCCTCATCCAGTTTGGAGGAAGAGGTGGTGGTCGCAAAGAGGCACCAGCGCAGCATAAGAGGGAGCAGGTTGCAAAACCGTAGCGGCCGTCCCCTAGACAGTACGCCTGCTACTGCCCACCGCACCAAGGGGCTGAGCACACCAAAGCCAGCTCCAAGGAGTTCCCTGGCTTGGCAGTTCTTTAGACAATGTGCTGATGACAAGACACGAGTGGTTTGCAAGCTGTGCAATCAGAACCTGAAGCGAGGCATAAACGTGCTAAACCTGAGCACAACCTGCATGACCAGGCATCTACATGCAAAGCACGAGCTGCAGTGGAATAAGCATCTCAAAACCCAAGAAAGGTCTCAGGCTCCTCCTGCTCCCTCTTCTGCTGCTGTCTTGGCCTCTTCCTCCAGCTCTGGAGTCACAGTGGCACCTGCCACCGAGCAAATAGAGGAAGTGGCAGCAACGCCACAACATCTGCCACCGTCCCCAAGCATCTCCACACTGTCCCATGGAAGCGTACATCTCCCAAACACTGGAGAGAAAGAGGAAGTATGGCCCTACCCACCCGCGAACACTGGCCCTGAATGCCAGCATTTCCAAATTCCTGGCCTTTGAAATGCTGTCATTCCGTCTGTTGGAGACGGACAGTTTTAAAAACCTGATGGCGGTGGCTGTCCCACAGTACTTGGTTCCCAGCTGCCACTTCTTTTCCCGGCGAGCCATCCCTTCCCTGCACAAGCAATTGGCGGACAAAATCAGGTGTGCACTGCGCAACGTCATCTGTGGCAAGATCCACATAACCACAGATACGTGGACCAGTAAGCACGGGCAGGGACGCTATATCTCCCTAACTGCACACTGGGCAAATGTAGTGTTGGCTGGGCCTGAGGCAGATAGCAGTTTGGTGCATGTCCTTCCGCCACCAAGGATTGCAGGGCATTTCTCTTTGCCTTCTGTTGCCTCCTCCTCCTACTCAGCTTCTTCTCCTCTACCACCTCCTCATCCGGTCAGCGTAACACCTTCACCACCAACTTCAGCACAGCCAGGGGGAAATGACAGCAGACTCTTTTAAAACTCATATGTTTGGGGGAAAACCCCACAGCGCGCAAGAGCTGTGGACGGGCATGGAACAACAGATCAATGAGTGGTTGTTGCCACTGAGCCTCGAGCCCGGCCTGGTGGTGTGCGATAATGGGTGAAATCTCGTAGCAGCTCTGGGCCTAGCCAGTTTGACACACATCCCTTGATATATCAGAGCTGCTGCAGTAAGTGCGGGCCGTCTGTGCGCACTTTAGACGTTCTCACCCTGCCGCTGCTCGCCTGTCTGCGCTGCAGCGTAACTTTGGCCTTCCCGCTCACCGCCTTATATGCGAAGTGCCCACAAGGTGGAACTCCACCTTGCACATGCTGGAGAGATTGTGCGAGCGAGATAGTGGAGTATCAGCTGCAGCACGCATGGGTCAGTCGCTCTGCGGAACAGCACCACTTCACCACAAATGCGAGACCTGTGTGCCATTTTGCACTGTTTTGAATACACCACCAACATGGCCAGTTGATGATACATGGCCAGACACAGATGATACACCTCCCACAGAGAACAGCTTGTCCTTGCCTCTGGGCAGCTTGGCACTCATGAGCGACTACATGCTGCAGTGCCTGCGCAACGACTGCCGAGTTGCCCACATTCTAACTTGTGCTGATTACTGGGTGGCCACCCTGCTGGATCCCCGTTACAAGGACAACGTGCCGTCCTTAATTCCATCACTGGAGCGTGATCGTAAGATGCGCGACTACAAGCGCACACAGGTAGACGCGCTGCTGAGGGCATTCCAAAATGACACCGGGGGCTCAATGGAAGCACAAGGCGAAGGCAGAGGAAGAGGTCGCCAACGCAGCTGGGGCACCTCCAGCACCTCAGAAGGCAGGGTTAGCATGGCTGAAATGTGAAAAAGCTTTGTCAGCATGCCACAACAAGCAGCACCACCATCTGATATGCAACGTCTTAGCAGGAGGCTGCATTGCAGCAACATGGTGGAACAGTACGTGTGCACAGGCCTACACGTACTGACTGATGGGTCTGCCCCATTCAACTTCTGGGTCTCCAAATTGAGCACATGGCCTGAGCTTGCCCTTTATGCCTTGGAGGTGCTGGCCTGCCCTGCAGCCAGTGTATTGTCTGAATGTGTGTTTAGCATGGCAGGGGGGGCGTTATCACAGACAAGCGCAGCCGCCTGTCCACAGCCAACGTGGACAAGCTCACGTTTATTAAGATGAACCAGGCATGGATCCCACCAGACTTCTCTGTACCTTGTGCAGAATAGACATTTATACTGGCCTCACCCAGTCATTATTATACTCAAGTGCACTTATTCTTTGTTTTCTGTTGTTTTATGTCCCAATATTTTGGGGGCTGACCCAATTTAAAAAACCAAAACCAAATAAAAAACAGTGATGGCTACCTCCTCCTCCTCCTTTAGCGCCGCTTCCACCTACACCGCCACGGTCACCGCCTCAAGTTCAAGCACGGACCCGAACATTTTTTCGAAGTTCGGCCGAACCCAAACATCCAGGTGTCCTCTCAACTCTAGTCATAATTCAACTTTTATAAATTTCATTCCTTTCTAGAAACCTGCTCTTTTCTATATTAAGCAATTTTTGAGGTGACAATAATTACGGTATTCCATACATCACATTATGTTTCCCTGTGGTATTATCTGCCAAGAACATTGAGCTCATCGTCTAAAAAAACAGGAATGTTTTTGAAACAACTTCTGCTGATTGTTGTTTGAAACAACTTCTGCTGATTCAGATACTGATCCCATGATCCTGAAATCCTCAGGCATCTGCATGCATCTAATTATGACACATTTATGTACTTAGGTTCAATTATATCATATTTGCAAGAGAGTAAAAATTCCAAGAGTTTGTGGAAACAAGTGGTCAGCATCACTGTGAGACTAGCACAAATAGGGTTAGCTTCCAGCCCTCAAGCTGCTGGTTACTGCAGCTCCCACAATGTGGGTACACCTTCATTGTAAGCCCCTGGGCTACAGGTACTGTGAGTCCCCCAGTAATATCTTATTGGACATAATTCGCTTGACAAATGTTCCAACACTTAAATTGCACTTTCAGCACCCAGGACTTACCCCAGCACCCAGGACTTACCCCAGCAACAGCATGCATCCAGGACTTCTAAAAGTCACTGGGGCATGCTGGAGGAAAAAGATCCCAGATATGACTTAGTGATATCTGGCAAGTCAACATCACATCTGAGAATGTGAGAAAGCACTTTCGCAGTCGCCTCCACATCTCACAGTGCATTCTTAAACTGGCGGAAGCATCCTTAAATCAGTGACTGTGGCTGCATCAATAAAGCAGCAACCTTTTTATGGCCCCCTAGCTGGCCAAGGCCCCTGGACTGCAGCCCCTAAATCCCATGCCTTAATCCAGCCCTGCACACCATTAGGCTAGCCAAGTATCATGGGAGTGGTTGTCTGCAGCAACTGAAAGCTAAATATTACTTACTTTTAGTACTATAATTAGTATATGTATGTTGTCACTTTCATCTGTACAGAAGTGTGGAATATGTGTATGAATTACAACAGTGATACAATAACAGCAATTAACACTATGACATACCACCTGGATCAAAACTTCCATTATAAGTGTGTGAGCAGGGCTCTCTCTATCATGTGTATTAGTTTATCTCTCCTGTTCGATTTCAGTTTTTATGACCCCTTTAATCTCTTCACTAAGTTCCATGTGAATAAATAAACATTATATTACCTATCAAATGTGAAAATGACCTGCCTTCTTTCATACCTATTAAAGTAAATCATTCTGAAAATGTATGTATTCATTAAAATTAGAATTTTTTATTTTAAATATATTTTACCGACAAATATCAGGGTTACAGCTTCTACTGACACTGACTGGGAAGAAAAAAGCTACTTTTTAAATGGTTGAAAATCAAAAAACTAAATATCTTAAATGACAACTAGAGGACACAGTCTAAAATTAGAGGGGCAATGATTTAAAAGTAATATCAGGAAGTATTACTTTACTGAGAGGGTAGTGGATTTATGGAATAGCCTTCCAGCGGAAGTGGTAGAGGTAAACACAGTCAAGAATGTTAACCCTTTAAGGACTGAGCCTTTGAAACATTTTTGTCCTTTCTGGACAATGGCTATTTTAACATTTCTGTGCTGTTTGTGTTTAGCAGTAATTTTCTTCTTTGTCATTTGCTGTACCCACACATATTATATATTGTTTTTATCGGGACAAGAAGGGCTTTCTATGTATGCCATCTTTTTGATCATATCTTATAATATTATTAAAAAAATAAATAAAATATGGTAAAAAAAAAAAAAAAAAAAAATACACAAATTTCCTGACTTTTATTTGAAACAACTTCTCCTCATCGACAATAGCGAACAAAAAAACATGCTAAATAGATTCTACTATTTCTCCTGAGTACAGGGATACCACCCATGCATAGGTTTGTTGGGTTGTTTGGGGGCTAAAATGCCAAATTTATGAGGTGCAGTTTTTTGTTTTCCAACTTGAAATTTTTACATGCAGACAGCCTGCACCCCTGTCCCATTTGGGACATATTTGAAGCCAGCTAGTGTATTTTACCCCATCAACCCATATCTTTTTTAAAAGTAGACACCTTAGGCTATCTCAAATGGTGGTATTTTAACACATTCCATGCACTAATTCTACCACCAGCCTTTGTCAAAGTTTGTGGTAGTAATTTGTTTGTGGGTTTTTTTCACAAACCTTGTACTTCAGACATGAATTCACAGATTTTGGTATGTGTCACTGCCAAATAACACCCCAATAAGTGTTCAGCAACATCTCGAGTACAGGGATACCCCCCATGCATAGGTTTGTTGGATTATTTAGGGGGTAAAAGGCCAAATTTGGTAGGTGCAGTTTTTGGTTTTCCAAATTGAAAATTTGACATGCAGACCGCCTGCACCCATGTCCCATTTGGGACATATTTGAAACCAGCCAGTGTATTTTACCCCATCAACCCATATATTTTTTAAAAGTAGACACCCTACGCTATTTCAAATGGTGGTATTATAACACTTTCCATGCACTAATTCTACCACCAGCCTTTGTCAAAGTTTGTGGTAGTAATTTTTGTGTGTTTTTTTTTTTCCACAAATATTGTATTTTAGACATAAATTCACAGATTTTGGTATGTGTCACTGCCAAACAATAACCCAATATGTGTTCAACAACATATCCTGAGTACAGGGATACCACCCATGCATAGGTTTGTTGGGTTGTTTGGGGGCTAAAGAGCCACATTGCGAAGGTGCGCATTTTCAACTTGGACGTGTAGTCAGCCTGAGCCCATCTTTCATTTGGGAATTTTTTTAAGTAGGACAGTGTATTTTACCCCAAAAAGTATATATTTTGTAAAAGTAGACACCCTAGGCTATTTTAAATTGTGTTATTTTAACACTTTCCATGCACCAATTCTACCACCAGCCTTTGTCAAAGTTTGTGGTAGTCATTTTATTGTGTATTTTTTCCCATATACATTGCACTTTAGACACAAATTCACATATTTCGGTATGTGTCACTGACAAACAATACCACAATATATGTTCAGCAACATCTCCCGAGCACAGGGATACCACCCATGCATAGCTTTGTCAGCTTTGTTAGGGGTTGAAAGGCTACATTTGAGAGGTGCGCTTTTTGATTTTCAAACTTGGAATTTGAACATTTAGAGCAAGGAAGGGGTTAATAGCTCTTATAAGAGCCTTTGTAGTACTGTACAAAAAAATTAACCCCTAAAAATGCACAGACAAGAAAAAATGTTCTGCTGTGCAGTGATCAGTGGCAGGGAAGGGGTTAATACACTACACTATACAAAGGGTATGGCTTTTATAAAAGCCCTTGGGACTCACAATTTTTTAACATTTTATTTAATTTATTACAATTAAAAAATTATGTTATACAGATCAGTCTCTTTCCCTCACTAAAACTCAAGTGAGGAGAGGGAGGCAGATCCATATGGGTCAGAACAATATTTACCAATATTGATCGAACCAGACGAATGGTGATGCTCATCTGAGAAATCACCCAACCACCTTTGCCACTGATCGGCTGTTACTGATCGCTATACACGCGTTCAGACAGCTTCAAAAGGAATACACGTAATCCCCTAGTGGGTATAATTAACCCTTAGCGAGTGTGACAAAAAAAATGCTGATAGCAAAATAAAAATCCTTCTGCGACCAGATTGCTCCATATGCGCTGCTTAGGCAGTGACCATATGCACTGCTTAGGCAGTGACCATATGTGCTGCTTAGGAAGTGATATACGGCAAGGAAGGGGTTAATAGCTCTTAAAATAGCCTTTGATATACTGTAATAAATCAAAGTAAAAAAAATTAACCCCTAAAAAAATGCACAGACAGCAAAAAATGTGCTGCTGTGTAAGATCACTGCGTACACAGCGATCAATTGCAGGGAAGGGGTTAAATACTGGAAACGGCTTTTATAAAAGCCTTTGGGTCTCAATTCTATTAAATATATTATAATTAAAAACGTACATTATACAGCTCTGTCTCCCTCCCTCACTAAAACTGAAGTGAGAGGGAGGCAGATCTACACGGGTCAGATCAAATATTTACAAATATTGATCTAACCAGATGAATGGTGATGCTCATCTGAGCAAACGCCAACCCGCCTTTGTCACTTATCAGCTGTTACTGATCGCTATACATGCGCTCAGACAGCTAAAAAAAATTTTTTACGTTAAACGTAGTCCCCTAGCGGGTATAATTAACACCTGATGGGTGTAATAAAAAAGTTTAAAAAAAATTAAAAATGCTTCTGCAGCAAGATTGCTGCATTTGCGTCAGATCGCTGCTTAGGCAGTGATCTACAGCAAGAAAGGGGTTAATCTCTCTTAAAAGAGCTTTTTTTATACTGTAATGAATTACAGTAAAAAAAATTAACCCCTAAAAAATGCACAGACAGCAAAAAATGTGCTGCTGTGTATGATCACTGCGTACACAGTGATCAATGGCAGGGAAGGGGTTAAATGGCTTTTATAAAAGCCCTTGGTGTTTAAAATTTTATTAAATATTTTTTTTATTATTTTAGTTTTTACTTTATCTGATCTGTCTCTCTCCCTTACTAAAACTAGTAAGGTGAGGGAGGCAGATCAATACTTGTCAAAGGCAATATTTACATAGATCTGTTGTGCCGGCATCGATTGGCTCCCCCTAGAGCATCGGAAGTGAAATACTTTTACTTCCGATGCTCTTGCCATTAGAAGGGAAGCGCTGCCTGTACAGGCAGCGTTCCCTTCTACTGAGCCGATGGGGTCGCTCAGGAGAGCGACCACCATCGGTTCTGGGGAGCATCAAGGTGTTGTTAAGTGCCTCGCTAGCGAGGCACTTTAACAACACCGCAGATGCTTAGAAAGCGAACGATCGTTCGCTTTCTAAGCACATGTGTGCAGTGGGCGCAGCCATTTTTAAATGGCTGCTATGATCACTCCGTGGAGTGATCGTAGCGCGCCCCTGCACATTTGGGGGGTGTTGCACAATGCCTCTACCTAGAGGCATTGTAGCAACACCATTAGAGTAAAGAAAGCGACCGCTGGTCGCTTTCTATACTCAATTTAGTGCATGACGCGCCAGGCACATCACCTGTCGGCAAGTCCTCGATTTGCCGTGACGTGCCTGGCACGTCATCTGTCGCTAAGGGGTTAAGCATGCATGGGATAGTGTAATGATACTGATGTTAGCAGGTTTGGAGTCCAGCAGCCAGATCAGCAAGGTCTTCTGCCAGAAGTAGCCACTCGTTACCCAGGTGGTTGAGCCCCTGAGCTTTGAGTGACAATCTGGTCTTTTAGCAGAGCTGTGAGGCTGGAACAAAGAGTATAAACGTAGTCAGGCAAGCCAAGGTCAGTGGGTAGGAGAAGGCAGAGTAGTGAGACGGTCCAAAATCGGTAACAGGTAAATAACAATCAATAGAAAGCTTGATATACTGCAGGCAGGAACCACAATAATCTGGCAAAGGTAGATTCACAGGACTTGACACAGGTGAGGAGAGTTGATGATAATAACAAGGCTTGGTATATTCATTGTAACTAGAACATAGGCTAGAATGTAAAAGACAGGCTAGCGAACCGGTAAAGAAGAGAGCTAGGAACATGGAAGTCAGTGTTCAAGTCCAGGCACGGTCAGTTCCTGACATCACCCCCTCCTCTACAGGAGCGGCCTCTGGCCGCACTTTTTCCTGATTTATCAGGGTGCCGCTGGTGAAAAGCCGTAATTAGACGTGGAGCATGAACATTCTCCACTGGTTCCCATGACCTATCCTCATCACCATAGCCTTTCCAATGAACCAAGTACTGTAGTTTATTACGGAAGATCCTAGAATCAAGAATTTTTTCCACCTCATATTCATCTTCACCATCCACCAGGACAGGTGCAGGGGCAGGCAAGGTCCGTCCAGGAAAAGGATTTTCATGATAAGGTTTTAGCAATGCAGTGTGAAATACGGGATGTACTCTTATGGAATCTGGGAGTTGTAGGCGAAAAGTGACAGAATTGATCTGAGCGATGATCTCAAAAGGCCCAATATATTTCTGACCCAACTTGTGAGACGGAATATGAAGCTTGAGGTTCTTAGTGGAAAGCCATACCTTATCACCAATTTGATAAACTGGGGCCTCTTTCCTATGCCTATCAGCAGCTCTTTTGTAACAACCCTGAGCCTTCAAAAGCTTTTCTTTCAATAGTTCCTGGGATTGCTGCAAGGTAGTAAGACGGTCTGCCACCGCAGGAGTGGAAGTAGTAATTGGAAGACTCACTAGAAAGTTTGGATGGTAACCGTAATTGGCAAAAAATGGGCTTTGACAAATAGAGCTGTGTTGAGCATTGTTGTAGGCAAACTCTGCTGTGGGTAGAAAGTCTAGCCAGTCATCCTGCAGGTAGCTAATAAAACACCGCAAATATTGCTCCAGAGTTTGGTTGGTTCTCTCAGTCTGTCCATTACTTTGAGGATGAAAAGCCGATGACAAATTCACATTTATTCCAAGTCCAGAACAAAAACATTTCCAAAAGCGTGAAGTAAACTGTACCCCCCTGTCAGATATCACTTCATCAGGAACACCATGCAAACGAAACACTTCCCGAATAACTAAGTCTGCAGTCTGTTTGGCAGAAGGGAGCCCGCGAGCAGGTATAAAATGACTCATTTTAGTAAGCCGGTCAACCACAACAAGGATGGTAGTGTGTTCTTTAGAGGGAGGCAGTTCTACAATAAAATCCATGGATATGGATCCCCAGGGACGATTAGGAATAGGAAGAGGCTGTAGCAAGCCTACCGGCGAACAGTGAGGA
Organism: Pelodytes ibericus; assembly: GCA_036172795.1. Classification (NCBI taxonomy): domain Eukaryota; kingdom Metazoa; phylum Chordata; class Amphibia; order Anura; family Pelodytidae; genus Pelodytes; species Pelodytes ibericus. The sequence continues at coordinate 89,657,316 of CM069857.1, read as the reverse complement.
ATCTTATTTCTAGCACATACATCACAAGAGGAAACATACTTTTTCACATCCTCATGATATTTAGGCCACCAAAAGTATCTGGACAGTAGTTCTTGTGTCTTTTGGATTCCTGGATGACCAGCTGGTTTGGAATCATGAAATAAACGTAAGACTTCCAATCTTATGGATTCTGTTACAAATAGACGCTGTTGAAAAACCCAAAATCCATTGAGCATAGTCATATGAAGGTCAGTTGGTGGGTCACAAAAAACTGGATCTGCCGCATAACCCTTTTTGATGCGAGACATTAAGGTGGAAGGAATGGTAACACCTAGAAATCTACTCTCTGGTAAGATGGAAGTTACTTCTTCTTTAATGTTGAGAGGATCAGATATCCTGGACAAGGTATCAGCTTTGCCATTTCTGGAGCCAGGCCGATATGAAATCAGAAAATTAAATCTGGAGAAAAATAGGGACCAACGGGCTTGTCTGGCTGACAGTCTCTTAGCTGATCGGACACATTCCAAGTTTTGGATCTTAGGTCCAGTCCGTTGAGAAAGTATAGCCCCAACAGCAGAATCGGAGGCATCTACCTCTATAGTGAATGGTAGTTCTGGCTGAGGGTGTACCAGAATTGGGGCAGATGTAAACAGAGTCTTTAACCTTGAAAATGCAGCATCAGCCTTGTCTGTCCACTTGAAAGTGGTCCCTTTATGGGTGAGTTCAGTGATTGGTGCAATTACTCGAGAGAAATTTTTAATGAAACGCCTATAAAAATTAGCAAACCCCACAAATCTCTGAATTTCTTTTTCATTCTTGGGGATGAGCCAGTCCAATACAGCTTGTATTTTACTTGCATCCATACTTAAACCTTCTGGAGTTATTATATAGCCAAGGAATTGAATCTCTGTTTGTTCAAACTCACATTTTTCCAGTTTAATGTAGAGTTGGTGGGCACGGAGGCGTTCAAGAACAATGCAGACCTGTCTTCTGTGATCTTCAATATTATCAGAAAATATCAGTATATCGTCCAAGTATGCTACAACAAACTGATCCAGAAGGTCCCGTAATCCATCATTGATTAGATGTTGAAAGGTTGCAGGGGCATTACAAAGCCCAAACGGCATCACTAGATATTCATAATGTCCATACCTGGTTCTGAAAGCAGTTTTCCACTCATCACCAGATCTTATGCGAACCAGATTATAGGCCCCTCGTAAATCAAGTTTCGTAAACATTTTAGCTGAACGTAGTCTTTCCAGAAGTTCAGGAATAAGAGGTAAGGGATAGCGGTTTTTTACAGTGATATCATTTATTTCTCTGTAATCAATGCAAGGCCGCAGACTGCCATCTTTCTTTTCTACAAAAAATATAGGAGCACCTGCTGGGGAAGTAGATGGTCGAATAAAACCTTTGGCAAGATTTTCTTGAAGATATTCCCGGAGTACTTTCAATTCAGGTTCAGAAAGTGAGTATATACGTCCAAATGGGATAGCAGCTCCAGGTAGCAGTTCTATGGGGCAATCATAGGGCCTGTGAGGTGGAAGTTGATCAGCATTCTTTTTGTCACAGACATCTGCAAAATTATGATACTGTGGAGGAAGCTGGGTAAGATCTGTAGCAACAAGTTCGTTAATTGCTGTAAAAGTAGGGGTTGTATTAGAAGGTTGACAGTTAAGCAAGCAGTGTTCCGAAGGGAATGACAAGGCTCTAGTCTTCCAGTCAATCTGTGGGTTATGTACGGCAAGCCAGGGTATACCCAAAATCACTGGAAACTGTGTTGAGGAAATTAGTTGAAAAGAGATGGTCTCATGGTGATTTACTTCCAGAACCAGTTCTAAGGGTACAGTCTCATGTGTAACTGGTCCTGATGTGAGTGGAGAACCATCCACGGTTTCCATTAATACAGGTGAAGGTTTAAGTTTAGACTCAATTTCATTTCCTGCAGCAAATTTAATGTCCATGAAGTTGCCTCCTGCTCCGGAATCTATCATAGCGGAAGTTGAAATTTTTCTACCCCCATATTGCAAGGTGATGGGTACCACTAGATGAGGATGCCGAGTCATCATACCTTCTTCACCTTGTGCCAGAGAAAATAAGGGTTGTGTGACAGAATCTAGCTGGTCTGAAGTCTGGGGTTGGTGTTGGATCTGTGCACCTTCAGCAGTCATTGCTATTGTTCTTTTAGGCTTGCTAGGGCAATTAATGGCATAATGCCCTGCACTACCACAATAGAGACATAAATTGTGATTGCGTCGCCACTGTTTTTCTTCAGTGGACAGTGGCCCTCTTCTTAGATCAACCTGCATAGCCTCTGGTTCAGAGTCCACAGATAATTGAGGGGTTTGAGCAGAAAGTCTTGAATGGAATGCAGGACTAGCACTTGATTTAAAAGATCCCTGTCTTTCCAATCTTCTTTCTGAGAGTCTCCGGTCTATACGTATAGCCAACTGCACAAAAGAATCAAATTCATCAGGAAGGTCAACACGAGCCAGTTCATCTTTTATAGCATCCGAAAGTCCCCTGCGAAAATGGAATCTCTGAGCTGATTGGTTCCAAGTAGTATCAGCAATCCACTGCCTGAATTCAGCAGCATATTCAGCCACAGAACGCCTCCCTTGATGTAAGTTAAGGAGAGTAGCTTCTGCTGTTGCACAGCGATTGGGGTCATCAAAAATTATGCTCATAGCATCAATAAAGTGTCTTAAATTTCCCAAGACTGGACTATCCTGTTCTAGTAAAGGGGAGCCCCAGGCAAGGGCTTCATCTTTTAATAGGGAAAAAATGAATCCCACCTTCTCTCTTTCAGACGGATATCTGTTGGGTAACATCATAACGTGCAAACGGCATTGATTTAGGAAACCCCTGAATTTTCGGCTGTCCCCTCCAAATTTTTCTGGCAGAGGCAAGCGGGCATCTTGTGCAGGGGCAGCAGTAGCATTAGCAGCAACTGCAGCAGCGGCCGCTGCAACATCATGTGCTCTGTAGCTGGTAAATTCATTGTGCATGGCACGAACTTCATTTTGTAGTTCAGCTACCTGATCTTTCAGCACTTGAATGGTTTGTGCCTGGGTCTGCACAGTTCTTGCATTAAATGCAACCTGCTGGGCTAATGCAGATTCTGATCCAGCGGTCTCCATGATAGGCCAGATTATTCTGTAATGATACTGATGTTAGCAGGTTTGGAGTCCAGCAGCCAGATCAGCAAGGTCTTCTGCCAGAAGTAGCCACTCGTTACCCAGGTGGTTGAGCCCCTGAGCTTTGAGTGACAATCTGGTCTTTTAGCAGAGCTGTGAGGCTGGAACAAAGAGTATAAACGTAGTCAGGCAAGCCAAGGTCAGTGGGTAGGAGAAGGCAGAGTAGTGAGACGGTCCAAAATCGGTAACAGGTAAATAACAATCAATAGAAAGCTTGATATACTGCAGGCAGGAACCACAATAATCTGGCAAAGGTAGATTCACAGGAAGGGGCTTTTATAAGCTGAGAGTGAGCACATGACTTGACACAGGTGAGGAGATTTGATGATAATAACAAGGCTTGGTATATTCATTGTAACTAGAACATAGGCTAAAATGTAAAAGACAGGCTAGCGAACCGGTAAAGAAGAGAGCTAGGAACATGGAAGTCAGTGTTCAAGTCCAGGCACGGTCAGTTCCTGACAGATAGGCACAAGGCTATTCTAGCCAGAAGATAGGGAACTGGGGACTAATAAAAGTATTTAGAACATTGGGCAGAGTAGATGGTCCGAATGGATCTGCCAACACATGCTATGTTTCTATGTTTCATTCAAATTGTGCACACGTATATTGCACTGAAGCCTGTACACACATCTGCATATTTTTACCTGTTTTACAGCAAGTGTTGCCAGGTCAGCCCTTTTATAAACTAGTTAGAATGCAAGTGCATCCATGGAAAACCATTTATATAAACAAGAAGGAATTTCCTAATGAATATATATTTTTTGGAGGGAAGCATGTAAAAGTTATATGTCACACAAACAAAATGGCCAAACAGAGTGCTGTATTTTCCACGAGGCAAATAAGGCAAGCACAGAGAAACCTCCGTGTTGCCTGTTTAGCTCCCTGTGCAGTGTGAAGAGGGAAGTGCTGACAAGTCACGTGACCGGCGCTCTGACATCAGATGCACGCCGGGTTACATGACCTGTCGGCACAACCACCGGGCAGCCGATCAGGCTGCATGGAGGAGACCATGCTGCCTGCCACTAGCCACCAGGGACAAAGATAAGTGATGGGGAGATGGGGGAATGTATTGGGCAAATAATCCTGGAATAATATTGGGCAAATTGGCAGGGGCATATTAATGGCAAATAATAATTGCATAATATTGGCCAAATTGTCAGGGGCTTACTAATGACAAATAATACTGGAATATTATTTGGCAAATTGGCTGGGGAATATTAATGGCAAATATTACTGGCATATTATTGGGCAAATTGGCTGGGCATATTAAATGGCAAATAATACTGGCATATTAAATGGCAAATAATACTGGCATATTATTGGGCAAATTGGCAAGGGCATATTCATGGCAAATAATACTGGCATAATATTGGGCAAATTGGCAGGGGCTTATAAATGACAAATAATGCTGGCATATTATTTGGCAAATTGGCTGGGGAATATTAATGGCAAATAATACTGGCATAATATTGGACAAATTGTCAGGGACATATTAAATGGCAAATACTGGCATATTATTGGGAACATTGGCTGGGGCATATTAATGGCAAAATAATACTAGCATAATATTTGGCAAATTGGCAGGGGCATATTAAATGGCAAATGCTGGCATATTATTGTGCAATTTGGCTGTGGCTCATTAATGGCAAATAATACTGGCATATTATTGGGGAAATTGACTGGGGCATATTAATGGCAAATAATACTGGCAATGTGTATGTAATGGGGTGATGGGGGCATGTAAATAGGGTCAAGGGGCATGTCCTTGGTGTGCAATGTGGGTTATGGGTCATGTCATGGGTGTGCATCGTGGGTAGGGCGGGTGCCCACGTTTTGTCTGCCTAGGGCAGCACAAAGCCAAGATACACCACGGGCCAAACATGCAAAAGTATGCATAGAATCAGTAGTAGGAGGCATTAAGGTAAGGTCTGTTCAGGCTAATATCAAGAAAAAAGTAGCAATTCAGAAAATGTACAGGGAGTGCAGAATTATTAGGCAAATTAGTATTTTGACCACATCATCCTCTTTATGCATGTTGTCTTACTCCAAGCTGTATAGCCTCGAAAGCCTACTACCAATTAAGCATATTAGGTGATGTGCATCTCTGTAATGAGAAGGGGTGTGGTCTAATGACATCAACACCCTATATCAGGTGTGCATAATTAGGCAACTTCCTTTCCTTTGGCAAAATGGGTCAAAAGAAGGACTTGACAGGCTCAGAAAAGTCAAAAATAGTGAGATATCTTGCAGAGGGATGCAGCACTCTTAAAATTGCAAAGCTTCTGAAGTGTGATCATCGAACAATCAAGCGTTTCATTCAAAATAGTCAACAGGGTCGCAAGAAGCGTGTGGAAAAACCAAGGCGCAAAATAACTGCCCATGAACTGAGAAAAGTCAAGCGTGCAGCTGCCACGATGCCACTTGCCACCAGTTTGGCCATATTTCAGAGCTGCAACATCACTGGAGTGCCCAAAAGCACAAGGTGTGCAATACTCAGAGACATGGCCAAGGTAAGAAAGGCTGAAAGACGACCACCACTGAACAAGACACACAAGCTGAAACGTCAAGACTGGGCCAAGAAATATCTCAAGACTGAATTTTCTAAGGTTTTATGGACTGATGAAATGAGAGTGAGTCTTGATGGGCCAGATGGATGGGCCCGTGGCTGGATTGGTAAAGGGCAGAGAGCTCCAGTCCGACTCAGACGCCAGCAAGGTGGAGGTGGAGTACTGGTTTGGGCTGGTATCATCAAAGATGAGCTTGTGGGGCCTTTTCGGGTTGAGGATGGAGTCAAGCTCAACTCCCAGTCCCACTGCCAGTTCCTGGAAGACACCTTCTTCAAGCAGTGGTACAGGAAGAAGTCTGCATCCTTTAAGAAAAACATGATTTTCATGCAGGACAATGCTCCATCACACGCGTCCAAGTACTCCACAGCGTGGCTGGCAAGAAAGGATATAAAAGAAGAAAATCTAATGACATGGCCTCCTTGTTCACCTGATCTGAACCCCATTGAGAACCTGTGGACCATCATTAAATGTGAGATTTACAAGGAGGGAAAACAGTACACCTCTCTGAACAGTGTCTGGGAGGCTGTGGTTGCTGCTGCACTCAATGTTGATGGTGAACAGATCAAAACACTGACAGAATCCATGGATGGCAGGCTTTTGAGTGTCCTTGCAAAGAAAGGTGGCTATATTGGTCACTGATTTGTTTTTGTTTTGTTTTTGAATGTCAGCTGAACTGTCAGCTCTTACAAATGTACTAGTAAAAAGAAAATAACCCCCCTAATAAATGATTCCCCCCCAAAGTGCCCCCAACCCCCAATACTAAAATTAACCCCCGAACCCTAATACTAACCCCCGAACATTAATACTAACCCCCTAAACCCTAATACTAACCCCCAAACCCTAATACTAAAATGAACCCCCTAAACCCTAATACTAAAATTAACCCCAAACCCTAAAAACTAATTCTAACCCCCTAAACCCTAATTCTAACCACCCTTAACCCCAATACTAAAATTCTAATTCTAAAACTCTATCTTCTAACTCTAACACATTAAAACTTACCTTTAGCGATGAAATGTCCCGCAATGAAATCTCTGAAGGTGATGGAGTGTTTGCCATAGAAAAGGGCCATGACTAGAAACTGTAACATTTGTGAAGCGAGAAGCAATAGAACCACACCCAAGTGGGACGAGCTGTCGTGTGGTGAAGTGACAGCGGTGTAGCGGCTGCGCGGATGGATCCGTGATGAAGTGTCCCATCCCCGGGAGGGGGGAGAAACAATGTTTAAAAGCAATTTATATGCAGGCAAAGACAGACAGGTATTGTCACTAATGCTTTGCAAGGGCATTGTCATGAAGGAGTTAATTACCCTGGGGGTAATTATTTTATCTTTAGGGAAAGGGAGTGGAGGGCATTGAAGGAGCCCCAACATACAGGTCTAACCTTTTAGTGCTGTAGGGAGCACTGTTTGGGTCCCCCACAGCACTGTAAGGGTTCAAATGTGCATAAATTCGCTATGTTAAGTAGCTGGGGCATATTTAAGCTGTCCATATTTTGGAGGTAAATTAACAGATGAATGATTCTTTGCCCCTTTCATTTTTACCAGCTGCCAGTGAATCACTGTTTTTGTGGTAATTACTGCACAGAGCATTGTTTTAGTGTCGTTTTAAAAATGTGGTAAACCTCCATTAAAGAGTTTATTTGTTTTTATTTTGTGTTGCTGATTTCACATATGTCTTTTTTTTTTTTTTTACGTGACTGTATTTGATAAAATATGTAACTAAACAAGTGTGATGGGGTGCCACCATTTTCTGAAATATAGTTTTTTTGAGTGCCACCCCCTAGTGACTTTAAAGCACAAATTTCTCACTTTGGGCCTGGGGACACAGAATGCAGTCTATAATTCAGAATTCTGATCATAGACTTGCACTGAATGTAACTATTACATCACAAGGGGGAAGAGTTATAATCCTGTTTGATCAAGTCAATCTCCTCTCTGTGTGTTTGGGAGGCAGGTAAAAAAAACAAGTTTTACAGAGCCACCTAGTCCTACCCACTATGATACACAGGAGCCAGTAAGAGAGCAGGGGAGTATCTTATGACATCATCATGCAGGTTTTTGCCACAGTTGTAAAGTGAGACTTGGACGATGTTGCATCATGGGAGATATTCACAAAATGGAGCCAGGGGATAAACATCTAAGTTTATGTTTCCTTTTATATGCAATTAATTCAGTCATATAAAACAAACAAACAGTGTCATATCTATTTGTTGACTCTAGAGTCTGGAGGAAGGTCATCAGACAGTTCAGTGTGAAAGGAAATTGCTATGTGAATAGATTTTTTCCAATGTTTAAGATATAGGCGATTTATAATCCAAATAAAACAAAACAAAGTTTATGATTCAATCGCTTCAGGGAATCAGCTGGACAAAGTGAGTCAGTTAATTGAATTAGATATAATATAACTTTGTGCTGAGAAATCTTTAAAGGAAAAAAAAATGTATTTCTCATTTGTGCCTTCACTTTTTTCACTTGTGCCTATCTTCAGTGCTGAGACTACTACTATATAGAATGGATTGTGAGTATGAACATGCACACTTCTGAAGCTCTGTGTGTTAATGTGCCACTGTGGCAAGTACTGGGGGGCGAGGGCATTGAGACACCATGGTAAGTAGTGTGGGGCAATGTTGCCATATGCAAATGTTGTGGTTACAGAGGCACTGTAGCAAGTGATCTGGGGACAGTGTGACACTATGAAAAAGAATGATGGGGAGAATGTGAGACTCACACAAGTACTAAAGGTGATGGAGTGTTTGCCATAGAAAAGGGCCATGTCTAGAAACTGTAACATTTGTGAAGCGAGAAGCAATAGAACCACACCCCAGTGGGACAAACAAAATTCCTGCACCCAGGTGTTTGTAACCTAGAGCACAGCCCTGCTCCTCTTGCCACTGCTTTATAAGTCACTGTAGACTATTTAGTGGATGTTTTGCTAAATTCTTTCAATTGAAAATTGTTTTCATACTTACAGTAATTTTCTTTTCTCCGTTATTATCCAAGGCAGCTGTGACGTATGGGTTAGCTCCGCCCTCAGGGTAGGTTGAACAGATGCAACAAGTAAACACTATAAGATACTCCCCTAAGCGCAGTGGAATACTGACAGGAATTAAGATAAAGGAAATGGTGTGGAACTCATTTGCGTTCCAGCGCCGAACACCTAGGAAATATCCTGGATGTGATGGAACGCATATGTATTCCACCACTGAAAACATTGCATCCTATCTGTAAGAAGACAGGAAGTAACATAATGCAAATGGCACTTCTGAAAAAAAGCCATATATGAAGCCATCTGTGTTCCAACTAAGACACAAACAGAGGGAGAAGCAAATGCTCCATACCAAAACATCCCAATGACAGAAAGCAAACTTGGGGAAAGTGAAGATATGAAAAGCACACATGCAAATAATAGTATGTTTCAAAAATAGTGTACCAAACTTTTTCCAGAATCCTCTAGGCCGAGATCCCCCATGAGGGATGTAGCCATCTCCACTACCAGCTTTTTTCTGCATCTGGAGAAACCATCAAATCCCAGGTAAACTCAGACAAGTTTATACTGGGCTTCGGGATAGAAAGAGGCTGAACTATCCAGTAAATGTGAAGTCTATAAAAATAAAAAATAACAATGAGCCTGAAAACATAGGCCCTGTCCTATACCTAGGGCAGAGCTAACCCATACGTCACTGCTGCCATGATTGACCAGGGAAATATGGTCTACTCAATCAAGAGAGAATTGCAGGGAATAAGGATGGGAATTTCAAACTTTAGCCCAAAAAGGAGTAGGATTTTGTTTCCATTCAACTGCTTAGGAGAATTATTCCAACTCTGCTACTTTGTCCTAAGGTTTAAAATACCCATCTTAGTTCCCTGCAATTCTCTCTTTATTGAGTAGACCTTAAATTGTCACTTTGTTGCTACACATTGAGAAAGTACTTTCTGAGCTAAAATATGGTATTTTTAGAAATTGGAGCATAACATTTCAATTAAAACATTAAAATAGTACATTAAGAATAGACCTAAATTCAGGAAGAAACCTCACAAATAGTTGCCTACTTACCAGGACTGAACAATAGACACATTCATGCCAGGATTATATCTGGAACTACAGAGGAAAGTGTAAAATAGTTCTTGGCTCCAATGTATATCATTATTATTTCGATTTTATAATCTGTCATCATATTCTCAAGTGTTCTACAACGGGGTAAACAAAACATGTAAATACAGTAGTAGCGATATAAAAAAATATACATAAATAAAAGGTGAGGAGCTTCATGCACAAGCACGTTGATGTTCCAGCCTGTCTTTAGTTCTAAAAGCCTGCTACTATATAGAATGGATTGGGTGGATGAACTTCTAATGGATGTGCCCTACTCTGGTTTCTTTCCCTGTCTCTTAGTTCATTGCCTGAGTCTGTGACAGATGAGGAAGTATGAAGAGCAAGACTAAGGTGAACTGGCACATAATCAGTCTGTCAGTTTATCTATATCCAGTACTGTACAGATCTGATCTGTAGAAATCAATCAGAAAGCCTGCATATTATTCTAAACTGTGGCCATATGTTGAATGTGACTCTTATATTTGAAATTCCTGATATGGATGCTAGAAGGGATCACTGGCTGCACAAAGCAATTATTTTATCAGTAGCAATGGCGCAATGGTTAATCATTCCCAGTGTTGCATAGGTACGGACAGTAGCATCCCATGCAGGGATCTATTTTTAAAACTCATGCTCTAAATTCATTTGCCATTGTCTGATGCAATAATCTAATAACACAGATATTAAACTTCAGAACTATGTATGCACAATTAACATATACATATGTTTCGAGCAGATTCACTAAATATACAGAACATAGCAGAATGATGTTCTCATGAGGTCACCTTCATTATCCTCCATTCGACTCTGGTTGTTGGACCACTGCAGAATGCCAACCTTATGGTGTCACAGTGAATGAAACACATTTTATGAAACAACGCGCCATGGGGATTATGTACTATGAATAAAAACTCCTGCATACTGAAGTAGAAAAAAAAAGGTTCCAATGGTTATTGCACTTTTTTTGCACAATCAAACATTTTAGTAAACGGAAGAAGAACCTTCAATAAACACTGTTTTACATTTGTTTTATAAGTGTTCCATGTGCGCCTTTTTGAAAATAACCCCCCATGTACTTGGTTTTCTATCTTAATCTTGGTAGATAATTGGCACTGTATATATTGGATTGTTATTCACCTATACTCCCTGCACTCACCCACATATTTTCAAAGTAAGTTTAATTGCTTTTTTTTTTTTACTCGTTCAAACCTTTTAAGCTTCAAGGTACCCAAGCACTTAATTTATAGGCCCAATAGTAACAATATCTTGCAGCGTGAACATGGGCTCCAGAAGAGGGGGTCAGAGAGCACCATGGGGGGTTCTCAGGACCTGCTGCAGGAAGCTGGGGCATCTGAGAAGCATAACGTGACAGAAACACCTTTCTAGACAGGTCAGGATCGATGGCTCCCTGTTCCCTTGGTCAGCTCTAAATAATATACTTTGTATTTATATTAACAGGGCTCAAAATAGTACATCCATCTATTTGCGGCTTAGTTAAAAACATATCCATGTCTCAGACGGTGATTCATTATAGTAGCTGTATTAGATTAGCTGAATGGCTGAGAAATATTGCTGCCCTTCCACACATTTGAATCGTGAACTTTACAAGATCAACATACATGTGGAAGCATTGGAAAAAAACTCTGACTCTGTCACAGGTCCCAGCAACAAATATATATTTAGAAAATGTCAGTGCAACTGAGTGCAGCAAAAAGGCATTTCCTTCTGTCCCACTTAGAAGGGAAATCAGTTCAGTGATACCAAAGAAGTCCATAAATCGATAAAATATTCACCTTTATTTAACTCTCATTAAACGCACAACAGTCTATGATTAAGGCAGATATGGTGAAATGTATGAGACATTTTTTCCCTCATGCCATGGTGTTTTTAATGCGAATACAATAAAGATGAATATTTTATAGATTTATGGACTCCATTGGTGTCACTGAACTGATTTCCCTACTGTGAGCTGCTACTCTTTGCTTGCTTTATTTTGAATGATTGATGTCCTAGCATTGCACAAACCTCTCCCTGTTCTATTATTTATGCCCCCGTGTGACATAGGGGTATTTGTATAAAAACTCCCACACTACAAAGTTTGATATGTATAATGCCAATTATGCTTTTTTATAACTTCTGACCATTTGCAGTGATGGAGATAGGGACCTCTCTTAGGTTCCCCGACTGCAGCGCCCCCATGCAACGAGCGGCGACACAATCTAAATCTACGCATGTGGCGGAGAAAATGCAGACTCGTGTAACTCTGCTTTATACCTTGGCTCACATGGCGATTGAACCACTATTTGGCGCAAATATGTATCATTGCAAATAAGGGGAAAGAACAATCAAACGTTACTGATGTGCCTCCTTATATTTTTTTTCCTGTGTGTAGTAGATCAATTGACAAAGGACTATTAGCAGTAAACTATCCAATCTGCAACCGATCATAGGGCACGATAATTGAAACTCTTCTATTAATAGTAATTAATTAAAACAAAAGGATCTCTTCACTAAACAGTGAACTATAAATGGAGTGGCAAAACGCAGACACCAACAGTTACATTTACAAAGTTAGACGTGTTGGAGAATTGTTATAACTCACCTATTATTTTATCCTGGTTTTTTTTACAATTCTTTTGTTAGCTCCAAAGTCCAAATAGACACCAGTGTTAGTAATACATAAGTATTATTGTAACATGTAAGTTCCAGGGTAATGTTCATAGATGCAGGTCATGTGATTTCTCTTAAGCCTCTAAAATACATATAGGTACACCAATGGGGAAGTATTAAACAAATTAGTAAAACATTATTTTAGTATATGAAAAACAGTTCACATTTGAATGCATTTAATGAACAAAAGATAGTATCCTTGAAAAACAAATAATAAAAGAAAAGGATTATTTTTCTTATTACTTAAGGAAGATCCAGTTACAGTAACTATACATGTGTCCTTTTTCAAATGAACTTGCGTTGAATAGGTCAAGAAGCTGTTTGTTTTCCATCTCTTGGAAGACGTGTTAAATTAACCACATTCTTCTACTGAGAAAGGAGTGTTCAGGCATGCAGAGATTAAGTAAACCCACTGACATAAAACTGACAGGTTATAGAAGTGTGAGCAATGGGTGGTCTCCACAAACATGGCTGGAAAGATTGAATGGAGTATAGGAAGATCAATGGTGCAAATTTGAAGGTACTTGTTCCCATTATCATGAGTATTGCTAATTTACAGTATGTATCTTTTAATGAAAGCTTATATTTAGCAGTAGAGTGATCAACTTTTCTTTAAAAAAAATAATACTGGTTCCATAAAAAAAAACAAGTAATCTGGAGCACTGTAGTAATAAGAGAAATATATTTGTCGATTGAAATAAAATATAATTAAACAATACTGTGACATATAAGTGACATATCACATGTATGGGAAAAAAGCATAAGAAATAAATGGTGTCCTCTGCATAGAAGTAAATGACCACTCAGGGCCAGCCCAAGACATTGTGCTGTCTGGGGCAAAAAGAGAAATGCTGCCCCCCCCCCCCCCCCCCCCAAAAAAAAAGCCCAACAGTCATGCTAATTCAAACTAAAATTAAACTTAAATCAGGAAGTGATAATGTAACACAAGGGCACCTTTCTATGATATGGCGTGAGTATTGGCGGGCCATGATTAAAATGTGTACCCTAAATGTTTGAGCATTTAAACGTAATGTACAATATTTGAGTGATGTTATATGTCCCATATTATGTTTTGGGGAATTGCACAGTCTATTTTCATAATAATGTTTGTTTTACCATTTCTTTCTTTTCACCTCGTGGTTGATATGCCCACTAAAGCATTTATTATACATATATATATAATAAAAACATTTTTTCAAACAGCTCACCCATAACGTGTGACCAGTGACCTCTAACAAAATCCACAAAGATATAGTCAGTGTCAGAGGAGACAGATATAAGCAGTATCAGTGGAGTTAACCCCTTGGGTGGCTAGATAGATCTAGGCAGTGTCAGGGGAGTTAACCCCTTGGTTGGATAGACAGATCTAGGCAGTGTCAGAGGAGTTAACCCCTTGGGTGGCTAGACAGATATAGGCAGTATCAGAGAAGTTAACCCCTTTATCCACACACTCACTCAGTCAATCGGGAGAGTTGAGTGATCTCACATGATTGGCTGAGACCTCCTTCTATCAAGCTCTCCCAGGAAAAAAGAAAAAGGCCGCTGCATGGAGCAGCAAAGTGCCGCCTCTGTCAGGGTGCCTCCTGGGTGTCCCATTAAAGGGCCGGCCCTGTGACCACTGCTTAGTAGACATGCCAAGTGAAATCTTACAAGAGGGGAGAAATATTATGCTCAATATGTGCACATATAAAGTGTATCACACGTTTACAAGGAAGAGAAGAACATGTCCTTTTGGTTGGGCAAAAGCATTTTATCGCCCATAGAAAGCAAGGTGCAGCAGTATATAAAAAGGAGGATTCCAGTGTTGAATGGTGAGAAGCTGCTATGATTCTCACAAATGATCTGAGCAAAGCAGCTGAAGAGCAGAGAGGACGATCCATGATGTTGCAGTAGTAACTCGCAGGATGCTCTTTCATCCGCAGTCTTGGTTTTAGCCTCATTTATGCCTAAGGAAGGGACCTAGCAACTTGGTGTTTAAAGTTTTCAACCAATCTCTCAGCCAATAAATGGAATCATTTAACCCATTGTACTTGTTTCCTGTTTTTCCATGGCTAAAACTGTATGTGTTTGACAGTGTGTATTTGTGACAGTGGGTGTTTGTGACAGTGTGTGTGTGTGTGTGAGGCAGTGTGTGTATACACAAAAAATGACTTATATAATAATAAAATATTGTTTTGTTGTTTTACCAAGAACTCACCCATGAAAAGAAACATTATTATAAAAATGTTTTACCTCTTGGAAAAACACATTTTATTATTACATACATAATTTTTTAGGGGGACTGGAGGCAGCATTTTATCCTTTTCCCCAGGCAGCACAATGTCTTGGGCTGGCCCTACTCAACTATTCCTTTGCTTCGAATCTTCAGATGTCATTATCTCTCCTTCCCCACCATTGTTTATTTCCCTTGACTTTATCTCCTTCTGTCACTTCACTTGTATTTATGAATGACTTCAAATTGGGGGCTCTTGCACAGCATGGATAAAGGCACTTGTAACAAATACAAAACAGATATCTAAAGAACTGTAGGCACAGCAATAGAAGCAAAGGTTCTAAAGGACATAGACAGGGAAGTCTATGAATATTAATGTTAAAAAGATGAAAACACTCAATTTATTGTTTTTTGATATTTGAACAGAATATTACCTTTCCTATATCATAGACAGGCAGCATTATTCTTCAAGCTCCAGTAATTTTATAACCCCTCTTTAGTAGAGTGCTAATGTCTTGCTGATGTGAAAGTCACAGTAAAGAGCTATTCCTGTTCTGCCAACTTCCTTCTGGTGAAGTCAATGCCAGGGAGAACCAGGTGGTCTGCATTTTCTGAATGCTGCCTCTCTCTCAAATGGTCAGAGGCAATTAAAATCAGTTGTGGCCTTGGGTGTTAAATGCACAAGAGACTGAATCCAGTATATCAATGTACCCCTTTTGTTTATTAATGTTGCTTAACTGTAAATCAGGTTATTGTGGTCCAAGCTTATTCCCAGCTGCTTGGCTGCTCTTGTTACTCTGATAGCAGTCAGTCCCATTCCCATGATTTAGCAGTGAAGTATACAAGGGGAGCTATATTTGATTTCATGCATGCTGGCATAAGTGCTGAGCTATAAAAAAAAAAAAGAAATCTACCTCTCAACACTTGTAAAACTGGTGTACCCCAGGCCTATCACCAGAGGCCCAAGAAACCATCTCAGTTGACAAGGGGTGTAGTAGTGCAATTTTTAATTTTAAACAGGGTGGCATGTGATAGGCAGCTGGATAGCGGAAACTTGTTGTTTCCTTTTATGCTCTGTACCTAGAGCAATATTGTAAAGGCTGATCATGTTCTATATAGGATTGTCATCTTTTGTTAAAAAAAAACAAAAAATGCCAGCTATTCTATTGTCTCCATAACCTTAATTTTGGCCTCAAGCCAAAAAAATGTTGTTACTGCACCCTTCATGACCTCACAATGCCATATGTAAATGTTGTGCAACAATACCTAATAGTTTTATTAGGTACCATATGGTGATAAATACTGAAGACATCTTTACTTCCTACATAGAGTTGCCTTATCTACATTTAAAAATTCACTTACAAATTAACCACACAGTATGCAAGATACTAAGCCAGAATCCCCTTTATTTTATGTATAAATTATAAATACAGCTAGCTGATACTTATCTTTTGCCACCTTGCTCTGTGTGGAATTCAAAAATGGCCGATCTACATTTAGCACACCATACACAATGTTTATGTGGGAGAATCCCTAAAACAATTACAGTCCCTTGACAACACATCAGCACCCTTTCTACATAAGCTTGTTTTATATTAGTGGGCAATTCGGAGAGCTTACTTGAGTAATATAATTGCAAAGGTATGAAACGCACTTTTTCCTCAAGATGCCAGTCTTAAATCTGTCTGGCAAAACAAAGATCTAAGCAGAGCAAACATAACCCATGACAAAATTAATTACACTTCAGTAGACCCTGATGTGATAGCTTTGCAGCTGCTCCAACCATTGCCCTCCCTGGGGTCTGATATATGTTATCCTGATGTTTAAATACACTCCCCCAGCCTTAGAGCTGGGACGCTGGGGCTTCAATTATTATTATATTTATCAGTTTCCTAGCAATTTTCAACAAAGGCAGAGAAACAAAATCACTTAAACATCCTGTCTATCAGAGAGATGTAACTTTGAAGATTTGCCCAATCTTGTTCACTGGGGTCAAGTAATATTTTTAGAATATGTGTGGGAAGATGAACTAAGCAAATACTATAAGGAAATAGGCAATATATTCCTTAAATACTTATTGTTCTACTTGGAGCCTAATTACCTGTTATGTTTAGAGGAACATTTTTATTACTGTGGGAAGAGGATTAGTGTGCAGATGATTTGTCTTGATCCATTAATGTTATAAGTAAGACTGTGTTCAACCTACCAGAAGTGATGTCATTATTCAGTCACAGTTGTCATAATTCTGGATTGTAAGCATGTGCATTTTTCACGTTCAGGAAGGGCATTGTCTCTTGGATCATGTGCCACTTGTTAGGATGACAGTAGACTTCCTCCTGAACAACTTAGTACAATACCAGACAACATTATAGAAAAATAACATCTTCACCAGGTTAGGAAGTACTATGCCGTCCTGATTTTAAATGCCTAAAAGACGTTAGGATGGCATAGTACGTCCTGTGTCAAACAGCTCATCGTGGCTCCCCCCCAATGAGCTGTGCTCAGATACCGCTGTAGGCACTTGCAGAGGGATCCCACCTGTCAGATGTGGCCACTTTGAGTGGCCTCAGTCTGACAGGGGAAATGTCATTTCACTAAATCGCTCCGCCTCCGTGACATCCGGAGGTCTCACAATTTTTTGGCATGGACCCACAGTGTTCCTGGATGCTGATCACCTTGTGATCAGTGGCCAGGAACAAATCATGATGTTTTGGTGCTTGTGTCGTTTGGGACGCAAGCACCATGCATCACAAATGGGGTTAACACCACTAATCATTAGCAAAGGGCCCAACAGTGAGTAAATGAGCTACCCAATTATGTGATTTTAATTTTCTGAAAAATAAGTTCTATGAAAATTAATCCAAGGGTGACAGGATGTACAATATGTTATTCTTGCCTTTGGTGCAGAAAGGTTGTGTTGGTAAATAAAGGCTTGTCTACTAGATAAAAACTTAGAACAGCTTGTTTTATGACGAGAGCTGGATAAGCAAGATTGCCGGATTGATTTGCTATTTTAAAATGAATTCCTATGAGTTACATATGCTGCACTGTGGTGGAGGTCAAGCAGTATCATAGGTAGGAATACTTTGGGTGTTAGATTACAGGTTTTTCTTGGCATCTGCAGCCATCAACTGAAGGCTGTAGTTGACAGGTTCTTTTCAGGGCATAAAAAATAGGCCTAGTCAGTTTCAGAGGTGGCCCTATCCACTTCTAGACTTCGTCACTAGCTTTTTCAAGGCTCCACATATCTATGTCATTGACCATGCCCATTTTCAGTGGTAGTTTTGCCTCTCATTACTCTGGATTGAATCCCTTCTTGTAACTAAGGTAAAAATGCAGATCCAATTTCATATGTGTTGTGAAACATGTGCTAAGCCATGAAAAACCATATAAAAATAGTAAAACATGAGGTATGGATACAATAAAGTAATGAAAAGGCACTTAAACACAGTAACATAGTAAATGCTGCAAGAACTATTCGTACATTAACCCCAGTGTAAAACGTATGCAGTAAACACAAACACTAAAAACTGTGCCATAGAACATATGGCATGCTGGAGCACTGACAAATACAAACAGGCAGAAAAAAAGTATGCCTGTTTTTATTCACAAAAATAGTTTTGCACATAAAATGTGTATGCATTTTTTAAGACTTGCCACTGCCCCTGCCCCCCAGCATTTGTAGTTATTAGGATTAAGGCTTGAAATGCTAAAGAGTATTGTGAGGTAGCTCCAATTATCGGAACCGAAATCGAACTCCCAATTTTTGGACGTATTCAGATCATATTAGTGGGAGGAGAACACCCAAATTGAAAGCTATTAATATAGCTCTGATTGGCCCCGAATATGTCCGGAGTTCAGAAAGTAAAGGCAATCCCACACTGATAAATTCAAACAATGAAAGCAGTAGAAACACAGCCAAAATGGGGTAGCCTCAAACACACAAACACCCAAACATAGTATGGAAGGTTTCACACACTGCAAATATAGACCAGAAATACCAAAAAACACCCGAAGTACAACCAAAATATACTGAACCGTCCATAGGAAATAAGTCCATTTTAAAGAAATTTATAAAAAAAATTGTTACAATCAACCTACAGTCAATCACTGACATCAAATGTGCATATAAATATTGAGCACAAGTCAAGTACACCATTTTAAAGCAGGAAATACATCTTGCAACATGAAAAAAAATGTTTTTAAATGTAATGATTTTGACATCAAAAATAATTAAATGAATATAAAAAAATAATTTAAACTTTGTGTCTTAGCATGTCACATACTTACACAGTTGATGGTAGCTTTGTATTTCCTCAGTGTTATATGTTGCATTATACATCAATGTTGACATCTACACACTGGAAGTGAAACAGTTCATTACCACACATTACATGTAGAGAAGGTGCACACATATCATAACTGATAATGATGAATATCAAATGATGTGATTGATGCCAGCATAGAGATGACATGACTTGTATTGTTCTTCATCTCCAGCTCTTTATATCATTGCAATCACATTTGCTACATGGGCATAGGTAGCTATAGTTATATCTGTAGGAGGTATGGGAATGGTTCAGTTAAGGGTAATTACGCTATTAGCATTGCTAATAGGAAGAGTTAAGACATGAAGAGGAGAAGGGTGAAGATGTGAACAAGTGGGACATGCACAACTGGCAGGCAACCAGTGAATCTGGCTTTCCCAGCATCATCTGCAGGAGGTGAATTGTGTACTAGCAAGAACACCAGGGCAGACATGATTTTGAAGGTGAGTTCTGTGTATGACAGGTACATTGTAGATATTCAATAGGTAAGCTGTATACATGTAAACAACATGCATAGATATGTTTTTGTCTACTTACACTGATGTACTTTACTGTCCGAAGTGTCCTGATCTCTGCACCCCTCTTACCATTATCCACATAAGGACACTTTTCATATATCTATCTTATATTCCAGAGGTGATGTACTGAGAGTTTGAATAATAGTTATAGACTTTAAAATATGTAGTACTGTACATTTCAGCCCTTTAAAGTTAAATTCTTCAGCTGAAATCTTGGAAATTGCTATTGGTGAATTTGATATATATTTCCCAGATTCGGAGCTTGTTCTGGGGTGATCAGCGCATATTGCGTAGCTAAATTCCGATGCTATTCATGGCGAAGGTACCATGATTTTAAATGCTTCCAATGTTTCAGTTCCAGAATGATTAGGACAACTGATTTTGTCCAAATACTGATGATACTGAGTATCCAAAAAATTGTATTTGGCAACTTTTGCTGGGTTTTCCGATCTGCCCCCATTTTGCATCATATCATATATACTGAGTACACTCTATAAGCTTATGTTCGTTCTTTGAATGTCATCTTCTTGCAGAACAAAGACAGAAGCTTAAATGTTTCAGTATTGGCTTTTAGTCATAGTAATAATAGTAATAATATCTGCTGTATGATATCTTCATGCCACTCCATATGTGAATAGAATTGAATAGTATAAGATTGCACCAAGATTACTGATTCCATTGTGGATCAGACAGGCCTTTGGAATTTCTTCTTTTTTCCCCATACTTCTTTAGATGTATAATTCATATACAGCAATATGTGAAAAAAGGGCATAGGATTAAGTCAATAATCTTGAGTGCAGCTGCTCACTCTAGGTGCAAAAAAACCTCTATCAACAATTTAAAGTCAATAATAATAACACTAGAGGAGTGCTACTGTGAATTTTACAATATTATAAATAAATCGGAAATCAGCTTTGTGCATAACTAAAAATAATTATTATTTTATGTGACATGTAACATATCTTTAAATTGTATATATAGTGGATAATGTGGGTTATATAAAATAAATACATATGGTATCAACAAGTAATATCCTGTGGAGTTGCTTAAAGATTTTCAGTGTGAGCCTCCCCCCCCCCCCCCCCCAAAGAAAAACAAAACAAAAAAAAATCATAGTGCCTTTCTGTATAAAATGTCAAACATTCCAAAAATAATACGTATCAAACTCACAAACGCTGGGCAATAAGGCAATTAAAAATAACCTGCTTTAGATTCAAACATTGCTTTAACCGCTTAATGCCCAAATTCCCTTTGTTGCTTTTGTCCTTAAGGCAAAAAAGTGCCAAAGGGCGATTTTGCGTTCCTGACCACGATCACACAGTAATCAAGGCCGGGAACATAGATGCAGAGAGCCAAATAGGGTCTTAACAGGCCCTGTAGATAGGATTGGCATTTCGGTCATTTTTTATTGGCCACATATGCAGTGCGGCATTTTCAGGAAGCGGCAGCCCCCAACAGTGAAAAAAAAGCCCCAAGAAAAAAACGCAGGGGAAGCCTGATCGTGACAATCGGGCTGCCCATGTGTTTTTTTCTTAGGGGGCAGAGTGATGACAGGTCACGGGACCCGGTGCTCTGACATCTGGTGCGCGCCTTGTCTCGTGACCTATCTACACTAACCGCGGGGAGCCGAACAGGCAGCATGGTAGGACACCATGCTGCCTGCCACCAGCCACCAAGGATAAAGGTAGATCCTGGGGTAAGGGGGCATGTAATGAGGGTGATGGGGCATGTAATGGGGTGATGGAGGCATATAATGGGGGTGATGGTGCATGGGATGGAGGTGATGGGGCATGTAATGGGGATGATGGAGACATGGAATGGGGTAATGGGGGTGATGAAGGTATGTAATGGGGGTGATGGTAGTGTGTAATTGGGGTGATGGAAGCATGTAATAGGGGTGATGGAGGCATCAGATGGGGTCATGTGGAGTGATGTGGGTTATGGGGCATGTCGTGCGTGTGCAGAGTGGGTAAGGGCAGGGCCATCTTTAATAGTGATTGGACCCTGGGCAAGCATTTGCTTGGGCCCCCTATACCCTGCCCCCTCCCCTGCATGCAATCCCGCCATCCATCGCAATGTTACCCCCCCACACACACATATGCCATAATTGTTGTGCCATTCAGATGCCAGTAATATTGTGCCTTTCATATGCCAGTAATATTGTGCCATTCAGAGCGCAGTATTATTGTGCCAGTCAGAGCCCAGTAATATTGTGCCATTCAGAGCCCAGTAATATTGTACCATTCAGAGCCCAGTAATATTGTGCCAGTCAGATGCCTGTAATATTGTGCCAGTCAGAGCCCAGGAATATTGTGCCAGTCAGATACCAGGAATATTGTGCCAGTCAGATACCAGGAATATTGTGAAATTCAGACCCCAGTAATATTGTGCCAGTCAGATGCCTGTAATATTGTGCCAGTCAGATGCCTGCAATATTGTGCCAGTCAGATGCCTGCAATATTGTGCCATTCAGAGCCCAGTAATAATGTGCCAGTCAGATGCCTGCAATATTGGGCCAGTCAGATGCCTGCAATATTGGGCCAGTCAGAGCCCAGTAATAATGTGCCAGTCAGATGCCTGCAATATTGTGCCAGTCAGATGCCTGAAATATTGGGCCAGTCAGAGCCCAGTAATCTTGTGCCAGTCAGATGACTGCAATATTGTGCCAGTCAGATGCCTGGAATATTGTGCCAGTCAGATGCCTGGAATATTGTGCCAGTCAGAGCCCAGGAATATTGTGCCAGTCAGATACCAGGAATATTATGAAATTCAGACCCCAGTAATATTGTGCCAGTCAGATGCCTGTAATATTGTGCCAGTCAGATGCCTGCAATATTGTGCCAGTCAGATGCCTGCAATATTGTGCCATTCAGAGCCCAGTAATAATGTGCCAGTCAGATGCCTGCAATATTGGGCCAGTCAGATGCCTGCAATATTGGGCCAGTCAGAGCCCAGTAATAATGTGCCAGTCAGATGCCTGCAATATTGTGCCAGTCAGATGCCTGAAATATTGGGCCAGTCAGAGCCCAGTAATCTTGTGCCAGTCAGATGCCTGCAATATTGTGCCAGTCAGATGCCTGGAATATTGTGCCAGTCAGATGCCTGGAATATTGTGCCAGTCAGAGCCCAGGAATATTGTGCCAGTCAGATGCCTGTAATATTATGCCAGTCAGATGCCTGTAAAGCCCCCCCCCCCCTTCCCTAATACTTACATGAACCGGCTCTGTGTCCCCCGCCGGACGTCTCCTTCGTGCAGTCTTTCCTCTTGCACGCAAAAGGGAAACAGTCACCGGATGTGATGCAACGTCACATCAGGCGTCTTTTTTTTTTATTTTTTCGGCCGTCGCATCCATCAGATGCGGCTTGCCGAAAAAAAGCGTTCACAAGCGCAATGCGCTGTGAACGCGGAAAGCAGGGGCTGGGGGCCCACGGGACAGCTGCCTTGGGGCCCCCCAGGAGTAACTGGGCCCAGGGCAGCTGCCCCGTTTGCCCTGCATTAAAGACGGCCCTGGGTTTTTTTTTGGGCCCGAATTTTGTATGCCTAGGGCAGCACATAACTAAGATACACCACTGCACATATAACTTCTGCAGGCTGTTTTGCCTACAAAATGTATGTAGAAGTCATATGTGACAAGAAGGAAATAAATTACCTAATCAAGTAGTGGTCAAGTCGCGCGAACTCAATAAAGTTAAAAAAAAAAAAACGTGACGACCGGAGCTTCCTTCCTCCGTGCAGGGGGGAAGATGCACGGAGGAGAAGACCGGAGGTAAGTACTGTCTGGGGAAGGGGGAGGAGGGTGGATTAAACGAGCAAATCCTGGAATATTGAGGGGAAAAATCCTGACATAGAGGGGCAAAATCCTGGAATAGAGGGGCAAAATCCTGGCATAGAGGGGCAAAATCCTGGCACATAGAGGGGCAAAATCTTGGCATAGAGGGGCAAAATCCCGGAGTAGAGGGGCAAAATCCTGGCACATAGAGGGGCAAAATCCTGGCACATAGAGGGGCAAAATCTTGGCATAGAGGGGCAAAATCCCGGAGTAGAGGGGCAAAATCCTGGAATAGAGGGGCAAAATCCTGGCACATAGAGGGGCAAAATCCTGGCATAGAGGGGCAAAATCCTGGAATAGTGGGGCAAAATCCTGGCATATAGAGGGGGAAAATCCTGGCATAGAGGGGCAAAATCCTGGAATAGAGAGGCAAAATCCTGACATAGAGGGGCAAAATCCTGGTATATAGAGGGGCAAAAACCTGGCATATAGAGGGGCAGAATCCTGGCATATAGAGGGGCAAAATCCTGGCATAGAGGGGCAAAATCCTGGCACATAGAGGGGCAAAATCCTGTAATAGAGGGGCAAAATCCTGACATAGAGGGGCAAAATCTTGGCATAGAGGGGCAAAATCCCAGAGTAGAGGGGCAAAATCCTGGAATAGAGGGGCAAAATCCTGGCACATAGAGGGGCAAAATCATGGCATAGAGGGGCAAAATCCTGGCACATAGAGGGGCAAAATCCCGGAGTAGAGAGGCAAAATCCTGGAATAGAGGGGCAAAATCCTGGCACATAGAGGGGCAAAATCCTGGCATAGAGGGGCAAAATCCTGGAATAGAGGGGCAAAATCCTGGCATATAGAGCTGGAAAATCCTGGCATAGAGGGGCAAAATCCTGGAATAGAGGGGCAAAATCCTGGCACATTGAGGGGCAAAATACTGGCATATAGAGGGGCAAAATCCTGGAATAGAGGGGCAAAATCCTGGAATAGAGGGGCAAAATCCTGGCACATTGAGGGGCAAAATCGTGGCACATAGAGGGCAAAATCCTGGAATAGAGGGGCAAAATCCTGGCATAGAGGGGAAAAATCCTGGCACAGAGAGGGCAACATCCTGGCATTTAGAGGGGCAAAATCCTGGCATATAGAGGGGCAGAATCCTGGCATAGATGGGCAAAATCCTGGCATATAGAGGGGCAGAATCCTGGAATAGAGGGGCAAAATCCTGACATAGAGGGGCAAAATCCTGGCATAGAGGGGCAAAATCCTGGCACATAGAAGGGCAAAATCCTGGAATAGAGGGGCAAAATCCTGACATAGAGGGGCAAAATCCTGGAATAGAGGGGCAAAATCCTGGCATAGAGGGGCAAAATCCTGGAGTAGAGTGGCAAAATCCTGGCACATAGAGGGGCAAAATCTTGGCATAGAGGGGCAAAATCCCGGAGTAGAGGGGCAAAATCCTGGAATAGAGGGGCGAATTCCTGGCACATAGAGGGGCAAAATCCTGGCATAGAGGGGCAAAATCCTGGAATAGTGGGGCAAAATCCTGGCACATAGAGGGGCAAAATCCTGGAATAGAGGGGCAAAATCCTGGCATATAGAGAGGGAAAATCCTGGCATAGAGGGGCAAAATCCTGGAATAGAGGGGCAAAATCCTGGCATATAGAGAGGGAAAATCCTGACATAGAGGGGCAAAATCCTGGTATATAGAGGGGCAAAATCCTGGCATATAAAGGGGCAGAATCCTGGCATATAGAGGGGCAAAATCCTGACATAGAGGGGCAAAATCCTGGTATATAGAGGGGCAAAATCCTGGCATATAAAGGGGCAGAATCCTGGCATATAGAGGGGCAAAATCCTGACATAGAGGGGCAAAATCTTGGCATAGAGGGGCAAAATCCCGGAGTAGAGGGGCAAAATCCTGGAATAGAGAGGCAAAATCCTGGCACATAGAGGGGCAAAATCCTGGCATAGAGAGGCAAAATCCTGGCACATAGAGGGGCAAAATCCTGGCACATAGAGGGGCAAAATCCCGGAGTAGAGGGGCAAAATCCTGGAATAGAGGGGCAAAATCCTGGCATATAGAGCTGGAAAATCCTGGCATAGAGGGGCAAAATCCTGGAATAGAGAGGCAAAATCCTGACATAGAGGGGCAAAATACTGGCATATAGAGGGGCAAAATCCTGTCATAGAGGGGCAAAATCCTGGAATAGAGGGGCAAAATCTTGGCACATAGAGGGGCAAAATCCTGGCACATAGAGGGCAAAATCCTGGAATAGAGGGGCAAAATCCTGGCATAGAGGGGAAAAATCCTGGCACATAGAGGGCAACATCCTGGCATTTAGAGGGGCAAAATCCTGGCATATAGAGGGGCAGAATCCTGGCATAGATGGGCAAATTCCTGGCATATAGAGGGGCAGAATCCTGGAATAGAGGGGCAAAATCCTGGCATAGAGGGGCAAAATCCTGGCACATAGAAGGGCAAAATCCTGGAATAGAGGGGCAAAATCCTGACATAGAGGGGCAAAATCCTGGCACATAGAGGGGCAAAATCCTGACATAGAGGGGCAAAATCCTGGCATATAGAGGGGCAAAATACTGGAATAGAGGGGCAAAATCCTGGCATAGAGGGGCAAAATCATGGCACATAGAGGGGAAATCCTGGCATAGAGGGGAAAAATCCTGGCACATAGAGGGCAACATCCTGGCATTTAGAGGGGCAAAATCCTGGCATATAGAGGGGCAGAATCCTGACATAGAGGGGCAAAATCCTGGCATAGAGGGGCAAAATCCTGGCACATAGAAGGGAAAAATCCTGGCACATAGAAGGGCAAAATCCTGGAATATAGAGGGGCAAAATCCTGGCATAGAGGGGCAAAATCCTGGCATATAGAGGCAAAATACTGGAATAGAGGGGCAAAATCCTGGCACATAGAGGGGAAATCCTGGCATAGAGGGGAAAAATCCTGGCACATAGAGGGCAACATCCTGGCATTTAGAGGGGCAAAATCCTGGCATATAGAGGGGCAGAATCCTGACATAGAGGGGCAAAATCCTGGCATAGAGGGGCAAAATCCTGGCACATAGAAGGGCAAAATCCTGGCACATAGAAGGGCAAAATACTGGAATATAGAGGGGCAAAATCCTGGCATAGAGGGGCAAAATCCTGACATAGAGTGGCAAAATCCTGGCATATAGATGGGAAGAATCCTGGCATAGACGGGCAAAATTCACTGAATTTTTGGTGAAATATATATTTGGGGGGGGGGGGGGGGGTCGCAGTGGATTTTGTGTGAGTTAAAATGCTGACTTTTTAGCATATGTGAGGTGTATGGATGTGACTGTCTGTGTATGTGACTAATTGGATGTCTGTGATGTGTGTGTATGTGACTGTCTGTGTATGTGAGGTGTGTGCATTTGACTGTCTGTCTGTGTATGTGACTGATTGGATGTTTGTGAGGTGTGTGTATGTAACTGCCTCTGTGCGTGATTATGTATATATGTTTGCGTGATCGATGTGCCATTCTCTGGCTCCTAGATTTTTTTTTGCTAGCTCCTAAAATTACATTAAATTTGTCAAGAATTGCGCTAATAGATTAATATTTTTTTTATTATGGACATCTATTGAATATTCTTCAATCAGAATGGGACATTTATGTTTGTTTTTCATAATTTAATATCTTACTAAAGTGAAGTAAACAACGATAATGAACCACAGAAAAGACAGATGCACTATTTATAGAGCATGTTCTGAAAGTTGGACATAAAGCCTCACCAGCAGTGCCGAGCTGTAGATTTTCTTACATGAACACAGGTGGAGCTTTCAGAATGAGTGCTATATTGATTGAGCCAGCTGTGTTCATGTAAGAACTGTCTTAAACCTGCAATGTTAAGAGGTCTCATGGGTTTTGTATCAATATCCGTCTAGCTATTATTTTTTCACTTTGACTTGGCTAAAGACTTTATTTCTTTTATTGTTGTAAATATGTTTGAGGATTTATATCGAAATGATATGTATCTAAGAGGTAAATAACATTGCTACTTTAGTCAGTGACATTTAAAGCCTTCTGGGTTAGACTGACAGAATATAATTTAATACCTGGTAGATGTAAATTAATATCTGGGGTTTGACTTATGGTATTTGACACAAGGCAGAACTGAAAGTAAACATAAGAGGTGCAGTGCTCTTGCTTCCTCATTTTAGACCAACATTGGACCCAATGTGGGCAATAGCACCTGAGAATAACCCTTTGCCCTGAAACTTTGACCTTAAAAAGCAGCACAGTTCCCACAGGTCAGTTACATCTACTTGATTCCACTGGGGTAAACAGTTTGCTATGCTTCCATTTGAAGTCACCTCCAAAATGAAGAACTGTCAATCCAGGATGCCAGTGGGGCATGCAGTGCTACCGTGCATCTGTCACTCCATATGACTGTGTTACTGTCCATATGACAGTGTCTCTGTGAATTATTTATTCTCCTGTGTCCCAAACACTGGAGAATGAAAATCAGGACCATTTGACAATTCAGGTGTATTCATTATATTGTCTAGAGAAATTACCAGAGCATTAAATCTTGTACAATTCTCTTTATATTTCTGACCTCAGGTGGTGGGAGAATGTGTGAAGAGAAAGCTTGAGTTTTATTGGACAAGTTTTGGAGCAGTTTTCAGAGAAGTCTAAGTCTTCTCATCCTCAGACTACACATTATAGAGGACCTGACAATTTTCAAGTATTCTTATATTAGAAACAACAAAATAAACTTGATTACTTGTATTATTTATCTGGCTCTGTGTTTATGGCATCACAGTTGACGTCTGAGAACATACAAGATACATACAAGCCATTTAACACAAATTTACTTTTCATTTGAGGCAAGTTACCTAACACAAGCTCACTGAAACAAACTCAAATGTGCATTTGGAAGAGTCTGTGTATTAATGTGTATTTTTGAAAGAATTCTTACTGTATAGCATTCTTTGGACCACTCTAAAACTTTTGCACAGTACAGTTTGCAAAATACCAGTTGCATCACACTTTTGAAGTGTCCTTATTGCAATGTCTCTTTAAGAAATCACTTGGTTTCTGCCTCTTAAAGAGCAAATAAATGTAATAGTTTAGTTAAATGTGACATTGAGAAAACTAGATGAAAAAAAAAGATTTTTATTTGATGTTCTAACCTGTATATGTAGACATAGGATTACAATAAGTTCCTTCCCACACAATGATATTTATTTGTATATCACACCCATATCCTGTGTGTACTATATGTGCAAGTTAGCTTCAGGTAGCAGCAGAGTGTGAAGACCTTCCCACTTTAATACTGGATTTTTTTTAGTGTCAATGACATGTCTAGACCAAATATAGACCTATATATTATATGCATTAAGTTACTATATTACTTATATTTTACTAACGTTACTTAAAGGAACACTAAAAGTGATTTTTCACTTGTGCTTGTAATATAGAAGCACAAGTGAAATTTTAGTTGTTTCTATAGTGTGGCTGAACTGGCATGTACTTTTGATTATACACGCAGTTTATCCCCTGACTAACAGCACCGTCTGGTCGGCGACCGGCTCTTGCTGCCAGAACAGAAAATGCCCCTAGTTTTTGCATGGGATCAGCAGGGGAGACCTTAACTAGGTCCCCCCTGCTGATCCTATGCAGAAATTAGGGTCTCTCTCTGCGCTAGCAGCAAGAAACCTCGCATTCACCAGCATGCAACAATCAGGAGCTGCTGTGTCTCGCATGTGAGACACAGCAGATAGTAAATCCGCGTGTATCTATTAAGATTACACTTTGGGTTTACTTAAAAGTCCCGGGACATGTTTTGTTTAACCTTTGCTTCCTTCAAGGAAGCAAGGGATAAAACAAGGATTAATGTTCCTTTAAAATGATTATTCCAGAAAGCAGAACTATATCCAATATTTTTTATATTTGAGATTATTTCACAAAAGGTAATATACAGTACTTTAAAAAGAAAATAATATTTTCTTAGTTAGGCTCAAGCCCATCCTAGGCTCCCATGAGAGTTTCCACCTACTTTGTATTATACTGGCAAGCTTAAAAAAAGAAACTGGCGTGAGGGGTGGAAAAATAGGGTGTGCAGCAGGTAGGGTTGACACAGAGCAGGTATTTTACTGTCAGACAATAGAGGCAATAGCAAAGATGGTATTTTTTTTTAAAGTAAAGATGGCAACGCTTAAAACAGGTGAAATGCACCCAGGCCCATCCATTTTAGGGGTTCCATGACATAAACTCTGTCCAGAGCCACAGTTATATAATTTATGCCAGCTGTTCTAGATTGAATTTACCATTTTACTCAGCCAGGGAAGTGCTTACCATCCACGAGTCAGTGTTTTTCCTATTTTAGGATTCCAAAATAATAATAATAATATTAATATATATATATATATATTCATAAAGAAAAGCTAGAATGGAAGGACAAGATTGGCACCAGGACCCTTATCAGTTTGTCCAGGGCCGGCGTTAGGGATGTGCGCACAGGGTGCAAAACCCCAGGGAACGCCTGCCCGCCATGCTTAGTGATGATGCAGGGCATCAGATTTCCGATACTCTGCATTACTTCTGCGTGCAGGGAGCGCCAGCAGCACTTACTTATGCTGCCAGCGGCTCCGAGTGAAGCATACGTCGCTCTGCTTCACAGGGTGGGGGCAGACTTTCACCTCTCACCCGAGGTGAGGTCCGCCCCCTCAGGGCCGGTGCAAGGATTTTCGTCTACACAGGCGAAGGTGCATTTTGGTGCCCCCCTGCTCTGATCCGCCACGCCTCCCACACCATTAAGCCTCCTTACATTATATATATATATATATATATATATATATATATATATATCTATAAATATATAGATATATATATCTATATATATATAGATATATATATATATATATATGAATAATGTATAGTGTAGAAAATAAATACATCTAAATATTCAACTCGCATGCTCTAAATGTGTCACACACTGAAACCCTTAAACACAAAGACACCCTTGCAGTCACACACACAGACACCCTTACCACTTACACACACACAGTTACACCAATTCACACATAACATGAGACACACTATTTTGCCACTCAATATGCCAGTATTTAGCCCAGGGGTCCTTAAACTTTTTAAACAGGGGGCCAGTTCACTGTCCCTCAGACCGTTGGAGGGCCGGACTATAGTAAAAACAAAAACTATGAACAAATTCCTATGCACACTGAATATATCTTATTTTGAAGTGAAGAAACAAAATGGGAACAAATACAATATTTAAAATGAAGTAAAGTTAAATCAACAAACTTACCAGTATTTCAATGGGAATATTATGCCAGTCAGAGCCCAGTAATATTATGCCAGTCAGAGCCAGTAATATTATGCCAGTCAGAGCCCAGTAATATTATGCCAGTCAGATGCCCAGGAACATTATGCCAGTCAGAGCCCAGTAATATTATGCCAGTCAGATGCCCAGGAATATTATGCCATTCAGATGCCCAGGAATATGCCATTCAGATGCCCAGGAATATTATGCCATTCAGATGCCCATGAACATTATGCCAGTCAGAGCCCAGTAATATTATGCCAGTCAGAGCCCAGGAATAGTGTGCCAGTCAGATGCCCAGTAATATTATGCCATTCAGATGCCCAGGAATATTATGCCAGTCAGATGCCCAGGAATATTATGCCATTCAGATGCCCAGGAATATGCCATTCAGATGCCCAGGAATATTATGCCATTCAGATGCCCAGGAATATTATGCCATTCAGATGCCCAGGAACATTATGCCAGTCAGAGCCCAGTAATATTATGCCAGTCAGAGCCCAGGAATAGTGTGCCAGTCAGATGCCCAGGAATATTATGGCAGTCAGATTCCCAGGAATATTATGCCAGTTAGATGCCCAGGAATATTATGCCAGTTAGATGCCCAGGAATATTATGCCAGTCAGATGCCCAGGAATATTATGCCAGTTAGATGCCCAGGAATATTATGCCAGTCAGATTCCCAGGAATATTATGCCAGTTAGATGCCCAGGAATATTATGCCAGTTAGATGCCCAGGAATATTTTGCCAGTCAGATTCCCAGGAATATTATGCCAGTTAGATGCCCAGGAATATTATGCCAGTCAGATTCCCAGGAATATTATGCCAGTTAGATGCCCAGGAATATTATGCCAGTCAGATTCCCAGGAATATTATGCCAGTTAGATGCCCAGGAATATTATGCCAGTCAGATGCCCAGGAATATTATGCCAGTCAGATTCCCAGGAATATTATGCCAGTTAGATGCCCAGGAATATTATGCCAGTTAGATGCCCAGGAATATTATGCCAGTTAGATGCCCAGGAATATTATGCCATTCAGATGCCCAGGAATATTATGCCAGTCAGATTCCCAGGAATATTATGCCATTCAGATGCCCAGGAATATTATGCCAGTTAGATGCCCAGGAATATTATGCCAGTTAGATGCCCAGGAATATTATGCCAGTCAGATTCCCAGGAATATTATGCCAGTCAGATGCCCAGGAATATGATGCCATTCAGAGCCCAGTAATATTATGCCAGTTAGATGCCCAGGAATATTATGCCAGTTAGATGCCCAGGAATATGATGCCAGTCAGATGCCCAGGAATATTATGCCATTCAGAGCCCAGTAATATTATGCCAGTTAGATTCCCAGGAATATTATGCCAGTCAGATGCCCAGGAATATTATGCCATTCAGAGCCCAGTAATATTATGCCAGTTAGATGCCCAGGAATATTATGCCAGTTAGATGCCCAGGAATATGATGCCAGTCAGATGCCCAGGAATATTATGCCAGTCAGATGCCCAGGAATATTATGCCATTCAGATGCCCAGGAATATTATGCCAGTCAGATTCCCAGGAATATTATGCCAGTCAGATGCCCAGGAATATTATGCCAGTTAGATGCCCAGGAATATTATGCCAGTCAGATTCCCAGGAATATTATGCCAGTCAGATGCCCAGGAATATTGTGCCAGTCAGATGCCCAGGAATATTGTGCCAGTCAGAGCCCAAGAATATTATGCCATTCAGATGCCCAGGAATTGCTCATTAAACCTCCCTCCTCCCCCCTTTCCCAGACCCCAGTACTTACCTCCATGCCGCTGTTCAGGTCCGTGGCTGAGAGGGAAGCGCTGTGAGCTCCCCTCAGGCCGTGCGCATTCAATAAAGTGTGTTGAAAAAAAAAGTTTCAACACACTTTATTGAATGCGCACGGCCTGAGGGGAGCGCACAGCGCTTCCCTCTCAGCCACGGATCTGAACAGCGGCATGGAGGTAAGTAAACGGGCCTGGGGGAGCGGGCGATTTTCCCGCCCCCCCATTGGTGCGCCCTAAGGCAGCCGCCTGTGCTGCCTTACGGTAGCGCCGGCCCTGCGCCCCCTCCCCGTAAGTAAGAATAGGAGGGGGAGGGAGAACAGAGGAGGGGGGAGAGAAGAAAACAGAGGGGGGAAGAGAGAGCAGAGTAGGAGGGTAGAGAACAGAGGAGAGGGGTAGAGAACAGAGGAGGGGGTAGAGAACAGAGGGGGAGGAGAGAACAGAGGAGGAGAGGGAGAGAATAAAACAGAGGGGGTGGAGAGAACTGAACAGAGGAAGAGGAGAGACAAGAGAACAGAGGAGGAGGGGGAGTGAAGAGAACAGAGGAGGAAAGGGAAAGAACAGAACAGAGGAGGAAGGGGAGAGAAGAGAACAGAGAAGGAGGGGGAGAGAACAGAACAGAGGAGGGGGAGAGAAGAGAACAGAGGAGGGGGAGAACAGAACAGAGGAGGGGGTAGAGAGGAGAACAGAGGAGGAGGTGGCGGAAAGAGCAGAGAAGGAGGAGGATAGAACAGAGGAGGGGGAAGGAGAGGATGAGGGCAGAGAGAAAAGAGGAGGGGTAAGAGAACAGCAGAGGGGGGAGAGAACAGATATGGGGAAGAGGAGGAAAGAGAACAGATATGTGGACGAGGGGGAGAGAGAACAGATATGGGGGTGGAGGGGGAGAGGGAACAGATATGGGGAAAGGAGGAAAGAGAAAGGATTTGGAGAGGAGGGAAGAGGGAACAGATATGGGAGGAGGGAGAGAACAGATATGGGGAGGAGGGGGAGAATGAACAGATATGGATTGGAAGGGGGTGAGAGACAGACATGGCAGGGAAGAGGAAAGGGACAAACATGGGAAGGGGGAGAAACATACATTGAGGGAGGGGGGGCTATGGGGGAAGGCCCGCACAGGGCACCGGAACACTTAAGGTTGGCCCTGAATTTGTCACTAAGGCCAATGTTAACACTATGATTGCAATGTTTTGCTTTGTAAGCAGTGAATGGGCAGAGCAGTTGTGTGTTGTCACTGACATTGTTTGTGAAAGCCATATTAATTGCAGAGAAGTTAATTTCATTACTTAATCCCTGATGTTATAAGCCCCCTCTGTTGCCCCAGTCTCCAACTCTGCAATGACTTTGCACTGTTGAACAATGCTGCCTGAACCACTGCTGAACAATTCTGCATAAATGATTGGGCCATTACAGACTCTGCCTTGGCTGAATTTTGCCAATTCGCTACTTTGGCCTTAAAGGGATACTCCCACAAAAAAGTGAAAAGGGTTTATTTCTTTTATTTTGCATTGTTGATTTCAGATATGTCTTTTCTTTGTGTTATGGGAGTTTATTTTATTAAATATTTTACTACACAAGTGTGAATGGGCACCGCCATTTTGTGAAATATAGTGTTTTTGGGTGCCATCCACCAGTGACATTACAGCACAAGTATGTCCCTTTGGGGCATTGAATCTGTGGGTAATGTAACTATTACATCACAAGGGGGCGGAGTTATGATTGTGACAGAACCCTCCATCACTGGAGTTTGTGGAGAGAACTAATGGCCCACCTCCCCCCAGCTACCACCCATTCAGCCTCACTTTGCAAAGTCCCACTACTGAGACCAGCATCCTGCGTGAGATATAGTCATTGACTTGACCCCGGTCTCAGCAACATACCCCTTCAGGACGATACACCTAGGGGAGTGGCTGCTCTAGGGTTCAGTCACCTAGTCCTGCCCACTAGTGATACACAGGAGCCAGTAAGAGAGCAGGGGAGTATTTATGACATCATCATGCATGCTCTGGGCACAGTTGTAAAGTGAGACTTGCTGAAATATTTTGGATAATGTTGCATCATGTGTAAAATTCTCAAAATGGATTCAGGAGACAGACACCTAATGTTTTTTTACTTTTATATGCAATTCATTTAAACATAGAGGAAAACAAACAGTGGCATATATATTATATATGTCTTTGTTTAAATGCACAGGTAATCTAGCTACATCTTATGTAGGTGGTAGTGTCCCTTTAAGTTTGATATTCCCTTTTCAATATCCTGCAATTGTCTTTATTTATCTTTTTATTGATTTTCCATATAGTCAAAAGGGGATTCATAATATAAAAAAGGGGGGCATTAGTGAATGTTACATAAACATCAATATTTCTATGTACATGAAACAACTTTTGTCACTGGTTTGATAAACAAATGTGGGTTAACGGTAAATTGGGGATCAGCGAACATTTGGGGAGGTGAGTGGGGTTATAGTTCCTCCAGAGCACTTTCCGTAAATGCCAGTCAGTTGACATCCAGGGGAAAATATCTCCAGGCATTCCCAAGGATGTCCTAAGGCTAGCACTGGGGTTCGCATATTCACCAACTATACACTTTCGGTGGTGTACTCATGGATCCCAACACTCTACTATATCGTAACTTTGCACTGAAAAAAGTAGGCAGTGGGAGATAGCAGGTGGTGAGGGGACATACGTTGCCGGGGATGTGGGTGGGTTAAGAGATTGCGGTGCCCATTGTTAGAGTGAGATTTACTGCTTCATATTCACGAACTCGAGCCATAATGAGATATAAATTTCAGATCTAAGTAAGTATATTTTACTATAAAACATATTTGGATAGGGTTTCCTCACATTAAGTACTGAGTATAAATTCTGACCAGTAGAACCATTGTTTTAGATGCTCACCTCTACCCTGGGACGTTAGTAGAAGATCTTCTGCTTACCTGATCACCTCCACCGAGGCCATCCACTCTCTCTTTCGGGATCATCTATTTGGCAGCATTCAATAAATGTATCGTCAGCAATTTTTTTGTATGTCGTGACTGATATGTATTATGATATAAATAATTGGTCAAAGGGTATAGAGTCATCTGCAATCATTTTGATGATGTCAGCTATGGCTTTCCAGTAAGGTACAATAGTAGGACATGTCCACCACACATGAATGAAGTCCCCTCTGCGGGTTCCGCATCTCCAGCATGTGTCGGGAGTGTTAGGGAAAAGTCTGAGGATGTCGGTCGGTATCCTGTACCATCTGGAAAATATCTTAAAAGCATTTTCTTGTTTCCTAGTGGATACCAAGCATTTATGTGCCAGTAAGGTAACTTTAGTAAATTTGCTTTGGGAAAAGGTGATTCCACAGTCCCTTTCCCATGACAATATAAAATACGGTTTGTGTGGGAACTCTGTATGGATTAGGAGATTATATATGGTTAAGATTAATTTTGGAGGTGAAGCTTCAGAGAGGCAGAGAGATTCAAAGTGAGTTAATGCTAGTATAGGTATGTTGGGTATAGTGTTGATGTAGTGTTGTAATTGTGCATATAGAAACTGGTGTTGGTGTGAGGGAGATGTCTTGCCAGCCAGGGTTGGAACTCAAAATGGCCTAGTCTGGGGTAGGAACTCGTAACAGGGAATACATTTTGTATTGTCGAGTAGTCGGTCAATAAGAGTGGGGAGGGCTGGTTCAGGAGACCTATTTTGTTGTGCATATGTTTCCAATTATGTAATGTGGCCGGGATTGTGGGGTGAGTGGTGTCTGCTATCACCGTTTGTGATCTGGGGACCCAGGTTGCCGTAGTCATGGGGATCATTAAAGAGCATTGGTCTATGGAAATCCATGATTTGGGGACGGAAAATTTGCTCTGAAAAAGAGCCCTTATATTCAAGGTTGTCTTATAGTCTGCCCTCAAATCGAGGTCTGACTTTAAGACTGGGATCCAGGTCCCCCGCAGATGCTGCAGCCGGTGGATGTCTGCACAATGCCCGTAGACATCCTCTGCTGCTGCTCGGCACAACCGTCGAGACTTCTATGATGGAAGTGCAGTCATGCGACCTTCTGGCTTCATCATAGAAATCCCGGCAGAAGTGCCGGGCAGCATGTTGGATGTCTGCGCTTATCGTGCAAACATCCTCCATGCTGCCCCACACTTCCGTTTATTATGACGGAAGCAAGGAGGTCACATGACCTTCTGGCTGTCCGTCATAATAGACGGAAGTGTCGGGCAGCATGGAGGATGTCTGCACATAGCATTCAGACATCCCCTGGCTGCCCCCACTAGCCACCAGGGAGAGGGGAGAGGGAGGGGGAGAGAGACAGAGACATCGTTGGGTGGAGGGAGGGAGGGAGGGAGGGAGGGAGGGGGAGAGAGAGACAGATAATGTTGGGGGGAAAGGGGAGGGAGGGGGAGAGAGAGACAGAAAGTGTTGGGGGAGGGAGGGAGAGAGAGAGACAGACAACGTTGGGGGGAGGGAGGTGGAGAGAGACAGTCAACGATGCGGGAGGGAGGGAGGAGGAGAGAGAGACAGACAATGTTGGGGGGCAGAGAGAGAGACAGACAACGTTGGGGGAGGGAGGGGAGAGACAGAGACAATGTTGTGGGAGGGATGGGGAGAGAGAGACAAAGAAAATGTTGGGGGAGGGAGGGAGGGAGGAGGAGAAAGAGACAGACAACTTTGGGGGGAGGGAGGGGGTGTCATGCCAAAGCATGAGTTGGCATTCATATAATTTGCTATGTTTATGTTATAATAGCGTGTATTGTAGGCTTTGATCCACCACCAGGCGTAAGCCATAAAGTGTAACTAGCAGATCACCAGAGCTGGACTTCGTGAGCTGGGGTCATAAAAGGTACTGGAGCATGTACTCTGACATTGGGTGAATCAGAGGACAACCAGAAAATATGAAATATGGGGAACACATGTTTATATTGTGTGAGGGTCCAGTATATATATATATATATATATATATATATATATATATATATATATTCAGATTGTCCAGGTTGTATTCTTTTGTTTGGTACCAAACATGGCCAACATAATGTGTTACTGTCACGAGAACCAAGAATGAGCACTTTCCAAACTGTTAAAACATCCATGTTTGGTGTCTAAATACTCCCTAAAATATAAGAATTTGTGATCCTAACTAAATTTTGGTGTTATACGGTACATGACACGGTTTGGTAAGCTTATTGTGTTTGTAGGGAACTATCCACACTTGTGCCCTGGACAGGTATGATGGAGTGGGCCATAAACTGTCAGGCCAAGCCCCTATGATCCACCCAGGGGGGCTGGTCTCTTAGAAAATCACCAGGGATCTATATAATCAGAATGTTGGATTGTACAAATGGAGATTTCTTTTTAACAACTGTATGGAGAACTTTGCCATCTAAATCTCCCACAAGGATTATGTATATATCGATAATTATATGTAAGGATTTCTTGTGTTTTCTCCTATTTTATTTTATTTTATGGACTGTTTTGCACTTGTACTTTGTATGTCATTTATTTCTGTATTTTTGTACACAGCACTGTGAAGACTTTTTTCAGATTAAATGTTTACTTCAGCTCTTGTCTTTGTTCTCTAATATGAACTCACTCTTCTGAGGATAGCTCAGGTAGAACACGTTACCAGAGGGTTAATTATATATGTGTCTGATCAGTAAAGTAAGGTTGTGATACTATATTGTACTGTGTTTGGGGTAACCGAAGACGCCCGGATATAAAGTCTTGGTGGTGGCAGCAAATTGTGTACTAGGGTAATAGTGTAGGAGGTATTGCAGGGGTTAACTTAGTGGTTGCTGGGACTAGCAACAGGCAACCAGGGATCTGGTGTCATTAACCCTTTCACTCCCACACTCTCTCCACTGTCTCAGCCGGGCCAAAAGCCCGCATTCCTGACAGGGGAGAGAGAGAGAGACAATGTTGGGGGGAGGGAGGGGAAACATTGGGCAAGTCTGGGGGTAGGGGCAGCATTGGCACATAAGAGGAAATAAAAAACAATCATTATTTATTAAGTATGAAAAAGCAATTTACATGTGAATATATACAAGTTAAACTTATCCAAAGTTTGGGGGGGTCGTCTTATAATCAGGGTCATCTTATATTCAAGCAAATACGGTAGGTACTGATAGACCAGGCGGTTTCAATTTCCATATACATTTCTGGACCATTCTCTTTAATTCTATAAAGAATGTTTTGGGGATAAATATGGGTAGCGCCTGAAGGACGTACAATAATCTGGAAAGGATATTCATGATATATGTACGTTTGTATATTTGGAAATATCTGGTTTTATGCATGTAGTTAGTTAGTGTTGTTTTTTGGGGAATAAGTGCTTTGGGTCTGGGGTGAGATGGTTGCCAAGATATTTGATTGAGCATCTGGACCATGTAAATGGCAAAGTCTTCTGAAGGATGTCTAGTAGTTCGGGGGCAGCGTGTCATTCAAGGCCTCGGATTTGTCCATATTGATCTTAAAGTTGGACAAGTCATCATATTTGGTTACTTCATGAAGAAGGTTGGGTATTGAGGACATTGGGTGTGTGAGAGTAAAAAGAAGGTCATCCGCATATGCCGTGGTTTTATGATGGTACAGGCCGATTTGCAGAACTTGAATGTTGGCATTGGACCTGATCGCATTGTTCAGAGGCTCTAGAGTCAACATGAACAACAGAGGAGAGAGTGGACAGTTTTGTCTGTTTCCATTTGACAGGGTGCCCTGTCCTGATAGCATACCACTGACCCGTATGCGGGCAGTCGGTGTATGAGTCGATCCAATTGAACGCCTTTTCGGCATCAGTGGATAGTACAAAAGTCGGGATTTTTTGCGAGGTGTAGTGTATTAGGTTAATTACCCTGGTGGTTTTATCTCTGGCCTACCAAACACAAATCCCGCTTGGTCTCTGTGAATTAGTTCTGATAAGACTGATTTGAGCCTCATGCTAAGTTCCTTTAAATAGTTTAGTATCCACATTAAGTAGTGAAATGGGCCTTTAGCTTGAACTCCAGGTTTTTGCCCTGTTTATAGAGAATAGTGATTTGTGCTTCTTGAGCCTGTTGGGGCAGTTTCTTGCCCAAAACAAGGTCATCCAGTGAGTTAAGGAGGTGAGGAATAAATATTTCTTGAATTTTTTTGTAATAGGCTATAGTGGATCGGTCTGGGCCCGGATTTTTTCCATTTGAAGAGGTTTTAATGGCAGCAGTCAGTCAATCTGTCATTATCAGGGAGTCTAAAAGCTCTGAAAATTTGGGTTTCATGTGGTTGGTCAGATTTGTCTGTATATGGTCCTGTAAGTTAGGGGATTTTTTGAGGGATATTGTACAAGTTGTGGTAATATTGGCGGAAGGTTTCAGCAATTAGTTTCTTATTTTGAGTCTTAGCTCCAGCATTTTGCCAGGCTTATTTTGTTGTGCATAAAATAGTCTCTGAACTTTCTTGAGTTTGCTCTGTAATTTTTGGTTGCATGTGGCAGCTAGTTCCACCTTCAGTTTTGTGAATTCAAATAACAGCTAATTTGGGATTATTTATGTGTGGATACAATAGCCGCTATTTTCGTCAATGTATCGGTGATAGCCTGTGCTCTTTGTTTTTTTCAAGTGGGCACCCATGCTCATGAGCTGGCCACTGTTTTAAGTGCCTCCCAGACAGTTTAGGGGGACACGTCGGGGATTGTGTTCACTTGAAAGTATGTGGTACGATTGACTGAAATTTTGTCTACATTAGCTGCATCTCTGAGCAGATATTCATTGAGACGCGAATTATATTGTCTCTGTGTCGGGTCTAGGACACTTGTTCGCCGCATTTTCATCGCTGACAGTTCAGCGTGGCAGTTAGAACGCTGAACTGTCAGCAATGAAGAATAACGCGGCCGTTTCATCGCGGCTGCGGCTATGTAAGAGCTGACAGTTCAGCGCTGAACTGTAAGCTCTTCCAAATGTAAAAGTAAAACGTAAATAACCCCCCCTAATAAATGATTCCCAAACCCCAATACCAAAAATAACCGCAATAATAACCCTAACCCTAACCCCTGACCCCTAATACTAACCCCCTAAACCCTAATACTAACCCCGACCCCTAATGCTAACCCCCTAAACCCTAATACTAAAATTAACCCCTTAAACCCTAATACTAAAATTAACCCCGAACCCTAATACTAAAATGAACCCCCTAAACCCTAATACTAACCCCCTAAACCCTAATACTAACCACCGACCCATAATACTAACCCCCTAAACCCTAATACTAAAATTAACCCCTTAAACCCTAATACTAAAATTAACCCCAAGCCCTAATACTAAAATTAACCCCTAAACCCTAATACTTACCCCCGACCCCTAATACTAACCCCCTAAACCCTAATACTAAAATTAACCCCTTAAACCCTAATACTAAAATTAACCCCGAACCCTAATACTAAAATTAACCCACTAAACC
Organism: Pelodytes ibericus; assembly: GCA_036172795.1. NCBI lineage: Eukaryota > Metazoa > Chordata > Amphibia > Anura > Pelodytidae > Pelodytes > Pelodytes ibericus. The sequence continues at coordinate 89,616,423 of CM069857.1, read as the reverse complement.
CTTATTCTAAAACCCTAAACCCTAATTCTAACCATCCTTAAACTAAAATAGGTAAAATACTTACCTTTAGCGAAGAAATGTCCCGCGATGAAATCTCCAGCGACAATCTGTCTTGTGCTGCAGAGTCGGCGGTGAAGCGGCTGCGGGGAAGCAGCCGCGATGAAGAGTCCCATCTCCTCTGTGTCATTGTGGGGATTGTAACCGTGATTGTAACTGGCGCGTCATCGCTCCAGGTGATAGAGTCAATATGTGAGTCACTGACCTGATTAGGTGCATAAACAGGAACACTGTGGCATGTTCTGTGGGGCAAAATAAAGTGTACTATGGGGGAAAGTGACACTGTGGCATGTTCTGCAGGGGCAGTTCAGTGGGACAAAGTGACACTGTGGTATGTTCTGGTGGGAAAATTTATACTCCAGCATGCCAAATCGTGTGGGTGTAATATGAGTACAAGCCAAGTGCTGTGGGTACTGTATAGTGCTGTGTTTAGACCTTTAGGTGCAATGTGGGTGCAGGGAAATGTAATAAAAATAAGAAATTAACAATTTTTCAATAACATTTTTATTACATATGAAAATAGTTGAATATAATATTTTAAAAGTTCATATAAGTATACATGCAGCTAGTTATATACATATATTTGGGGTCCACCTCAAGCTTTTGATAAGGCTGTAAATATTTTAACAGGTTTTTTTTTGTGTTCAGAAAAGTAATATTACTTTACTGAGAGGGTGGTGGATGAGAGGTTAATATATGAAGCAGTTTAAGCATGCATGGGATAAGAATAAGGCTATCCTTGATATACGAGAAGGACAGGGACTAATGAAAATATTACTTTACTGAGAGGGTAGTGGATGCATGGGATATCCTTTCAGCAGAAGTGGTAGAGGTTAATCCAGTGAAGGAGTGTAAGCATATGTCTATTCTAGATATAAGATGAGGCCAGGAAGTATTACTTTCTGAGAGGGTAGTGGATGCATGGAATCGTCTTCCAGCAGAAATGATAGAGGTTAATACAGTGGAGGTGAGAAACTTTGTATTATTTTACTGAGAGGGTAGTAGATACATGGAATAGTTTGCCAGCAGAAGTGGTAGAGGTTAATACAATGAAGGAGTTTAAGCATGCATGGGATAGGTATAAGGCTATCCTATATATAAGACAAGGCCAGGCACAAAGCGGAACAGTTGGGAGGCATGTTAGTGGCATTTCTGGGGTGGAGTTGCATGGTTAGGTCAGGGGGCCCCGAGGCAATTTTTGCACCGGGGCCTGGTGGTTTCTAGTTACGCCTCTGCCTGAACATGTAGTTACATTTAAAATGGGAAGGGATTTAGCTTTGCATATTAACACCCCTTTGGTCCTCTGAAAGGGCAAGTGAAAAATCATCCCTGGGGGTAATAGTGAATAATGAGACGTGGGAGTTTGGATCTGCAAAAATTAGTCTCCTGTAGTAGGATGATACCAGCTTTTTTAGAGCACATTTCTTGAAACATTCTACTCCATTTGTTCGGGGTGTTAAGGCTTTTAGCATTAATCAAAATAATTTTAAGTTTAAAATGCTTACCTTGTACTGCCATAGTTGTGTAAGTCATTATATTGACTGCAGTTATACCGGCTAGAGTAACATTTTAGTGGGTGCATCGTGAACGGGCTGGGCAATACTGTGGAGGATGGGTGGGGGGGCGGGGGGTAGAAAGTAAGACAAATAGGAAATTGAAAACATCAACGTTTAACACTGAAGAAATGCTGTGACACAGACGCGTCACCATGTGTGCACTGAAGAATAACCATTGAGACGAGCCAGGGGTGCCTCCCTCGCTATTATCAAAATACGCTGATATATGAAGGTCACATATCCTCCCGTCCAGGGAGGATGGGAGGGATACGGTCTGATATACTTGTGCATACATCTGCAACGGGGAGCCCGGTCCAGGGCGATGGCTACCACCAATAAATAACAAATAAACTGACGCTTAAACACTAATGGCTACCACCAATAAATAAACTGACACTTATCCACTAATAACAATAGAAAACATTAATATTATTTACGTAGCTCCACCAGTGAACTCGGTGTAAGTGAGAAGGTTTGGGGAGTGTGTGAGCTTGTGGAAAATTAGAAAATGTTCCTTGGGCAGCTGTCTCCTTTTCTGAGGATGTCTTTGGGCTGTCAGTTGTGTGTAGTGGTTTCTGTAGGTGCCTCCCACACCAGTATACATTCGATGTAACTGAAAATTAGTCCTGACCTACAGTGGTGGGGCTCCGGCTTCCTAGTTTACTTCATCTTGGAAAGGGACGGCAGGCTGCTGCCAGTCCATTGATAGGCATTAGGCCTATAAAATAGTCTTGGCATAGTCTTTGGGATACCAGGTAGAGGGGGGTCCCCTTCTTCGGTTTGCCCATGCCTGTGTCTTTATCCATGTGCTAAGTTTAGCCGTTTGTGAGCTCCGGGAGCTGTGCGATCATGCAACCTTCTATATCGCCAGTTGGCCACGTCCCCCCCCCCCCCCGCAATTCTCTCTTTCATGAATAAAACCTTTAGGGTATGTATGGGTCCTGCTAGGTCACATGGGAACTCCATTTGCTAATAGAAACATAGAATGTGTCGGCAGATAAGAACCATTCGGTCCATCTAGTCTGTCCAATTTTTTTTGAGTACTTTTATTAGTCCCCCATTCCCGGTCTTATAGCTAGGATAGCCTTGTGTCTATCCCACGCATGCTTAAAATCCTTGACTGTGTTTACCTCTACCCAGTGCTGTATTTACCGCGAGGCATCCTAGGCGGATGCCTAGGGCGGCAAATTTTGGGGGGCGGCAGCGCCCCCCAGCACTGAAAAAAAAAAAATGTAAAAAAAAAAAAAAAGTGAAAAAAAAAAAAAACGCGACCCTTTAAAAAAAAAAAGGGCAGCACAAAATCAAGATACACCACTGCCTCTACCACTTCTGCTGGCAGGCTATTCCATACATCCACTACCCTCTCAGTAAAGTAATACTTCCTGATATTACTTTTAAATCGTTGCCCCTCTAATTTAAGACTATGTCCTCTAGTTGTGGTAGTTTTTCTTCTTTTAAATATACTCTCTTCCTTTACTGTGTTGATTCCCTTTATGTATTTAAATGTTTCTATCATATCCCCCCTGTTAAGTCTTTCCTCCAAGCTATACATGTTAAGATGCTTTAACCTTTCGTGGTAAGTTTTATCCTTCAACCCATGAACCAGTTTAGTAGCCCTTCTCTGAACTTTCTCCAAAGTATCAATATCCTTCTGGAGATACGGTCTCCAGTACTTCGTACAATACTCCAAGTGAGGTCTCACCAGTGCTCTGTACAATGGCATGAGCACTTCCCACTACCTCTCCCTATGCAACCAAGCATTCTGCTAGCATTTCCTGCTGCTCTATTGCATTGCCTACCTACCTTCAAGTCCTCTGAAATTATTACTCCTAAATCCCTTTCCTCAGATGTTGAGGTTAGGACTGTACCAAATAGTCTATATTCTGCTTTTGGGTTTTTACGCCCAAGGTGCATAATCTTGCACTTGTCCACATTAAATGTCAGTTGCCACTGCTCTGACCATTTTTCTAGTTTAGCTAAATCATTTGCCATTTGGCTTATCCCTCCATGAATATCAACCCTGCTGCAAATCTTTGTATCATCAGCAAAAATACATACTTTGCCAACAAGACCTTCTGCAATATCGCTAATAAAAATATTAAAGAGAATGGGTCCAAGTACAGATCCCTGAGGTACCCCACTAGTAACAAGACCTTGCATCGAATATACCCCATTGACTACAACCCTCTGTTGCCTGTCACTCAGCCATTTTCTAATCCATTCAACAATATTGAAATCCAAATTCAAAGATTTCAGTTTATTAATAAGCCTTCTATGTACAACAGTGTCAAAAGCCTTACTGAAATCTAGGTAAGCAATGTCTACTGCACCACCCTGATCTATTATTTTAGTCACCCAATCAAAAAAATCAATAAGATTAGTTTGGCATGATCTCCCTGAAGTAAACCCATGCTGTCTCTGATCTTGAAATCCAAGCGACTTTAGATGTTCAACAATCCTATTCTTTAACAAGGTTTCCATTATTTTCCCCACTACTGAAGTAAGACTTACTGGTCTATAGTTGCCCGCCTCCTCCCTACTACCTTTCTTGTGAATGGGCACAACATTAGCTAATTTCCAATCTTCTTGAACTACTCCCGTTAACAATGATTGGTTAAATAAATCTGTTAACGGTTTTGCTAGTACACCATTAAGTTCTTTTAGTAACTTTGGATGTATCCCATCAGGTCCCATGGACTTATTTGTCTTTACTTTAGACAGCTGAAGTAAAACCTCTCCTCTGTAAACTTACATGCATCAAAAGACTCATTAGTCTTTTTCCCTAAATGAGGTCCCTTACCCTCATTTTTTAATTTGTAAAAACTGAACAAAAATATTCATTAAGGCAGTCTGCTAAGCCTTTATCCTCTTCTACATAGCATCCTTCTTTTGTTTTTAATCTAACTAATCCTTGTTTTACTTTCCTTTTCTCATTTATGTATCTAAAAAATGTTTTATCCCCCTTTTTCACTGACTGGGCTATAGTCTCTTCTGCTTTGGAAGCTCTTATAGCTTGCTTTGCCTCTTTCTGCCTACTCTTATAGATCTTTCTATCTTCCTCACTCTGAGTATTTTTATAATTACTAAATGCTAGCTTTTTATTTTTTACTATTTTAGCCACCTCTGCAGAGTACCACAGTGGTTTCTTCAATTTTTTGCTCTTACTGACAAGCCTTATGCAATCTTCTGTTGCCTTCAGTAGTGCAACTTTTAGATAATCCCATTTCTCCTGGACTCCATTTAAATTGCTCCAGTCTGATAATGACTCCTTTACACCTAATCTAATTTTAGAAAAGTCTGTTTTTCTAAAATCTAAAATAAACTGAGTTTTAGTTATTGGGCAACCCAGGGCTGGCCCAAGACATTGTGCTGCCTGGGGTGAAGAATTACATATTTTTTTCCGCAGAGGGAATGGGGTCCATGAGACAAATAAGGGATTGAAGAGGTCAGAGGGATACTACTTACATACTCACACACACTTTTTTTTATATACTATATATCTTTATTTGGATTTATTAGGTTATAAAGTGATCTTCTAAATATTACATTGTGCCATTTATCAAATTGTTTATCAGATTACAGAATTTATCAGAATTATTTACAAAGTATATGATATCAGATATACAATTTAATATTAATAACAGGAAGAAAAAAAAAACTCAAATAAATATAATAGAAGTTTGTAATTACTTAGCATAATCAATAATTAGATGGTATTAGTATTAACAGAGCTACCATAAGTGCTAGAAAGCCACGGTGTCCACACACAGAGTCACATTTACACACACACAGTTCTTTTTCTTCTACATTTTGCGGTGTCATTTTACGATGATTAAAAAATCTGTTAAACTTAGACATGTTAGTAAAGAAAAATGAATGGTAGACAATAAAATCTCAATTGAGTTGTTTATGTGCGTTCATATAGGTTGCTGGTAGTTAGAAGTAGTGTATCTGTTACATGAACTAAATCATCAAAACATTGTTTTTACTGTGCATGCAGAGCATAGAAATTGTTTGAAAATGATTTATACATTGTGTTAGCAGAATTGCAGGCAAATGTGTCTGTGGAGTCTCCTTTTTATGACATCACCTGTGGCCTAATATGCAAAGTACTACCGGTAATTTCCAATTGAAAAGCAGGTCATTTGTATATTAGGCCATAGGTGATGTCATATGCAGAAGCCACTACAGCCGGTTTTGCTAACACAATGTATAGCTCATTCTTTTTGTATCCTCTACATGCACAATAAAAACAATGTTTAGGTAATACAGTACCTTTAACTGTTACGGGCTAATACACATTTGAATTAGCTTGATAAATTTCACCAACAGTATCAAATGTTTATCACTTAGTTTGTTACAAACATTTTACTATAATTATTTCCAGAGGTCACCTTTCCTATTTGATTGTGCTTCCAGTAAACATTGTACCTATTTCACAAACTGAAATTAACTGCTGATCCTCTACACGGATCAACTTTATAAAGCTCTTGTTCTGTTTCAGTGACGTTTCTACAGTTTTGTTTATTAATAAAGTTGAGTGAAATTTCTGCGTGCACGACCTTATCGTAACAACATGAAAGCAACCCCCTCCTCTTATCGCATCAATTGCGCGTGCTCGTTAACCTATTCACCGCCAAGCTCCGCCTAGTCCAGGCTGAAACACTCAATGACGTCCAAAGGGAAAGTTCCATTCGCTCAGGGATCTACAGCTAGATTGATTGGTCACGCCTGGCTTGGTTGGCTGTTCTGAAGTGTATTCGTCGAGTCTGGCTTGGCCGTGTCGCTGGTGGTGGAAGGTTCACGGCGGCGCCTCTTCTGCTTCTTGTTCTCCGTCGCCCAGCCCTCACCCCCTTCCTCATCCCCCGGAAACAGAGTTGCTCGGGGTTCCATAGCGTGACTCCGGGAACCTCCGACGCCTGCTAACAGAGTCCGGGGGAAGGGGGAGGAGGACAGAGGAGGCGTAAACAGCTGCTGCCGGTAACGGAAAGAAGATCCCAGGAGATCCAGAGGAAGCTGAGCATTGAAACAAGGTGACTGGTGCTTCTGATCTTCCATTCCCTGTCTCTCAGGCCACGGTCCCCTTTACGTAACAGTCCCGGGTGTGGGAAGGAGAACAGTGTCCCCGGTTTTGATGATGAGCTCACGGCGGGGATCCGGATCCTCCCCGGCAGCTCCTGTCACCAGCGGCTGAGAATTACATCACACCACCGGTGAGCAACGCGCGTCATATTCTGCTATTTTTATACGTTACAGATCAGAACCTTTAGCACTAAAGATGGTTTGAACTTCATTTTCGATGACAGTAAGCCAGACAGATATATGTCAGAGCAATATGGGAAATACACTCCAAAACAGCTTGGTGCCAAAGGCTAGTTATTCGTACATGTATTTGTTTTATGAAAACAGCTATTACGGTAATTGAATTATGCTGAACATTCAACTTGATGTATTTGGTCATCATATACAAGAATTATGCAAATATTCTATGCATGGAAGGCAGCAACTATTCTCCATAATTCTGCACCTTCAACATGGTTAAGTTATGAGACTGCTGACTAAGTGAAAACAAGATAATTTAGTTCTATTGTAAGTTGAATATTCATCATAGTGCAATAAATTTTATATATATATATATATATCAGATGACCAACCAAGTTCCCCTAATATAAGGAAAACACTTTACCCTGCAGCGCTTAATGGGAGAATAAGCAGTTTTTTTTTTGGGACACAAGTTCATCACACTAGGTACCTTTTTATTCTAACAATACGATTGAAACTACCTCATGATATATAACAGTATATCCATTTAGTGATATTCACTTTTGAAATGTTTCTGTTCTCCCCAGGTTGAAAGTCTGATTAAGACCTGGGCAACTGAGGCCTTCTACTTGTTAGGCTATAACTCCTATGTCATTAAGGCAGAGAGAGGTAGTTGTAGTATGGCCACTAGTTGACTTTAGTTGCTCAATATAGTAGGTGAGTACGTCTGCATTGTGATGGGGATGCACACATTATACAGGTATAAGACTAACCGAGATATAAGTTAAGGGCAGGGACTGATTAAATGATTCAGATTTTTTTAGGCAGACTAGATTGGCCAAATGGTTATTATCTGCACAGGCTATGTGATCCATGTAGCGCTACTTTAATATTGTGTCTTTTTATGTTTCCCTGCTTGCTACAATGTGTAACTTTTGTTGTTTGTCTCTTTCTGCAATGCTGTAAATGTGTGTGATTTTTATCTCTACTTAGGTGCCAGATGTTTGGTTATAGCAGCATATGGGGTCCAGGTATGGGTGTGTTTTTTTTTTTTTTCTACGTGTATAAACTGAGAGTGTCAAGATATGCTAAAGGAGCCCTTAAATTTCCATCATTACCAGCCCACAAGGTGTGATAACTAGGAGAGGCTGTAAACAATAATGAATGCTTTTGCTCAACCCGCACATAGTTCTTATTTCCTAGGCCTGTGGTTTAATATTTCAAATACAATAGGTGCCTTTTAAAATGGTTTAGCTATTTTTTCAAAGCAGGATGTACAATGTTATAATAATCATTGTTACTGAAACAAGTGTATTGATTGAGGTTTTTTTTTCAGTGTAGACTTATTCACTGTGGAATTTTATTCCCTGCTTTAAAATGAAGCACAGGAAAAAAATTCATCAAAGGTTAAACTTGATAGACTGGACCCCCCCCCCCCCCTTTTATCCCAAATAAGTATACTGCTATTTAATGTGCTGATATTTGTTTTGTACCAACACGGTGAACTGATTTTAAGATTATTTAGTTTAATTGCAAGGTGCGTTATGATTGTAATGCTAGGTGAGTTGTTAGCTGTAATTTGTGGCCTACTTGCAATTTTATTGTGATTGTATTGATAGGCTAAAAGACTAGTAGTGTGTTAGCAGTGGAAAAACAGGAAACTAGTAGAATATCCAAGATATGAAGCTTTTGGTACTGATGGGATTGTTCCGAATCCAGAAGGAGAGAAAAATATAGGAGGTCATATTTATATGCCAGTTTTAGGCTTTAATGAATGGCCTTACAATAGACTATGAATTTATCTCCCAGTGGATTGCTGCAGTGGACTTAATTCATACTACAAACATTTGACACCTTCAGGCATCTGGCATGTCCCTAATGGTTTTATGGCCCCCCTAACCAGGGAGTCAAGTGATCAGAGATGCTCTGACCAAACTGATTTTATCTGTTGGATCTCTGTAGCTGATTTACTGCTGAGAACACTCTTCAATGGCTGTTATTAGAGATGTTGTTTTAGCCTCATTAATTCATGAGGAAGGGACCTAGCAACTTTGTCTTGAAAGCTTGCAAACAAAATCTGTTGGCCAATAAATGGTATACTTTTAACTCTACTTGTTTCCTATTAACAGTCTATAATGAGTTTTAGTTGTCTGCAACCTTCTGAAAAATAGCAAATCATTCTCCAAATTTAACTTTGTGTAACAATTTTATTTGTTGGTACTTTACATTTCCTAGTAATGCATACATTAAATTTTAAATTGTTTGAGCACATATTTACACTTCTTATTTTTTATTTACCGTAATGCATTCAACAGAAAACCACATTGTGGATCAAAGGCAAGATACCCAAAGCTTTTATAAATTCCAAGCTTGGGAACAGTTCAAATGGTGTGCAATGTAATGTGGCTTTAGGAAATCTATTTTATTTTTATTTAATGGAAAATGCAGAACTATGATTTCTCATACCACCTTTAAGCATACAAGTTTCAGGATCCTATAGTTGAAATGATTTCATATTGTGCTTACAAACTCCAGTATAGTATCCTTATTTGCAAGCGGTCTAGAAAGGCAGTCTTATGTTTAACAATGGAAGAATGTCAGCCAGATTTTTTATATCCATGCAGCAGGAAGCTACTTTGGAGATGTAATACAATAGATAAAGTAGGACAAGTTGGACAACTCCCATAGTCCACTGGGCTAGTTACATTGGAAGGCTCTGAGAAGGGGGATTTTTAAAAGTAGCATTTAAAGTGGGAAGAAACCTGAAGATTACATTCCATCACTTCCATTAATACTGTAGAACTTGTCTTTTAAATCTGATGGACAGGAATAGAGCTGTAGGTTGTTTGGATTCCACCCTAAATCCTTGGCTTTCATTATGTTTGTGCTGTGTATAATAGCAGGTACAGTGGAAAACACCTAATTTTCTAATTGTACCTTTGCCAATTACCACATACATTCTGTAGAATTCTGACACAATCCTCTAGTAAGATATATGCAGTCTGTTTTTCAATGTAACTTTTTTTTTTTTTTAATGCTTGTATTGCTTATCTTACATTTCAGCTCCCATATAGCATTGTAGAGGTTAAGTTGTATTTTGTGTAGCAGCTTGTTTCATAAATGTGTAGTAATTATATGGTTGATGCCTACATTGCAGTGAGCCTTATTGCTGTTCAAGTCTAAGGCAGATTAAGCACTGAAGAGCACTTTAATCAGTTGGCAAACCCTTTGAGGGTCTTATATCTGAAAGAGGATCAGAATGTACCATATGTCCATGGGACATGTGTGTGACTGCTATAGATTTATAAATTAAACTAGCTTTTGAGACATATATATGTTTAGGAAGTAAATAGGCCACATAGTTGAACTTTTTTTTATCAACTGTATGTTTTGGCCACTCTGTGGATTAGTGAACTACTTGGTAAAAAACCTCCATAGTTGAGTTGCATACTTTATTTTGTATGATATATTTTATTATAGTATGATCTTGTTGTTGTTACTGACAGTTGTTTGTTTTGCAAGCATATGTACAATGGTTTCTTTATGATCTGTTTATTAATTATAAAGTAAACCAATCATACTAAACAAGTAATTGTTTTGAAAACAGACTAGAAATTTCCTAGTGCATTACAAATATTTGTTGACTGTCAACTATTAGAAATATTTGTAGTTTCATGGACAGATCACCTCACGCCCACAGGTTTGTAACAGCCAATGCCTAGGTGTTCACCTGCTACCAGGGATTTGATTTTTAAATCTAAAGACTCATTCTTGCTGGTAGTTATATTCTTTAATATTTGCAGCCAGATGAAGATTTCCTATTTTAATATAAACTGTCAGATTAGTAAAGCAACACATTCAGAACTGATTTTAGTTTAATAGGTTAATCACGTGTATTTGGAGAACTACTTAAATTGCTTTATCTAAAACAATAACATTATATAGCATGGTACAACAATGGTTTTAAGGTACAATTTTTTTTTTGTCCTCTCAGCTTGGATTAATTGTATTAGGTTACCAAAATTGTAAATATTGCATGAATATACAGCCCCATGCTACACAACTAAGCTCTATCTAATGCTTATCTAGAAAACTATTTTAGATCGATTTTTCCTTCAAAAGCATTTCCTTAACATAAATTGATTTTTATTTTTTAAAATCATTGATTTAAAAAAAACAACAACTGTTGCAACCAAGCTGTTGATGGATACTACGCTGATATTCCCTGGTTAGACTCTTGTAATGCCAGATAATTATGGTAGTAACCTTTTTGCAATTTGTGGGTTGACCTTAATCGTGACATAGGAATGTTTAATAATGGCAACTTGATATGTCATTTGATCTGATGCTAGTAAAATGTCTCAGCTGGGTTCTGCTATTTACTAAGCCTTAGGGGTTGAGATCCTATGAAGGATAAAAAAAACAAAAATAAAGAATATTTTTTGGGGGTAAATGCATACATTTTTCAATGTGGATCCAGATTAGAATCTTATATCAGAGAAAGCTTTCTGCACTCAACTTATTTATGAAGTTGTTGGGAGAGTTCCCTGTGAGGTCAGGCAACACTTACACATTTTGAATGTGAGCACTTATCTTAGGATAAACATTTAAAGGGTTTATTTTGTGATCAAAGTATACAGTTTTTGTTTGTAATTTTGTGTGTTTAAATAAAGTTGCATTAGTGATTTTTGTTGTTCTGCTCAGTGATTTGAGACTGGAATTGGACTCCAGTTCTCTCACTTAAACAGCCATATTTCCAGTCATTTACCATGAATTTAGTTTACACTTGTTCTGAGTGCAGTAGGAATACATCCTTCGTATCAAATGTGCTGACCATTTATTTTTTTTTTCAATACATTTTACAGCAGTAAAATTAAGTCAAAATAAAGTATATAATATTTATTAATATATGCTCTGCTCCCTCAAATTTTATGCATGTTTAAGCTCTATTGAAAGGCAGTGAAGCAAGCTCACCATGACCAATCTCTCAAATGCAGGGAATAATTATTTTAATCCCAGACGCAATAAGTTGGTGAGTCATTATTCCTTAACATATTACTGCTGGTTCCTAACTAATCTGGTAGCTCCTCCTAAATAGTGTATAATCACACTTTTATCCTTTTTGTAGTGTGGTTTGTGGAGTGACACTCTCAAACCTCTTTTCTTCTGGGTAAAAGATTCCCCTTAGTTTTTAGGAAAAGAGAACTGAACGGTCAGATTCCATCCAATTTCCAAAGCCGGGTTCATTTTGGATTTCTGGATAACGGATATGCAACCTGTAGTTACCTTTGGAAATTAAAAGCTACAGCTTCCTGGTATGTGCCACCCTATTGCATGAGTATTGCTTTTGCATAACAGATGCAATTTAAACTAAGCTGTATTTTTATACAATGAGAATACTGTGGATTATGAGTTTAATTTAATTTTTTTATTTTTATTTTAATTTATCAAGCTTTGAACTTTAGCTGGATACAGCAGTCACACATTTCCCAAGCCCTCTTGTTCGTCTAGGAGCATAAGCTGCTGTTTAGTAGCATAAGCTTCTGTTTAAGGTTGATTCCATGTTTCTTTTCAACAACTATGGTCACTCTAACCGATTACTATAACCAATGTTTTTGTGAACATATGTGTTTATGCTGCCAAAATGCTAGCATTGGTTATTGTCTAGTACTCTAGTACAAAAATAATTTCTATGGTTTCTGTTTATAAGCTCTTGAGTTTTGACAGTGTTTTTTTTTATAATACATATTTTACATGATCCTCCTCTTTTACACCCTTGTCTAGTTCAGCCTTTGTTTGGTTTTGTATGAGGGTCAATTAGCACAATTAAGCTTTGTGTGCAACTTTCTCAGAGCCTGCCCATGTAGCAGTGCTTACACTTGTTACACAAATAAATTCCTCTACCACTGGTTTGTCTATTTTAATGTATAATCACGTCTGCTTTTTCTCTGATCCTTGCAGTAAAGGTCTTTATAACTTCATTTTAATGATTAATGAATTGTCTCTGGTTAGCATCATTCCCTCATCCCACCCCTGCTACTTTTTGTCCAATCCAAAAAGCCTACTCCAGCAGAATGTAGCACTTACCAGCCTGTGTGGACAGATCTATATGTTAGGAGTTTGTGTCATGTCTGCGTTTTCCTGAGGAGATCATGGGAATTGTTTCCCTTTATTCCCCAAAATTTTGGATGGAGCTGCAATTTTGTGTTTAAATCTACATAAATCAATGTCTTTGCTCCCTTGCGCTTAAGTGCCTTCTAAATGAAGAGTGTCCGTTATGACCTCATATCATGAAAGTCTCCATCTTAATGACCCCCACGTGGTAATCCCTAGATCATCCTTTTATCACATCGACGTAGCTACATATATGGTGCTGTTAAATCTGATCGAGCAGTCTGGTCACCAGATACCAGAAAATGTCCTTATAGGTTCACCAACAGCCAGCAATAAAGGTAGGAAAATGGACAGAAGTAAATTAATTGTAACAATAAACAGCTTAGCGTGTATTTGGCCTTGATGGCTGAATTGCGAGGTTATTCAGGATGGCACCGGGGCATACCGGGTACCTCGCAATTCGGCTTCCTATATGACCCCGATTTCCCCCTAATCTTCCTGAACTTCGGGTCAATTACACCAGTGATATCAATTTTTTTTCCCTCCTCAATGTTCATACTGTCAGCATCCAGGTCAGTCATGTTGATATCTATAAAAAAATATTTTCTGAAATTTGTTTAGGTTCATCCATATTTCTACCACTGCAGTAGCACAACTGCAAATGAGATTTCTATCCTGAAGACCTGTTATAGGTTCAAAGCTCTGTGGGTGGTGTGGACATAATGACCCTTCAACTTCGCACTTTCTAATCACCTCAAAATTTAATTAAATCATAACTCTGGAAAGGAACAATGTAGTGAGCTGAAAATAGTTGTGTTGACCTAGAAGTTCCAGAATGAATGAGCTGTGCAAATTTCATGATCCCAAAGTTCAGCGTTCCAGGGGTTTTCCTGCTTCAGACACACAATCTCTGTTTTATATACAAGATCTGTGTCTGTATAGCTAGTTTGTAAGCTCTATACAAATTGCTGAGTAAATTTCGTCTCTGTATAGATTAAATTCAATTGAAATTAATTCAATGTAAACTTTGAATATTTGCTTATGTCCCTCCTCCACCCTTTCTGTGGAAATATGACAATCCATAATAGTATTTCCTGGAGATGCAACTTTTCAATGGCATGTCTTTCTCCTAATGAGTGGCCCAGGAACGCATGCTTTGCAGTGCTTAAAGACTACTTCTACCAAAGCCTAACAGACCTATGACTTTAATGCTAATACCAATAATAATTAGTTTTCCAAACAGTTGAAAAACAAATATTAGAAATATATTAAAGATTCAAACTCCTTGCATCTAGCCAACTTTTGTTTGAATAAAATACATGGCACACACATTGTGCAAAGCAGCCTGCAAAGATAAACTGTGTAATTGTTCCTTTCCCCCATTTTGTGCTCTGTGCTTTCTGTATTTTGTCAAAAGAACTGTGACTCCCACCCCATTTTTATTTATTTTTTTTGTTCTGGGCTGAAAATAGCAGGATGCAATTTAAGCCTGATCACATTACTCATAAATTTTCCAGCTTAATCTGGGGGATGTGTGTTCTGTCATATAAGCACTTGTTCGTTAGAAGTAGATATCAAGCTGGTGCAGCCTTGTTCCCCTGGGTCCTTCTACCTCTTGTATCCAATACATTCTAGATATTTGTAGTGCAGGATAATGTGGCACTTACAGGGAAGCTAAGTGCAGTTTAATGTTCTTCCAATGTTTGTGCTCAATGGCTCTGAGGTACAGTCCTGTTCCAGATTAATTTTGGATTCTCTCTTCATTTCCTTTGTTTATCACTGTGGCACCATCAGCACACGTTGTGAAAATATTCTGAAGTGTTCATTCTTTGACATTTTAACCGCTTTACCTAAAATGTTCCAGTTTCTTTTATCTTCTTTGATCACTAACCCTTTGCAGGAAGCCATGCATTATATTCTCAGATTACTCCTCCTCTGCCTATTCTCTCCTCAGTCTTTTTTGTTGGAGGGGTAGCAGGGGGAGGGGTGCTACCCTATTAGGGGAAAGAGCTTTCTGAAATCTTAAGACCATTGAAGAACAAACTATTTAAATGGTTAGGCTTCTACTGTTGCCCTGCATCTTCCTAAATCACACATGTTTAAGTACAGTTAAAGGGACATTGTAGCTTAACATTTACTGGTTTGCAAAATTCTGTGTTCTGGAAGCTTTTCCAGCTGCGCCTCAGTGTCCTAGACATCGAAAGCACAAAGTTAGGAGTTACGTGCTAGTTAATGTGTAAAATTTTTAATGGGGGCTACATTGAATTCATAATTAGATCAACCCCTCTTTCCTTAAAGGGACTGTATCACTCAAACGATCAACGGTCGCTGCCTGTGCTGCCATGATGTCTGTAAACACAATGAATAGATCATTTTCAATCATTTTTTAAAAATAACTGTATACTCATTGGGGGGTTATGTATCATGAAGCTTCTGTTGTGTGTCTAGTTTCCTCGGACTCTCATACATTACTAAACATTGCATTTTTTTTTTAAATGGCCCCCTGAATTAAAATTGGAATTGGCTGGCTGTCTCCATCAATACCAGGGTATAATCTGGCA
This sequence comes from Pelodytes ibericus, assembly GCA_036172795.1. Taxonomy (NCBI): domain Eukaryota; kingdom Metazoa; phylum Chordata; class Amphibia; order Anura; family Pelodytidae; genus Pelodytes; species Pelodytes ibericus. The sequence goes on along the minus strand of CM069857.1, from coordinate 89,600,873 downwards.
TTTATGACATCTGTGTAATAGGTTTCCATGCCACTGACCAGGAGGGATGCATGTTCCCTTCACGCATGGTCATGCAAGCTCCTGATGTAACAATTAGTGTAGTCTCTCGTGTTTAAAGCAGTGTAAGATCATCCTGTTCCTCACTTATCCTTACAAATAATATTTGGGATAATACTACCCATTTTTATTCTAGTTTAATTGCTAGTCTCCCTCCCTGTTGCAAGCTTTCAAGCAGGGCTCTCTCTCTCCCATACTTTATGAACTTTTACGTGTATGAATCATTAAGTAAAGCTACCACCTGTTGAACATTTTATGCATGCTTTTGATTAGCACTGCCATCCCATGGTCAAGTAAATGGTTGTCCAAACAACATGTGTTTTTGCAGACCATAAAAGCTGCATGTTTATAATTGTAGTACCTACCATCCTTGTTCTCAGAGGTTAATAAGCCTTTGTTGTTTGCACATTATCAAGCTTTCTTGAAGTAGCATAATTTACAGTAGATGGAGTTGCTCAGATACAATGCTAATATTTTTTGTTGTTAGAATTAATAGCATGTTTTCTTTGGTAATAGTTCATGTGGTGGCTTTTTCTTTCTTTTGCAATGGAAAAGGTTTGATTTTACTATCTGCACAAATCAACTGGAGGTGTTATGCATTGCTGCAACTTTTCAATGGCTTTCTCCTAATGAGGGGCCAGGGAACGCACATACAAACTGTCTGTTATTGCAATTAATTTTGCGGTGTTTGAAAGCTGCTTCTCCAACTTCTCGCAACGCTTAACAGACCTATGACCTACTGAGCAGGCTTAAAGTAATTAGTTGTCCAAGCATTTCTCTTACGGTTGAAAGAAATGTTAATGTCCGCTAGGGAAGCCAACACAAGTATCAAGACTTCTTATGTTGATGGATGACAAAGCAATATTATATAGACCTGGGGTTCTCTCACCCCTAGTTTTCTTTATACTTAAAGGGATTCTGTTAGCTAGGCAGTGTTTATTCTGTAACTAAAGAGAATTGTAGAGAAGTGCATGCAAAGACAAACATTATGATATACATATGTGTAGTGTACTGCTGTTTGTGACCTCACCTGTAGCTTAATATGTATAAAAACACATTTTCTTAATTTAGTGATTACATACTTTTGTTATTCTATATGCACAGTATAAACAACAATGTTTCGGCAACAGTCTCTTTAAACCTTTTATAGCCAGTAATGACTATAAGGTGATAATGACTATTGTCTTTTGGATATTGTATTGCAATATGCATCCAACTTTCCAAATAATCATGCTTTAACCAGAGGAAAATGTGCATGGTTGCCACCCATGTGATTACCCGGTATTCATTGTGCTTGGGTTGCTTAATTTGGGACGTTAGTTCGGTCAGGCTGTAGATTAGAAAGTAGGGCGACCTGGGTTAAAGGGACACTCCCACCAAAAAATGAAAAGGGTTTATTTTTATTTTGGATTGTTGATTTCTGATACATCTTTTGTTTTTATGTGAGTTTATTTTATGAAATATTTTGCTAAACAAGTGTGACTGGGCGCTGCCATTTTGTGAAATATAGTGTTTTTTGGGTCCCACCCCGCAGAGACTTCACAGCACTAATATTTCACTTTAGGGCTGGGGATACAGAATGCAGTCTATAAGTCAGAATTCTGATCATAGACTTGCATAGAATGGGAGGGTAATGTAACTATTAAATCGCAAGGGACTCGCAGAGATATGATCCTGTTTGATCAGGTCAATCTCTTCTCTTTGTGTTGTATACAGCCACCTAGTCCTGCCCGCTAGTGATGCACAGGAGCCAGTAAGAGAGTGTGTCTTATAAAATCATCATGCAGGCTCTGGCCACAGTTGTAATGTTAGACTTTCTGGAAGATTTTGGAGAATGTTCTCAAAATGGATGTTACATCTTATGTAAGTGGTATAGTGTACGTTTAAGCATTTGCAAATAATGGAAAATGTTCTGGACAATGGGGTTATGTATAAATGTGTTTCCAAATAGTGCAGTTGTGCCATAATTATTGTCTCGATGCTATGTGTGTTTACCTAGTTTATATTTTATTTCTTCCCCTGTCTCCACTAAGAACGATATAGATGTCGGACCGCAATGTAGTTTGTGTTGAGCAGACATGCTGGTTGGTCACAATGAACCATACATTTTGGAAGTGTTGTGGGCCTCTAGCCAGATTTGTTACACATGACTGATTTAACTAAATTACTCTGATGAAAATAGATGGGAAGGGTTTATTCAGGAGGTCTTTAAACAAAACTTTGTTTTATATTTGTTTTATGTGTTTCCATGCAAACGCCTTTTTTTTTTTTTTTTTTTTGCTGGTTGTTATTTTTTTTTATTTTATTTTTTTAGATTTCTTTATTGCACCACAATTTTCCACCAACTACAGTGTAGTAGAAACATGTATACAACATACATGTAATTAAAGTGAGACTAAAATGAAGCATTTTTGATCTTTTTTGCCAACATTTTTAAATCTCATTCAAACCACTTTATTAATAATACACAAGTACAAATGCAAAATGAATCATGGTTACAGTTAGAAATTGCATTATTATTTGCATATAACCCCCTATTGTTCCTGTATAGAAGTATTTACTAAAGTAGTTGTGGGTGGTCATTTTAAACTTTTTTTTAAAAACTTGTAAAATACCCTTAGCCAGAGCTCGACAAATTAGACCTGGCTATTGTTATCTCTGCATAGCGGACCTCGCTGCGGGGTTAATTTTTAGTTTTTTCCTAGTGGAGGGTGAGGGAGCAGTGTGTGTGCAGCCTGCACAGACTTCCTGCTACACCTCTTTAAGCACCGTGCTTTAGTGTCTGAGCCCTGGGTGTCACATGACATCCAATGCTCAGCAGGAACATGAAAATGGTCTCTGCCTGTTTGAGACGCACAGACCAGGCAGGAACAGAAATGAGCCCCCTTTCCCTGCAATGACTTAACCCCTTAGTGACAAGAACTTTTTACCTTGACTTTCCCTTGGTGACAATGCCTGTTTTGACATTTCTGGGGTGTTTGTGTTTAGCTGTAATTTTCTTCTCTCTCACATACTGTACCCACACAACTTTTATGTTGGTTTTATTGTCATAAGAAGGGCTTTCATTAGATACCATTATGTTCATCATATCTTATAATTTATTACAAAAAAAATCATAAAATATGAGAAAAAAACACTTTTTCTAACTTTGACCTAAAATATAATTTACACAAATACAATCATTAAAAAAAGACCCCGTCTAAATAGTTTCTATTTCTATTTCTGTTGTCCCGTGTTCAGAAATATGCATGTTTCCATATTTTTTGTTATTTTTTTGCGAGTTATGGGGCAAAAACCAAAAAAGTGTTTTTTGTTTTTTTTCCTATATTGAACTTTTGACCCCAACCCGAACCCTAAATTTAACCACAACTCTAACCCTTATGCTATCCCTTTTATAATTTTTAGTTTTAATTTAATTTTAACCCTATCCCTTATGCTAAAAATTATTTAATTTTAACCCTATAGTTTAATCTAACACAATACTAGTTTTAAGCTAATTTAAATCTTTTATTTTTTTTATTTTTTTTAATATTGAACTACTGCTTGGTTGCCTCTAGGGGCAGTCAAGCAGCATATTCAGAGCGACGGAAGTGAATTTACTTTCACTTCCGAAGCTCAGACCACCAGAGGGCATAGCCATATTGACGGGGCATGCTGCTCCGTCAATGGCTCCCACGATCGCTCAGTAGGGCGATAGTGGGTGCCCCAGATTGGAAATTTCGTTTGATTTACCGCAGGACGTGCCAGGCACGTTCATTGTTGGGAACAGAGTTCCCGGCAGGACATGCCTGACACGTCCATTGTTTGCGAAGGTGTTAAAGCAGCAGTGAGGGAGGACACATTTGAAATACTTTTTTTTTTTTTTTTTGTTCTCTTAAAAAAAAAAAAAAAACCTGCTGTTGATGTGACAGTGTATATTAACAGTTTTTGGAGTCAGACAATGGTGTGTGTGTGTATATGTATATGTATATATATATATATATATATATATATATATATATATATATATATGACATACATACACCCACCCCCAGTTTATGTTTGTGACATGACTAACTGCTTCTAGACTTTTCACCCTATGTACTTGGTAAGCCTTTGAAATGAGTTCTCTTACTAGGAATTTGTCCATAATTCCATGTTTGTGCTCAGGCTGCACTTTCAACAGTCAATACACTATTTTCCAGTTCTGATAATGTGTTCTCTCCAGTATTTAAATTACCCTTGTCCTAAAGTGACATTAAAGCTGCTGGCGCTGGCATTGATCTTTTGATGTTGATCCCAGCTGTTTTTGCTACCACTGTGTAGATAAATTAAATTAACATTGTTCAGCCTTCATGCTGCTAACCCAGGAAGATCATTCCTTTTTGTTACCTGAGCTTTAGCCTTCTAGACTGATTTCACAAACAACTTCAATCTAAAGGTCAGCTTCTCAACACTCTTTGGTGCTGCATAATATAAGTGTTGAAAGGGAAATTATCACATTGATGTATTTGTGTATCACTGACATATTGCTGTATAACATCCTTTTCCCCCCTAAAATATACAATTTAATTTAGGGGTAACCAATATTGTTGTATCTAAACCTTGTCAGACATTTGGTGCAGCTGACCAGGCCAAGGGGATAAAATTGGAGATCTTCCTTTTTGAGCATATTCTTGGTAACTCTTAAGAGACAGTAACTCTCCCAAAACATTTCCCTTGAATTAACTGACTCAAGAAACTGAATGTGATTAGTATGTAACATACTATGCTTGGACTGAAAGTTGCTGGTGCTCTGTATGCTTGAGCACATTCTGTTTTTTTTTTTTTTTTTACAATAAGAAGGCATACATATACTCTTAAGATTATGCTTTTTTTTTTCCAAGGATGTAGTAAAAGGTCATTTTAGTTTTATTTTTTGACGCATGTGGTGAGGAAGGTTTCTTTACTTTACTTTTTGAAAGTTTACTTACATACTTGCATGCTCAAACGTGAAGATTTTGCATGTTTGAGTATGAATAAATAGGGATGCAAATATTAACTCGGTTTCATTTGAAACCAATTGTGCTTGACCGGTGCTTCCGCTTTGAAAATGGTTTGAGGCACCACTGGCTTTTCAGATCCACAATTATGGATCTGTGCATCCCACAAAGACCTGTGGTGATGTCCTGTGCACCTTTGATATCAAGCATGTTTATCATTTTATAATATACCTAGCAGCACTCTGTGTCTTCTATTTCGATTACCTTTTGGTTGGATTGTGTGTGACATAACCGAATGGAGATGGAGCCTGGCAGCCTTGCACACAGTGCAGCTATTTTATACTCGCCCACTAGCAGACTAATATCCCTGCTGGGAGGGATCAAAAATCATATTTTTACTAGTGTTGAGTGAACCCGAACCGCACTGTTCGGGTTCGTACCAAACATTACGGTGTTCGGACCCCGGACCCGAACACAGACATTTCACTGTATGTCCGTGTTGGGGTTCGGCTATAAACCGAAAGTCTCTAAACCGAAAGACATTCAGTTTATAGACTTTCGGTTTATAGAATAGCATTACATGTATTCTATAAACCAAAAGTCTATAAACTGAAAGACTTTCGGCTTATAGAATACATGTAATTCTATTGGCTTTCTATAAACCGAAAGTCTATAAACCGAATGTCTGGTTTATAGACTTTCGGCTTATAGAATACATGTAATACTATTGGCTTTCTATAAACCGAACTAGAGTCCCCATTCATAAGAATTTCTTATGAATGGGGGGGACTCTATTTCGGTTTATAGAAAGCCAATAGTATTACATGTATACTATAAGCCGAACGTCGGGTCCCCATTGACTTCAATGGGGTTCAGGGTCAAGTTCCACCCCGAACCCGGACTTTTTTTCCGAAGTTTGGCCGAACCCAAACATCCAGGTGTCCGCTCCACACTAATTTTTACATTTAGGGAAACCTCCAACATTTATTTGAATGAATTACAATCTGTTGGACAGTATAGTTGTTCTAGGACTATGGTTTTGGAATCGGATTGTTGAAAGAATACATGTTTTATGTACTTTGAAGGTGGAAATGGGCAGGTTGGCTACCGAGAGCCTCTTTTATTTATTTATTTATTTATTTATTTTTATTTTCAGCCAGCTGGTAAGAGTTGCACGATGGAGAGAAACAGAGAGCAGAACACTCCTGTCACAGGAAAAGATTATCCTTGAATAAAAATAGACTAGTTTGCAGAGCTGCAAGGTTATATAAGGGTTTCCAGATTATTAAATTGTTTGGTGCTTGAGATTAACTCTTTAGAAGGCGAGTGTTTTTGGAGCAATGATTTACAGGGACTGAAAACGAATATATATATAAGGTTACTTTGGTATTTTTTTTATAGTGACAAATGATTGCAAAACACATTTTTCATTTAGCATGGATTTTATGTATATTAACACTGCTATGAGAATTCACAAACTATTGCATTGCAGTTATAGGGATAGTTTGCTAGCCATGGTTGTAAAACTGGAGCCACATTCTTTATGGAGGCTTGTCAAATACCCTTTTCTACTTTATCTGAATATACATTCTCCATCACAATTACTCTGTTTAGTAATTTTATTCTGTTTAGTAAAACATGTCTAGAGAAAAAGTTATTTGGCTGGCCAGCGATTGCCCTGAGCGACCTTTTTGGGACCATATTCTCATTACAATGTGTATGTTATTTAACAAGTTTGGTACATTACATGGTGAAACAAGCATTTATTGCAACATTTACACTGAGAGAATATTATATATATATATATATATATATATATATATATATATATATATATATATATAAATTGTGACTGTAGTTATTTTAGACTTTTATGGTGCTTCTTGGGTGTAAATTCTATCATTCAATTATTGAAGATAATGCTAGGTTGCTCTAAGCACTTGCATGTGGCCATGGAATACGCTTATCCAATGCTTGACAAATCCTCGGAACCAGTGAGTTTTGCCTAAATGTGTGGAAGGCACATTTATTTTATATGTTTAACTGTATCGTATATGCTTCCTAAGACATACTTCCTGGTGAATTACCTTTTAAACAAATCACGTGGTACTATAGGTATATTTAAATATTTTATCACCTTTATCACAGTGCCTCTGTTGTTTTTCTAGGTATTATTCTTGTGAGATAACTCTCATTGCTTTTTTTCTTTATCATTTGTTGAATATTTTGCCCGGTGAATGATACATAATCTGGTACTGGGGTCATGGAAAACCAACATAACTTGTTTTGACTGTGAATTGCTGAAGCTCCATGGTTACGTCTCCATGACCCCTGCACCAAAGGCAGTTTGTGCACCTGGGAATCCTATATATAGGCGCATAATGCAGATCCTCACAATGGGAAAGAAGTCTTTTGTAAAAAAAATAAAGGTTCTTATCTGAAAACGCAGATAGAATTGTCTGTTTTCATAGCATTTTACATGGAAATCCGGACACTTGCTCACTGATAGCAGCCTCCACATTTAGGTTAGTTGTCAGAATGTGGAACCCATGCTCAATTTTATAGATATTGAGTAAATATTTTGTATATTACTATCCTTTTTTAAAACACGTTTTAGCCAATATAATTCCTTCCCATACAGAATGGCTTTTTTTTTTTTTTTTTTACAAATAGTGTTTGTGTGACCATAGAGAGTAGAACAAGAACTGGAACCAAATTCTCAGCACATCTAAAAAGATATTTTAATTGCTTACCCAGAAAACTCTACCACATGTATTGAACAATGACTGAATGCGTTGTAGGTGATTTGGTTTGCTGAGCTAAGAATAGTGATTTTTCTAGCTTTGAATTCAGTGTTAATGGACTGTATTCAGAAAAGTAAGCACAGCACTGCCCTTTTTGTTTTATGAGTTGCTTATCTCCAGGTGTTGAACTGTAACTCTTGTTTTTATTATTCAGACAAATAAAAAATAAAGAAAATCATGTGTTTTTGTTGAGCTATAACTTCCTTAGGGCTAAATGACCAAATTCCTTTTTTTGCTTTCTATGGTGTTGCTTAATTGCACAGTACGCCATTAAGGCATGCTAGCTATACATGAAAGTCCATAGATTTTAATGCATTAATACATTCACATAATTACAATCAGGGGTTGTGCTGAATGAGAGTTACAGGGACTCGTGTAAATGGATCCCTAGATGAGAGCAGATTAAATCCAGAGCTTTTGTATTTATATATTTTTAATTTTTAAAAAGCCCCTGTGTCTTTATTAGATTAGTTTGCCCAACAATAATGTATTTGAACAGGTTGGGGAAAACCTATTGTGTCCTTTGCATACCAGAAAGAGTCTTTACGGCCCACAACTGGTTTAAATGGAAATCTAGTTTATGCCTGTGAATTACCTTAGCAATTTGTATATTGTATGGTTGTAAATACTTCTTGGAGTGGAGCTGCTTGGAAAACATTGGAGATTATCTTTTTATTTGTTTGCACGTCACTTTTTGATTGAAGCAGGCATGTTTATGTACATATATTGGCAATCCTAATATTGCAGCATTGAGATTTTTCAGTGTTCTAGTACAGGATGGTCCAATGTATGACCTGTGTGCCAAATACAGCCAATCTGAATGTATACACATTTCATTAGCCCTCTAAATGCAGTATGCAGCTTTTGTTTGAATACATTTAGTTGAAACTGTTTTACACTGCTTTTGTTTATTACTTCTTCATTGGAACTAGTATTAACAGTTTTGTCATGCACCTATACCACTGTAGACGGTGCCAAATGATATGAGTAGGAGAGCTGTGTTGCAGTTTTTCACACAGTAAAGGAACAGTCAGTTGAAAAATGTAGCTAGCTTAACAGGTTATTACCGTACATCTCAGCAAGTACAGTGTGTTTCAGTTTCACAAATTGCAAATAACATTACAGGGTATTGTGGTCCAAATCAAAGCCCACAGGCCATGTATGACCCCCAATGGTTTTTTTTTTTCCACAGCCCCCTTCCTACCATAAAAGGTTGTAGGTTCTATTGTGTTACATTGTTAATTTAAAGCCTAAGCTTTTCAAAAGTATGCCGCCCTCCACATTGAAACATTGAACAACAATGCTACAGGGTAACATTTCAGACCACTGATAAGAAAATGGGGGAGCCGGCTTTCTTGTGGTAGGCTTTCTTGTGGTAACCGTTTGCATGATTTAATCATTGTGTCTTTTGTGGTTTTGCAGAGGGAGGGTCAATTTTAAATGCTCGGGGGAGAAGAGGGGGTTAAACCCTGCAGTTAATTTGAATGTCATCACACAGCTGCAGTCTTTACATACGGTTTAATTTGTTAATGAAATAACCCCCACAGGACATGGGTTACTAATTTCCAAGGGTCAGATTAATCACTCTGCAAGAGGTGTACTTGTTCTGCTGCCTACACATGGCACCAGTTGGCTGCAGTGATATTTTGAACTTTTTTTAATTTTTTATATGGACTAAGCTTTTTTAAATGAGCACTCATATTTTCCTATGGATATTAAATGGAGACGAGACATTTTTTTAAAAAAGGTTTCTTTTGTTATGATTTTTTTTAAACACTGCTCGTTACTTTATTTCTCCTGGATAGGATTTATATTTATAGGATATAATCGACTCCTAGTTGTCTTGGTGTCGTCAAAATGGTGTCAAAACGCTTTGTTTAGTACTGTGACTTGACAGCTTACATTTTTGTGATAAGATCAGAATGTGAATAATGTTAAGTGCAAAACCAGAAATAAGTTGAATATGATTGTGTTACACTGGCATGTTTCTTCTGTGGTGACTTTCTGCTGGATTTCTTGCACCAGGTTGAATCTTTGCCAACCCCACACTTTACTGCATAAATTACGCATGAATATTTTTTTAGACCACCTTCTGTTCTCCTGGGGTGCTGCAGTCCTATGACTTCATAACAAAGAACCTAGTAGTGTAGCATTAAGGTGTTTGCTTTGCCCTAAATCCTAAGCAAATAAGGCAATTCCAAGCTGGTGTAGGGATCCTGACAGGAAATTGTGATGTCTCCATAAATGTCATTGGCCCTATCAAACTGGTTTATTGCACCAGCGGTCCATGGACCAATTTAAGTTATTTTGATACTGAGCTGAACTTTATCGGAACTTCTTAATAATCGCTATTAAAGCATTAGATTTTTACTTTGTATGTATTTTTGTGTTTGTATCTTTTATAGTGAGCATATATCATTCCAATCTTGCTTTTCTAATTTTTCTTTTAAATCTATACTTGTAAAATTGCTGAAAACCTATTTCAGTAATTTACAGTTCAACTAATCATCTAAAAACATGCAAGCAGACAAAAGGTTAAAAAGATTATAATTCACTTATGGTATCCCACACTTTGCTACAGAGTCGCAAAAGTGCCACTAGATTTTAGATTTAACTTTAGACTCTTTAATAGTATCGGTTGATTTACACTGAATGGAGTATGGGGGTAAAATAACATTTAGTTTAAAAGGTCCTTTTGTTCTGGACCTGGATCCTATATGCTTCAAACATAGGCTTTTTTGGGTAACCAACTCATCCTGAATAGTAGTGATACTTTGTTTTAGGCCTGACATTGGTTGCTAACTGGATCCCCTCTATTGATTTGGACACAGCTGCAGCTGATTACCTGTTGGCGGTGTGATACCAGCTTGTTTGCAACCATGCCTGGTGCTGAGGGAAAAACGGTTATTAATGTACAGGCCTCTTCTCCCCTGGAACTTAGCCCATGTCTGGATAACCTTTGCTTCTACTAATGAAACAAACCTTATTTCTGAAAGTTTGTAATGGCTGTGTTAGGGAACTAAATACAGTGTATAAAATATTATACCTGTGGGACTGTGCCCTTTTCACCATACTGATTTACTTCTTGGAACTGGCTACATTGTCTTCTATCCTATTTAACAAGCACAACAAATTCTATAGAGCTCAGTAGTTGGGAGAACAATTACTTGTAATGTCATGCACAATATAAACAGTAGGATTCCCAAGATTTTGAGCTGTTTTCAATAAATTATTTTTCAAGAATATATTTTGTGCTTCTTGGATTTCCTGCTTTCTCCAGCGATAATCAACACAATGGGTGTTGGGATTTAATGTGCCATATCGGGTTCTAACAAGTGATGTATAGAGTTCATTACTGGGGAGCATGGATCCAGAACATTAATGTGTTAGCTGTATCACAGTAGTGAACTGAATTTGAGTTGGCAGATTTGCGTTACAAATAAAACCTGAAAAAACTTGGAAAGATGTGTGATGTAGTTTATTCAATTTGAAAGTGTAATCAAAAAGCAGGAAATTGTGACTTCATTCTTGTAGAGGTGGTAAATGTTAAACCTCTAACAAAATTGAGTAAAACAAACAAGCAAAAGTCTGTGAATTATTTTTGGCCAAACTGACAATGTTTCATGGAGTGTAGACCTGCTTGCATTGGTTGGTACTCCTTTCCCAAAATTACATTCGTTGTTTTGTGCATGTTTTTTTATGGAAAAGGAAAAGTTTATTTCTTTTTTGTTGCTTAGCCTCATCCTCCCCTTCCCCTTGTCATCACTATCACACAATATAGAGAAAAGGCAGAAAAAAACAATCTTACTTCTAAATAAAGTCCCACCTCTATAGGTGGTCTGGTTATCCTGCCCTACCTCAGATAACTTGCAGCCTTCCTTCTCCTTTTTCCCACTAGGTACCATGGTTTGGTTTATTTTCCCAGGTATAAGTATAGGCCTTTACTAATATGTGGGGTTGATTTCAGACCACTGCAATAAAGCGAGTCACACACACATTTGGGTTTCTCACTGTAAATAAAAGCTATGTTTACACTGCTCTGTGTAGTAACATTATTCCCCCCTAATATTGCTTGCTTAAAGTAATTATAGTTTCATATTCGTTTCTTTGTAATAACACTGACTACCTGTAGGGGAGGGGACTTCATATCGTAGTCTGATTGTTTCCTGCCCTATACCAGGATAGAGGAGCTTTATCTCTAGTGTGTGCTACAGGTGATCTAAACAGAAAATAAATTTCCAGGTAGGAACGTTGGCATGTTTTTAGTAGCTGCTTAATCAAGACGACATTGAAAGTGTACCTTGTCAATCAGGGGTGGAATCCTGCGGCCCCTTCAGCTGCTGATGTACTAGATCTCCTCTAAAGCTCTTTTAGCTAACGGGCTGGAAGAGGAGTATGAGAAAGGTAGGGCTGCAACAACTGGAGAATTGCAGGTTATCCACCGCTAGGGTTGCCACCTTTTCTACCAAAAAATACTGGCCTTGCTGGTGCCCCCATAGGCTTAACACTGGCATTAAGCCAATTTTTTTACCACCCTGTCGGTAAAATACCGGCTGGGTGGCAACCCTATCCACCGCTGTAGTAAAAAGTGCACAATTTAGGACTGGTTAGATGGCACACAAATTGTAGTAATTTCAACGTTGTTAAAAATGCTAACTGATACCTTGGGGTACTGGGTTTTCCTGCCTGTTTTGTGAAATGTATGTACTTTAGTGTCCAGTTGGGAGCAGTGTGTTGTTTTTTTTGTTCAGCACTGGTATGTGTTCCCCCCCACCCACCCCCCATTTTTTTTTTTTAGTTATTTTGTTCATTTTTCACTTTGCCATAAAAGCAGAATCTTATTAACGTGTGTATTGAATTTCTTAAAATTTTGCAAGCAAACAATACAGACTTGCACAAAGTATTGTTGTTTGAGCTGTTAGGATTTTGACCATTGGGGTGTATGGATATGTTTGGATTTTAAGGCATGGAAAAAATAGTTGGTCTCCTATCTTTTGTGTAAAAATAAGTTTGTAATTGGCATAATAAAGGGGCCATTTCAGACAATTCACACTGCACTTATTTATTCCACTTGGTTGAATGAGCAGCTACAACACAAAGTAATGTGACCTAGTTCTATTTTTCACATTGATCCTATATAGAGCTGTTCTAGTCCAAAGATTTCGTTTGTGTGCATATTTCCATTTTTAGAAACCATCATTGCTTGGAGAGTGACTTAGCGAGCATACATTTCAGGACAAGGCAAAATGTCATCCCCTAGGAGGTCAGAAGCAGTATAAATTCTTTCATGCCCCTAGGGGTCTTCCGGTTGGAAAAGTAAACATAAACTCTTTCATGCTGGGCGATTTTTGTTTTGTAGAGTTTGGATGTCTTGCCCAGACTGCAATCTTCCACCCCTTTTAATTTGCAGCTAAGCCGCAAACGTAAAAAGACATTGTATTCAGCCTTCTTTATTGTAGTTACAATCGACTTGCAGCAAGGCTTTGTGTGACAAAAGGCCATGCAGTTTGAGCAAGAATAGTGATATTTTCCCTTCCTTATTAATTCAACTGCTATTTACATGCCTCCCCCACCAACCTGGTTGTGAAATTGTAGCTGAAAGGACAACTGTTGGCAAAAAATAAGTACTGTTTAACTGAAAGTTTGCATAAAGTGTAGGCATTTTAAAAACAATACAAATAAAGTACTTAACTGAGCTTTCTGGGCCTGTATAGCTCTATCAGGGGGCTGACATTTTGTTCAGAATCTTGGGTCAGAGGAAAAATGATCTGATCCAAGAAGTCTGCCACCTAATATAGCTATACAAGCAAAGATGGCTTAATAAGTTGCTGTATTTGTATTCTTTCATTAAAGCATTTCTATTTAAAATGCCTATGCTTGATGCATACTTTCAGTTAAATATAACTTTTTTGCTGACAAATTTATAATTATTATGTTTGTGAATGCAATTAAAGTTTACTTAATGGAGGTATTGTTTTTGTCCTGTGTTTCAGGTATGGCATCACAGCTGCAGGTGTTCTCCCCTCCTTCAGTATCGTCCAGTGCCTTCTGCAGTGCAAAGAAACTGAAAGTTGAGCCTTCTGGCTGGGATGTTACGGGACAGAGTAATAACAAGTATTACGTGCACAGCAAAAACATCCCAGTCACTCAAGGACACGCTGGAAGTTCATCTCACCCGGTACCGAGCTTTGGTCTACCTTCCTATGAACCCAATCTCCTGATCCCAGCCACTGCGGCAGAGCACATTGTGGTGACAGCGGCAGACAGCACAGGAAGTGGACCCACCAGCTCCTTTCAGAGCAGCCAGATTCTAAATCACAGAAGCAACGTTTCTTTACTGGAAACTTATCAAAAATGCTCACTGAAAAGAAAAGGTGAGGTGGACAGCAACGGTAGCGTGCAAATTATTGATGAACGGCCACCTCTGATGCTCCAAAACAGAACCGCGGTGGGTGCTGCTGCCACGACCACCACTGTATCCACTAAAAGCAGCAGTTCGAATGGAGAGGGAGACTATCAACTTGTCCAACATGAAATCTTGTGTTCTATGACCAACAGCTATGAGGTCCTGGAGTTCTTGGGCAGAGGGACATTCGGTCAGGTGGCAAAATGTTGGAAACGTAGCACCAAGGAAATTGTAGCAATTAAGATTTTAAAGAATCATCCCTCTTATGCCAGGCAAGGGCAGATCGAGGTGAGCATCCTCTCTCGTCTAAGCAGTGAGAATGCAGATGAATACAACTTTGTGCGATCGTACGAGTGCTTCCAGCACAAGAACCACACTTGCCTTGTTTTTGAAATGCTGGAACAGAACCTATACGACTTCCTGAAGCAGAACAAGTTTAGTCCTCTGCCTCTTAAATACATTCGGCCTATACTGCAGCAGGTTGCCACAGCACTAATGAAATTAAAAAGCTTAGGATTGATTCATGCTGATCTAAAGCCAGAGAACATCATGCTTGTGGACCCAGTGCGTCAGCCATATAGAGTGAAGGTGATCGATTTTGGATCTGCTAGTCATGTGTCAAAAGCAGTATGTTCAACGTACTTGCAGTCACGTTATTACAGGTAAGAAAGGTTTTATGCTTAGCCCTTTTTATACTGCAACTATTCCTTTCAAGCTTAAAAGAGAAGTCTCCTGGGAAAATCTTTGCATTGAAGGCGCATATGTGGCTCTCCAACTGTTGCCAAGGTAGGCCCTCTGCTCTCTCATCACCATTTTGTTTCTCTCAGCATAATTTTAGTTATAGTTCAGCACCAGCTAGAGGCCTGCATATTGCGTGGCCCTTGGATAAGGCATTGCTCGACAAACCCCGGCTTCCAGGTCATCATGGTGACCAGGAAATTAGACCTGGCGCTGGGTGCTGTTAATCACAGGGAACCCTTGCTGCTGCCATCCGTTTTTTCTTCCAGCGCAGTGCGAAAGGGGAAAGTCCGCGTGGGTCGCACAGACTGTAAGTTCTGCCCCCTCACGCAGTGCGCTCTAGTGCCAGGTGTCACGTGACAACCCGGCACTCAGCAGGAAGCTGAATGAAGATCTGGCTGCAGCAGAAATGGCCCCCTCTACCTTGCAGTGAGGTAAAGCAGCTGGGAGGGAGGACACTGTAAGAAATTAAATTTTTCTTTAAAAAAAAAATGCTGGTGTGTGTATGTAACTGGCTGTGTATGTGATATGTGTGTGTGTATGTAACTGGCTGTGTATGTGGTGTGCGTGTGTTTAGATTTAGATTAGATTGTGTCAAGCCCTGGCATAAGGTAATCTTGCTTTTATGAAGTAGTTTATTGTGTATGGCATGTTTTAATAAACTAAATCCAATTTGCATTTTATACACGCAAAGTTATTTAAAATAGTTTAGATAATTCCTTTGAAAGCATTTGTTTGTTTATATTCCAAATAGGACATTTAATCGTTGGTATGAATAACTTGTGTCTGTATCAACATTATGCAAAGAAGCCCATTTTAACTGCATCTTTTTATTTCCATGGGCGCACACTAGTTTACATTCAGAAACAATTTGACAGAGTGTTAATGTATGACCAGTGCTCGCCAGTATTCCATCCCTGATTAACAGTCAATTCATAATTCTGTCAGGCACATTTGCTTGAAGCTTGGAGGGGAATGCAAATAGAGGGATCATTCTGTATTTGGTATTATGCAAATATAAGTGTTTTTTTTTTTTTTTTTCTGCCTCGTCTGTAGTACAGAAAATATAAATGTGCTGTAAGCTTGTCACAGGCCACATTAGTATACCTAGGTAGTATGAAGCATACTAAACTGGTCTGTGCTTGCTGCAAGTACTGTGTAATTGACAAGCTGGAGTATACAAAAAATTGCTATGATTACCACACACACATAGTGCAGATGGCGTGTATAGAGATTTTTTTAATGAAAGAATACAAATAATGTACTTTATTGAGCTCTCTTTGCTTCATATAGCTCTTACAGGGGGCAGAAATTTTGTACAGAATCTTGGGTAAGATCCGCCCCAAGATTCTAAACAACATGACTTCCCCCGTTAGAGCCTTATGAAACAAAGAGAGCTCAGTAAAGTACATTATTTGTATTCTTTCATTAAAACATTTATGTGTAAAATGCCTACGCTTGGTGCAATCTTTGACTTAAACACAAGTTAATTTGTTGATAAAGTTGTCCTTTAAAGGACTCTCTCATTACAGCAAGTGCCTAGCCTTTTCTTAAGTTAATCATTTAACCCCTTAGTGACAAGACATTTTCACCTTGACTTTCTCTTGGTGACAATGGCTGTTTTGACATTTCTAGGGTGTTTGTGTTTAGCTGTAATTTTTTTCTTTCTCACATACAGTACCCATACAAATTATATGTTGTTTTTATCGTCATAAGAAGGGCTTTCATTAGATACCATTATGTTCATCATATCTTATAATTTACTACAAAAAAAATCATAAAATATGATGAAAAATTAAAAAAAAAACACTTTTTCTAACTTTGACCTAAAATATAATTTACACAAATAAAATCATAAAAAAAGACCCCATCTAAATAGTTTCTAAATGTTCTCCCGAGTTCAAAAATATGCATGTTTCCATATTTTTCTGTATTTTTTTGCGAGTTATGGGGCAAAAACCAAAAATAGTGTTTTTTGTTTTTTTCCTATATTGATCTTTTGACCCCAACCCGAACCCAAAATTTAACCCTAACACTAAATTTAACCCCAACTCTAATCCTTATTATATCCATTAATATTTTTTAACTTTAATTTAATTTTAACCCTATCCCTTATGCTAAAAAATATTTAATTTTAACCCTATAGGCTAATATAGCTAAATAACCTGTTTTTAATTAATTAAATATGTATTTTAAATATTTTCCATTGCAATGCTACTAAACTACCACTAGGGGCAGTCAAGTAGCATATTCAGAGCGACGGAAGTGAAGTTACTTTCACTTCCGAAGCTCAGACCGGCAGAGGGCTTAGCCATATTGACGGAGCAGCATGCTCTGTCAATATGGCTCCCCACGATCGCTCCGTGGGGCGATCGTGGGGGTCCCAAAATAGAAATTTCGGTGCTGGCTATTGCCTCGATGTCGAGGCAATAGACCAGCACTGTTAAAGCGGTTTTTATTTTGTGCGATTGTTCCTTACAAGGTTCCAATACAGGGATTGATAAACCTCAGAGAGCTATGTTACTGCTTGCATTAACCACTTTTCTATTGAATTATTTAAAATAAAACTCTATATGTGTTCTTCGTACAGACACTCTGTATATGAATCTGTAATTTATCGTATGAACCTTCCAAGGTTAATAAAAAGATTCTTTAAAAAATAAATCAACTCTATAAAGACTTGACAGACTCAGGGTTATAGTGAAGCAGATAGATGAGGTGATGATTATTCAATCAGCAGTGTGAAAAGATGACAATGCACCTGATCTGCGTTTCCACAATGTCACTGGATGTTGACATCAGTCTTGGTTACCATGGCTCCCATATGAAGAGTTTCCCTGGACAGTTAATTTAATTCTAACTGAGTCAATAATTATCCCTGTTAACGAGTTACGTATTTTCTGATTGAGGCACAACATGGCTGCATCCTCTGTATTATTGCTATTATAGTGTATCATGATGACAAACAGAATAGCAATCCAAATTGCAGGGCCATAAATGAAGTCGTCCAAACCCCCCCCCCCACCCATTTTATTTTGTTTTCTCTGTTAGCCATTGGCAAGCTGATGGCTTAAATTATAAAAACAAGTATGGCTGCGCAGTGGCACACATCCATAATGGAAAAAGTGTGAAATTCCTATAATTCTTCACCTGACCAGAGGAATTGAACCATGATATTTGCATATAGGGCCCACTCAGCACAACAAATTATTTTATGTCACTGTTTTACAAGATATAAATTGTTGGGAAATGCTTCATGGAGCTTAACATTTCATACTATCAGGACAAGACCGCATGCTTTTAAACATCTGACCTTCTAGTTTAAGACTAAAATCAGAAAGTATTTGATTACAGAGAGGGAGGTGGATGTATGGAAAAGTCTACCTGTCAAAATGGTAACGGTTAAAAGAATGCCTGAGTGTGTGGGATAAGTATGTATATCCTGAAGAGAATCTTACTGCAGGTAGAAATATAGATGGGCTGAATAGTACTTATATGCTGACACACTTTATGTTGCTATTTTATAAGTAGCATGACACCTTCAAGTAAAAATAAAATTTAATCCTACATGTTTGCAGGAACTTTTTGTCAGCAAATATGTAGATTAAATTGCATGCCTTACAATGCACTCATTTTCTTAATGGCGAGTACACTAATCCCAGTGGACACTCTGCAATTGTGCACACAAGACCAACATATTCTGCAGCTACAATGCACTTTGTATTTTTCTTCTTTTTATGGTGAGTAGTTTTATTTTTGTTTAATCAATGTTTGTGTGTGCATATATATACATATGCATGTACATACACTTAGATAATCATGCAAATAAGTAACGAGTGGTTAAACCTCCCTGATTTTGCAGAATTTGTTTTAAATGACCTACTTCCAATCAATCTCACCACACCTATACATTTGGATCCTCAATTAAACCGATAAAAGTCCCTTTGCATTGTTATATAATGCAAGGGTGTGTGTGTGTGATATATGGTTTGCATGCATAAGCTTTTTGCTCACATGGGAACAAAGAAGGCTTTTTAACTATTTGACTGCCAAAGATGAGCAGAATGATTTGCTGGATTCACTGACATGCAAATTGAACATCACAGAACTGTTGTATTAAACCAGACAGACCCACAATATATTTGTAGCGATGTTCAAAGATAGTCAACCCCATTTGTTTTTTAAATTATTTCTATTCACTCTGCAGTCTGATGTGTAGTATTTTTGAGACACTATAATAGGGGTCTCTTTCCTCTTTAACATTGATTCCTTGCACTGCCTAAATGGCTAATGCCTTTTTATGGATTTTTGGGGTTTATATCTACCTAACCACCTTGTGTTTCCTTGGTTATTCTATGTTGAGAGTTTAAGTGCAGATATAGTTGTGCAGGTTTAGTATACCTCATCTAAAATGCTTGGAACCAGGAGTATTTCAGATAAATGATCATTTTCACCAATAAGAGTTTAGTATTGATCGATTATGATGTGAGGCATGGTTGGGAACCTGCTGTCGGAGCGTCAGGCATGCACACGTGCCATTGTATTGCCATTTGTGGTTGTGCTTGCATGGGTCAATCTGGGCATGCATGGAAAAGCTATATTGGAGCTTAGGGCTGAGTGCTGAATAAACATTGTGCACTTGCAGTTTGACAGGTGTGGAATTTGCAACTTTTGGTCAGATACGAAAAAATATTTGGATAACAGATTTTCAGATAAGTGATACTCAACCTGTACTTTAGCATTTAGCAGTCACAAAGCATTAACCAGAATCCTTCTCCTGTGAGGGAAAAACAGGTCTACTGACCTGTGTCTGTAAATATTTTCCAATTCTCTGTTGATGCTAAGAAGATAATTGTCATACTAGATGGCTTTTAATAATTGAAGATAATAGTTATACTTACATGCCTTTTAACAGTTGGTTCACTATGTTCAGTTCAGGTTTTTGCAACGTTTGCGATATGTTATTGCCTTTGCTTTGTGAAGAAGGAGCAAAACCACCAAACCTCACTCCACCCTGACATATTAGCTACATTTGCAAATGTCTGAATCTTTACTTTTATTTCTCTACCCTCCCATCATTGGTTGTTGCTGTATGCATGGCTGTAAATAAAATTGATGATGCTTCTCCTGTGACCTATACTCTGATATGTATCTTATTTAGGTCCTCAATTAGTCTCCAAGGAAACAAGTTAGAGAGACCTGAGCAAGATACTTTTCAATATCCATGGACACCCGGCTGTGTCAACACAGATGTTTTACTTAAGACATTAAGTCCTTGACATTTTGTTCCTCAGTGACCACATCTTTGCAGTTATAATTACTCAAGTATAAAATAAGGAAATGCATAAGCGTATTAGCGGTTATCTAAGTTAAAAAAGCACACTAAAGAGCATCTTCTGATTTTCAAGTTGCTAAATTTCTTAGAGATGTAGACTTTTTATTAGCCTTACCTTATACTAATGTTTTGGAGTGTAAAGTAAATTATTTGTGAAGGGCCATATTGTATATAATAGGCGAAGAAAACATACATATACTAGATAGCAGCATGTTTTCACATAGTGTTTGAAAAGGGTTTGTGGGCCTTGCTCTGAGGTTTACAGTATAAATAACATATTCTTTATGGCTTCCTTTTTAACCAGTTGATACTATATAAATACACTTCTTTATCTTGTGCCATATGAATTCAGTCACCAACTTAATAAACAAACATTCTTTCGGAAAGCTTATCTTTTTAAATAAACTTTCTCTGTTTAAAACGAATTCCAACAAGGGCTATGATAGAATGCAGATTTACTTCAGCAACACCAAAGCAAATAGTTATTTTAGTTATCTTATAGCCGTATCTTCTAAGCCTTTACATATATGTAGCAGAATTAGTCATTTCGATTGCGGTAAAATAGCTCCTTAAGCTTTAATATGATATAAAAAAAAATTACTTTTCCACATTGATGTATTCAGTATGGAAAATGAAATGGTTGGGTGTTGGTAAGATCCACGCGTAGTTTGGAGGTTTATAGTTAATCAATCATATATTAGTTGGTGTCCCTGTTTTAATTTGAGAAGCAAGTCAATGCATTAGAATGATGAGCCGTGTTTGTGTACTCTTGTTGTTAAAATCCACTGGTTGAACGTGCCCGGACAGAGTAATGATTTTAGCAATGATTGCATAATGTCTTGTGCGTCAAAGCTTTCCAAAGTCAAACACACTCTCCAGCTTGAGTGCTTTGATTTAATGACAGACAAGCTACTGCCGGCATTAAAACTCTCTACATTTACAAGCAACGACTTTATTTTGTATGCACTTCTCATTGTAAAATATCAATATTAAATGTAGGCCTTATTACAATGCATGAATATACTTCAAAAGGGCTACCATAAATAACCGGAAACCCACTCTTTATAAAATTTGCTTTGGCATCTGTCAGTGGCTATTTTGTTTGCATTCTACACTTCCTGATTAATTATTTAGCAGAAAAATGCTTGTTTAAAAAAAAAAAAATAATAATAATTTGCATTTTACATATGTCATAAATGTGAGCTTTAAACTCTGAACCTATTCTGTATACCAAAAAATAACATAACACTCACAGCAAATCAAATCTTATAAATGGGAAAGTGCAGAAGAACATGTAGGGAAAAATGTAAGAAACAATAATAGTGCAATATGTCAAATCTAAATGAATACAATGTGAAGTAGAAGTGCCCACAACTTAGAGTTACAGTATTTTTGTGCCAAAGGAAGCAAGTATATTATGGCCAGGCATGTGAGTGCACTTTTTTCTTTTTTTTTTACTTTGATAATCCATTTGCCTCTTAGTGAGCACTTTGATATGTTTTTACTATATAAAGATTTCCTGAGGTTTCCCATAATCCCATAATCACAATCTTGTCATGGTGCTTTATTAAACAATAAATGGCCAGCTAGTTAGTTTATTTTAAGACTGTGATATGGGATTGAAACCTGGGATTTGACTGTCTACTTTTGACTGGAAATATAAGTTAAATTGCATACGTTTTCCAACTTGGCTATGAATGGCAGGGTTTGCAATTATTTTGTCAGTTTAGTTTTAGTGACATAACATGAAAGAGTTTGTAATCCTTGTGTGTACATTTTTGTGACCAACTCCTGTACATGAAAGCTGTTTTTTGTTTGGATGGATTTCCTAGGTAAATATGTTCTGAAGTAGCTTTATGCATTGTTCTCTTACTTACCTAATGTTATCTGCATTCTGATGCATTACTGGACCATTTTACATTGTAAACTTGGTAATCTCTAGGTAAAAACTTCCATTAAGAAATGTTTGTTCAGTTACTAGTGAAATGGGATATTTGCTTTCCTTAATCTCCCTGCCATGCATACACATTCATAATTGATTGTGTAACATTTGGATTTCACCAAATAAATACTGGAAGGATACAGCACTCCACATGAAAGGTGCAGAGCCAGGCCTCCACCAGTGGCTTGAGAAAGACCCTATGGGTCAAAATGTTGCCATTACTGTGGAATAAATTCACCTCACGTTTCAAATGCTGAGCTATCTTTGTTGTTATTTAATATTTGAATTTAGGATAATTGAGTTTCTGTGGTGGCGATCACTAATAAAAACACTATTACTAACGGCTATGTAAGGGACACAAATACAATTTTGCTTAAATTGCTAACACAGCTTTTCCCTTTACCATCCTTATATACTAGGTTCTGTCAGGTGTACACACCTTTAATATGTATGTTTGTGTTTGCTTTCAATGCTGTAGTTTCCTGAGGTTTGGTAGAGTAATTAACCCTGGTGTTCACACAACATTTCCATAAACCCATGCAAAACAGGCTTTGGTATTTACATCATAATAAGGGTAGGGATACCTTTTATTAGAGTAGTCTTTTGATTTGGTTTGTTTTTCCCCCTTCCTTTTTTTATTTGACCAAATGTGTGTGTTTTACTGTTTAACAGCTGTTCTGTGTGTGCTATATCACCTTCTGCATGTCAGCTTGTGGTACATTACTCATTTTATAGACCTCAAATACAGCAGGCTAGTTACTAAAATGGAACAAGTGACTGGATACACTGACAACTGAACAGCAAAAAGGAGGGATCAACAGTGAAGTTGTGTTGGAGAGGTTTCCCAACTTGTCTATCAATGCCTGCTTTTTTCCAGTTCAGTTGTCAGTTTGCTTTAGTTTATAACTCATAGAAGTTATGAATGTTTATGCCCCCGATCATGTGTTCAGAAAATTATTCCATGTGTCTGATGGATGTCTGTCTGGAATGTCTGTCTCGCCATGCGAAAGTAATGGAACATGAGATCCATGTTTTTGCAAATAATTATCAGTAGAATGGACATAGTTAAAAATACCCTCTCTTTATTACAGGGTAGATTTAATTTTAAATAATTTTTTAAACCAGTAGTTGGGTAAGACTCTTATATAATTGAGGATTTTTAAATGTAACGACTCCTTCTTGCTGGCAGTTATAATCTTTAATATTTACAACCAGATGAAGATTTCATATTTAGAATAATCTTTCAGATTAATAAAACAGCGGATTCAGAAGTGATTTTAGTTTAATTGTTTAATCACTCCATTTGGAGAACTATTTGATATAGATAACTATCTTTAGAAAGATTTTTCCTCCAAAAACACATTATTAAAATAAATTTGTTCTAAATAAAAAATATTTTTTTTAATCCACCCTCATTTTGTATATGTAATACAAGAGAGACTGTTGTTGTCAGCCTCAGTGCTTCCCCTTAAAAAGTACATGCAATTGTATCAACCTACTATGGACAGTGAGCATTGGGCTTGTGCTTATATATTAATTAAGTGTTCCTTTAATTGTTTCAAACAAATTGCTGCTATGTACTATGTTATATCTAGTATGATTTTATTTTCTCTCCACACAATTTCCCTGAACAAAGGTTAACATGTCATCATGCTTTTACTTTGTGTGTTCAGTTTATGGAAGCTGTAAATTTGCATCTGGATTAACCACTGAACACAAGTGTTGTCTGACTTTCTTGTTAATTGGCAGCCATTTTGTATTAACTTATGTATGTCTTCCTTCCTCAGAGCTCCTGAAATAATTCTTGGGTTGCCGTTTTGTGAAGCAATTGACATGTGGTCTTTGGGATGTGTCATAGCAGAGCTATTTCTTGGCTGGCCTCTGTACCCTGGTGCATCAGAATACGATCAGGTAAGACCTGTCGGCGTGACTCATTAGTGTATGAGAAGGGGCTTTCATCTATTTTAGTATATGACACACATTTCTCAGTTGAGGGGACCTTATAAAGACCCACAGTCACAGGTGTAGGGAGAGTGGAAAAGATGCAATGGCTGTTATCATATTTATAACTGCCATTGCACCTGTTTTATACATCCTGACACTTAAGTGCACCTGAAATTGCAACACTGCCACCCACAGGTTTGCAGTATTGTAGTATTGTTCATGCACTAAGAGGTGCACCTTTCCTGTTTATCGGTGAAAATAGCTCCAGAGCTAACTGGCAGACAAATTTATAGCATGATTGGGCACATCTTAAAGGACAACTGTCAGGAAACAAGTTATGTTTAATTGAAAGATTACATTAAATCTAGGCATTTTTAAATAGAAATACTTTAATGAAACAATTAAAAAAAAAACAAAACCTAAAAAGCACCTAAGAGTAAACTTATGTGTATCGCTAAAGATACATGTAGAGTTTACTTGGGTCAAGGAAGCAAGGGTTAAAAAAAAGTTTAGTTGTCCTTTAAAGCATTTCTATTTAAAAGGACGGCACTTGATGCAATCTTTCAATTAAACAAAACTTTTTTTTATTGTCTTTTAAAGGGCTACATTTTTTTGTTTTGTTTTATGCCTATAAAAGAATGAAACACAATTTTATATAAACCTGCTACTTCAGTAAAGAGGCTGTAGCAGCCCGCTGCCCAGGACTTTAGACCCTTATTCTTTGTCAATGATCTGGACAAAACACGTCGTCAGAGCTAATCACTCTGCTATCATAGAAGTGAATTGGGACTTAATACTACCGTAATTCCTACAGATTTCAATGAATGTTCATGCAACGTTACCCATGCACATACCCAATAAACCCCATGTTTTCTATGGGGATGTGCTGATCGTGCACATTTCTTCACATATAGTTGTGTTTTCAGAAGATGTGTGTGTCAGTGGAGTAAAGTAAGGCAATCTTATTTTTGCGTACACAAAAATGCTAAAATGTAGATGCTTCAGAACACATCTGAATTTTAAAGGGAAAGTCTAGCCTCTAAAATACTATTTTAGCATTTTTGAATGAGTATACTTATTGCATTATTTAATATGTTATTTATATATAAAAAAAGCAATTTGCCCTCCATTGAAGTTTTATCTTCATTTGTTATGATGTTTATATACGTTAATGCCATGGGCACCTTTTACACAAGCTTCTGGTGTAAATAGGTGAACATTTTTTTTATTTGCAGATATATATATATATATATATATAATTAAAAATGTAGTATATATTAGGTACATTTATAGTTAGTGTTTAAAATGTTAATTGCAAAAAGGTGAACAATTATAAAGGGGGAAAAAAACCTTCTGATTTATATGTCTGCTAAACATGCTGGATCGTTACTTTTATAGCTGGGTTCAACGTTTGTGAAGGCCAGATAGCTCATGGAAACTTTTTATACTCTTATTTTATATGGTGATACGCAAGCTGTGCAGGTGGTTAGCTGACTCAACACCACTGTCCTCTTCAGTCAGCCAATAAGAAACTACCACATCAGGTTATCAGACCATCATGTTTGTCTTTAGTGTGGCAAAAAAAAAAAAGGAAAATTAGAATGTGAAATATAATGGAGAAAAGTCTATTGATTGGTGTGTTCATGGAAACACTTCTTTATAGATGTCAGTGTAGTGTTACTGGTTTCTTTCCTGTTACAACATGCTTCTCATTCATATTACTATTTGTCTATTATTGGTAGATCTTTGGATTTATGACAGTTTTCCATGCAGGTGTTCACCGGTGATGAAAAGATCTTGGCTTAGATGCTAATAACGAAAATCCCAGGGCCACTTGCAGCTAATAAATAGTTTTGTGCATTTATTTTACTTCTGAATGTTTTAAAACTCTTTTGGTTACTATGCGGTTTTCTTTCAATGCAACCTTAAAGCACTGGTGATGATATATTTCTGTTTTTCTCCGGTTGTTTAAAAAACCAGCATAAACTTACAACTGAAGTACTATGCAAGCAAAAGTTTTTTTGGGGAACGCCTCCACAAGGTCACGAGTATTTGCTAGGTTTCAACAGGGACCTGTACAGACCCTGACCGGTTCTCTGCCTCTGTGTCCCCGGCTCCTGATCACACTCTGATCAGGGCCAGGAACACAAAATCACCTTTTGTGTGCTTTGGCCTCTAGCCAGTTTTTTTTTACCTGCTGGAGTAGACCTCTTGCTGTGCTGTTTTAAATGATTAAACATGTTAATGCTTTTCTACTTGTAAAGTAAATGAATATATAAGGACGTTGTGTGTAGAAGGAATATAGTTTTGTTTTTAAACTTCTATATACAACCTCCAGCGCACTGCAGCACTTGAAAACACTAACATGTGCAGAAAACTCAGATATAGGTTAAACTGTGTAAAGTTTACAGCAGTGCTCGACAAAGCATTGGCACCTCTGACTGACGTTTTTTTCCCCCCATGTTGTGTGCAGCGCAAGGGTACAGAATGTCCCTGTTTGTACACACTGCCAGGTCCGCCCCCTCGTGCATTGCGTTTCAAAGCCTTAGTGCAGGGTTCACATGACAGCGTTTAGCAGGAGGGGATTCGAAAATGGTCTGTGCTTGGCAGACCAAGCTGAAAAGTAAGTGAGCCCCTCACCTGCAATCAAGCAAAGCAGCAGGGATGGGACACTGAATCACGCGTCTCTGTCTCTCTGTGGGGCTGTCTCTCTGTGGGGCTGTCTCTCTGTGGGGCTGTCTCTCTGTGGGGCTGTCTCTCTGTGGGGCTGTCTCTCTGTGGGGCTGTCTCTCTGTGGGGCTGTCTCTCTGTGGGGCTGTCTCTCTGTGGGGCTGTCTCTCTGTGGGGCTGTCTCTCTGTGGGGCTGTCTCTCTGTGGGGCTGTGTCTCTGTGGGGCTGTGTCTCTGTGGGGCTGTGTCTCTGTGGGGCTGTGTCTCTGTGGGGCTGTGTCTCTGTGGGGCTGTGTCTCTGTGGGGCTGTGTCTCTGTGGGGCTGTGTCTCTGTGGGGCTGTGTCTCTGTGCGTATGTGTGTACATGATTGTGTGTATGTGCCGTTGCCTGGCTCCTAGTTGTTTTTTTTTTTTTCTGGCTCCTAAAACAGAATTCAATTTGTCAAGCCCTACTTTACAGAACACAATATAGTGCTGGTAATGAAGCACAGTAATCACCCTTGATACAGTGAAACAGGTCTTGTATGCTCCGTACGGTAGGTGGAAAGTCCAGCACAAATAGCATAATAAATCTAGTCTTTGCTCTCACATACTTTTTCAAGGTAAAACACTAAATAAATTAAATAAGGAGTGTTAGTCTATATGCCCTAAATATAATCACCTCATTTGTATGCTTTAAAAATTAAAAATAACAAAGCAGTGCCATAAAGATCAGATTATACTACTAAATGTTTGTGTACACATATTGTATGTTCTTGGTATTTTCAGATCTAATGTTCAGTGTCTGAAGAAGATTACATCTGCTTTTTACATGTTTAAATGTTGTAGAGTTGCATCTCCGCAAGAGATAATTTGTGCCAAGGCAACAAGTCACTCTCCCAGAATTCTCAGCAGTAGGCAGCTCTCTCAAGATGTCAGGAGGTTTTATGGTTTAAATAGAGCCTGCCAACAATGTGACAACTGCCAGTCAATGCAATTTCTGCGTAAATCTTAGACTAATATTTCCATAAAGCCGTTTCATTACTGCGCCTCCTGCTGTGTCAGCCCATTTACTCTACATAATGAGCTTTTTTCAAGTCTACATAGGAGTGGAAGAAAAGGAGGGCAGGCTTGTGCTTTTGCAATAAAACTATAGAAGATTGTGTACTTGAAAGTTATTTATTTTAGATGATTTCCGATTAAACAAAAAGTAGTACAATTTTCTGTTGCTGTGCTGTCTGAGTTTAAGTTGGTTCATAAAATGCTAAAGCAGACCATTAAGTTCATTTATGCTTTAATCAATTTGATGTTTATGATTATAAAGAAAACCTCTGCTATATACAGTGAGTTTTTTTGGCATTTAATTCAGTTCAGTCAGTTGCTTTCTGATTTTTCCAAAAAACATAGCCAGTTTAATTACACATTTAATAGACATTTAATAGACATGTTAATAGTTGCAAGTGCATACGATCTATAACTCATAAGAATGCAGCAGTCTAATCTCTTCCATCTTAAAGGTGTGTTAGTATGCCAAGTTAAGGTTCGACTTCTAGTGTAGTTCATTAGGTTTAGTTAGTTGAGTTATCAGGGTTGAGTGAGAGAGAAATTAGGGTTAGAGGAAGACATTCGGGTTAAAGGACCACTGTGACAGAAAATATCCTTTTCAATCATATTAGAGTTAATAATTCTAAAACGGCGTGTGTGTATATGTGTATGTATGTGTGTGTACACCCACAATAGATTGGTCCTTGAGAACTATGTGAATGTGTATATATATACAACACATCACATTACGATCAGCGCACACGCTGCCTCCCGGAAGAAGACTGAGGTCGACTCCTGCAAGTCTTCACGGGACACTTCCAGGGCATAAGACCACTGTGGTAATGAATCACGACCATCGTATGCTGCCTGTGTTAAAGACTATTTGCTTTGATACAGGCATTTTAAGCTTGCCAATGCTTTTGACACCAATGGGTTCAAATTTGAATATCTGCATTCTAAATATGTTTAATTTACTCGGATTTCTGATTTGTAGCTTCTGTTGTTTCTCCCTCATGACTCTGCATTTGGCTGGAGCCTGGTAGTGAAAATACATTTTTTTTTAAAAAAAAGCTTTCTCTTTTTTTTTTTTAAACTAGATGCTTACAATGTGTGCATACATATATTGCCCAGGAGCCTGTACAGAACACACATCTGAGTAAACAGAACTTGATTATTGATGTTCCTCTGAACACATTAGACGGGACCATGATACGTAACCAGTTATGTCGACATTTGTAGTTGCCATTATGAATACATGGTAACATTATGTATATATTACAGCTGTAAGCTTGGCTAAGGGACTTTCCTTTGTCGCCTCTGTCAAATGTGTTCTTTTCTGTACTGTATCCTTGTGAATTTTTACACTCTTTTCCCCGCCAGTGTAAGATTATCTACTACAGATTTACTGCAGCCAATTCCTAAGGCCCACAAACTGGTCAGTGGTTGTAATGCAGAGATGGTGGTCTTTGAGGAAACAAAACACTAATTTGGTACATTGGGTCTTAAAAGTGGCCATGAATTACCCATCTAACCTTGTGCACATCCTGGGCGAAGAAAAATATTCCATATCTAAACTGTAGAACAAAGCTTCAAATGACAGTAAAACAATTATCCCTTCTGCTTTCACTTAATCATGTGGGACCCATTTCTCTGAAACAACCTACAAAGACGGTCAGTTACAAGTTCCCCTATCCATGTAATAACCGCTACGTGAAGACGAGTCTTCTACTAGGACAAAAGAGTAGTCTTGTAGCTCCTTGCTTCTAAATACTGAGTGGATACCAGCAGAGACCTGACTCTATTGTAAATGTCTTGTGCTGCCCTACAAATTAAAACTATACATTGTAAATTTCCAGAGGAAATCTACTATCTTTTTCAGTGGTTAGAAGTAAATAGCTCTCATGCTGCATGGTTTCCTTTAACTGAGAGCCTACAGATATGATTCTCAGAAGTCTAGTAGTGTGGGTGGGTTGTTCTTCTTTATATAATGTGGTCCAAAACTGCTAACCCTGTCACAGTTCTCATCAGCTAGCTTAGTACAGTATCTTATTTAGCAGCAGTCATATAAAGATCAGTGAAAAGGATTTCTTAAGTTTGAGAACCATATTTAGATATGAATAAGATATAGAATAAGATAAAAAAAACTATTGAAAATAACAAAATAAAAAAAAAACACTTAAAACTTTTTTAAAATGCATTTGGAGCACGGAGGAAAAAAACATATTTTTCACACATGTGGTTACCCCCTCGCAAAAGTGATCAACCGAAAACGAGCACAGATATCGCCAGATTAAAAAAATAAAGGAAAACTTTTGTCTGACTAAATGTAAATTAAACGGTGCTCTTAGCTACACTGTTTAAACCAAATGTAACACTTACACATGGAGTCAAAAAATGATTTTAAAAAGTTGATGGTTTAATTTCAAAATGAAATGCAGCTAATGTATTAAAACCTTTTTAGAAGTTAGCCATTTTTCTAAAGTAACCTGCATTATTTTTTGAACAGTGCATGTAGGGAACACTGTTCCTAGCAAAAGTGTGGGGTTTACCAGCCTTCAAGAAAACCAAAACAATTTAATTTCTGTCTCTCGCTTGTAATTTCACATGTTGCCAATTATTTGTTTTTCTTCAGATCAGATACATATCCCAGACTCAAGGGCTTCCTGCAGAGTATCTTCTCAGTGCTGGAACGAAGACATCAAGATTTTTTAATCGAGATCCTGATTTGGGCTATCCTTTATGGCGGCTAAAGGTTAGTAGACGTACTTAATTTTTCTGCACTGTAATTACACAAAAAAACTGTAAAAAAAAATGTTTTTATTACAGCATCAAAATGTAATTTTTAAATGTATATTAAGGAACAAGGTGGGCCTTATTCTTCTAGCGTAAGTGCAGTAGGGGTTTTACTACCTCATTGCATCTGTGGACATCCAACCTAAGATGGAGGCAGGATGAGTCATAATCCATGTCTCCTTTCTCCACATGATGCGCATGGGACATTTGGCACACAAAGAAATAACCACCCTTGATGGGACATGCTGTTTGCACATGACTTAGTGAGGAGTGGACATGTACTGATATGTGTCCTGCTTCCATCTTTATTTGAATGTTCACACATCTTACCAAAACATTTTCTTAGATGTCCTTGCCCAAAGGTTGCCTGAGTAGAGCCTTTTCTGCTGAAAAGGGGCAGATATCATAACTAATAATCAACTGATTTCTATATTAATGAAGGAGGAATGTGTAGATTAGTCAAAAACCTTTTTTAGTACGGAACAAAAGGACACAGCCAGAGCAGATCTTGATATTGAAATTGCATTCATTTATGCTTCTAAAATAAGGAATTTCTTTCCCTCCCTTCAAACGACAATCAGTCATCTCCTGTTTATTTTCTCTGAAGTGGATTTTATATAGAGACATCCTTGTTCCTATAAAAAGATTTTGCTATGTTGATATGCCCTTTGTGATAAACCTTGCAATAACCTCTTTGTTCATGTGTCCATTTTTAAAATCTGTTATGTATTCATTTTGTTTCAGCACAGTATACTCTAAATTACTATTTGCTCTGTGTACTCCAGCATCTTGGCTACTTATTTTATCATATAATTTTGGCTGTTGCTTACTAGTTTGCCCCAACATTGTCTGTTCGGTGGCAGTTGTGTGCAATAAAGGATACTTTTCCTCTAGCTATTTTGCTGGTTTAGTTTTAATCATGTTAGTCCTCCATCCTTTTGTTAACCTCAGCGCTTTATAGTCTTTTGGTTTATGCACTACATTCATATGAGTGTTTATGGTATTGATTATTTTGTCATTTGTACATTGTGTACATTAGTTAAGTGAATAAATCTTCTCATATTGATGAATTTTTAAGCATGCTTTTTTTTCTGTTCTTTATAAATCTACTTGTTCTCAGAGTCAACATTTGTTGATTTATTAAAGGTGCTGATCCACCTACACAAAATACTGAAGTGCATTTGCATCTCATCAGATGTTTCAATTTATCCTTCCATCAGTTGTCTTAAACATAAAAATACTTCTAAGAAGCATCTTCTATTCGACCTATTATAGTCTTGCCTTTGTATCCATTTGTTACATCATAATGTTAATTTGACTCCTAGGAAAATGAAGTTCAGAATTTAACTCTTTTATTCGGTATGATAAGGCAGGGCTCGACAAACCCCAGGCGCCATGGCGACCAGAAAATTAGACCTGGCGCCTGGGTGCTGTCAGCCTCATGGTCCCCTGGCCACTGCCATCCGATTTAAAAAAAAAAAAAAAAAAATTCGGAGCGCGAGGGGGTAAAGTCTGTGCAAATGGCACACACTGCAAGCTCCGCCCCCTCGCGCAACGCGTGTCTGAGTGCCGGGTGTCGTCACGTGACATCCTGGCACTCAGCAGGCCGATGAAAGAAGACATGCTGCAGCATGAATGTCCCCCTCCCCTGCAATGAGGTAAAGCAGCACGGAGGGGGGACATGTTAAGAAACCAAGAAAAGACTGTGTGAGGTGGGTGTGTGTTTGTATATATTGTAAAGTAGGTGTGTGTGTGAGGTGTTTGTATATATGGGTATATGTAAAGTAGGTGTGTGTGAGGTGTTTGGATATATGGGTATATGCAAAGTAGGTGTGTGTGTGTGTGAGGTGTTTGTTTATATGTGTATATGTAAAGTAGGTGTGTGTGAGGTGTTTGGATATATGGGTATATGTAAAGTAGGTGTGTGTGAGGTGTTTGGATATATGGGTATATGTAAAGTAGGTGTGTGCGTGAGGTGTTTGGATTTATGTGTATATGTAAAGTAGGTGTGTGTGAGGTGTTTGTATATTTGTGTATATGTAAAGTAGGTGTGTGTGAGGTGTTTGGATATATGGGTATATGGAAAGTAGGTGTGTGTGAGGTGTTTAGATATATATGTGTATATGTAAAGTAGGTGTGTGTGAGGTGTTGGTATATATGTGTATATGTAAAGTAGGTGTGTTTGTATATATGTGAAGTAGGTGTGTGTGTTTATGAATTGCGTTTATGTTTGCGTGATTGTCTGGCTCCTAAAATCAAATGAAATTTGTCAAGCCCTGTGATAAGGGAATTTGAAAAACGATCGCAATGTCATATTTCTTTCCAGATACTGTGGATTTTTTGATCTTTTACTTGCACGCCATACAAACTGTCAGATTTATAATAAATGTGTTTCTTTCCAGACCCCAGAAGAACATGAAATAGAGACTGGAATCAAATCGAAGGAGGCTAGAAAGTACATATTTAATTGCTTAGATGACATGGCACAGGTGAGCGTCAGTGCATTGACACCTTATCTTCCAATATATGTGTGTAGCTTTCCATTCCTTGTAAAGCAGAACAGTGATATGTATGGTTTTATTAATATTTCTTTGTGTAATAAGGTAATTCTTTGCTTTGTGTGAATAATATTTATTGGCCAGAAAACATTTGACACCTGTCTTGTGTACAACAGATCCCTTTTCTTACTGTGACCAATGCTATGGATGCACTAAATAAAAAAATGGCTTGAATAGTTTCATTTTGAAATTTAAAGGTACAGTTGAACCAGTTTTTATTTTAATGGTTATACAAGTCATGCCCATCTACTACTCTGGTTAATACCCTTTTTTTCCCCTCCCTTTTCCCCATTTTATGAGTTGGCCCCCCTCAAACTCCAAACTGTCTGAGACATATTATATGATTTTATTAGTTTAAGGAGTCCTGTATTTTTTTGAAGACACATTCAGTTACACAGTTGATAAACATTCATCCGGAATTGGTGGATTATTAAAGACTGAATGTGAATAATTGATTTGCATCCTTCTATTTATGCATGCACTTATATGCTGTGGAACTCTTTGTTTTTATCATTAGGTGAATATGTCTACAGACCTAGAGGGCACCGATATGTTGGCAGAGAAGGCAGACAGAAGAGAGTATATTGACTTGCTGAAGAAAATGTTGACTATTGATGCAGATAAGAGAATAACCCCTTTGAAAACTTTAAACCAACCCTTTGCCACAATGAACCACCTGTTGGATTTCCCACACAGCAACCAGTGAGTATCCTGTTCTTTTCAGCAAACTGGCTTGATTTGTGTGTTTTTTTTCCACCTCCCCCTGCACCCACATTCTAACTCATTCATGTGTGGATATTGGCACCTCCTCAATATGGACTTTCAGCACCCAGTTGTTTGTGTGCTGTGCTAAACATGTTGGAGCAGTCCGAATGTGCTGGCTCGACACATGTAGCACTAGTTTTCGCCATAGAATACCCTACTTGTGAGCTGGACTCGTATCAGTCTGTCTCTGTCCATCTAACGTAGTATGTAGAAGCTCTACGCGCTATACCAAGCATTACGTAAAGTGCTATATAAATACATATTAATGTAATGTAGTAAGAGGATATTGACTAGTAGTGAACAAAGCACATGCAATTTATTGTCTTAAATTAAACATATGGCACATCCCAAAGATATAAAACACATTGCATTGTCAATGCCACGTGTTGCTTCTGCTAATCATTTTTCTAAGGATTTGTGAAGAGGAATGGCTGCTTCCCAGCTGTGAATCATACATTGATTAAAGGCAAATTTTTCTGGTCATTGGGCAGAAGCACACTCCTGACACTGATGTTTTCCCCATTCCATACAGTGTGAAGTCCTGTTTTCAGAATATGGAGATCTGTAAGAGGAGAAGTAATATGTATGATACAGTGAACCAGATCAAGAGTCCATTCACCACCCACGTTGCTCCAAACACAAGCACAAACCTGACCATGAGCTTCAACAATCAACTAAACACTGTGCACAATCAGGTATGCAATTCATTGTATGGTCAGGTGAATCACATGTAAGAAGGATTTTATTTGGAGAATACAGAATGACCGACTGTGTATGTGACCACACCCACCTCAATGTACCCAGCTAGATCTTGGTCACTAAGTGAATATCCTTGCTATTTAATCAGTGCAATCAGACCTGTACACAAAGGTCTAGGCCAGTTCAGCGCAGCCGTTTCACCGCTGACTGCCATGCTGACCAGTTCAGCATGGCAGTTTAAGCATTGAACTGCCAGTGGTGAAACGCAACGTTTCTGTTTCACTGCGGCAATGGAAGCGCTGACCAGTTCCGCGCTGCAACAGTGGTCCTGTCACCATGGAAACCAATGGGATGTGCCTGCTGATTAGATCACTTTTATTAACTTTTTTACATTTTGTCTCAAAAATGTTTTTAATGCATAACCCCCAATGTTTACAAAAGGAACATCATTGTCATCTGCACAGTTCCTACATAAATAAGTCTGGCGTGTGTAATACAACTATGCAAGGAGCATATATCTTTCATTTGAATACATTTATTTGTAGAATAAGATGTTTGTTTATATGGATGGAACAATGGCTTAGGTTACTGTTAGAACAGGTGCACGGTTGTCCTGTTGCTAGTACTTCCCAATGTTTTGGGAAGAAGCACATCTCTTAAAATATTTGCTTGATCAATATGGACTTTTTTTTATTGCATATTTTACATTGGCATCCCGTTTATTCTTCCTTCCTGTGCCTTTGTGTTTGTGAATCCTAACTATTACAATGGTCTGATATTTGATTTTGTGAAGAACTTGGATTTTAGGATCTGGATTGGCACAATTTATGTAGGACATGGGAAGGCAAGGGAGATCTGCAGGGATCAGTGTAAAATAGCACATCAACTTGCCGGCAGTGAAAGTGTACCATGACCTGGCCTCCGCCATTTCACCATCCTTGATCTTGCAAAGTTCTTGCAAAATTAAGGAGATTTGCCTCTATAGCAGTTAATGAATTAGAACTCCCATGATGCTTTTCACAGATTTTGGACGGCCTGACTATAGCTTAACTATTTATCCCTAATTTAAATCATCTGCCCCTGTGTCCATAAGACATATCAACGAAAGTTTGTATTGCGTATATTTACTACCTTTAAGTAATGTATATGTAAAAAAACATACGTTTATACATCTCTACTGTACAGAAGGTCGTGGATCGATACTTCAATCACTGCTTGCTCTAAGGTCATGGAAACTTTTGTTTTGCATATTAATTATGCTTATTAAAAGTTACAGTCGTAATATGCCTTTTTGACTTGTTGAAACAGGTAAAAGTGCGCTACATAGTAATAAAGTTAATCCTGCGGCATCTGTGCAAGTTTGTCATAAATGTTCTATGTCATTTATACATTATCTTCTGTGAAAATCTCTAACATTTTAAAACTGGCTACCAATGTGCGAAGCATGGGCCAAATGTGGCTTGTCTGTTGGCAATGTGTGGCCCGTCTGTTGGCAATGTGTGGCCCAACTGATTTAACTTCCCATACACATATTAGTCTTATAAATATATAATTTGGTTAAATACATCTGATTTAAACTGGTTTTGGACTGCTTTAGTATTACTGCAAAGTCAGTTAAGCGAACATCTTGGTGAACAATCATTTTTTATAAAAAAACAAAAATTGAACAAAAAATTGAACATTGAACATCCCTGCCAAACATATAGTCTCTTTTTTTTTTTTCTCCCTCATTCTCAATGTACAAGATAATATATTAACATATTAATATGTTTCAAGGTAAAGTTCCAGTTTTGTTTGTACTTTTTTTCTTTCTTTATAATGTATTTATTATTAACCTCTCCTATTAGGCTAGTGTGCTGGCTTCAAGTTCATCTGCTGCTGCTGCTCTTTCGTTGGCCAATCCTGATGTCTCATTACTTAACTATCAGTCGGCACTTTACCAGCCGTCTGCTGCCCCTGTTACCGCACAGCAAAGTGTGTCTCTGCAACCTGGAACAACCCAGCTCTGCACTCAAACAGATCCATTCCAGCAGACCTTCATTGTCTGTCCTCCTGCATTTCAAGGTAAGCTTCTCCATTTGTGATAAATAGACTGCTAGTAGCACAGAGGGCAGTGATGGGCAAGGCCCAATTGCCAAATGCAGCCTGTTTCCAAGTTTGGCACATGGCTCTGTAATCGCCCTGGGGTGATCCGGTAATATCTTCCCCACTCAGTGCTTCTACCAGGCAAACATTGAAGACAAAGAAAATGGGTTGGGATCCGCTGCTTACTGCCAATAAACATATAGACAGACATCAATGTTTGCTATTAATATAGTGTTAATTCATGATATTTGGCTACATTTAGTGGGAGAGCCTCACATGATAAAAAGTGAACACTTTATGTGTTTTTCGCCAAACTCTGGTGCTCAGTTGTAGGCCTATAACTAAGCGCCAGAGTTTTGGCTCGAAACACATAAGGCATTCACTTTGGTGAGAATCTCCAACTAAATCTAAGCAATACAGCATGAATTAAAGCTATATCAATACCTTACAAAATGCATCAGATCATTATTGAAAATGTTTGTTCTCTATATTTACAGTATAAACAATACTTTAAATAGCAATATTTATGTAAGTTTCATTGTAAAATGTATGCTTTGCAGAAGGGACAAGTCCAGTCTAAACACTTAACTCATGTACAGAATTTCAGTGAAACATGAAAGATAATCTATACATTCCATGTGTGTTTTGTGTTTTCCTTTACTATCAGCCGGTCTTCAAGCAACTACTAAGCATTCCGGGTTTCCTGTTCGGATGGACAATAGTGTCCCTATTGTGCCCCAAGCGCCAGCTGGTCAGCCACTGCAGATCCAGTCAGGCGTTCTGACGCAGGTAATGTATCTGGATTTTAGAAGCCAGCTTGGCATTTGTTTTTATTTCCATCTATTTCTAGTCCATATTAAAAAACTGCCAGTTCTTTTGTCAATACTTGTGAATGCATTATGTATATATTTGTATTTGGTGTATGTCAGGAACTGCACTGATACATTTTGGTGTACAGCTTCCTGTATTTCTGAACGGAAATCACAACCACCTTACTGTTTCTATCTACTATAGTTTTTAGATTATTTAGTGCTTTGATTATGTGACACAACATATTAAGGAAAAATAATTGGACAAAGATCATTGTTCGAAACCAATAATTCTTTCCCCCCTTATGTTAGCATTATCAGAAAATGTCAGTTACATTTTATGTGCATTTTATACTTGGTCTTGCTGTAAAACCAGTAACTTGTGTTAATATCTGTTTGGAATTTGGTACCAAAATGACAATTACCATTACCTCATCAGTCACATAATTCCTGAAATATTTGTGCTGTCCTCATTGGAAAAGCGGCTGGGTGTTCCTTGCACAAGCCTATAATTTTAAGTGAATCAATCCCCAGTTTTTACATAATCATGTATAAGTATTGCTTAGTGTAACATTGTTTCAAATAGGTGTCAATTAATGTTGGATTATTTTGTTGTTTCATAGTTTAATTTCAATATTCAATCTAAGGAAAAATTTGCCCTGTGTGGTGTTTTGAAGTCAAGATAAACGCAATCATTTGGACCTTTTTATACAACTAGAACAAAATAGTTGTACTTTTGGGGTGTAGATGGGAAAACTCTAGAATTACTCAATAGACTTATTCCATTTTTAACACACTTTTCTAATAGTGATGAAGAAAGCATGCACACTGAGGTAATGTTAAATAAATCAGTAGGCTGTGGTCTACCAGTGAGTAGTATACTGGGGATTTCTAAACCGTACAGTTCACAAGTAGTTATTTGGCATTGATTCAAACTTCCAGATGATTCATTCTACCAGAGGAATTTGCCAGGAATTTCCTCTATGGTCGCCCAATATAGTATCTGTCTCGTAACATGTCACAATGTTAAAACGGCACTGAAAGTAGAGACTACATGTTAAAAATGCAGCTCTAGAGGACCCCTTTTCTTTAAACAAGGTGGGGTTTAGAGTAGGCAACTGAAGAACTACATCTCCCATAATGCTCTTTCAGCTGAGAGGCTGACACAGTGGTATGGGAAATATAGTCCATCTGGAATGCTGCAGGTTGCCTTTCCCTGTAGCTATAGACTACATCCCCATTTATATTACTTTAACGTGATAGAATGTTGTAGATGTTTGAACATACTATAGATATACTTGTTTATCTATTGTTACACTGATCGCAAGACTTTTTTTTAACTTTTTTTGCTGTTGCAGTTTTTTTAGCTTTCTTTACTTTCAAAAATGTATGTATGCCACACACGAGGAGTATACCTTTTCTTTAAATACTACGCTATTTATTTATTTTTTCATCTGAAATATATACCAAAGTTTAGCTAATTAAACTTGCATTTTAGAGTATTATGTTGATAAAATTACCCTACATACTACTTTTAGGGAAATAATAATAATCTTAAGCAGCTTAATATACACAGGTTGAGTACCCCTTATCCAGAAATCGGTTAGCCAAAATGATCCATTATCCAAATATTTGCCACAAGTTGTAAATTCCACACAAACCTGTCAGAATGCAAGCACACAACACTTTTTTCAGTATCCAGACCCCTTAACCTGCAATATAACCTTTCCATACATGCACCAATTCCCCCATGCCCACAAAGGGTAATATATTGACCTGTGTGCAGGCCTGACATGCCAACAGCAGGTTCCCAGTGATGCCTCACATCACAGATACATCACAGTAGAAGTGAGTTATTTGCTCTATACAGTATTTGCATTAATACTACTGCTAAGAGGCTTTAATATATCTTACTGATGAAAATGATCTGTTATACAAAATACTTCTGGTCCCAAGCATTTTGGATAAGGGATTCTCAACCTGTATTTATTTAGCATGTACTATTGGGTATAATTTATTGAACTCTATTTTTGTATAAATCACATTAATCTGGTAGTCGGTTAACCCTTTTTTATTCCCTTTTCTCAGTTGATAAATAATCCTATTAAACCGTATAATTGTTCTTTATGCTGGTCATCTAAACAGAGTATGCTAATATTTTTGTAGCGCATAAAATTGATTTGTACACTGTGCAAGACCAGACTAAAAATAAACCACAAAAGGGTCTTACCTGCCGCATTAATGAGATACAGCACACCTCAATGAACACTTTGTGTAGCACAAGGAATATTGATGGCCGCAAAAGTTCAAGATGGCTAGAAGGGATGTCTGATTGGAATCTTGGCATCCGTATGAAAATAAACCTCACCAAAACCATTATTGTGGTTCTGTGGGCACATTTTATTACACAATGAGATTAGCTGGAAAACTTCAGATTCTTCCTCTATTTTTGGGATTATTTAAAAAAAAGTAGATAATTTAATAAATAAGTCATCCTGTCCAAAATGTTTCCCAGTTATTAATTAGAAACGTATGGAATAGAACAAAACCCTGTTTTTACATTTGTTTATCTTACACAATTTTGTTAAAATGGTTACTGATAGCCTAAGTGTTTCTTTTTATCTTGCTTGTTTGATGTCCCGACCACCAGTAAATGAAAGCTCATTACTCCAAACTTGTATATGATATCTGGAGCATCCCCAAGTAGCTTATTTAAGATTCTCACAGGACTTGGCACATAGTTTCTCATGGTACTGTTGAACCCATATATTCTGAAATAAGTATACTGTTTCACTCAAACTCCTAATCTACGTTTCAGGGAAGCTGTACACCACTAATGGTAGCAACTCTTCATCCACACGTAGCCACCATCACGCCGCAGTATGCGGTTCCTTTTACCTTGAACTGCGCAGCCGGACGGCCGGCGTTAGTTGAACAGACTGCTGCCGTACTGGTAATTGTTTCACTTGATTGTGTACACTAACAGTCTCCTTTTCTATATATAGTTTTTTTTATTTTCTCCTTTTATTGTAGAACTTTACAGAAGAGCATGGAAGCATGTGCTCCATCTTGTGGCTGTGTTCTTGAAACATCCTTAAGCAGCTAGTTATTAATGTCTTCTTTTTCTTTTAATTTTTTTTTTCTCCTCCCAAAAGATTTCCGCAGTACTATATGCCTCTCTCAGCCTGGCTTTGTGTATAGCGGCAATTCCAATCAGAGGCTACATTTCTGCTTTGCTTCCTACTCTACAGCTTTTTACTTTTTTTTCGCAACTTCAGATTTCTATCTTAAGTTAATAACAAAACCAAATGCAAAGAAAATCTATTCATACATAGAATGCCACTTAGAATTGAACTGCACAACTGAGGCTTAGTCAGTCTGATGTGGAGAGCTCAAGTATCCAAAATAACTTGGCTTTCAACACTTAAAAGCAAAAATATCCAATTTGTCAAATTGCCAATACACTTTGCAAAATTCGTTTTTCGATTGGGAGCGATTTACAATACATTTCTGTGATATGTTTGATGCGTTCACTGTTTGAGCATTGCATGAATTTGTTTGGCATGGAACTTGCAGAATTGTGTGGGTTACCTTAGGTTGGCCAAATTTTTTAGTCTTCACATTATTCCATTCCTCTTTCATATAGATCTCCAAAACAAAGTGCTAGTTTAGCTTATCCAAAATAGGGATAGTTCCGGAATCACACCACTTGCACTGAATTCAAACTTAGCATCTCTCTATTCTGTCTATCCTTCCATTACTGAACACTGAAAATTTGGGGTTTCTTATGGCTACATCCTGGCGACACGTTTCAATGCTTCTTTGCATGCAAAGACGATGTTACTAGTTTCTCTTACATGCTTTGCATTTTCATATTAACCCGTGCACTGCTTGCAAAACTGTTGCCAGCATTGACAGCCATGAATGCTTCTGAAGAGTACTGCTTTCTAATCCAAATTTTCAGCAACCCTAACAAAACTGTGGCCAATCCTTAGCTCACCAATAACGTAAGCTGTGACGATTTCCTCTATCCATCCAGTAGTATTCCCTCAATTGCTAAGATTTGCTTCTAGTTTAAAATTAAAGGTGAGCTCAATTTAGGTTCGTAGAGATTTGCAATATTACAGATAGGACCACAAATCGTCTATGTACTTGGAGGATGCCAGTTTGTTTCATAGTAATGCGGTTTTGATGTGGTCCAAAATTTGGGGTTTATGCTTTTGTGACATCTGTGGATAAAAACTGAGGTCCAACAACTGAACTTAAAAGGGTCTAGCAAGTTTGTCAAGCACTGATGGCAAAATTTTGATTACCTAATCTTTTATTGCTTTTAATGCATCATTTGGTTCTGGAAAAAGTAAAGTAGGCTGGTCTAAATGAATTAGCAGAACAGTTATAACAATAACCAAGTTTCTATTCTAAGTGCACTTCTCTTTTTTTTTTTTTTAATTATCTGTTGTAACTTATATTAAACCTGTGGGATTTTTTTTCCCCGGCTATTTGCTAGTAAAGATGGCTTATAGTGATATATACATAAAATACCCAGAAGGCTTATTTAAATCTTTTAATTTTGCCCAAGCCGATATATCCCATGTCCAGAATGGTTAAAATCATTAGCTTGACCTGTTAAAAATAATTAAACACACAGGACACCTGTCAGAGTCTAATGATAGGATTTTTAATGAGTAGTTTGTTATATAAATAATAATCTAATGACTACACTACATAAGACAATATGGCTTGCCACTATACTCACGGTTACAACAGAAGTGCGTTCCCTAACTCTATTCAGTGGTTGTTACTGTCTGTGTACTGAAATAAGAATACTAGCATTGCTATTTTTGAAATATATTTATTTAGCCTGCTTTTACTTTTACATCTGGCTTTGATTATTACATCATGCCAGAAATATTCTGTATCTCACTATCGTGCATACAGGGTTAGTAGTGTTCTTTTAATTGCTAATATACACAAAGTAAAAGTGAATTTAGAAAACCCTAAACTATTTATCGAAGGCAGATGAGGTATAGATTAGCACTCAGTAATGATTCTCTTTTTGTTAGGACCAAATGCTTTCATTAATAATAAAGATCCAGGTATACCATTTTAGTCCTCCGTTCTTTACAAGAAATTGTGTTTTTACAGTTGTTAATCATAGGCACAGTTACTAAAGCTGCATTATTTTGACAGCTGGCCACAGGTTGAGTTTGAAGCTTTTTACAAAATACATTTGTGCTTCGTAATTGAGGTTTTATTTACCTAAACAGCGAATTAACAAGAGTTGCAAAATTTTTACTAAATTAGTCAAGTTGACAACCTGTCAGATTCCGATGTTTTGGACTATGTTTTACTATACCAACGTTTACTATTTTCTGAATAAACCCCCAAAATATAATCTGCTGTTTTAACGGGGTGCCATATTTTCTGTATTTTTTTTCCAATATAATGTAAAAAATGTGTTAAACAATCTTTATAAGACGAGGTTTTCTAAAAATAGCACACAAAAAAGATACTATTTTTTTTTCTCTGCAAGTAATCTACTGGCTCACCTTTAGTTTCTCAGTCAGCATATTAGACCACCTTTTCTGCTTCGCCTAAGTTTGCATTGGTCCTTTGCTAAGCTTTGCTTATTTTTGTCCTTCCTTTGTCAAAACAGTTCGTCGCTTGGAACGCCAGATCTCTGCATCACATTTGGGATCTCAGCTCTTGCTCTGTATTAAACTATATGCTTTGTCTTGTGCAGGTGTTGGCTTTTTGGAAAGACGCATGGTGTTACTTTAACATTCAATTCAACTTTTTTCCCCCCTCCACTGTTTGCATTATTCTTTATTTTTTTTATGCTCAAAGCTTTTTGCCAGGTCCAGTGTTCACAAGAAGTGCATACTTAACTTGTGGAAATACATTTTGGCTTAGTTTGTGTCAGTATGTCTTACAAGGATGGATGGTCTTGTACTGCAGCACTTCCTATATCTCAAGGCAGATCCTTTTGCGTAACAATATCTAAACGCTATGCGTTTTTTAGAAAACATTAAATATTCAGTCGATAAAATTGACTAAAATAATTCAGGAAAAGCTATTGAATTATTATTGAACTGACCAAGCCCACTTACGCCTCATTAAAAGTGTAATTTGAATTTTGGATCATTCAAATGTTATCACTTCATGACAGCGAACAGAAAGTCTAGCCGACCACCTCTCAGTCATTGGCGTGTGTGCATGTCACTCGTGCTGCGTACAGCTTCATAGGAGCATAATTCTGAAGTCTTTTTAATCAGACTGAAGAAATCTACTTCCTGACTAAAATTTACCATCCAGGGTTTAGTACATCTTTAAGATGTACTTTGCCATCACTTTCCTCTGGAAACCTTAACTTATCAGAATTTTTCTTTTATTTTTTTTATCCAGAGGTTATTAGCTCTAAAAATTCCAAGGTGCAGGTGGGGGGGAAATTATGCAGTACCCATCCCTCATAAAAAAAATAATTGGGAAGCACAGGTTTTCAATTATCTATTTTAATCCCTTATTAATGTACACCAAGCAGTTCTTGACACATGAACGGAGAAGCACAAATAGACTTTAATTCTAGGTCACATTGCTTGCTGCACACTTTAAACATCATTGGAAGCAGTACAGTGAATTCCGTATAAAAAAAGTGACATATTTTCCTTGTTGCTACACTGTGTTGGCTTAGATGCCCAAACAATATCCATTCCTCTGACTAAGAACTAAATTAAGCAGCGCTGATCTCATATGTTTCATGAGATGATTAGTTTGTTTGGAGCACAACTGCAGCCCTTGATAATGAGCTCATAGCAACATAAAATGTAGTCATCTAATTGCTTAATTGTGCTACTTCACAACATGCTTTTTTTTCTTTCTTAGTTCATATTGTCAGAGAGCGCACCCTGTGTTTTACATTGATTTAGCTTTCATTGGATTAACCTGTTCAGTTACAGTGCCATGTATAACCGTGTATAGATTCCATTTAAAAACTTCCTTTGCCGTATATTTAGTGACCTTCATTAGTATCCAAAATGTCAACAGCTTGACAAAAACATGCTTTATAATAAAAATAGAATACCTTTTAAGTGCATACTGCCATAGATATTTAATGAAGTTTACCTCTGAACTTCAAAACGATTGGCATTTATTATAATCACAGGGTACATTTCTGCAGTACAACGCCTCCATGTGCTTTGAAAGATTGAGGATAAATTAATCCTACGTTGCTATAGAAAGGTTTTAATTTTTGGTTGCCAATGTATCTCTGCAAGATGGTAGCCCTCTGGCTGTTGGGAATTTAATTGGATATAATAGTTTACTTTACTTAAGAGAGTTGTTTTGTCTTTCCCTCCCATCTTTGTATTTTCTAGCAGGCATGGCCTGGGGGAACACAACA
This sequence comes from Pelodytes ibericus, assembly GCA_036172795.1. Taxonomy (NCBI): domain Eukaryota; kingdom Metazoa; phylum Chordata; class Amphibia; order Anura; family Pelodytidae; genus Pelodytes; species Pelodytes ibericus. The sequence goes on along the minus strand of CM069857.1, from coordinate 89,555,886 downwards.
GATCTTGCTACCGTCAACTTGGCAACAGCTTCCTGGGGTTGCCCTTCACAACTCTGTTCAGCCCACCGCTGTAATTCCAGAGACCATCGGAAGTAACCAACAGCTCACGGATTGGAGGTAAATGCTGCAGTGTTAAATACAAACTATTTACATGTTCTCTAAGTCAGGCAGGGAAAAATCCCATGTGCCAGAAATGCTAAATTATTTGCTAAATTCCACATACATTTCTCAGACATCTGTTGAGCATTTAACTGTGGTTTATTTATAATCGCTGTGCAAAACTAGGTGAGAGGCAGATTTTTAAAGCTATTGTAAATTCTGTCAAGTGCTGGAATATTTTGTATTCTATTGGCTTATATTTGCCTTTCTAGTGTTTTTGGATCATTTTATTAAAATAATCACAGACATCAAAGATAGCTTAATGTTATCCCAGTATTTGATTGTGATGATGAAAAATGTTTTGTTACAAGGCTTGTAAAGAAGTGGCTTCCCTTTTTGCTTTATGGCTTATTGGATCATACTTCAAACACTGAAAGTGCTTATTAGCAAAAAAGTGTGGAAGGGGTACCTTCTCAAGAGTCCTACATATTGTAGTACTCTCATCTATTCTTGTTTTTAGATCATTAGTGTCAAAAGCACCTGTGTTAATGTTCAGATGCCCTACATCTGTCTGTGATGGGCTTTATTTAGAAGAACCTTCTTCTGACATTTGCTGTATTAACCTGATTCCACCCCCCACTCTTTGCTGATAATGTTACCACACATGTTTATTTGTTCTTTGAGCCTGTTGGATGTACTGAAGTATATTTATATTTTTCTCCCAATAGAAATGCACATTCCCATGGGAACCAGTATAGCACACTGATGCAGCAGCCATCATTACTTGCAAATCATGTGACCTTAGCTGCAGCTCAGCCTCTAAATGTGGGGTTGGCCCATGTTGTTCGACAGCAGCAGAATGGCAGCATGTCAGCAAAGAAAAACAAGCAACAAACTCACAACAATACTAAGTAAGGTTTACGTTAAGCATTGCATTTAAATGTGATATTGGGAGGAATGTCGACAACTATGTACTTTGTATATCATTCATTGGATAATTCATTATGGGTAGAATACATAGCATCTGTCTTACTAAACCTCAAGGTTCCTCACTTGCACAGAAGCCAAATAATTCAGACGTTCTTTAATAAAAATAGTATTCATTTAACATAGCAAACTGGGATGTTGAAGAAGGTATATAAAAGGTATGTGTCTTGGCTGTTCTTCCTTTCAACAAAATACAAAAAAATAACCCACAATCTTCAACGGGAATATTAAATGGAAAAATATAGCGCACCTTGTATTGCTGTATCCGATCAGTATAGTGAAATGGTTGGAGTAATCCTCATATGTAAAGACTGGATCCAAAACGAAAAAATCAGGAAAGACAGGAAAACTGCAACAACCAAATCCAATAACAGGTAAAAAATAACTTTTATTGAAGATATAAAATCACATCTTGTCGAAGGTAACAAAGTAGGAAAAAAGAGGTAGCTGGCTGGCTTGACGCGTTTTGTGCTTAATGTGCACTTAATTAGCTAAAATATAGGGTTAGAATAGTTATTAGGGTTACAATTAAATTAGGTTTAGCCTAAGGGATAGGGTTCCAATTAAATTAAAATTAGAAAATATTAAGGGTTAGAGTTGGGGTTAAATTTAGGGTTCTGGTGGGGGTCAAAAGGTCCCTAGGAAAAAAAAAAACACTATTTTTGATTTTTGCCCTATAACTTGCAAAAAAAAATGAAGAAAAACATGGAAACAAGCATATTTCTGAGCTCGGGACAACATTTAGAAACTATTTAGACGCAGTCTTTTTTTATGATTGTATATGTGTAAATAACTTTTTAGGTTAGAAAGTGTTTTTTTTTCCCCCATTTTTCTATAGTTTTCTTTTTGCAGTGAATTATAAGATATGATGAACATAATGGTATCTAATGAAAGCCCTTCTTATGACGATAAAAACAACATATAATTTGTGTGGGTACAATATGTGAGAAAGAAGAACATTACATCTAAACACAAACACCCCAGAAATGTCAAAACAGCCCTTGTCACCAAGGGAAAGACAAGGTCAAAATGTTTTGTCACTAAGGGGTTAAAAAAAAAAAGCTGAATCAGGCTTCGTAAATGTAGTTTGTAAATATGATGTGTTTTTGAAGTATTTGCCTTTATAAGTGTCTGCCTTCTGTTCACAATAAAAACAATTTTTCCTTTCAAAACAGATGTTTAAAAAAGTCCGTAAAGGCATATAATTATATACTAAAGACCTGCTTCAGTTTTAAAGCAAAGTGAACACATTAAAACAAGTAGAATGTGTACGAGTAGGCAATAAGAATGGTATTTATCTTCCACATAATTCCTGATTATAAAAAGAGCGGGAAATTCCAACATATAAAAACAAACATAAATTGGTCTTGGTTTGCTAATTTATCCACTTTTTAACTCCTTCGCGACAATGGAAAGTGTTTGTTTTGGGGGGTTTTCCCGCATATTTTAGGAATTTTTTTTGCAGTGAATTATAAGATATGATGAACATAATGGTATCTAATGAAAGCCCTTCTTATGACTGTAAAAACAACATATAATTTGTGTGGGTACAGTATGTGAGAAAGAAGAAAATTGCAGCTAAACACAAACACCCCAGAAATGTCAAAACAGTCATTGTCACCAAGGGAAAGTCAAGGTGAAAATGTCTTGTCACTAAGGGGTTAAATCAGGACTTGACAAATATTAGTGGTTTTAGGAGCCAAACAGTTCAAGACTTCTTTTTTGGCAGCCAGGGCTATAGTATTAAAGTGAAATCATGACTAGCACTAATTTGAGGATAAACTGGCATGTACTTTTTAATGTACATGTTAGTTTATCCTCTGACCAACAGTCATAATACTTCTATAGGTAGAGAGAGACCTTTGGTATAAAATACCACCCATAAGGAGGCAAGGGTGAAAAAAAAAAGTTTAGATGTCCTTTAAGAACCATTGGCAATTGATGAGCCTGAATTGACCATACGTGTGACAATGAATTCCTACTGGAGATGTTAAGTACATCTAGGGTATTTGAAGATCATATTTCTATTAAACCTCCTTTGTCTTATTTTATTCTTGTATAGGACACTCTCTGCTTTGGATGTCATCCCTTCCCAAGTATACTCTTTGATTGGAAACAGTCCTCTTCATGCCCCATCTTCATACAGCCAACTGCTTCAAGTCCAAGAACAGAGGCAACCCATCGTAATTCCTGATACCCCTAGCCCTCCAGTTAGTGTGATTACAATTCGCAGTGATACGGATGAGGAAGAAGACAGCAAGTATAAGCCAGCAAGGTATCTATTTATTGATACAGGTGCAATATCTTTCTAATCACCATAGATTGCTGTAGGGTTTGCAAGAACATCCCACAATACTTTTTTTGTAGAACTTGAACATACGGGAACTGAAAAAACAATAGATATTTTAGTCAAAATGGGTTTTAAGATGTGTTTTGTATTTCCCAAAAATATAAAATATTTGCCCTTAGGGTTTGAGGGTTTTATGTATACTTACCATGCCATATAGCTATAAGTTATACATTTTTTTACCCAAGATTTAAGCAGCAGCATGCATTTCCATTTCAAGGAAGATCTGTACTAATCAGTGATGAGTTAAAAATCTGTTTTTGATAAGACTGTGGAGTCTGTTCTTCTGTACCCAATCATAGATTTAAAAGGACTCTAAAATATTTTTTCTCTGGGAAATATAAACATAATAAATGCAATATACTAGAACAGGTTGAGTGATGTCCACAGTCAAAAACAGATTGCCCTTTCTAATTATTGGGAGTAGAGATGGCATACATACATTGAAACATAGAATGTAGCGGCAGATAAGATTCATTGGGCCCAACTAGGCTACCAGATTTCTGCCTAACAAAATATAAATACTTTAGAGTCCCTGGCCTACTGTCCTATACATGCTTAAACTCCTTCACTGTAGGAAGCGCTATAACATGCATAACATAAGCAGTCTCTCTGGTAGTCTAACTACTTTAGTGAAGTGACCGGAGTCTATGAAGTTAGAATTTGAAGTCACTTCTTGAAAGCTCTCAGTCCTGTGGAAACCAGCACTATGTGAAGGGCCTATGATGGTTTTTTTTGTTGTTGTGACCGTTATGAGAAAATTTTAAGATTTTTTTTTTTTGTCGTTGTTCCTTTGCAAGTTCTAACATGAAGCTACGATCAAATGTAATCAGCTATGTAACAGTAAATGACTCGCCAGATTCTGACTCGTCGGTGAGCAGCCCTTACATGTCTGACCACCTATCCACCCTTAGTGGAGTAACCGGAATATTTGAAGTTCCCAGTAGCCGATCATCCCATGGCCAGAGTTCCAGTTCCAGGACAATTATTGTGCCACCATTAAAGACGCAGATCCACGATTGCAGTTTGGATACCCAGCTGTCAGGTACTTTTGTGTTAAACTATTGTGTATTTTAATAATGAGTAATGTTTGTAGACTATTTCTTCTAGGGCATTATGGTGGCAAGATGTGTTGTCCTCTAGTTGTGGTAGTTTTTCTTCTTTTAAATATACCCTCTTCCTTTACTGTGTTGATTCCCTTTATGTATATAAATGTTTCTATCATATCCCCCCTGTTACGTCTTTCCTCCAAGCTATACATGTTAAGATGTTTTAACTTTTCCTGGTAAGTTGTATCCTTGAACTCATGAACCAGTTTAGTAGCCCCTCTCTGAACTCTCTCCAAAGTATCAATATCCTTCTGGAGATACGGTCTCCAGTACTGCGTACAATACTCCAAGTGAGGTCTCACCAGTGCTCTGTACAATGGCATGAGCACTTCCCTCTTTCCACTGCTAAAACCTCTCCCTATGCAACCAAGCATTCTGCTAGCATTTCCTGCTGCTCTATTGCATTGCCTACCTACCTTTAAGTCAGGGCTCGACAAAGCCCGGTCGCCATGGCGACTAGGAAATTGTACCTGGCGCCCGGGCAGGATCAGCAGCACATGGCGCTCCACCATCCTAAGGTTAGATAAAAAAAAAAAGTACCGGTATTATTCTTTCGCAGCGCGAGGGTAAGCAGAGTGTGCGCTTCCTGCTCCGCCCCCTTGCGCTGTAGTGTCGGATCGGCGGGTGTCACGACATCCCACCGATCAGCAGTAGCGTGCAGACGGTCTGGCTAAGTGTGGATGTGTGTGTGTGTGCCTGGCTAAGTGTGGATGTGTGTGCCTGGCTAAGTGTGGATGTGTGTGCCTGGCTAAGTGTGGATGTGTGTGCCTGGCTAAGTGTGGATGTGTGTGCCTGGCTAAGTGTGGATGTGTGTGTGTGTGCCTGGCTAAGTGTGTGTGTGGATGTGTGTGTGTGTGCCTGGCTAAGTGTGGATGTGTGTGTGTGTGCCTGGCTAAGTGTGTGTGTGTGTGTGTGTGTGTGTGTGTGTGTGTGTGTGTGTGTGTGTGTGTGTGCGTGCGTGCCTGGCTAAGTGTGTGTGTGTGTGTGTGTGTGTGTGTGTGTGTGTGTGTGTGTGTGTGCCTGGCTAAGTGTGTGTGTGTGTGTGTGTGTGTGTGTGTGCCTGGCTAAGTGTGGATGTGTGTGCCTGGCTAAGTGTGGATGTGTGTGCCTGGCTAAGTGTGGATGTGTGTGCCTGGCTAAGTGTGGATGTGTGTGTGTGTGTGTGTGTGTGTGTGTGTGCCTGGCTAAGTGTGGATCTGACTGACTGTCTTTGTATGAATGTGACTGACTGTCTTTGTATGAATGTGACTGACTGTCTTTGTATGAATGTGACTGACTGTCTTTGTATGAATGTGACTGACTGTCTTATAGAAATATAGAATGTGTCGGCAGATAAGAACCATTCGGTCCATCTAGTCTGCCTAGTCTTTGTATGAATGTGACTGACTTACTGTCTTTGTATGAATGTGACTGACTTACTGTCTTTGTATGAATGTGACTGACTTACTGTCTTTGTATGAATGTGACTGACTTACTGTCTCTGTATGAATGTGACTGGCTGACTGTCTCTGTGTGTGGTTTTGTGAATGTGCTGTTGTCTGGCTCCTAGATTTTTTTTCTGGCTCCTAAAAGTAAATTTAAATTTGTCAAGCCCTGCTTTAAGTCCTCTGAAATTATTACTCCTAAATCCCTTTCCACAGATGTTGAGGTTAGGACTGTACCAAATAGTCTATATTCTGCTTTGGACTACTTGTCCACATTAAGTGTCAGTTGCCACAGTTCTGACCATTTTTGTAGTTTAGCTAAATCATTTGCCATTTGGCTTATCCCTCCATGAATATCAACCCTGCTGCAAATCTTTGTATCATCAGCAAAAATACATACTTTGCCAACAAGACCTTCTGCAATATCACTAATAAAAATATTAAAGAGAATGGGTCCAAGTACAGATCCCTGAGAGAGAGATCCTATCTTGTTACACCAAGTTGACTATTGTATCTTGTAACATTTGGCTGTATTTTCACAATGGAAAGCTTTAAACTAGAATGGCTTACACAGAAACAGTGTATTGTCACATGTATTTATATTTTCTGATCTCTGTTGGTTTCTATCTAAATTACTCCTTTGTTGTTATTTAGGTATCCTTGGCAGTGTTGGCAAGGTAAAATCATCCTCAGCATCAAATGGACAATCATCTAGTAGCTGTATTTCCCAGACTGGCTATCGTTCCCATCGCATGATAAATGGAATGCAGCCTCTCAACCTCAGCCAGGTGACTATCCAAATATATGGCCTTACTTCCTTACTTACTTCTGTTTAGATATTTATACCCATTTATTTCTGTATTAACTTTGTTCCAATGTGACTTTTATTTTATTTTTATTTGAAATAAATCTGTGCTAGAGCTCACTTGACTCTCTCTACTGACCCTTTTCACCTGTTCGCACTAGACCAGGACAAAGTGATTCTTTGTTCAACCATTCTATTCCCCAATCCTGTGCTGCTATCTTTACCCTCAAAAATTTAATGATTGCAAAGAGATCAAAGCACACTTTGTGTGGTGCTGTACAAAGCTGGTAATGAGCCTGCATTGATGATGCATTAATGATGGGCAGTGCCTGCCATTTTTAAAAAGTTTAAACAGGTCTTCACTCTATAGTTGGAGATGTTAAAGTGTACTCGCAGTGTTAGCTGTGACACTGGACCAAAAAAATATCACAGTGATCACGGGTGTCCTTTTTTTTTAGAAAATAGATTAACTTGTATTACAAGGAGGAGAAAATAAGCATTTTTTTCTTATACAAGCAGAGGTAGAAGTATGAACTGTATTGCTATTATTCTAAATCTCCACATGCATCTATAGCCACAACAGTGTACCTAGTTTTGCAGATTTTTGATTTAAAAAAAAAAAAAAAAATACGTAAGACAGTTAATGAGCTAAAAAATTTGCGTTAATGTCTGTGTATACAAATCACAAGGCAATCTCTGTGAATTTTACATTTCAGATCAAATTACTGTAAGCAAATCATGAATTTATGTTTATTTGACAGATTGCATCAGATGTAGAAGTTTTAAATAGAAATGATTTACTGAAGGAATACAAATAAAGCACGTTATTATTTACCATCACATAGCTCTATATAGCCATGTTGTTCAGACTATCTTAAGACAGATTTGATCTAAAATTTCAGACCGCTTGTCAGCCCCCGTATACTCAACCGTATACTTTATTAGTGTTTGTTCATCAAAGCATTTGTATTTAAAATATCTACACTTGATGTCATTTTTAAATAAAAACAATATGGGAGTAGCTCAAATAAAGTGAACATACTATTTGTGTACTATTGGAGAAAGGCTACATGCAATCTGACATGGTAAGACTCTTAATCATAATACCTGTTGTGTGAGTGACCTTCTATAAAAGACATATGCATTTGTGTATTCACATCATTACACTATTTGGACCAGAAAAATGAATCCCTCTGTTTTTATTTTGTATTTGATGTTTATTTGAATCAATATAATTGAGTATTTTCTCAGTGTAGGAGTTGATTAAGTGCAAAACGATACAGGGGTTTCACCCTTATTCTGTGTTTGAGTGTCCCTGCTCTGTTAAATTTGGTTAATAAAGGTATCCCTTTCACCTTAAAATTGGAGTCTGCTAAAAATTTGTTGTGTAGGCAGTCCTGCCTATTACCCTTATTGTGCTTTTATAGTTACAACTTCCCATAGAGTGTCTTGACACAATTTTTACTTGTAATTACATGTATTTGTTTTCTGACCTAAAGTCAAACTTTAACTCCTGTCTTCAAATTTGTTTTCTTCTAGAACCAGCAGTCCGCACTGATGGGATCCCAGGAGAGAAGCATGAACCCACCTCCCCGCAGACAACAAGCTTATGTCGCTTCCCTCCCATCAATCTCTCAGGCACCATTCACTTTCCAGCACAGCAGCCCTCTACATTCCACTGTGCACCCTCACCTTGCGGCAACAGCCACCAGTCACCTAACAAGCCAGCCTCATATGTACACATATGCTCCCACCACGGCTGCAACGCTGGGATCCACCACATCCATTGCTCACCTGTTCTCCCCTCAGGGTTCGTCAAGACACACCACATATGCTACTCATCCCAGTACTCTGGTGCACCAGGTCCCTGTCAGCATGGGACCTAGCCTGCTCACCTCTGCCAATGTGGCACCTGCGCAATACCCACACCAATTTTCAGGCCAGTCATATATTGGTGCCTCCAGGGGCTCTGCAATCTACACTGGATACCCTCTAAGCCCCTCCAACATCAATCAGTACTCCTACTTATAATACAGGATCCAAGAAGTAAAAAGGAGGCCATGTTCCTTATTATTGGCTGCATTATTGTAGTCACGTATGCTTGTTCAGTGTTAACTATCTGTGATTTTGTGTATTGCGTCTTTGTAGCATCCTCTTGACATTGCTAGAGAGTTGGGGGTTTGATCATGAAGTGGGGTTTATGTGGACTACCATAACATTGTCCATTGTTTTTCTGCAATTTAATTTTTTGGTTTTGTGTTAATCTTTTTAGTAGCTGCATATATGCTCTAGTTTTACTGTGTGACTTGTAGATCAGCTTATGCTTTTTTTAATCATTTTATCTTTTTAAATTCTTTTTATATTACACATTAACATGTAATAGGTTTTAGAAGACAAAAATAATCTAGTTTTAGATTGTTTGAGCTCTAATAGTCTCTTCCCCATTTCCCTCCATTGCTTCTCTATGGAAGCACCTAGGGAATGGAGTATTGAGCGTTATGTGCGCCATGTGGATGAAAGACGCAATGGGGTCTATTAATAGTAGAGTTCTGGCAGATCATTAAAATGTTGAAGGGTAATTCACCATAAGGTGCTCTCCACATGCCATGTCTGGCTTCCATGCGGTTTCCTCAAGATCTACAACTTGGTTCATACCTGCCAACAGTTCTAAATTACCTTGGCTATTCCGAGCAGCAGGGCCAATGTTTCACCAGCAGCCTGTCCACTTTCCCTGCGTGGTAGTGGATAGCTTCAAAATGGGCTCTGCACCTGAGAAAAGGGGCACGTTTTAGTGCACCGCCACAAGTGGCTCCTGTGACAGCACTGTAACATGAGCACAGTCTTGCCATGACATCACCAGCCTGGCCTGCGCAGTATGTGTAAAGTTGGTTGCTACATTGGAAAATAGTATATCTTAAAAGGAACAGACATTTGATGAGTGGGGGCTGACCGACTGGTTTATAGTGACCTTACCATATGGCCAATAGACTCCTTTGCTGTTTCATTCCTCTCAGGCAGTCATAGCTTAAAATGAAGAGCTGCTGCTCAGTGCTGTCTGAGTACATCAATTGAAGCATAAATGCAAATATCACACTAAATATGTGTTGCACAAGATTCCTATTGGTTTTGGTTGATAGTGGTACAATGAAGTGACACCTGCTGTGTGCCACTCTTATGTAGTATGATTTGTGTGAAGAACCACATTTCCACAAGGCAATCCTTTGCAGGATATATTTGGCAGGATATGGTTAATCAAGTGCTCGCATTGACTCATACCTCCTAGTTAATAAAGGATCCCATTTGAATTTTTGTAATTTAATTTCATAAACACATTTGGTAGCTTTTCTAGGTGAAAGAATACAAAAAAGAAAATGGCAAGTGTTGTTGTTGAATTGCGACCCAGCAGTCTATTCGCATATTATCACATGGCTATGTATTCACTATATTACAAGCCTTTTTCACAACCTGTAGCTATGTTCTGGTACACATTTTCAGGACAAATAATTATAATGCATTTGAACAAAAATATATACTTTTTTCTCCACGACTAGCACGTATTGTGACTCAACCTGCGATGTACTGATATCTAAAAATATCTATAAATAAACATTGTTTGGAATTAAAAATAAAATTGTAGCAACAATTTAGATTATAAATCTACTTACCTGAAGTTGTCTTGGTCTAGGCCAAGATTGCACCCCACACCAATAAACTCCAAATGATGAGTTTGCATTGTACAATGCCTACTGTGCTGATTGCATCTTTGTAGTTTTACAAAGATGTTTCAGTGGCCATTTTTCCCCCATCTACCACTACACCTTTGGGATAGTTGATACTGCTAAGCCAAGGCCTAATAGTAAATGTAAGAAACACATTTTCTAAATAAGATGTTATGTAGTGCCTTAAACAATAGTGTGTGTATTGTTGTGTATGTATATCTGTGTGTGTGTGCATTTCACACACAAACATATATAAACACTTTTCACAGCATCCTGGCTAGCACAATGTTAAGCATTTTTTTTTTTTACTTCCTACAAATAAAGAATAATATACAGGACAATAGATACTGTGAGTGTTCCAATCAGGATGTTTTCTGATACAGTAAACTGGCCTCTACCAAACCAGCTTTTTATTATATTGATATGTTACGACCCGATAATAAATAAATATTTAAAAGGTATGTGTTTAAAGAACACCTTTCAGGTTGCAATTCAACTTCAGTACTTAAGTTTCCTCTTTTTTATTACTTTTTATCTAAAAAGCACCACCATATGATACAGTGCTATACAGTGGGCAAACAAAGCATTTAGCATTTAATTAAGCATTTGATGATCTAAATTTCGAAATAGAGACAAATATTTAATTGGACCCTGCTCAAAAAATCTTACAATTAAAGGAAGGTAGTATGGTTTACATTGTGCATATGTTGTGTGCCTCAAGAGAAAACAGTGGTGCTTCCCATACAAAATATATACCTAAACATTGGCCATCAGTCTGGACAATTTTTAACCTTTTGTTCTTTGCTTACAATATAGCTACATGTGACCTCACTGGCCTATGTGCACTATATAGACTATTGGATACTAATACAAATATCTAGCTAGGGCATGTCAACCTGGCATCAGGTATCCACTTTTAAAATACTACTGTGAGTAGATAAGTTTTGCATTTATAGTCTTGTTAGCTCTGTAAACATACAAACCTATTGATATAACTATGAAATGTATGTTTGTGATTTAATTATAACCCATCATAATATTTTCACCCAGTAGATGTTGTGCCAAACATGGCCATTTTGATGTGGGGATGAAGGAAATCTATTCTCAGTAAATAGCTATACATAGAAATGTTTTGGGTTTGTTCTTGGCCCATTGCACAAGCTGCTATTTAACTGACTTGGGGTATAACCATAATATTAAATATAGAACTACTGCCTGTAATGCTAAGTGGGCTAAGATTTTTCCATGTGCCACTGTTCATTGTAACCACACTCCTCTTGTGTGCACTTACCTTCCTATATATTAGTGGTAAAGGAAGGGAGTTTTTTTTGTACAGATCAATAGCAGTAATTTAAAGTCGTACTGCACTTTTATTAACGTCTGCATGTGTGTATTTGCCATATTTTCTCTTTAAGCATAATTCCCAACGGAATTTTTATTTTTCAATTTCATAACGCATTTAGAATATTTTAAAGGTTTTGGAATAATGGAATCTTAGTAGTACACAATGAAATAAATCTTCTGATTTCAGTATATGTATTGAAAAGAATACATTTAAATGATGGAATAATTGGAAAAAATCCAAACTTCCAAAATATCAAAAATGAATGGAAATGTCTTTTTAATTGAACTGTTAGTAATGATACTTGAAGAAAAAAGAAAAAAAACCTATGTACTTTTTATTTTAATATACTTTTTTTCAGGGGGGAGGGTTAAGGGGTAGTTGTATTGTGTTCTCTTTTTTTTTTTTTTTTTTTTTTTTAATTAATTTTCCTCTTAATATTTTTAAACCAAAATGATTTGTGGGAATGTATGTGAAAATAAGTTTTTAGAACGTATCACTGTAGCACTGAATTATAATATAAATATATATAAAATAAGAATTAAGTCTGAAATGTACTCACATGTATGTTGTGAGTAAATGGAAAACTTCTCATTTGTTTTGCACAGGTATGTATGGTGATTGTTTCATATGTCCTCTTTAATGTAGTGCCTTAAATGCCAACGTAGTGATTATAGTTTACAGTAAGCTTGCCTTACAATAGGGCTGGCAAGCGCCTTTAACTAGAAGCAATTCTCTGAACCTAGAAGCAAGCGTAAAATAAGGCTAAAACAACCATGCTTTTGGGTTAAATGTTATCGAGTTGCCATTTTTTTCTAATCAAAACCTTAATGGCTTTGTTAAAAAAAATCAAAAAAAAAAAAAAAAATCAAGCAATCTCTTCTATCTTTGTTATCCAGACACATGAACTGTTAGGTGTTTGTACAAATGCATTTCAATTTTTTTTTTTAATTATTTTATTTTAGGTTTTTGGTGTGGTTTTGTAGTGATCTGTTTTTTTCATATGTGCAATCCCATTTTTATTATTTTACTCCTTTTTGTTAGACCTGTTGTGAAAAACTTAACATTCCTTGTAAGAGTACATGCAAGTTAGTTATAGTATGTTTATACCAAAGAGAGTTCCTCATAGTAAATGTGTGTTGTGCTTAGAAGCACAATGGATCCGTGCCAGGATGCCGTTAATGTCCTTCATTACTCAAATGATTTCCTTTCTGATCTATCGATAGTATTATGATAAATTCCACTGCATATAGTCTGTCAGCAGGGTGTATTCAATGTGGTGTTGGTTTTTTTTTCCCATTAGAACAGCTTTTTTATTTGTCTACCACCGTCACCACCGTCACTGCACTTTATGTGCCATCTTGTCACTGAACCTAATTACATCACGTGACATCCCACAATGTAGTTTCCTTCTGGAAAATATTATCCTAGGAAATTATTAAATATCTTGTTCCCTATTGCATGTGATGCGATCACCATGTACAAAATTGCATGTTAAATATTTCCTGTTGGCAAGCACCCAAATTACATGAACATTTGAAATGTTGTGTTCCTTCAGCTAAAGACTACTGCCCCACTGATTACAACCACCATTCTTTTAAGCTCTAAAATCTAGTCATATGAAGATAGTAGAACATTGTATTAATCACACCTCATATTCTGTAGTTTGGGGGAAGACAGGTGCACATAACTGATCCTATCGGTCTACTATTGCCATCAGAAATTGCTAATATATTGTGAGGCCAGTGGAAGTAGAGATAAGTAACCTCTCCAGATTACACAAAACCTCCTAATTGTCAAGAAGTGTTTTTCTAGAGCTTTAGTTCTCCCTTTAATCCATTTCTGAACACATAGTTGTGCGCAGACATCATGGCATTTTTTTAATGTGTTTAAAGTAACAACCCAAAAATGATTGGTTGGCTACTTAGTTTTAGACACTATCTTAAATGCTGTAAAGCAAGAACATGGTGGTAATGAAGTTCATTTGATGTTATAGGGTGGTATGATAGGGATTTTTCTTTAAATGATTTCTGTAAATTGTGGTGGGTTTTTTTTATGCTCAGTCATAGTCAATGTTTATTGTATAATATTTTTCCCCCATATCATAAATTTATTACAGAATATAATGTTCTCCTCCCAGTTTAACAAATAGTTACATTGCTAATGGTAAGGCACTGCTGAATTATATATATATATAGTAGTTTCATTGTATTTGTATGCTGTTCTAGCCTCCTTTCTTAAGTTGTTATTAAACTTTATTAAATCAGTGTTCTATTCTAAGCAATACTTTTTCAATGGGTAAACTTCTATATTGACATTCATGTTTAAGCTAGTAATGTTGCAATAGCCTGGACAACCTTCACCATTAAATATGTTTGTGAATTCTGAAATGGTGTCATGCATTTAATAGTTACAGATTTCTTTATAGTTTTCTGCTATATTTTCTTTTTCTCCTAAACGAAAATACTGATGCTGTAATGCAAGTTTGTTTTGGAAAGTTCTACTTCAGAAAAGGTGGAACCATTTTCAATAATTTGGTATGAGGGGCTGAATTTCTAAAGCAACTATTTTTTTTTCCTAAGTATCAAACATCTTTTTTAATGTCACCATAATCTAATATGGCACCGGCTTGTTTCCCATAATCCTGTTGTGAAAACTTCTCAGATGCATTGCATGTATACATTGTTGCATAACTTTATACAACAGCTAACTTTACTTCCCATTCCTGTTTCTTTGCTTAATGTTTATCACTACTTGTAGTAGCACACTTATATGTAATGTTAGTGTTATGTTTGACTATAGACCATTGATATTGCAATGATTTTTATTTTGTTTTTATTAAATGTATTTGATCTGCTAGTTGCTGTGTGAACCTTAACAATTCCACATTTATATGGTTGTGCTTTATTTTCTTCACTTGCTTTTTATTTCCAAACAGTAGTTCCTGGGAATTATTGGTCTATGTTTGTATTGCTGGTGTTCTCGGGGGTTATGTAAAATCAGTTTTAAGAAAACAAAAAATAGATATTTAAAATTTTATTACTAACTATATGGGAAAAGGGTCCATTGTGAAAACATAGTTTATCTTTGGATTCAATGTTTGTCTTTGGTTTTACAAAGTAGCTTGTATTCTATGTATTTTCTACATCATATGGCAAAATGTAGAGCAACTGAAATGCATCAATAAAGAGGGGTAATTTTCTTTACTGCTTTAATTGTGCCATGTCTTATTCTAAATGTACACTTTCGTGCCAAACCATAGCAGTTCAATACAATAGATGGGAATCCAAAATACTCTTATTCAATCAGCCTCTGTTCAAATAAGATTTAGAAAGAAACCTCTCTTCCATCAGTAACACATAGCGTATTTTTCGCCTCATAAGACGCACTTTTTTCCTCCTCAAAAGTGAGGCGAAATGTCTGTGCGTCTTATGAGCCGAATGTAATACTTACCTCCATGCTGCTCTCCGTTGCTTCCTCCGTGCAGTCTAACCTCCTGCACGGAGGAAGGAAGCTCCGGTCGCTTTTTTTCCCCTTCTTAACTTTATTGACGTTGCGCGACGTCAATAAAGTTAAGAAGAAAAAAAAAAGCGACCGGAGCTTCCTTCCTCCGTGCAGGAGGTTAGACTGCACGGAGGAAGCAACGGGGAGCAGCATGGAGGTAAGTGCTAGGGAAGGGGGGAGGAGGGTGGAAAAAACGAGCAAATCCTGGCATTGTGAGGGGGAAAATTCTGGCATTGTGAGGGACAAAAGCCTGGCATAGTGAGGGGCAAAAACCTGGCATAGTGAGGGGCAAAAGCCTGGCATAGTGAGGGGCAAAAGCCTGGCATAGTGGGGGGCATAATCCTTGCATATTGAATGGCTAAATCCTGGCATAGTGAGGGGAAAATCCTGGCATAGTGAATGGCTAAATCCTGGCATAGTGAGGGGAAAAATCCTGGCATATTGAATGGCTAAATCCTGGCATATTCAGGTTTTTTTTCTTGTTTTCCTCCTCTAAAAACTGGGTGCGTCTTATGGTCAGGTGCGTCTTATGAGGCGAAAAAACTGTAAATTGTATTGGGTTTCTGACGGAGGTCTATTCAAGCACAACCAAGTAAGTATAAATGATTGTACCAGCTGATACCCGAGTGTCCAGACGGTGTGCAAGTCAAATACAAATGTGTTTAATTATGGTCCTTAAACAGTAAAATCACAAACGAGAACCACAAAAGCTAGGAAATAATACTTAACGTGTTTCACACTTAAGCACAACCTACTTTTGTGATAGAGGCATAATTGCAGATTTTTATAAAACCATGTTTCCTCATTTTAGTGTCTGTAAAAATTATAATTCAAAGGTTTTCACAGCAGTTTCACACATAAAAGGCTTTTTGTCCAAGCATTATTTTGAAAATGTTATTTCAGTATTGATTTTGTAAGTCCATAACTCCATATTTTATTGCCTTTAATTTCTATTTGTACACTTCATACACTTGCCAACTTCATTAGGATGAGGCACAGTGATTACACTGTAGAATTCGCACACCATTTTTTTAAGAATCTTGTTTTATATGTATAGTATTTGAGCCTCTGACAAGCTTAGTGCATCAAAATCTCTTCCTTACTGATACACAAGAGACAAAATCCTCAGATCAATGTATTCCCCATATATTGCAAAAAAATAAAGAATCACTTTAGTCTGAGAAAAGGACAAATAGATGCAGACACTTTTAAAATAAGTATGCATTAGATCACGTTTCTGGTTTTTAGTACATGTAATACTTAACTGTAAAATGCACTTTTGCATTCTTTCTCCTGTGGATTAAACCAGTCACCATTCATATTTTTTGGCACAAACGACATCTACTGGGAGTCAATCTGTGATTCAAATGGAGATGCAGATGTGCATAATGTCACCAGTGACACAACTGGTGTTATATCAGTGCTGCCCTTTACAAGGAACAGATTACCAGTTTCTGAATAAAGCTGAAAAAGGACCAACTCCACTTGCACTAATCATGTTACAAGGTTTACATTTGCTTTTGTTTACGAAAGAGGGCTAAAACTGGAAACTGGGGTGTGACTTTGGGAGTGTCAGCACATGCACTGTCAGTCATCCAGCGCTACTTCACATGCACAATATTAATTCTATGGGGGTTTTTGTACATGTGATATTGGTCCTAAATCAGGACTCTCATTTAAAGCATAACAGTTGGAGGGTATGTAGGCTGTGGAAAGAAGTCTCCTGCCTGTAGTGCTAGGGGGAAAGGATGTCTCACTTTCTCTTAATGTTAGTGTTATAATTTTGTTAAATTATAAGCCGCCAAGAAGTTAGGTACTTTTGAGTATAATATACCTGGCAGGAGAAGGTGCAGGACCAGAAAATATTTAATCCACAGTGTCATGTAGACCATGCAGCCAGTAATTACTTGTCGGTTCAAGGGAGGGGCTTCACAGGTGGGGTGCAGTGCCCATATGACTGCCCAGTGTGTGAATTTCACACCTGGTAGGTTACAATGTCTAATATATTGCATTACCATCTTAACGTTAATAACAAAATATAGACTTTTATGTTGTGATCGAGGTTTTTTTTCTATTCAGGTAACATGGTTTCTTTAGTTATGAGATTATATAAATCCATGTTCAGTGAAGGACTTTTAAAATGAGCATAAAGAATTAAAATCTTTACTATAGGAGTGATTTCAGCATCATTATCTTCCTCCAAACAAATGCCCAGTTTCCCAGGATTTTATTAGTGTGCAAAATATGCATTTAGAATATCTAGAACTCTATGACTAAATAAAACACACGGTGGCAGCAGAGGAATAAGGAACGGCTCTTTTCCAAATTATATATAACTGCAAAAATGTTGCAAAGAAGAATTTGTATATATTGGGGTTTTTTTTTTTTTTTTTTAAATATATATACTGTGTTATAAGCTAATTGACAACCTCCAGACATTTACTAAAAAAAAATGTACATCTACATCTATGCCACCACAATTGCTCCTAATTCCCCAACCTAAAGCCAATCTCAGTTTGGACCTAATAGAAATGTATTTTAGTTTCTTATATACCTGGTAAGGTAGCACCATCTGTAAATTATGTTCAACCATCAGGGTTTCAATTTCAATTCCCAGCAAGATCAAATCAGCTCTACATCCTTCTGAGGTAGATAAAATGAGTGCTGTTATGTTGGGTAATGGTAACATCCCCTAGATCAAAGGTAGGTACCCTTTGGCACTCCAGATGTTGTGTACTACAGCAGGAGAGAACAAAACAGGATAGAGAGGGCGACGGCAGAGAGCAAAACAGGAGATGACAAAAAAAGAGAGGGGCAACAGGGGAGGGCAAAACAAGAGAGGGGCAGCAGGAAAAAGCAAAACGGGCAGTAGGGGAGGGCAAAACAAGAGGGGGGCCCGCAGGAAAAAGCAAAACAGGCAGCAGGGGAGAGCAAAACGAAAGGGGGCAGTAGGAACGAGGAGGGCAGCAGGAGAGAGAAAAACAGGATAGAGGGGGGTCATCAGGAATGGGGGCCCATCTGGAGAGCACAAAACAGGAGAGAGAGGCCGGCATGGATGAGGGGGGCAGCAGGAGAACGCAAAACAGGATTGAGGGGGGCAGCAGCAGAGGGCAAAATAGGGTTGAGGGGGGCATCAGGAATGAGGAGGAGCCAGTATGAATAAGGGTGCAGGAGAAGATAGCAAAACCAAAGAGTGGGGCAGCAGGAGAGAGCAAAACAAGAGAGAGGGGGTAGCTGGAGAGTTCAACACAGAAGAAAGGGGGCAGCAGCAGAGGGCAAAAGGTTTGTTTGTGCACAAAGATGGCAGTGACAAGCTATACAGTCTATGTGTGCAATGGAAATGCCATTTATTTAAACTTAATATTAAAAAAGTAAATTTTGTTTATATTTCTAATTTTCCTGCAGCTGACACAATTTTTCTTATAAATATTTTTACAAACACATTACATTACAGTTTCGTGGAAGTGTTTTTACATTTTAAAATCAGAGGGTGAGTGGGGTGCTAAATGTAGGATTTGCCCCGGGTGCCAAATAATCTAGGTATGCCCATGGCCCCAGATGTTGGGCTATTGGGGCAGAGATGGTGAACCTATGGCACAGGTGGCTCTCTGAGATCTGAGTTGGCACTCGCATGTGAGGCCGTTCTAGTGATGTTGTAACATCACAAGAATGCACTTAAAAACCACAGAATATCTTAATATACCTTTCCTGGTAATAAATATGTACGTGTGCAAATATAGTATATCATTTATAAAGGGGAAACAAGATATGTGTGCTTGTGCTTGTCTGATAATAAATGAAAGTGTGACAGGAAGGAACCAAAAAGTTGACAAGCATTTGATGTTTCTCCACAATTAAATTACTATATTTTTCCACAAAGATTAATAATACGTTTATAACATCCAAGGAGTCTTGAACTCCAAATAATACTTGCCATTGTAATTTTTAAGTAGCTGGTGTGAAGACGCTATGTGTCATTTAGTTCAAACAGTTTATATTTGTTTACTTAAATATACAGCCAGCATTCCTCATAACCCCTTTACTAGTGTCCAAATTCATGGTTCACATAGCACTGTTTGAGAAAACTGCTTTCAATGCATGCTGTTTTCTGAAACTATGGCATTTCACCAAGGGATATTTTAAAAGCAGAGACTTTTAAACTTTAGTTGGCTCTTTAATGGGCTAAAAATAAAGCCCTTCAACCTTCAAATACGAGAGAGGTAGAGGGAGAGAGTAAAACAGGAAATCAGAGCATTCACGAAGACTTCCCAAAATAAGCTGTCTATACATCTGAGATATTTGATCTCCATATGGAGGCTTCATTTTCCTAGGGAAACATATTTAGATACTTATTATTTTTGCATAATTAATTCAGGCTTTACATCTGGCATACAGATGCATATATAAGATCTTATTTCCATATATATCCTCTATGTGATATTGTTTCAATCCAGTGAGGGAAAGGTACTATAAAGTATAGAAAGATTTTAATAAGGGTAAATTGTGATTACCCATTTAAAAAATCAGTAAAAGATCCCATAGATTATTTTTTCATGGCAACAATTAACAGTTATATGTACCCCTCTAAAATATGGCTCAACATATCAGGTTAATATCAAGATTAGGGTAGTAATTCAGACAGTGAGTTTGAGAACTATAGCTGCTTTTTGTAATTAAAAGAAAAGTAACAAAAAACAGTTTGCTTGACTTTTTTGCTTAGACTTTTAATGTTGTGGACGATGGATTTTCAGCATGCTTCAATCTCTTATTTTAAAAAAATTATTTAGAAAATATAATATATTTACACTAATATTAATGAAGCAGAAAGCCATAAATGAAACTTAGCATTTTGTTCACTATTATAAAGTCTAATTCTTAGAAACTCTTAAAGTGGTAACCAGTAAAAAGAAAATGTAAATGGCTTTAAAATAGACTTAGCAATAAGATTCAAGTGAGAATATGGAGTCAGATAAATAAAATAAATAAAGAAAAGAAAATAAAGTATTGCAGGAATGCACTGGGACTTCCAAGCAATTTTCAGAAATATACTTGTATTGGTGAAAGCAAAATATTTCTCATCAAGCTCTCTCCTCTAGATTGCATACTTTTCTTGACTCAAGCCCCATGTGGCAAAATGTCCTATGCATATCAACACACTGAGGGAGGAGCCATGGCTTTAAAATAGACTTAGCAATAAGATTCAAGTGAGAATATGGAGTCAGATAAATAAAATAAATAAAGAAAAGAAAATAAAGTATTGCAGGAATGCACTGGGACTTCCAAGCAATTTTCAGAAATATACTTGTATTGGTGAAAGCAAAATATTTCTCATCAAGCTCTCCCCCCATAGATTGCATACTTTTCTTGACTCAAGCCCCATGTGGCAAAATGTCCTATGCATATCAACACACTGAGGGAGGAGCCATACATACATCAACACACTGAGGGAGGAGCCATGCATATATCAACACACTGAAGGAGGAGCAAAAGCATACATTAACACACTGAGGGAGGTACCACATGAAGGAAAAATATATATTTCCAGTACAGTTGCACTTTAAATCAGCCTGTGGCATGTTGAAGATTATGTAAAAACATGACAGGAGTGGTAATATAGAATTCCCTCAGCTGCTCTGTGTGCGATCTGACACTGCTCACAGAGAAACAGGCCACATTGCCATAAGCTCCAGGCATTCATCCAGACCGTATTACAAATGTGAGGGATAAAAGTACTTGCATCAAAGTCTTCCTGCTTCAATGCTGGGTTGAGGCAAACCATCAAACAAACCTCCTATTCAAAAGCTGGAAACTGATTCTACAGCAGTTATAAAGTGTCTAGCCAGTTTCATCTTGAGGACTGAGCGAAAACTACATAATGTTACATATACCGCTATGTTAGTGTCACATTTTAAAAGTTTTTGTAGCCTAGATCACATTTCTTAATGTACTTATTAGCTGTTACTCCTTTCCTGTTGTTCTTGGAAGTAGACACTTTTTGAATTGTATTTTGTCCATTAAGTCTCAAAGAGATTTTTTTTCTTATGTTTCAAGGTCTTTTGAATTAAACATGAAATTCGAATCTGAAAGATGCAGGATTTCAATTTCATCTGTATGAAATATAAATATATGTCTAATAGAGTGAAATCTGCCTATATATTGTGAACATTATTAGCTACTATCAATCCTGTTTATGTCCTCACCTTGTGAATTAATATGCAAATTACACATTTCCCACTGACCACAGTTCATTTGCATATCAAGACACAGGTTATGTCAGAAACTGTATAAACCCCCACAGTCAAAGAGGGAATAAAACCTTCATGTAATTAAATAATCACACAGAAGGCAACATATGAGTTACTATCAAGGTGTCTGAACAATGCTCCTATGATGATCTCTTGTGGAAGTAAAACACATTCCTGCAATTTGGCAGCACTGGTTAGTGTGTGACCTCTGTGACTCCGACCGAACAACACTTCCCACCGGGGATGAGATGATTTTTGATACATGCACATTCAAGTGACAGAGAGTGATGGGCATCAGTGTGTCACTTGTGTCTGCAGTTACGGAGCTATGTTCTGTGAGATGGAAGCCACTTAGTTTTTGCAAAGACTAGGGCATAGTACCATTTGAATGGTGCACAGTTAGTGCACCATTCAAATTACACTTGTGATGAGGTAGAAGTTTACTCCCACTTTAATTTTTGCATTTACTGGCAATTCTACTAACAAAGTGTATAAATGATGTTTATTCTCTATTTTTACAGTATAAAACCTGTTTAAGTGTCCCTATAATGAATATGGTAAATAATTGTTTGATGTATTTAAGTGCCTTTGTTAATTCCATTGAAAATCAGTGCATCAAACAATTCTAACACTATAAGATTAAACACTTGTTCCAGAAAGAGCCCAAAACTCTAATAAATGGACACCGTATCACATTCTTTAGAATGCAGAAATTATGTTTACATTTTAGTAGTCACTTGTCCTAAAGGAGATAACTGATCACATTATAATAGTCTCTAACACCTATTCTTAGTCATATTGAAAACAATAATAATTCCACCTTTTTACGTGGGACCCATGTTTGTATTGTTCCCTAGGTTGTTGTCACTCCATCACTAGCTATCCAACCTGACACCTTTTGCAATGCACCACCACCTTCTTTCCTGGCATTTCGAACACTTAAAGATTCTCTTGTCCTCCTTATGCTGATGGCCTACATGTTGCATAATACTCTGTCAACAGCCGGAGGACAGTAATGTGACACATAGATCAGAATCTTGCAAGTAGATATATCAGTAAATTTGATTGATATATCAGTGAGTTTCTGTTTGTCTAGTTTGCAATGGTCTATTAAGGAGAAACTCCTGGAGGCTAATTGTCTTTCTACTCTCCTTGCCAGTTGCCACTGCTTCTTTGATAACTGTAATGGTGTATATCAACAGAAGTTAATGTGGAATTTAAAAGAGGTATTTTAGTGTGTAAGACAAGGAGACAATGCAAGTGATGTTATAGCACTACACATTAATGACTATCTACTGTATTTGCTTCAATAAAAGAGAAGCTTTTTTTCAGAGCAAATGTTCTGAAAAAGTCCCATTGTCTTATATTCAAAGTCATCTTATAATCAGACCTCAAATAGAGGTCTGACCATAAGACTAGGACTCAGGTGCCCTGCAGTGTTGGGCAGCATCAGAGGATATCTGTGCACATCGTGCAGACATCGACCGGTTGCCCCCACTAGACACCAGGGAGTCTAGAGGAGCATCGGCAAGTCTGGAGGCAGATGGCAAGTTGAAAGACTGCTTAAAGTCTGGAGGCCAGATTGATTAGAAATTCATTTATAAGAAATTCAAAGTTTACATGTGAATGGATATATATAAATAAAGTTTTTTTCATATAGGGTAGTCTTATATTCAAGCTTTTTCTTTTTTTCTCCTAAATTATTATCAAAAGTACAGTATTCCATATCTTAGACGTGTGGATATTTACTGTCCATATTATGTATTTCTGAACAGTCCGATTACAGAAAGGGGTTAAATTAGTGTTAATTGTCCCATTTTCTGTTCTTGCACGATGTTGCATTTGTATTATTTGTATGTTTTATTCCAGTTAGGAATTTGGCAAGGCCTGTAAAATTTCTAATTGGAATTACCATTACCATTCCGCGTAACATGAAATGACAATCTTATTTTTGATAAGCGAGATGTTTTTTTCTTATTACCAACGTGTACATAGGTGTCTGACTAAAATATGAGATTAAGGACAATTCATATTTCTGCTTGAAAGAGAAATTATTCCATTGCATGTATTTATTTCAACTCAGATGGAAGGATGTGGTGCTCCTTAAACTAACGATTTTCTGAGTTAAGCCATCTTTGACTAATCGGAAATCTCCATTGACTTGTTGAGGATACATTACGTTATATATATATATATATATATATAACACTTATATATATAGTGCAAAAATCTACATAGCACTTGGTACATAGCATTAATGGGAATTACAGACTACATTAGATGAACAGACACACATCGATAAATGACAGCCCTGCTCGAAGCTTACAATCTAGATCTAAAATCTAGAGATATTTGTTACCTTGGCACTGAAAGCTACCAACAAGAGAATCTTAGATGCTAAGGATAGCACTTGCAAAAATGCACAAAAGGTAAATTTTCTTGCTGGTACAAAATAGTCCCTAACTAGAGTTGGGCGAACCCGAACCGCCCTGTTCGGGTTCGTACTGAACATTGCGGATTTGGGACCCGAACATGGACATTTCACTGTATGTTCGGGTCGGGGTTCGGTGATTTAATGGCGCGTTTTGAAAGGCTGCAGGGCAGCCAATCAACAAGCGTTTGACTTGTTTGCCCTTAGAAGCCATCACAGCCATGCCTACTAATGGCATGGCTGTGATTGGCCAGTGCAGCATGTGACCCAGCCTCTATATATAAGCTGGAGTCACCGCACATCACATGAGCTATTCTTAGTGTAGGGAGAGGATGCTGCAGCTGTGAGGGACAGATTAGTAAAGAATTCTGGTGTTGAATCAGCAAACTACAGCGATTATTCAAACTACAGCGATTATTTTAGTGGGTGCTATACTACATTTTTGTACTCTGCCCTGAGCCCAGTGCCACAGAGAGTGCCATGCACTTGCAACTGCATGTGTGCCAGGCACATGACTTTAATCCTGTTCTGGTAGCTCAGTGGGCAACATCAAGACATTTTTCAATATTGCAATTTTTGGGGTGCTAAATAGTACATTTGCAGCCTGCACTTCATATCTGAGAGTCAAATAGAACTGTCAAATACTGTGCTTAATTGTTTTGGGTGTTAAATAGTACATTTGCGTCTTGCGGTGCACTTCATATCTGAGAGTCAAATAGAACCATCAAATATTGTGCTTACAATGCACTGAAAAATTCTAATTGTTTTGGGTGCTAAATAGTATATTTGCATACTGCACTTCATATCTGAGAGTCAAATCGAACCGTCAAATACTGTGCTTACAGCGCACTTTGAAAAAAACTAATTGTTCTGGGTGCTAAATAGTACATTTGCAGCCTGCACTTCATATCTGAGAGTCAAATAGAACCGTCAAATACTGTGCTTACAGCGCACTTAGAAAAATTCTAATTGTTTTGGGTGTTAAATAGTACATTTGCGTCTTGCGGTGCGCTTCATATCTGAGAGTCAAATAGAACCGTCAAATACTGTGCTTACAGCGCTCTTTGAAAAATTCTAATTGTTTTGAATGTTAAATAGTACATTTGCGTACTGCACTTCATATCTGAGAGTCAAAAAGAACCGTCAAATACTGTGCTTACAACGCACTTTGAAAAATTCTAATTGTTTTGGGTGCTAAATAGTACATTTGCGTCCTGCACTTCATATCTGAGAGTCAAATAGAACCATCAAATACTGTGCTTACAGCGCACTTTGAAAAATTCGAATTGTTTTGGGTGTTAAATAGTACATTTGCGTCTTGCGGTGCACTTCATATCTGAGAGTTAAATAGAACCGTCAAATACTGTGCTTACAGCACACTTTGAAAAATTCTAATTGTTTTGGGTGTTAAATAGTACATTTGCGGCCTGCCGTGCATTTCTTGCAGTCCAATAAACAAAACAAAAATACAAATAAAAATTGTTGACTATTGGCGGTTACTTTGTCGCCTGACATAAACCATCTGTTAGTTTGGTGGGTGAACGCAAAAAATGAAGGGACGTGGCCATGGTCGTGGTGCTGCTAGTGTTGGTGGAGCTCCTGTTGTAAGGAGAGGACGTGGTTGATCTGTGCCAGCTACATGCACAAGTAAAACACCTTCCTCAGGTGCTAGTACGCGACATTACCTTCAGCGTTATTTGGTAGGGCCGTTTGCCGCTCTTAGAATGGTGAGGCCAGAACAAGTACAGGCGATAGTAGATTGGGCTGACAGTGCCTCCAGTTCCTTGACATTGTCTCCCACCCGGTCCCCTGCTGAAAGCTCAGAGTTGGCACCTGCAGCCCATGGCCATCTGTCTTTCACCTCACCCCCTTGCTAATCAGCCAAGCAGTCTGAGCCACAATTCATGCAGCAGTCTCTTATGCTTTTTGATGACTCTGCTGGCGGGGTTTCCGTGGGCCATCCACCTAGCCTTGCCCCAGAAGTTGAAGAGATTGAATACACTGATGCACAACCACTTATGTGTCAGGATGTGGACATGCGAGGACCACGGCAGCACGTCTCTGATGATGACGAAACACAGGTGCCAAGTGCTGTGGCTTTCGGCAGTGTGCAGGCCGGCAAGGAGGGCAGGGTTTAGGAGTGGGTTGAAGATGATGTGGAGGATGATGAGGTCCTAGACCCCACATGGAATCAAGGTCATGCGAGTGACATTTCCAGTTTGGAGGAAGAGGCGGTGGTCGCACAGAGGCACCAGCACAGCATAAGAGGGAGCAGGGTGCAAAAGCGGAGCGGCCATCCCCTAGACAGTACGCCTGCTACTGCCCACCGCACCCAGGGACTGAACACACCAAAGCCAGCTCCAAGGAGTTCCCTGGCATGGCAGTTCTTCAGACAATGTGCTGACGACAAGACACGAGTGGTTTGCAAGCTGCGCAATCAGAACCTGAAGCAAGGCATAAACGTGGTAAACCTGAGCACAACCTGCATGACCAGGCATCTACATGCAAAGCACGAGCTGCAGTGGAGTAAGCACTTCAAAAACCAAGAAAGGTCTCAGGCTCCTCCTGCTTCCTCTTCTGCTGCTATCTCTGCCTCTTCCTCCACCTCTGGAGTCACAGTGGCACCTGCCACACCGCAAACAGAGTATGTGGCAGCAACGCCACCATGTCCCCCACCGTCCCCAAGCATCTCCACATCTCCCATGGAAGCGTTCAACTCTCCATCTCCCACACACTGGAGAGAAAGAGGAAGTATGGCCCTACCCACCCGTGATCCCTGGCCCTGAATGCCAGCATTTCCAAATTCCTGGCCTTTGAAATGGTGTCATTCCGTCTGTTGGAGACGGACAGTTTTAAAAACCTGATGGCGGTGGCTGTCCCAAAGTACGTGGCTCCCAGCCGCCACTACTTTTCCAGGCAAGCCATTCCTTCCCTGCATAACCAATTGGCGGACAAAATCTGGTGGCCTGGTGGTGTGCGATAATGGGCAAAATCTCGTAGCAGCTCTGGGCCTTTGCCGGTTTGACGCACATCCCTTGCCTGGCGCATGTGCTGAATTTGGTGGTGCAGAAATTCCTGAAAAACTACCCAGATATATCAGAGCTGCTGCAAAAAGTGTGGGCCATCTGCGCGCACTTTCAGCGTTCTCACCCTGCTGCTGCTCACCTGTCTGTGCTACAGCGTAACTTAGGCTTTTCCGCTCACCGCCTCATATGCGACGTGCCCACAAGGTGGAACTCCACCTTGCACATGCTGGAGAGACTGTGCAAGCAGCAGCAGGCTACAGTGGAGTATCAGCTGCAGCATGCACGGGTCAGTCGCTCTGCAGAACAGCACCACTTCACCACCAATGAGTGGTCCTCCATGCGAGACCTGTGTGCCATTTTGCACTGTTTCGAGTACTCCACCAACATGGCCAATGCCGATGACGCCGTTCTCAGCCTTACTATCCCGCTTCTATGTCTCCTTGAAAAAACACTTCAGGCGATGATGGAAGAGGATGTGGTACAGGAGGAAGAGGAGGAGGAAGAAGAGTTGTCATTTCCACGGTTATCAGGCCAGACATTCACAAGTGGCTTGGATAGTGGGTTCCTGCACCAGCATAGGCCAGGTACACAATTGTCCAGCCAGGGGACAGTTCTGGAGGAGGAGGAGGAGGAGGAGTGGGAACCGTGTTCACAGCAGGGTGGCACCCAACGCAGCTCGTGGGCATCACTGGAGCATGGCTGGGGGGATACGGAGGACACAGACGATACACCTCCCACAGAGGAAAGCTTGTCCTTGGGCAGCTTGGCACACATGAGCGACTACATGCTGTAGTGCCTGCGCACCGACTGCCGAGTTGGCCACATTCTAACGTGTGCTGATTACTGGCCACCCTGCTGGATCCCCATTACAAGGACAATGTGCCGTCCTTAATTGCCTCACTGGAGCGTGATCGGAAGATGCTCGACTAGAAGCGCACGCTGGTAGACGCGCTGCTGAGGGCATTCCCAACTAACACCGGGGGCTCAATGGAAGCACAAGGCGAAGACAGAGGAGGCGGAAAGAGTTCGCCAATGCAGCTGGGGCACCGCAAGCACCTCAGAAGGCAGGGTTAGCATGGCTAAAGTGTGGAAAAGCTTTGTCAGCATGCCACAACAACCAGCACCTCCATCTGAAATGCAACATCTTAGCAGGAGGCAGCATTTCAGCAACATGGTGGAACAGTACATGTGCACAGGCCTACACGTACTGACTGATGGGTCTGCCCTATTGAACTTCTGTTTCTCCAAATTGGGCACATGGCCTGAGCTTGCCTTTTATGTCTTGGAGGTGCTGGTCTGCCCTGCAGCCAGTGTATTGTCTGAACGTGTGTTTAGCACGGCGGTTGGCGTTATCACAGACAAGCGCAACTGCCTGTCCACAGCCAACGTGGACAAGCTCACGTTTATTAAAATGAACCAGGTATGGATCCCACCAGACTTGTCTGTACCTTGTGCAGAATAAACATTTATACCGGCCTCACCCAGCCATTGTAATACTCAAGTGCACTTATTCTTTGTTTTCTTTTTTTTATATGTCCCAATATTTTGGGGGCTACCCCAATTAAAAAAATAAAAAACAACAACAAAACAAACAAATAAAAAACAGTGTTAGCTACCTCCTCCTCCTCCACCCCCGCTTTCCACCTACACCGCCACGGTCAAAACTATGGGTCACTTAGTATAAACTATGTGTCACGAATGCACCCTTCTCCTAGAGTGCATGTGACTGGGTTATGGTGGTGCAATGGTTCAAATTAACTCTCTGTCTGCCCTAGACTAGAAATAATGATAAAACCCCCCTTTAACACCACCCACACTTAATTATACTGATATAACTAATGTGCTAACACTGCCACCACCAAGACAATTTATAAATAAGGGCGCCTTGGTCCCCCAGGCAAATTAGACTTAACCCACAAAATATGCTTTAACACAATATCTATGCGATTGGTCTAATCAGGTAACGTGAGTCTCTATACCACACAAAGGCAGAACTTAATAAAGGAATATTTATTATTAACAAAAGAAGTCACAGTGTATACAAAAAATAAAACAGATGACAAATTAATTACACAGATAAAAATAAAAAGGAGAAATTTACAGAAAACCTAACTACTCACTTAGATAGAGAAGTACCAGTATTTTCTGTCCGAGGGACTGCAGCAAGAAAATGACGGCAACTTACACAAAATTAGATCTTGGCCCCTAGTAAGCACACTGGCCATTATTCCATCATTAGATTTATACCTTGTCAGGTCAACTCAGGTTTCTAAGCCAGCCCAGAGGTGGGAAGGTGTACCTAAAAGTGTCCTCCCCCATGAGTGGTGGAACTACCCCAGTCAAAATATGAAGTCCATAGATATGTCACACTTGCTACCCATGACTCTATCCCACAGATTTTCACAATAACTTCCAAATGGCTCAAGTTGCACCAGCCATATTTGTACTCATTTTTTAGGGTGTACTCTTCCCTATCTAAATACTCACAAAATGAGGCATGATTAATAATCTGGGAGTTATTATTAATGCATGTTTGGGAGATGACTTTTGCAGGACAAGACTTCTAACTGGTAAGGGCCACTTAGCATATCAAAAGAACCTACTCTCTATGACTGGATACAGATATATATCTGTATAGACTTGCTGGCAACTAACTCAGTGTAACATTTCACACCTTATAACATCAGTTCCAGCTTCAAATGAACCACTCAAGTTGTAAAGCTTTTCAGATCACAAAGGTCATACCATCTCTACCGGATAGTAGATGCAGGTATGCACTACACCATTTGTTGTGACACTATGTACACAATAGCAGAGGCTTGTGAAGGCCTTTTATCCATGCATCAGGAGTTGTGCTCAGTTTGAACAATGAAAGAGAATACCCTGGCCTTTTATCCATGCATCAGGAGTTGTGCTCAGTTTGAACAATGAAAGAGAATACCCTGCACTCCAACCATCTCTCAAATGGATAATTCTGTTGATCCTCCTGGCAGCCATGCTTTAGATTTTAATTTATGTTCTTCCAAAACTAAAATCAAAGATTCCATCTAGTGCTATTTTATGACTCAGCTGTATTTTTAATTTGTATGTATTTTATGTTATTTTAAGTTATTTCCCTATCCACATTTGTTTGCAGGGCACTTGTCCTACTCTTACCCTCATTTTACTTCCTTTTGCAGCCCTCTAGCTCTTTCCAGGACTTTTTTTGAGGCATTTTAGTGCCCAAAAGTTCGGGTCCCCATTGACTTCAATGGGGTTAGGGGTCAAGTTCGGGCCCGAACCTGGACTTTTTTCCGAAGTTCGGACGAACCCGCCGAACCCTAACATCCAGGTGTCCGCTCAACTCTATCCCTAACTAATAATTCTAAAATCTCCAAAAATATTATATTATTTCAAACAAACAAGGAACAGAATGTAGACATTTTCTAAAGGTTAAGTTAATAAGCTGAATTGCTCAAATGTAATACATACATAGTATGCTTCCATTGTGTATTTCTATATACTTAGATATCTGAGAACAAGTAAAGCTCAAGAAATAGATACAAACTATTTAAATATGCCATTTATATGTGTCCCTGAAACACTTAATCAACGGCTTGACGTGTTTTTAAACTTTTCAAGTTAGTGTCGCTTCTGGTAGTGAAGGGGTTTTTGTGAGTATTTAGCAATTGTCTTACATCTGGGTTTAATAAAAATAGGGGAATGGAGTGCTGAGATGTGGCAGAGTTTCCTCCCACAAAAAGAGAGTGACCAGGCATTCCAAAGCCGTGAGCTGGAACGAGTGCAGAAGAATAGAACTGTTGCACAGTCCAGCACTGAGTCTCTTTAACAATCAGTAATAGAACAGTATTATAGTTAAAAAAAATTGGACTAATGAGAAAGCCAAAGATGGCTGGGATTGTGGCCTGCATTTTCCTTTCGTGTGTCACTTTAATCAATGCTCAAGCTCAAACTGCATTTCTGGAGTACATGCAAGGAAGGATGGGGGTTTTGGAGGTAAGAGGAACAAACTTGTAATACTTGGTGACAATCTTGGCATTAGATTAAACTGATGACCAGTGTTGCTTTCTCAGTTAAAGTTAGATGAACTAATGATTTGTTGCTTGATGTATAGAACAGATGTGCATTATCACGATATTCTAAGTGGAGCCTTTTATGCTCTTCTGGAACGCAAAGGGTTAATGTTTCAGCGTTGAATGTTTGTAATTTAGTCTACAGATTTAATATAATGGAATACCATGGAAAAAATATATTTAACTTTGATCAGAAATGAACAGTTTTCAGACTATGCATGTATTTATTAGGGATGTTACACAGCTGAATCTGAAATAATTATCACAGTTATATATATTGACTTATAGGCATAGTGAATTACATTTAGACTTTACAGTTTATATTACAACTAAATATAAATACACAAAATCCAACTCGGTAACAATGGCATTAAAACCATTTTTTTCCCAAGTAAAGATGATGTGAAAATAAACAACATAGAAAGACATCACTGACTAAAGAGTCTACTCAATAAAGAGAAAATTGCAGGGAATTTCAAACTTTAGGCCAATGTACCTGATTTGGAAATTTTTTCCAATGCAACTGAATGCGAGAATTTTTTCAACTCATCTACTGTGGTCTTAAGTTTAAAAGTCTATATTTATTGAGTAGAACCTTGTATGAATTAGTGTTATTTGTTTCATTCTAATTCTAATTAGAAAATTTAAGCATGCATTTGTGGTATCCATATTAGCATGTCAGTGAAACACTGATGGCTAAATTAATTTGAGGAGAAGTGTGACATTGAAATTCGATGATGCTATATTTATATGTAATACTTAAATGTTTAACTTACTGTTTACAGGAATATTGGCAAAGGTGTCAATAGTAAGAAAAAAATAAATAAAGATGGTATAGTATTCTATGTTCATTAAACAGGCCTTATCTTCAAAAACAAATGAATGCACTATAAAAAAAAAATCTTTGGCACATATCCATTCATGCTAATTTTGTACACATGAAAAAGACTTGTAGTCTCTCACTAATCCCTGTTCTACGGCAAAGGCGCCCAACCTTTCGAACAGGCTTACATGTTTTGGCATGGAAAAGTGCTGTCTGTGCCAAAGTGCTGTCTATGCCAAAACATATATGCACACACACATATATATTCTGTTTAACAAAATGTAAACTGTAATTAACTGACAACTAAGTTTGCAAACATTTGACCAAAATAGTGGAGTTGAAAAAACTCTCCTATTTGCCTTTCCAACCCCAACTCCACCCACAGACACATTCGCAGCCACAGACACATTTTGAAACACATACCAACATAAAACAGTGCAGACATATATTATTATAATATACAAAGGGAGTATGAAAGTGACTGAAGAGGAGTGGGTGAAGAGGGCAGATGGAACAAAGTAGTGGGCAGAGCAGCAGCATGAAACTAAGGGTTCAGGTCAAAAATTTGCAAATTTGCAAAGGCAGTCCATGTGTGATAACTAACTTATTACATGTTCTAGAGCCAAGGCGTCCAACTGCGGCCCTCCAGATGTTTTTGTACTACAAGTACCATAATTCCCTGCCATTCTAGAATGCTGGTGGAGAATTATGGGGTTTGTAGTTCTGCAGCAGCTGGAGGGCCGTGGTTGGACAAATGTATATAGGTAAATAAAAGAAAGCACCTAGCCATGCAGTCTGAATTTGCAAACATGTAGAAAAATGGGTTGCTCAGACGAGCTCAGTGAATTCAACCATGGTACTGTGATAGGATGCCACATTTACAATACGTCAGTTCATGAAATTTCACATACATATTAATGTGTCACTAACAGGGTCTGGATGACATGGGACACTGAGCAACTGTATTCAGGAGTTACGGTTCAGATAGGGAGACACTGGGTCTGGTGTAGGGTAACCGCACTCTCCCAGAAGCTTGAGGCCCCAGGTTGTGAAGCCATATTCCAGGGCCCTGTGTTAGCAGCTGCTGTATTCAGTGTAGCCAAGACTGAAGCTGAAGATACCTGGCAAACATCCTGCAACAGGCATGGAACACAACCTTGATAGTCAGATATCTACTGGCTGGAAACAGAATAATCAAAAGAAAGGTGTGCACTCCACTCTCAAGTATGGTGAACAACGGTGCTTTAATATAATAGATGCATACACAAACAAAGTGAATACGTCGATAGACTAAAGAGTCATAGGAGAGGACCACCTGACGCGTTTCGCGTGTTGCCATGCTTAGTCATAGACTACCTATGACTAAGCGTGGCAACACGCGAAAAGCGTCAGGTGGTCCTCTCCTAAAAAATGTTTACAAGAGAACTGCACAGGAGGAGCTTCCTGTGACCTGAGGGTGCTGTCATTCAGTAATGTACTTATATGAGTGGGGTTGCAGACTAACCCAGTTGCCATGGCCTAGGTGGTGCTACTGGCAGGGTTGAACTCTGACCCTGCTAACATCTCACCAGTTTAATTGCCTTAGGGTGCATGGGCAGTATTTTATATCCTCATTCAGACCACAGTTCATGCTACCTGTTGATCACCGCGTATACAGATGACTCAGAACATGATACTTCATAACATCATGTTCTAAATCATAAGTATGTGTGGGGATTTCCAGGCAGTGCAGACTCAGGTCAATTAACTGGGTGCAGGTGGAGATGATGAAGACAAAGGTTATTGGGGGAAGAAGGCCAATCTAAGGGTTGGGGGGAATGGAGAGAGACAAGATGGTATAGGAGAGACAGAAAGACAAGGGCGACTATAAGAGAGAAAATTTCCCTTAGGGAAGGGGAAAGAGTTAGACAAGGGAGTGATGAGGGGCGAGAGAGACAGATAAAAGGGAAAGAGATAGACAAGGTAGTGATGTGGGGAAAAGCGAAGCAGAAAAGGGGATGGTAGGGGGAGAGATAGAGGCAAGTGAATGGGAGAGAGAGACACAAAGGGAATGGGAGCAAGACAGTGAGAAGCAAAGGTCATGGGCCAAAATCTCAGTTTGTCTATTTTAGGTTCCAAAGCGAGATTCTCACATATTGCTTTGCTTGATGTCTCTAATGAGGCCCTTTAGCAGCCTCGTTTTTTTTTCTGGCTCTCAGAAGAATTTATTTTTTATTTTTTAGAAGAATCC
Source organism: Pelodytes ibericus (assembly GCA_036172795.1). Classification (NCBI taxonomy): domain Eukaryota; kingdom Metazoa; phylum Chordata; class Amphibia; order Anura; family Pelodytidae; genus Pelodytes; species Pelodytes ibericus. The sequence goes on along the minus strand of CM069857.1, from coordinate 89,521,722 downwards.
AGGATTGTAAAGTTAAATAAAATAAAATGATACATTTCTATTCAAACCAAGTTCCATAGTACACAAAACTAATTGAATAAGTGAAGTACTTGTATTTTTAATTGAAATTCTGAATCACTGCAACCTCTGCTTTCAGGACAGAATTTCACAATGGCATGATCTCAGCAGTCGATATAGTTCAGAACTTAGAGAGTTCAAAAACCAGGTGTTGAAACTGTTGGAGAACATAGAGAAAGAGCGGGAGAATCTGCGAAATGAAATGGAGAATACCAATGTGCGTGTGGATCGGCTAGAGAGGGAAGTAGACTACATAGAGACCCAAAACCCAGCTCCACCATGTGTAGAAGTTGATGAAAAATTGACTGAACTCCATGATGCCAAGAAGAAGAAAAATGAAAAATATGCAAAGCTGACTGGTAAGCTATGTGTTTTACTTGGTATTTTTTATCCAATGAGTAGTAACTCATAAGCCCTAGAAGTAGGACAACCAATTTCCTTATTTTGCTGGGGAGATTTACAGAAACCACTGTACTAAAGTCATTATTGTCCTGCAGGATTTGTTTTTTATATCAGAAATGTAACTTATTTATAAATAATTAGCCCTTTCACGCTTGTAGGACATGTGCTAAATTAAAGGTGCCTAGATGCCTGTAGGACGGCATAGAAGGTCCTTACTTTAATAGCTCATTACACTCCCCTTGATACAGAATTCTATATACTGAGCGACCAGCACTTCAGTGAAAACATGTTTTTATTCCACAAATTAGGCTATACAAAAACACTTTTTCACTGAAGTGCTGTCAGTATATTGAATCTTTGGACTTTTAAAGAATTGGGTGAGACTTTTGACAGTGTCACTCATAGCACAGAGTGTGCATCCCTTTATTATTATATGTTCTCCTTGAGGCAGGAACCTGAAGTGGGATTTACTTTGTCAGATGAGGTTGTATCAGTCTGAAATGGAAAATGCTGCCCACCGCTCAAAGTGAGCACAAGCTACATTTTACCTAAACACTCCTCCTCGCTATTTTGGAAGAGACCCACAGGTCTGTTATGACCCTTATTGGGTATCTGCCTGTGTATCACTTGCTCCAGATCATGCTGTGATCTGTACCAAGAGCAAAAAGTCACTGAGGACCAAAGCACAGCCCCTGGCCCCGATATTTGTTAACAGGTCATGGAAAATTTGCTCAACCCACAGACACTGGCCCGGTTTTTAAAAGGGAGGTGGGGATACATGTTTTAAACAAGTTTTTTAACTTGGCAGTTGGACTGCCTGAAAACCAGTTTGGTTTCTTCCCCCACTGAAATGAATGGGATATGGGATTAACCTTGCTCCCTATGCATTTTGAATGCCTTTACCACATCTCCAACTCTGAAAAGAACGAGTGTGGCAGAATCTGTCTGAGTCTGGGATTTGAGATGCTTTCATCTCAAACTCCAAACGCTAGTGAATAGACCAATTAGTCAACTGACGGTGAAAATATGAATTTGCAAAAATTCACATGTCATATAATCAGGTAATTGCGCTAAGAGGAAGATATATATTCATGGTATGTAACACCCATCTTTATAGCTCCATTACTTTCCACTATTTACAATGTTTGAGAACATTGTGTATGATTCCTGTGGACAGTTTTACTGGTAACATTCATGTTGATGACTACGTTTTCCATGATGCTTAGCCAGCAATCAGCTGGTGGTCAAAAGAGGTTTGGCAACTGTTGGCCCAGAGGAAAAAGCTATTTAGTTCCCTATATCATCAGATATAGACACACATAGACATACAAGATAGATATTCTGAAAGATAAATACAGAGACTGATGATAGGCAAACAAGACAGGTAGAAAAATCAAAAGTGTTACTGACTGGGACATTTAAAAGCGGTTCAGCCCTATCCCATTGACTGAGATTAGGCAACAGGGCAATAAAGCTCTCTGCCACCCAGGTGGTCATAGAAACATAGAACGTGTCGGCAGATGAGAACTATTCAGTCCATCTAGACTGTCCAATTTATTAAATAATGAAAGTTTAGAAGCAGCAAACGGTTTGCGCAGGGAGCTCACAGTAGACAGGGAATGCCAAAATTAAGCCATTTTAATAAATCATGTAAAATGCAGGTACAAAAAAGAAACTGGACAAGACACAGTGAAAAAAGAGACGCCTTTAGAGTGGACCGAGGAGGTCCTTCAGTTTATTTGTTTTTGTCAATTTATGAAATACTTTTATTAGTCCCCAGTTCCCTATCTTAAATCTAGGATATCCTTGTGCCTATCCCACACATGCTTAAAATCCTTGATTGTGTTTACCTCTACCACTTCCACTGGGAGGCTATTCCATACATCCACTACCCTCTCTGTAAAGTAATACTTCCTGAAAATAGAATATCTGACATGTCACAGAGCGTACAGTGGGTAAGCGGATGGGTCATTTTCCAACCTGACATATTTGCATTATTATTCCAGATCAAGGCAAGCTAATTTATCTTAGCGTGCTCAATGCCACCTGCCACTGATGAACTATTGTGAATTGACAAAATAATTGCAAGAAATCAGGGGAAATAGATGAGTTGGAAATTATATATTTATTGGATAACGGAAAATCTGAGTGCAAGCTGTTTAGGGCTCTTTGTTCACTGTTTAGTGAATAGACCCTGTGAAGATATTTCTGTTGTTTATTTTTTTTTGCTCTCTCTGTTGTAAAAATCTAATTACATAGCAGGTACTAATATCTCGGTTTTACATTAGTGTGAAAGTAAGAGATCGCTGTTCATTCTTACAGAGATGATGACATTTCAAATTAAATGTATATGAAAAAGACTATAATATGACACAAAATCCCCATTTTGGTGTGACAAAAGTGCCATTTGGCATCGATAGATGTAAATGCTCCTGTGTATACACTTTTAGAGCAGTTATTTCCTTTACTGATTTGAAGGGAAAAAAAAGATCCCATGGATCATGGTTTTCCTGATGTGGAATCCAACCTTCTTTACAAGACAATATTTAATGTTATGGGATAATGGGCAAATTTCTGCTCATTGCCCCTTCTTCTGTTTTTAGTCTCTACAGTGCAAAATGCCATTCCCAGCCATTAGCTTCATTCCAATATACAGATAGATAATTCCCAGATGTATACACCGATCAGCCATAACATTACATAACAGGTAGCAAGCCAGCAGAGGCAGTGTGATGCTTTGGGCAATGCTCTGCTGGGAAACCTTGGGTCTTGCCATTCATGTGGATGTTAATTTGACAAGTACCAACTATCTAAGCATTGTTGCAGAACTTTTTCATGAACACGGTATTCCCTGATGGCATTGGCCTCTTTAAGCTGGAAAATATACCCTACCACAAAGCAAAAAAAATTCAGGAATGGTTTGAGGAACAAAATAATGAGTTTAAGGTGTTGATTTGGCATCCAAATTGCCCAGGTATAAATCCAATTGAGAATCTGTGGTATGTGCTGGTAGATAAGTCTGATCCATGGAGGCTTGCAACTTACAGGTCTCAAAGGATCTGCTGCAGATCTTCAGAGGTCTAGTGGAATCCTGCCTCGATGGGTCAGGGCTGTTTTGATGTCAAAAGGAGACCTATAGGCAGGTGGGACACAATATTAGGCAGGTGGTCATAATGTTATGGCTGATCGGTGTACAGAGACCCATAGATAGAACTATGCATACCCTCATACAGTAGATAGAACTGTGATTGCTATTTTTTTGCTCTCTACCAGTTGTGGACAAAGTTTCTTATGATGCTTGGCTGAGCATGATGATATATATAGTCTACAGTAGCTATGCAATAGGTTAGACATCACTGTTAAACAGACAAATATATACATCACACAAATATTTATATACAGACACAAATACACTGATCAGCCATAACTTTATGACTAACTGCCTCATAATGTGTAGGTTGCCTTTTGAAGCTAAAACACCCCTGAGTGGAGCTTCCTCTGCTGACTGAAGCCAATCCTATAGGAGTAAAATATCTCCTCTCTGACCAGTCATAAGGAAAACTGATATTTGTTCTCTGACTGCAGGTAGACCAGCAAAGAGCATTAAAATAGTGGGTACAAAGGACTGCTGTGAGATCCTTTATCGTGACTGGGCACCCTTTACTTTGCCTTAAAGATGGCCAGGCCCTCCAGATTAATGAACATAAAAAAGCATATGCACGCATAAATATCTATAGGACTAAATCATAGATCATCATAAGCAATGCCTTTAGATTATGAGGCTAGACTACAGACATTGGTAAGCAGGGCCGGCGCTTTAATGCTCCCTGGCAGAAGCAGCACTTTATTGCTCCATGCAGTGGTCTTTTTCTTCTTTTTTTTCTGTGTTCAGGGGAGCTTGGTAGAAGGAGGTCTCAGCCAATCAGGTGAGACCTCTTTAACTCTCCTGACTGGCTGAGAGTTCAGAAGCCTTCCGTGATTGGCTCAGTCCCTCCTTCACATGAGGAGCTCAAAGCACAGATATGCCTGGACCAAGTAAGTTAAACAGTAAAACAGTGTGTGTATGTCAGTGTGAGTGAGTGTGTGTGTATGTCAGTGTGAGTGAGTATGTGTATGTCAGAGTGAGTGAGTGTGTGGATAAAGGAATTAACTCCTCTGACACTGCCTCTATCGGTCTAGCCACCCAAGGGGTTAACTCCTCTGGCACTGCCTCTATCTGTCTTGCCACCCAAGGGGTTAACTCTTCTGACCCTGCCTTTATCTGTATAGCCACTCAAGGGGTTAACTCCTCTGACACTGCCTCTATCTGTCTAGCTACCCAAGGGGTTAACTCCTCTGACACTGCCGCTATCTGTCTAACCACCCAAGGGGTTAACTCCTCTGACACTACCTATATCTGTGTAGCCACCCAAGGGGTTAACTACTCTGATACTGCCTGTATCTGTCTAGACATCCAGGAGTTAACTTCTCTGACACTGACTATACCTATGTGGTTTTTGATAAGTTTCATCTTAGTTTGATTTATCATGACATTTTGTTTTTTGCCCCAGGCAGCACAATGTCTTGGGACTGCCCTTTTGTTAAGACATGTAGTTTGGGGCTTTAATTAGTTTTAAGCAGTTCAAAATGCTTCTTTTTTTCCTCTGCAACTGTAATGATCTATGCATTTAAATAAATTGGGTTAATTCGATGGGGTTAGTTAGTGGAACATACTTTTCATGTTGTAATAGGTTGCTCACCGACTGGGATTCCAGCAATTGTGGAAACAGATGAGATGATGGATCCTCCCACCATCCGGAAATCTTGTGAGTAGGTTCCATTAATCCAGGATTGGATAAGTGTGGCACATAAGCTGCTGGTGGCCTCTAACTAACCTCACTTTTTATAGTCCAACATCAGTTGGTGGGTCACAAATATCTACACCTGAATTAACCCCCCTTTTTCTTTTAATTTAAAGTAGCAAATTGGTTTCTCCCTATAGATTTGGGACATCCACTACTGTGTTTGTTGTGTCACAGCTAATTGAAACATTAAAATAATACCTATTATATAAATAAAGAAGCCCAATCATAATGATTAAATTGTTTGAACCTGTAATAAAAAAATGCAAATTGCACTGTGGTTGTAATTATTATTACTGTTTATCCTGACCTTAAGTCTTGTTGTTTCTCGGCTTTTGTAGACTGCAGTGACACCATTTCTCAAGTTAATGCTATGAAAATACTGAAACGCTATGGAAGTGCTTCTGGACTTTGGACCAGAGACCCTGTGGGAACCTCAGAAAAGGTATATGTCTTCGATGGATCTGGTAATGACACAGTGTATATTTTTCCACGCATGAGAGAGTTCACTCTGTCCTCTTCAACACGCAAGGCAGCGAAAATTAAACTCCCATTTCCTTGGATTGGTACTGGACATGTAGTTTATGGTGGCCACTTGTTCTACATACGACAAGATGAGGAATTCCAACTCATCAAGTTCAGCTTGGTCAACAAAACCGTGGTTGACAGTGCTGTGCTACCTATAGAAGAAAATGTGCCAGTGTATGGTCTATCCAAATTTAATTTTATAGATATTGTAGCAGATGAGGAAGGGCTATGGGCTATCTATGCAACAAAAGAGAACGAAAAGAACATCTGCTTAGCCAAACTGGATTCAACTAACCTTGGAATTGAACAAATGTGGGATACCCCTTGTCCAATAGAAAATGCGGAAAGTGCTTTTGTTGTCTGTGGTACACTCTATGTAGTGTACAATACCAAGCTTCCAAGCCGTTCTCGCATCCAGTGTGTCTTTGATGTCAGTGGCACAATATCCAGTGAAAATGTCCCAATTGTTTACTTTCCTAAGAGGTATGGATCCCATTCAAGCATGAAGTATAACCCTAAGGAAAAGCAAATCTATGCTTGGGATGATGGTTACCAGATCATATATAAGTTAACCATGAAGTCTAAAGATGATCTTTATTAAAATTTGAGAATGTATATTATTTTTTACATTTACTCAAGAATCTATTCACTTAATCACTTAGTGTTGGGTAACATACATAGCTTCATAGCTTCATGTGGCATTTGGAAAGTAGTGGATTCTATTTCCTCTCTATTCCACTGGTGCCAGAATTGGTTTTGATACTTTGTAGGGCCACTGCTATGTGTTTGCTACCTTATACTTCTAAATCCAAGATCGTGAAGATTAAGCACCAATGCTTCAGACCGATAAAAATGTATGTATAAAAACACAACTGCACACTTCATAAAGCGCATACATTTTAATTACACTTGCTAACTCAGGATATCACAGTATTTTATTTATGATAACTTCCATATGTTGTTTTAGAGCAGGTTTGTCCAACTACAAAATATGATTGCTGTCATGTCTGTCCATGCGACGTATATATATACCAAAAGAGTTGTGGTGGGGAAAAAAGTGTGGATGAAAACCCGTTCCACCTGAAGTGGATAGTTAATACATTGCTAAACACAAATACACACACCAGTCAAGCCATAAGACTTGCTTTTACCACAGAAATCTCACTTTAACAGTGCTCTCACTACTGCATTGGATTCTGGGTAGGCATATGCAAATGTGCTCAACAAAGAACCACATGTTTGCCTTGATAGGCATATGTGAGTAGCACTGTTAAAGTGAGATTTCTGTGGTAAAAGCAAGTATGGACTATTGTAAACCAGAATGTAGAGGTTGTATTGGATTGGAATATTCTGGGAGGCGTGAAATAGTTAGAATTGAGGCCTGTTTAACTCCGAATGCTCAATCTCTTTTCTTACTTGTGTCTTTTGTAATAGATTATCCCTTTCTCCCTTATGTCTACATAAACCAATAATTCTTCATTCCCTACAAAAAAAATGTTAAAATATTTTTGTTTCCTCACACATTTTGAAATGCGTTTTAATTTTATACACATTTCAAAATAATAAATGGAGTCTCTCGCTTATTTTGTTTAATTTCCAAGGTCTTTCTTCCTTTTCATTTCTAAGCACTGACAACTTTATGTGAGCCACTTTCTGCTACTACTGCTCCTAACTCTAGACTTACTTTTGTTATGGCCATTAAAGCTGTGAAGTGCAGATCTGTGGGATAAGTGGGAAAATAATCCTTGCTGCTAAATTAGATCTTTGCAGTTACTTCTTGGGTGTATGTTTTAGCATCCTGATTTGTATCCTGAGTTTATTATAATGTCTGTATAAAAATTACTCCTGTTCTCTGCAGGTAGGCTTACGGTGAGCTATAAATAAATTGTTTATATCATATAAATGTAGTTGTGGTCTCATTATTTTAACATGACTATTTCCAAAATGGGGGTTGAGGATAAACTAACCAGTACCTCTTTACATCCTCTGCCTCCCCCACCCCATATTGTCTAATATAGGTCCAAGCAGCATGTGCTTCTTGCATGGATAGACTATTACTGCTTTTATTTTGGTCAGACATGGAGATTTACTTAACACCCAGTTTAAAGTTTCTTTGCTGGTGTAAAAAACAGTGACCTTTGGATTTCCCCCAATTTTTCCCACTGAAAGTAGTTAATTTGCATATCAAGCCTCAGGGTGCTGCCATGAACAAGATACATCACAGACATTTAAAACATATTTTACTCTTATATTATGCATTTCCTTGTAACACAAAATATAGTTAATTTGTGCAAAATTTTTAAGCTCTGCATTCACAGTATTGGTCTCAAACCATTTTTTTTAACCAAACTTCCTTTCAGTAACCTAGCAATTGATCAAAGTAAAAATATTAGTTTTAATCAATGAATAAAGATAATTAATAAAAACACATATACACGTAAATGTTACACTGGGTAGAATGTTGTAGTAGAACCTTGTTGGCAAAAACTGGAGCCGTGACATGTTTTGCCATTAGGCTTCCTCAGAGGGTTCCAATTTACAATGATGCAAACACCTTAAATACGAATAAAAGAGAAAAGAAGAAGAGAGAGAGAGAGAAAAGAATGATGTTGATGAGAGCCCTGGAAATAATGGAAAATGGTTTGGAGTTAAAAAAAGATATATACATATAAATAACTAAATTAATATAAAAAAAACATATACACATGTGAGAGATCTAAAAGTAAAATTTAGTTAAATAAATAGTAAGGAGGAAGGTGTCTTTCTTTTCTTAAAGTAAGAGGAATGAAAGATGAGAAATGTGGTGTGTGTCTTTAAAATCGCATCCACTGCTCATTTTAGTGTTGTACATTCATGGAGTATGAATGGCAAAAGTTGCTATGACGTGGCATGGGACTTCCTATCAATGTATAGTTTTATTTAAAAAAAAGGACTACCCCCCAAACTTGTATTTCTTATTTTTTTTAAAAAGAATAAGTGTCATAGTCTCATAAAAAGTTGTTATAAAGGTTATTATTAAAATTAAGTTACATGACAAAGTGAAAATATCTAGAGAACAGATTTTTACTGATCTACAATTTCAAAATAACCCAGTTTTTTTTGGCAAGTGGCAATGGCATGAATATTTGTATGTTGCTCACTAAAGCATTAAGAAACTCGTTAGGGAGACATTGCAAAACCCCTCTCATCAGCAGTTAACTACATTCTTTCACCATTGCTGCTAGGTTAGTTAATGTGGAGTGTGAAATATAACTGCAAGAAATCCTGCATATTGTATAAAGCCAGTACACCGGGATGCTGAGAGACGAACAACAAAAACTAAACGTCATATGTTCAATCAAAGCTGTATTCTGATTGGTGTCTTGCTGTTTTCAGGCAATCAGGCAGAGCCTGAGTTCAAATCACGGTCACAGGACAGAAAATGCACACAAAGGAGTAATCCATGGTGTTTATCTACTAAACAGACACTGTGATGAATTGGTGAGGTGTTAGACTGAATTAGCAAAGCTTGAAATGTAGCTAGGAGTTCGGAGAATACTTTGGCCTTATTGTTGTAATGTGATTGTCAATTAATCACTGTTTTAGTGTATAAAATCATTAAAATCAATGACATCATTATTATACTATTGTGACAAACCACCTCTTTTACATATAGGATTTTGCCACCGATCTTACAATAAACCACAGCCTTCTAGGGTATACAAAGTCCAGGACACATTCAGTTCGGTTTTCCTTTTCTTTATTCGGTAGGAAAACAGCTGCTTCAAATAATAATAAACAAAAACAAAATTCCTTGCTCTTACTTGATAATTGGGTGGCTTTCCCACTTACCAATTTCTTAAAAAAAAAACAAAAACAGCTTTGCAATAAACACAAGTATTGTTCTCTCTGTCTCAGCTCTCCTAGCTGAACCTTTTTTTTTTTTTTTTTTTCTTCTCCCCTTTTGCAGCAGGCTGATCTCTTCTTTTAAAGGCCTGCCTGCTAATTGACCAGCTACAGGTGAGTGCCAATTAGGAAACTCTGTAGTTAAATCTAAATCCTGGTCTGTTACACAGCAACTAGTGCTGTTGGAGCATTGGCCCACCCTGCTCTCCAAATACTCCGCCCCAGGGACCCATACCGTGGTTTGCAGAGCATCAGCAAGGTATATTGCAAACTTTAACATCCCTCCCTGGGGCATTTAACTGAAAATTCTCAGGTTGCTGTTTACCAAATCAGGCCTGATGTATCTTCCGTCAACCACTATTCCACTTTTTCGCTCACACTATGTAAATGGGCATGTGAGTTTTTGATTAAATAGTTGGGTTCCATATCTTTTATACATTCACTTAAACTAAGAAATACTCACTTTTAACTAATTTGACAAATATCCTGTTGTTTGACGCCCATTTAACCCCTTAACATCGCATGGTACTTTCTTCATAAAGTGATTGGTAGCCAGCGTCAAAGTGGCAGACCCCCCGATCTAGTCTTAACAGACCCAGTTGGTGCCTGCCGAAAGCTGGTTAGACTTTGTGACATCACTTGTGATGTCACGGAGATATGCCCGAACATGGACGATTGGGCATCGCACGTTTTAGAAAAATGTAGCCAGCACTTAGTTTGAGCATTGGCTATACTTTCCCCATCAGCCTGTGGCTATTCAAAGTGGTCTGATGTGACAAGTAGTACAGCTCATTGTGGGGGATTGCAATGTGCTGTTAAACTAAGGACATTCTACACCGTCCTACAGGTATTTGACCGTGTATTTTAGACTGCATGGAAAGTCCTACCTGCGAGAATGTGATATCAATTTTCTTGACTGCGCTAGTCATTATTAAAAATAGGGCCATTAAGAGATCAATCTAGAGCAGTGGTGGCGAACATTTTTGGTCCCGAGTGCCCAATTTTTGTACACACACACACACACACACACACACACACACACACACACACACTTATACTCATACTCATACTCGCACACACTTATACTCATACTCATACAGATACTCATACACACTCATACTCACACACACTTATACTCATACACACACACACTTATACTCATACACACACACACTTATACTCACACACACACTTATACTCACAAACGCACACACACATACAGGTTCAGCTCTCACCGGTAATCTGCTCTCTATTACGCTGATGCCTGCACCTCCAGGGCAACGGAGCAGATAAGCGGTGAGAGATGAACCTGACCGCGTGCCACAGCTAAGGCCTCGGCGTGCCATAGGTTCGCCACCGCTGATCTAGAGAATCATTATTTGTTTAATTTGCCAATAATTTTCATTTTCAGAGCATTGCGTACACCGTGCACTCAAATAAGAGCTATATCTTGGTAAATAAATATGTTAATACATCTGTATTGCATGAAAATTATATACTGCTTTTTTTTTTTTTTATATATGAGACTTTTTTTCTTTTTGTTCATGTGTAGTGCAGATTGCTGGAACCATTTATTTGCTCATTTAGTAAACTTTTTTTAGTTATATAGGAGAACTAGTATTTAACCTATACTTATGTATCCATTATTTCTCCCATATGATGATGCTCTGTGAAATAGGCAGTAGACTAATTCTACATTTACACCAAATATGTACTTGACACAAGTCTCTTTTGATTTTCACATACACTATGGCTTTCTTTTATACCCATTTGGCCATCTGCCAGACCCATTTTTTTTAGAGGGGGTCAGGGTCTCTTACCCTGTCCCCATATATAAATTATGGGGGCTGGGAACGATTTTGCCAGTTTATTATTATTATTAATTTTAATTGGGTGCATGGTCATTGTTATTTTTATTTAAGGGGACAGCGGAAGTCTGCTGGCCCCAGGGGTGGGCTTTTCTTTTAATTTTTAATATACTTTTTATTTCAATTCTCCAGATCAGATCTGGTGTCCAGTTGCCCTTGTGAAGAGCAATGGGCAAGTAAGAGTCTTACCTTCTCTCCGAAAGTCATGTCCTCTTCCTGGTAGTGAGCGAAGACAGCGCCCAGCATCGGTTGCTCACATGGTTCCGGCATCGGTTGTTCACGTGGTCCACAGTGATGTTAAGTGCATTCTCGTTCTTCCGGTTTCACTTAGGGAAGGTAGCAGTGTACAGAGTCTGCGCATGCATGGTCAATGTCAACGACACTGCAGGGTATCCATGATACCTGGGAAGAGGAGGTGTCCTGTTCTCCGCCCCCTCATTATAGGCACGCCGCCTTCAGACCAATAAATAGCCTCAAGACCTTTTCACCGGTGTTCCATTAAACTTAACCCTAGGTTAGGTTAACCACTGTTTCTTAATGCTCCTAACCAAATTGTTTCTCTAAGCCTGCAATCCAATTCAACCTCCAGTATTCCTTCAACATTTGCATAGAGGTTGCTGCTTCCTTGCCCCTGCCTGCGCAACCCCAGTGCTCACTTAGACCCAGAACCTTAAGTTCCACTGCCTGATAAATTCAGGGGAAATCAAAAACAGTATAGTACCTTCATAACCTAGTGTCAACTGCTTTTTGATCTCCCATTTCAAACATAACACTACAGACTATATACGAGTAGGTTGTGCCATTTCTCTCCCAGCGGATGAATCCCATGTCTGGGCCCACCAGCTCTTGTGAACCAACAGTCCTTTGATCCATACATGGGCCCTCGTCCGTCAGGCAATTGATGCCTTATATGAGGACCCCCACAGGGCGGCAACAGCACAAAATCCTCTCCCTGCAACAAGGTCGTAGACCCTTCGAGGACACATAACCGAATTCCGTAGTCTAACAACCGACACTGGAAATCCTACATACCTACAGCAGAATATGCATTCAACAACTCAACTCGCTGATCTACTGGTTTGTCACCCTCCTACATTCCCATCTTTGTCAAACCTCTCCTCAGTACCCGATGTCCAACGTCGACTAAAACAAACTCAAAAGGCTTCACCAATATCTACAAACAACCCTACAAAGGCCACAGGAAGCACTTAAATGCCATTCAGCTACACATCGTTCTATAGCTCCTGAATATAAAGTAGGTGATCACGTATGGCTCTCTACAATCCACTTATGACTCTCTTATCCTGCTAAGAAGCTAGGACCCATATATACTGGCCCATTCAAAATACAGGAAATAATCAACCCTATCACAATGCGATTACAACTTCCTTCCAAATGTAAAATACATCCTGTATTCCACGGGACACTTCTGAAACCTTGGATCAATAACGAATTTCCAACACGTAAACAACTCCTCCCACACCAATCAGAGTGAAGAACAGAATTGAATATGTAGTACAGAATATTCTCGACGAGAAAGAGGAAAGCTCAAATAGCTCCTTCATTGGAAGGGTTCTGGAAAGATCATGGGAACCTGTTCAATATGTACATGTTCCTCGACTATTGAAACACTTCCACCTCAGATACCCACTAAAGCCAAGACCCTTACGCATCTGGAGAATGCATCTTGGGGAGGGATCTGTTGGGTTGCCATTGCGACGAGCCATGGACAATTAAGGGACTTACCTTATCTACGAAAGTCATGTCCTCTTCCTGGTAGTGAGTGGAGATGGCGCCAGGCATCAGTTGTTGATTTTCGGAAGATCACGCAGACCCGCAGTGCCGTCGTGTGTATGTGCATGCTTCCGGTATCACTTAGGGATCGTAGCAGCCTTCGGAGTCCGTGCATGCGTAGGGTTTCCATGACACCTTGTAAGAGGAGGTGTCCTGTTTCCTGACCCCCTCGTCATAGGCACGCCCCCTTCAGTCCTATAAATAGCCTCAAGACCTTTTCACCAGCGCTCAGTACTGAACCCTCGGTTAGGTTAACCACTGTTTCTGTGTTCAATCCTCATGATTCCTTCAACATTTATTGAATCTCGAGAGAGTTGATATGCCCAAAATGCTACTATCATACCTGAAACCGAACTGTATTTGGGGTGGTCATTACATATTGGGTAGGCAGAATTGTATGCTTTAAATGGCAATAATTGTCCCGATCCAAAGGCCTCCTATGCTTCTGTTTCTGAACAACCTGAACAGCTGATTCGGATGCAAATTCATTGATACTAAGTAGCAACATTTCCGCTATTTGTGAAGTTCAATTTCTTTTTTTCACCACACTAGTTGTGTGAATTAAAAGTACTTTTCTTGTGGATTATCATCTGTAAAGAATTTGTCATTTATTGAACAGTGTAATCACAGGGTTGTAAGCAAGAAGCAGTGATCCTATCCTTGGTTGGAAGCCATGACTCTCCCATGCTAATACACTGTACTCCTCATTTAACCCCTTAACGACAGATGACGTGCCAGGCACGTCACGGCAAATCGAGGACTTGCCGACAGGTGACGTGCCTGGCACGTCATGCACTAAACTGAGTAAAGAAAGCGACCAGCGGTCGCTTTCTTTACTCTAACGGTGTTGCTACAATGCCTCTAGGTAGAGGCATTGTGCAACACCCCCCAAATGTGCAGGGGCGCGCTACGATCACTCCACGGAGTGATCGTAGCAGCCATTTAAAAATGGCTGCGCCGGCTGCACACATGTGCTTAGAAAGCGAACGATCGTTCGCTTTCTAAGCATCTCCGGTGTTGTTAAAGTGCCTCGCCAGCGAGGCACTTAACAACACCGTTCTGCTCCCCAGAGCCGATGGTGGTCGCTCTCCTGAGCGACCCCATCGGCTCAGTAGAAGGGAACGCTGCCTATACAGGCAGCGCTTCCCTTCTAATGGCAAGAGCATCGGAAGTGAAAGTATTTCACTTCCGATGCTCTAGGGGGAGCCAATCGATGCCGGCACAACAGATCTATGTGATCTGTGTGCAGGCATGTATGGTAAGTGCTCTGATGAGCACTTATCATACTGTCAAAGGCAATATTAGCAAATATTGCCTTTGACAAGTATTGATCTGCCTCCCTCACCTTACTAGTTATAGTAAGGGAGAGAGACAGATCAGATAAAGTAAAAAAATAAAATAAAATAATAAAACAAATATTTAATAAAATTTTAAACACCAAGGGCTTTTATAAAAGCCATTTAACCCCTTCCCTGCCATTGATCGCTGTGTACGCAGTGATCATACACAGCAGCACATTTTTTGCTGTCTGTGCATTTTTTAGGGGTTAATTTTTTTTACTGTAATTCATTACAGTATAAAAAAAAGCTCTTTTAAGAGAGATTAACCCCTTTCTTGCTGTAGATCACTGCCTAAGCAGAGATCTGACGCAAATGCAGCAATCTTGCTGCAGAAGCATTTTTAATTTTTTTAAAACTTTTTTATTACACCCGTCACGTGTTAATTATACCCGCTAGGGGACTACGTTTAACGTAATTTTTTGTTTAAATAAGAGCTATTAACCCCTTCCTTGCCGTATATCACTTCCTAAGCAGCACATATGGTCACTGCCTAAGCAGTGCATATGGTCACTGCCTAAGCAGCGCATATGGAGCAATCTAGTCGCAGAAGGATTTTTTTTTTGCTATCAGCATTTTTTTTGTCAGACTCGCTAGGGGTTAATTATACCCACTAGGGGATTACGTGTATTCCTTTTGAAGCTGTCTGAACACGTGTATAGCGATCAGTAACAGCCGATCAGTGGCAAAGGTGGTTTGGTGATTTCTCAGATGAGCATCACCATTCGTCTGGTTCGATCAATATTGGTAAATATTGTTCTGACCCATATGGATCTGCCTCCCTCTCCTCACTTGAGTTTTAGTGAGGGAAAGAGACAGATCTGTATAACATAATTTTTTAATTGTAATAAATTAAATAAAATGTTAAAAAAATTGTGAGTCCCAAGGGCTTTTATAAAAGCCATACCCTTTGTATAGTGTAGTGTATTAACCCCTTCCCTGCCACTGATCACTGCACAGCAGAAATTTTTTTCTTGTCTGTGCATTTTTAGGGGTTAATTTTTTTGTACAGTACTACAAAGGCTCTTATAAGAGCTATTAACCCCTTCCTTGCTCTACATGTTCAAATTCCAAGTTTGAAAATCAAAAAGCGCACCTCTCAAATGTAGCCTTTCAACACCCAACAAAGCTGACAAAGCTATGCATGGGTGGTATCCCTGTGCTCGGGAGATGTTGCTGAACATATATTGTGGTATTGTTTGTCAGTGACACATACCGAAATATGTGAATTTGTGTCTAAAGTACAATGTATGTGGGAAAAAAATACACAATAAAATGACTACCACAAACTTTGACAAAGGCTGGTGGTAGAATTGGTGCATGGAAAGTGTTAAAATAACACCATTTAAAATAGCCTAGGGTGTCTACTTTTACAAAATATATACTTTTTGGGGTAAAATACACTGTCCTACTTTAAAAAAAAGTCCCAAATGAAAGATGGGCTCAGGCTGGCTACACGTCAATATTCCAAGTTGAAAATGCGCACCTTCACAATGTGGCCCTTTTAGCCCCCAAACAACCCAACAAACCTATGCATGGGTGGTATCCCTGTACTCAAGAGATGTTGCTGAACACTTATTGGGGTGTTATTTGGCAGTGACACATACCAAAATCTGTAAATTCATGTCTGAAGTACAAGGTTTGTGAAAAAAAAACACAAAAAAATGACTACCACAAACTTTGACAAAGGCTGGTGGTAGAATTAGTGCATGGAAAGTGTAAAAATACCACCATTTGAGATAGCCTAGGGTGTCTACTTTAAAAAAATATATGGGTTGATGTGGTAAAATACACTGGCTGGTTTCAAATATGTCCCAAATGGGACATGGGTGCAGGCTGTCTGCATGTCAAAATTTCAAATTGGAAAACCAAAAACTTCACCTCCCAAATTTGGCCTTTTACCCCCCAAACAATCCAACAAACCTATGCATGGGGGGTATCCCTGTACTCAAGAGATGTTTCTGAACACTTATTGGGGTGTTATTTGGCAGTGACACATACCAAAATCTGTAAATTTATGTCTGAAGTACAAGGTTTGTGAAAAAAAAACACAAAAAAATTACTACCACAAACTTTGACAAAGGCTGGTGGTAGAAATAGTGCATGGAAAGTGTTAAAATACCACCATTTGAGATAGCCTAGGGTGTCTACTTTTAAAAAATATATGGGTTGATGGGGTAAAATACACTGGCTGGTTTCAAATATGTCCCAAATGGGACATGGGTGCAGGCTGTCTGCATGTAAAAATTTCAAGTTGGAAAACAAAAAACTGCACCTCACAAATTTGGCATTTTAGCCCCCAAACAACCCAACAAACCTATGCATGGGTGGTATCCCTGTACTCAGGAGAAATAGTAGAATCTATTTAGCATGTTTTTTCGTTCGCTATTGTCGATGAGGAGAAGTTGTTTCAAATAAAAACAAAGAAATTTGTGTATTTTTTTTTTTTTACCATATTTTATTATTTTTTTTTAATAATATGATAAGATATGATCAAAAATATGGCATCCATAGAAAGCCCTTTTTGTCCCGATAAAAACAATATATAATATGTGTGGGTACAGCAAATGACGAAGAAGAAAATTACTGCTAAACACAAACAGCACAGAAATGTTAAAATAGCCATTGTCCAGAAAGGACAAAAATGTTTCAAAGGCTCTGTCCTTAAGGGGTTAAAGGAGATTTCTTGGTAGGTGTGTCATAACAGCTCATCCTTCTACCTCATTATTTATATGTCTTTATATTTGCATATTGAACTATTTGTCTGTATTCCTCTCATTTATTGATTATCATACAGTTATATCCATATTCAAGGATTCCTGTCCATGTAAGATTGTGTCCAAGTTTTATTCCTGGCAGTGTGTTTATAATCACCACATGTGTATAAGTTTTAATTTAATTAAATGTGTTTTCACATATCACATTTTTGCAAGCACGTTGCGCTGATATACAGTCAGTTGTAGTGTCCATGCACTATGTGCTTTAGTTACTTTTTAGGTGTTGGTAATTGTTTATACTTTGATTTTTTTTTAAAAGATGACTTGGCAGAATGGATGCGAGGTGGCCATTTGGAAGAAACTTTGCAGACGTATTTCCAAATAATGTTCAGTTTCTGACTTGGTAACATTATATCGCTGTATACAATGAGCTGGCTGTGAACATTACCACTTCTAATAATGTTAGGTTTTATGAGTATTTTTAGTTGATAAGTAGTAACAGCTGGTCTGGACAGAATGAGAGCTTTCAGTATATGAGGTTTTTATTGAGCTTAAGGAAATTCCTGATATAGGTGTTTTTTGCCTTTTAGTCATTATTTATTTTATTATTTTAACTATTCTTACAGGATGAATTAAGACATTTATGTTTTTCACCAGTTAGTGTTGATTAGGTGACATCATAAAACTACTAGCACATTGCTGAGAGAAACACGTGTATTTAATTTGTGTATGTTACAATAAATCATAGTTGGATAGAGTTCCTGATTCCTGATGAGTCTTCAGCTCTTATTACAAAACCTGGCACATCAACTGGTATTTGATTGACACCAAAGTGGGGGGAGCTTATGACACAAATCTCCTGTTTATGTGTATTTCACACCTGATGTGCATTAGCTAAGTCACCCTAAAAACAGCTGGCTTTCAGGAAGAGCTATTTACCCCTTATCCCATAACCAGATAATCAGATATTGCATATTTTTTTGTAGAATCTAATAAGTTGATGTCCAACAGGTGGCCCAAAGATAAGGCCACTGCATTGCCACCTAACCATTAGATTGCCCATCCAGTACGTGTATCATCCTCCACATGACCAGACTGCTCCCACTTTACTTTCCACAACACCAGATTGACCCTAAAGAAATCGTCACACCAGCAGGTTGCCCTCCTATCACAAAATTGCCCCCACAGTGCTTGGCAAACCACTAGATTGCCCGCACAGGACTTGCCACACTTCATGGGTTGTCCCACAGGTCTTCACAGCTTCCTCATGTCCAGTCGGGGCAGCACACAGTTTATGTACTGCTCTAAGCACACAGATGTGAAGGGACTTATAAACACCCTACATAATGGATTTATTTACAATCAATGCTAACTTGGTAGTGGAGCCTCCAGTTGGCTTCCAGGTGGCTTAGAAATTAAAGCTGTAAACAAAAAAAAATTGTAATGGATTTCTTTCCCTTCTCAGATAAGTCTCAGAACAGACTGAAAACAAATGTTGAACTAGAAGTGTTTGCCAGATAAATTGTATCTTGTGTGGAAATCCTAAGCAAAACTGTCACCAAAAGCTGGACTGTGTTATGTGCCAAATTTTATAACACTTTACAGTAAATGTTGAATTTTATGCAGTTTTCAAACACTTCCCCAGGGATATTTTAAAAGTTATATATTTATTATAAAGTTTGTGCATAGTTGGAATTGTAGTTCAAAAATAGTTTGAGAGTTGAAGATTGTATATCCTTATTGGATTAGCCTTTGGCACGGCAGCTGGTGTTGACTACATATTGCAAAATGTAGTCAAATGTAGTCAACACCAGCTGGAGTACAAGAGGTTAGCCACCACTGTTTGGGAGACTTATGGCACACATGTTGGTTTTACTATAGCCAATGATTTTGAGTTGTAATACTGAAATAAAAAATGCAGTATGTATTATGAAAAGAGAAACTGCAGAAAGTAAACTCCAGGAATGACACCTAGGGCAACACCAACATGTGTAAAATGATAGGGATACTTACTTGAAAACATACATACTTATAAATAAAATATTTCTAATCAATATATTTTCAAGTAAATATCCCTTTCATTTTACACATATTGGTGTTTCCCTATGTGTCATTTCTGCACAAGGTTTTCGTGTCCTTTCTGTATCGCTTAATAGACTGTGTGTGCTACTTTATTACCTTGCTGCAGTCTCTTGGCCAAACCTTACTCTTTCTTTTTCACTGTGTTAAACTGCAGCTCTCCAGCTGTTGGATGGATACATCTTCCATACTCTCCTGCCAAGATCTTAAGCTGTTATGGGAAATAAAGGCTATTAGCAGCTGGAGTGCCCCAGTTTGACCCCTTTCACCATATTGATAGGTGTTTTACATTTTTATAGCTTCTACGTTAGATATTTTAAACAGAAGATATGCTAGTGGTGGTTGATAACAAGTCAGTTATTGAAGCAACTCTGAGATAGTTAAGGGATGCAATGAATTAATAGTAATTGCAATTGCAGCAACATAATGGTCACAGTTAAATTTGTGCATCTTGATTAGTTTTTACTTACTAATGACTTGCAAATTGTTTAGTCCATAACTAAAATGAACTATGCTAACTACATAATTCCCATTATGTTTGAACAACAACGCAAGATTATAAAGAGGTGTAAGAGTTGGAATGTGACTATTTAAAATTGTATTACTTTGATCATAAGAAAAGATTGCACCTTAAAAAGACCTTTGGCTCAGATTACAAGAAGCAAAGTTCATAGAAGGGATAAAATGAGGAGGACCAGTATCATTATGGAGCAAAGGAAGAGGTCGGATTTCTGTCTTATAAGATAGATGAGATCTGCAGAGGCTCACAATGGAAAATAACAACTTGGCTACAGGCAACAAATGAAATGAGGCAAAGCAAAAGAAAGTAAATGTCTAACACAAATAAGCAAGATTGAGAATGTAAAACAAGGCAATAAAAAAAGGAGGCAGAAGGCAGACAGTATATGTAAATTCTTGTTTTGCCATAAAAATGTATATATAATTATAATCATTTTATGGTGCTTTTTAATAGTAATAAAGTAGCAAAGGAAAATGTGTTAGAATTAACATGGGTTCAGTGCATAGTACAATAGGTACAACTAAATAGATCAAGATCATCTTACTGCCATAAGGGTCATCTCAGGTATCATTTAGGGTCGGCACAGTCCTTTCTCGGTAAGGGGGTTTCCGCTTCTTTGCTTCCTCTCTGAAAAGGGGCAATCTCATAAAATGTTAAAGTTAACAGATTACCTTTCCCTTTGTCCTCATTATAACACTGTAGTCCAGTAAACTTATTGAAACAGCTGCATTGACACAGAATTTCTCTAGGTGGAGCTGTTGTATGATTTATCACCAGAATAGCTACACTTTGTAGCCTATGTTCCACTTAACAGAAATCCCTACTGTTCAATTTTTCTTGGAAATAGTTTAAATGTTGACAGCCTAGACTTGTGTTCCTGTAAATTTCCCTGAGGGAACAAAATTCTCACCAATGATATACCATAAACCCAGCTTACTCTAAATTCCGTTTAAAATAAAAGAAAGTAGCTCTAGTGTGATAACATGGAGATGAGTACAAAATATTTAACTATTGCAAGGTGATCAGTTCCTTAACTGGGGACATGAATGAGAAGTAAGCAGAGTAGGGTTGCATTAAAATTCATGCTGCCTTGTGGCTGCAGGATATACTTTTAAATATTAATAATATAAGAATAATATGTACATTTATGTTAACAAACTACATTTGAATGAAACACTGTATTTGCTTGAATATAATACAAGATTTTTTTCAGAGCAAATGCTCTGAAAAATACCCTCATTTTACATTCGAGTTCCGTCTTATAATCAGAACTCAAATCAAGGTCTGACTATAAGACTGGGATCCAGGTAACCCGCAGAGCTTCAGAGCTCTGGATCCTGCTTGCAAGAAGCCTGTGGATGTCTGCGCGATGTGTGCTGACATCCTCTACTGCTGCCCGGCACTTCCGTTTGGCCTTCCCTGATGGAAGCCGGGTGATCACGTGACGTTCCGGTGGTCCGTCAGAAGATGTAAGTGTCAGGCAGCAGCGGACGATGTCTGCATGCATCACACAGACATCCACTGGATTTTAAGTTGTCTTCAAGCATTTTTTTGCTGGATAAGGGGAGGAGCAGCATTGGTAAAGGGTGGGCCATGGGAGGGGCAGCATTGGCAAAGGGAGGGGACAGCATTGCTTAAGGTAGGGGGCAGCATTGATTAAGTGTGGTGGTGGGAGGGGGCAGGATTGGTTAAGGGTGGGGGTGTGAGGGGACAGCATTGGTTGGGGGTGGGAGGGGACAGCATTGGCTAAGTGTGGAGGGATGCATTGGAGAAGTCTGGGGCAGATGGCTGTGTGGGGGATGCATTGGCTATATCTGGGGCAGATGACTGTGTAAATGGATGCATTGGTTAAGTCTGGGAGGATGTTAGCTGTGTGGGGGATGCATTGACTAAGTCTGGGGGTCAAATTGAAGGAAATAACAAGAAATGCATTTTCTACAATTTTATTTTCTACAATACTTTTGTTAAATATGAAAAACCACTTACATTTGAATATTTACTAGTAGTGTTATATTCAGACTTTTTTTTCCCCTAAATGAATATCCAAAGTTTGAGGGTCGTCTTATAATCAGAGTCATCTTATATTCAAGCAAATATGGTACTCTTTAAAGAAACTCTGTCAACTTTTCATATTGTGTATATAATCTTCCCCAATGCTGATAGTGTGGGATCCAGCTGATAGTTCACCAATCCAGCATACAAATATAAATAAATTATAGTTCAGTCCTAATATACAGTCCACAACTCAAGGGAAACAGTGATGCAGTGCATGGTGACACCCCACCCATGTCACCAAAGGAAAAAGTAAACAACCTCCAGACCAGAGATGACAGACTACCATAGATTTCCTCCACTCCCATCTGTACTAGCCGACTCTTTCCTTAACTTCAACTGTACTAGCCAGCGACCCTATGTGGCTCTTTGGGTGATGATGGGAGGGTGGGGTTATTATCATCTGCCATGCCTGGACTGGAGGTTGTCACCTCACACCACATCATTGGATCCACCCAAGGAATGTGTGAGTACATGTTAAAATTACATGTACAAAGTAATAAAATAAAAAGTGTAATATTGTGAATGTTACTGCTGCAGAGCTGCATGATAAACTCTTACTCATGACACTTTCCGCAATACAATATCATCGATCATTATTCCCTCCAAATTACCTGCCATAGATCGTTTTGCCCCTAAATCACTTGCCATATATCATTATTAGCTCCAAATCTCTTGCTATAGAATTAGTGGATTCCAGGATAAAAAGTACCAGTAAAGGTTAAAAAAGCTTAACATGTATGGCTTGGAAGAAAGATAAGACAGAGGAGATGAATCAACACAGTAAATGAGGAGAGCATATTTAAAAGAAGAAAACCTACCACAACAAGATGACCTAGTCTAGAAATTAGAGGGGGGAAATGTTTAAAAGTAATATCAATACATTTGCTGAGAGGGTGGTGGACACATGGAATAACCTTGTAGCATAAATAAGGTTAATACAGTGAAGGAGTTAACACATGAGTGGGATAGGCATAAGGACATCCTGGATATAAGATTAGACCATGGACTAATGAAAGCAGGGTGTACCTAGAGCATTTGGCACCCGGGGCGGACCCTGAGTGTGGCACCCCCCCATAAGGAAAATGTAAGAAAACACCCAAAATTTTTTCAATGTCTGAAAATTGTACAATTATAGATACCAGGAATAGTGTGCCATTCAGAGCCCAGTAATATTGTGCCAGTCAGATACCAGTAATATTGTGCCAGTCAGATACCAGTAATATTGTGCCACTCAGAGCCCAGTAATATTGTGCCAGTCAGATACCAGGAATATTGTGTTATTCAGAGCCCAGTAATATTGTGCCAGTCAGATACCAGTTATAGTGTGCCACTCAGAGCCCAGTAATATTGTGCCAGTCAGATACCAGGAATATTGTGTCATTCAGAGCCCAGTAATATTGTGCCAGTCAGAACCCAGTAATAGTGTGCCACTCAGAGCCCAGTAATAGCGTGCCAGTCAGACAGAGTAATATTGTGCCACTCAGAACCCAGTAATAGTGTGCCACTCAGAGCCCAGTAATAGTGTGCCAGTCAGAACCCAGTAATATTGTGCCAGTCAGAGCCCAGTAATAGTGTGCCAGTCAGAGCCCAGTAATATTGTGCCAGTCAGAACCCAGTAATATTGTGCCAGTCAGAGCCCAGGAATATTATGCCAGTCAGAGCCCAATAATAGTGTGCCAGTCAGAGCCCAGTAATATTGTGCCAGTCAGAGCCCAGTAATAGTGTGCCAGTCAGAGCCCAGGAATATAGTGCCAGTCAGATGCCCAGGAATATTGTGCCAGTCAGAACCCAGTAATAGTGTGCCACTCAAAGCCCAGTAATAGTGTGCCAGTCAGAGCCCAGGAATATAGGGCCAGTCAGATGCCCAGGAAAATTGTGCCAGTCAGAACCCAGTAATGTGCCAGTCAGAGCCCAGTAATAGTGTGCCACTCAGAACCCAGTAATATTGTGCCAGTCAAAGCCCAGTAATAGTGTGCCAGTCAGAGCCCAGTAATAGTGTGCCAGTCAGTGCCCAGTAATAGTGTGCCAGTAAGTGCCCAGGAATATTGTAACAGTCAGAGCCCAGAAATAGTGTGCCAGTCAGAGCCCAATAATAGTGTGCCAGTCAGAGCCCAGTAATATTGGGCCAGTCAGAACCCAGTAATATTGTGCCAGTCAGAGCCCAGTAATAGTGTGCCAGTCAGAGCCCAGTAATAGGGTGCCAGTCAGAGCCCAGGAATATAGTGCCAGTCAGATGCCCAGGAATATTGTGCCAGTCAGAGCCCAGTAATAGTGTGCCACTCAGAACCCAGTAATATTGTGCCAGTCAGAGCCCAGTAATATTGTGCCAGTCAGATGCCCAGTAATAGTGTGCCAGTCAGAGCTCAATAATAGAGTGCCAGTCAGTGCCCAGGAATATTGTAACAGTCAGAGCCCAGTAATATTGTGCCACTCAGAGCCCAGGAATATTGTGCTCGTTTCAAGCCACCCTCCTCCCCCCCTTCCCCGTCACTTACCGAAGCTGCTCTGTGCTTCCGGACAGACGCCTCCTCCGTGCAGTCTTCCCCCCTCGTCACATCCGTTCACTGTGATATATATATATTTTTTTACCTGGCCGCCGCATCCAGGGGATGCGGATGCCTTGAAAAAGAAAAAAAAAAGGTAAGTAGTGCGGGGGTGGGGGCTGGGGGGAAATGCACTGGTGGCACCCCCCTAGTCAGTGGCACCCAGGGCGGGCTACCCCCCCCCCCCTTAGGACGCCACTGAATGAAAGTATTCAGTATTCAGGCAGAAATTGGGCAGGAAGTGATATGTGAGAGAATAAAATTACATTACCTTTTATTTATGTAGTGCCAACAAATTTACGCAGCACTTGGTACAGAGCATGAGAAGGTAGTTACAAACAAATTTAGACAAAACAGTTTCAGACTAAAACATGAGCTAGGGATCCTGCTCACAAGCTTACATTCTAGAGGGGAAGGGGAACATGAGTCAAACAAGGAGAGTGTAAGGCAGAAAGAAAAAGGGGAGAGGTAAAAATAACAGGAGATTGTGATAATGGAAAGTATGTGTGGGGGTAAATGAGAACTGAGTCACAACAGAAGTTACTAAGTACGTGAATAGTTGGGTGCATTGTAAGCCTACAAACTGCAGCTATGGGTTTGGAGTAAGGTGTGTCAGGTGGTTAACATATTGCTAGTAATTATGTGCAGAAGGGGGAAGAATGACAGGTGGTTGATTAGAGGTCGTCACATTATCTGATTAACCAGACCTATAAAAGAAATTAAGCTGGGGGTGGGTGGGTTGTGGGAAAGGGAGGGCATTAAACAGTCTGGTCTGGTTGCAAAAGGATTCTGTAAGTGTGTGTGGGTCCAAGTGAGATCTGAGTGAAGGAGGAGAAAGGAAAGAATTAAAGGTTGTAAAACACATGAAAAATGTGGGAGGAGATTGAAATCAACTGGAAAATGACCACAGATAGAGTAAGCATATAATTTAGAGTGAGACAGATCAATAGAAAATTCAAAGTTGCATAAAATGGAGAGCATAGTATACAGATATTGTAGAGACATGAGTATAAAGTCCAAATCTAGGTGTGTTCTGGCTGTATACCTCAGGAACATGTATGAAACAGTCTGGTCTGGTTGCAAAAGGATTCTGTAAGTGTGTGTGGGTCCAAGTGAGATCTCAGGAACATGTATGAAACAGTCTGGTCTGGTTGCAAAAGGATTCTGTAAGTGTGTGTGGTTCCAAATGAGATCACAGGAACATGTATTAAACAGTAACTGTAGTACATGTGTATAATATACATATATACTACAGTTCTTTATCATTGTTTAACCTTATTGATCCCAGTTTATTAAACTTTCCTCACTTTTATATTTTTTAGCTCCTTTTTTTATCAACTAAAATATAGCTTTTTTTCCCCTCAGATCCAATATACTTGTCTTGGAGATTTATTTTGCCCTTCTCAGCTCACATGTGACTTGCTTTATATTTACAAATGACCTTCCATTGTCCTCCATTGTCCTTCTCTTTAACTGCAGATTAAAAGCAGGCCATTATTTGTGCAACTTTAAGATGCGCTTCTGTACAAATTATCATTTATTGTCTGTAACAGGGGACTCCTTTTAACTTTTAATTTATTATTATTGTGTATCACTGAGCATATTAAAAGTGTTACTCTGAAATTGTACACACAGTATGTTAACAATAAAAACTATTGTTCTGAATTCACAACCAAACTCTTAGAAAATCAGAGTTTGAATAAAAGAAACATATATATTCTGGTACTCTAGATTAATGGATACATGTATTATTTGTGATTTGACAGCAAACATTGTTGAAAAAACTGCCTTTTCTTACATTATTCACAGGAGTTGTAAAAACACAATAAAGTGAGGTTAAAAAATAATTGTACAAGATTTCTAAGATTGAAACTGTCAGCAGACTTTTGTGCAATATAATTTAAACACAACTTTTATGCAGTATGCTATATGTTATGTTTCATGTAGGTACAGTTATATATCTGAGATCACAAATTGAACTTCCTAAATAATATGCTTTAAGAAATGGAAGTAAGAGCAGAGGGCATCACCCTACTTGGGGTATATATGAAGATAACAATTAAAACATAGTTTGGAGTACTGTAGGTGTGAAAAAGTATTTTGAATTGAATCCTGAAAGATAGTCAATGTAAAAATTAACAGAGGCACTAGTGAAAGGGGTCAACAAAAGCCTGATGTCAGTTCCATTATTGGCTAGATACAAGAGAGTTAAGTTAGTAGGAAAAAATGTTCAGGGAAGATCTGGCAAATTTTAGTGGTCCATGGGATCAAAACCAACTTAGTGGTCCATGGTGAAACTTCATCAGGTCACCTGTTATCAACAGAGACAGACAGAGATAGACAAATATGCTGACACATATGGTATAATGAGAGACAATTATATAGAAATATAGGAATTTCTATTCTCTGGGAAATCTACAAAATAATAAAAAGGTAAAAATTGTACAGCCTCTGCCCATTTAGTCATATTAGAGAGCTATTTGCCTCTCTACCCTCCTTTCCATACTATGTTACATGTTGTAGTCTGCCAAGATCAGAATATAAGCATTGGTTGCATATTGTTTTAGGAATAGGAAAGTGCAAAATACATGAATTTTAGTGTACAGGATTTTGAATTAACTAAATGTATGACATAAAACAAGATATCAGAAAGCTCAGACAGCAAGACTAACAGTAACACCAGTGACTGAGACCAATGTGTAGAGAAGGCACTAAAAGGGCAATGGGAACTGTACAAGAAGAACAAGAAAACGGAAGTAAATATAATCGCTTTGTTCCACAGTAGAGCAATAACATGCAATAATATGTTTATAAATGAGATAATTGGAACCAGGGAAGGTTAGGTTGCTTTCAAGAAGTTTGGTGGCAAAAACAAAATAAGACAGAGGAAGGACATTTACATAGAAGTTGAAAGTCTGAAAGAAGCTGTGAAGAAACAAATGGAGAAGATTATAGATAGGACAGATTACATATCAGGGTTGATAATAGAGAACAGGAAAGAGACCAGGTGAGATGCGACACACACACACACACACACACACACACACACACACACACACACATATATATATATATATATATATATATATATATATATGTATATATATACATATACATTAATTATAGTGTATGGCCAAAATAAACATAGGGTAGAAGCAGTCAAAGAAACACATATAAGATTGTGAGAGAAAACAGTGATGTTAGGTTTTGTGCTGGCCTAGGCTGAACTCTTTCCCTGCAACCCTCTTTTGTCACAAAACTTCCTCTTCAGGTTCCACGCCTTGCACTCTATTATAGTATACACTAACAGCGACATACAAATTTCTTGTCTTTTCGTGTCACAATTTTCACCTAAAGTATTAAGAGATGTACGGACTGGATAAGTTTAACAAGTTGGCATGGGTTATATTTATACAAAATGTATTTGCATTAACGAATAACAGAAATAAACAGTGAACAATGAACAGCAAAAAAAAAAAAACTGCTGACCAGTTAACCTTAGAGGCAACTTAGCTGCAAACCTGGTGGAAGGAACCTGTGGATTTGTGATTTGTACAGGCTATTGTGTAACATATTCAATGAACATTGCAAATATATTTATTATTTGGGTTACCTTGATTATTTCAATTTTAAAACTTACAATGTTGCTTTTTTCTTCCATGGCATCAATAGAAGTTACTAACCTGATATTTATAAGTAATTTAAACATATTAAGGATTCGGGTATTCATTTTGTATTGAATACATTTTTATAATGATATACCTGTAGTACACATTAATAAGGCAGGTCAACTTGGAGTAGTCCTTTAAAATCCAAACAGTATGAGCAATGCACAGAATAAAACAACTGTGAGCTTTGAGATTTTATGCAAGACATTTTCCCCACTTTACATCTCTCATAGTAACATGTTATATTTTCAGACAGACACAATAATCATCTGTTACAGTACTGTGAGCCTCTCAGCATGGCTATTACAGTAAAAATGGTTTTCAGGTAAGAGCTGCCTTTTTCCACTACTAGCTCCACTATCAATGTTGAAGCATGGATAGCAAAAACATTCCTTATTGACGTTTTCCTTTTAAAGGCTAAGCTGCTCACCTGTCATAATCCTGTAATTTTCCCATAGAACAAATAGCATGATTGCCAAGTCTAGGAAATAGTTTAACAGAGCTTTACCCTTCCACTTCTGTATTTCTTATATAAGCTATAATTTTAATATTGTGTTTAGGTATGGTCAAAATGATGGAGACTTTAAATTTGCTAACAAAATATGGCATACAAATGACAATATTTATTATTTCTTGTTTTAAATGACTGGTAGGGTCATATCCTTGTAAGTATTTACAAAGTAGAAACAGCATAATTAATTTCTCAAAATGCATATATCTAGTTATTTGAACCTCTTTGCGCATAAGAATGTTGCTGTCCTAAAATAAAGGGCTGAACAGTCCTTAGGAAGGCATAGAGCATCTTATGTTCAACAGCTCATTGTAGCCACCAAACAATGAGCTGTGCTGCAGATCTTGTTGCTGGGTCCTGTAACTGGATTCCCTCTGTCAGATGAGGCATGTAACATTTTTTCTGTGCCCATGTTCAGCATGCCTCCATGACGTCGGCAGGGTTTGGGAGAATTTTTAAAGACCCTAATAGGGTATCTGCTTCTGTGTCCCTGGCTCCTGATTAGGAATAGGAACACAAAATCTGCTTTTTTGGTGTGTTTTTGCAGTAAGCTCCTGCTCTAAAAAGTTGGTTATGTGCTATGTATTTATACATAGATTCCTCAACTGTGATTGGCTGTAAGTTGAACTAATTTAT
Organism: Pelodytes ibericus; assembly: GCA_036172795.1. NCBI lineage: Eukaryota > Metazoa > Chordata > Amphibia > Anura > Pelodytidae > Pelodytes > Pelodytes ibericus. The sequence goes on along the minus strand of CM069857.1, from coordinate 89,492,281 downwards.
TCCTGTACACCGACTCATTTATTCCTGCACACGGACTCATTTATTCCTGCACAGACACAGGGAGATATTGATATCGACACACTGACTCAAACCAGTCGAACTTTAATAAATATGGATACAATTATCCCTGAATATAATAATATGGATACATACAGATTGGGGAAAGCAGACAAACCCTTCCTTGAGGCTGAAGCAGATGGCAATCCCACCACAGATATCAAACTTTTTTTAAAGATCTAGAACGACAGTCTAGTAAAGAAATTAGATTATGGTGGGACATCGTCAGCTTGGAAAAATATCTAGCTGTTAAGAGGATTTAAAGAGGGTTGCGGCTTAAAAAAATGCCGACATTCATCATTCTTTCTCACCGGACTGTCATTTCGACTTCTTCAGAACCTTACTTGATGTTAACAGGTTTGTGCGTAATATTACAGTAAAGAAAGATTTTAATTGCATTAAAAATATTTCAAGGGTTAATGTCTCTAATTTGCAACAATCTGTAAAAACTGATGTGTTAGATTTGACACAGCCTTCGGCCCATGATTTAACGTTTTCTGACAAATGTCTGTTGAACACTTTACAAGATCTTGCAATAGAGCAATGTCATTATAGTCCACAAAAAATTGACAGATTAGATACTAGATTACGTAACAAATCTCACTTCTACCCTATAAGTAGTAGAACAGTGGAAACAGACATTTTCCAGAAAACAATAGAGAGGGAGCTTTATAATTTATCAAAGGATAAAAATACCTCTGAACATCACAATCAATCCATCTCACAAAAAATTGCCTTATCCAAGCTTAAAAAGAATGACAATATAATGATCAAGGAGGCTGATAAGGGGACCTCTGTAGTTAAACTGAATAAGGAAGACTACTTAAAAGAAGCAGAGAGACAGATTTTTGATATTAATACCAACACAAAACTTCCTACAGATCCAAAAAAAAGTTTTCTAAGAGGTTTGAAAGACATATTGGATACGTGTGAATTTTTGGGGATTTTGAATGACATGGAAGTAGAATTGATATACAAAGAAACCCTATTGTACCCATTTTTTACTACCTACTGAAAATTCACAAAAGCCTAAATAATCCACCAGGGCGTCCCATTATTTCCAGCATAGGTAGTCTAGGTGAGGGATTGTCAGAATGGCTAGACATCTATTTGCAGCCACTTGTTAACCAACAGAAAAGATACTAAAGAGGTACTTGTTCAGCTTAAAAATCTTGATTGGCAGACCAATTATATCTGGATCACTATGGATGTTTGCTCTCTTTATTCTTGTATCCCACAAAATTTAGGTTTAGCCTCGTTGATCAGCATTCTCTATAAATACAGTAACTATACAGAAGATCTCAAACAATTCATATTACAAGAAACTGAGTTTCTCCTTCTCCATAATTATTTTATGTTTAATAAACAATTTTTTTACAATGCCAGGGAACAGCCATGGGCTCGAGATTCGCCCCGTCATATGCCAACATTTATATGGCTGCTTTTGAAGACCAATTTATTTTTGGCCAGACGAACCCCTTTCATCGATGTATCGCCTGGTATGGGCGGTACATTGATGACCTGTTGTTCATCTGGAGTGATTCTATTTCACAATTAGATGATTTTTTAAAATTCATGAATGATAATTCTCTAAATCTGAAATTCACAATGAATAGTTCCATGGAGAAAATAGATTTCTTAGATATCACTCTTAAAGAAGGTACTGATGCCAATTTAAACATAAATAAAGTAGAGACCATGTCCTTTAGGAAAACAACATTGGGCAATTCAGTTTTACATGCTAGTAGCTGTCATATGAAACCCGTTATTAAATACATCCCAGTGGGTCTTTTCATCACTCTTAGACAAAATTGTTCTAATATTTCTATTTTTAATGAAAAATGTGCTTACTTTTGGAAAGAGGCTATAAAAAGTGGATGATCAATCGGGCTATTAACATAGCCAAATCACGGAATAGAGATAGCTTACTTGAAACGAAACACAAATTAAATATGAATGAAACATTAGGGCAGATTGATAATACACAGCAAATCTCTTTTGTTACACATTATAGTCTAGAATACCCAACATAAAATAAATTATAAAGAGAAATGTACCTATTCTAGCAGCAAATGACATATATTATGAAATATTGTCATCAGGGGTGCGTTTTTCAGCCCAAAGATTGAACATGTTAAAAGACCTACTTTCACCTAGCCTTTTCTCCCCATATGCTGTCAATCCTGCCGTTAATCGAGACAGATGGCTCGATGCAGTAGGCACGTTCCCTTGTGGGAACAAGATATGCAGAACGTGCAGACAAGTCACTAAAAAACAAGACATTGTTTCCCATGCAAATGTAAAAACTTTTATCAATCAAAGATATATTAATTGTAATACCACCAAGGTGATATGTCATATCTTGCAACCAATGCAATCAGCAGTATGTAGGACGGACAGCAGGGGCGGGCTGGGCCGGGGGGCAGGGAGGCAATTGCCCCCCAGGCCGCCCTAATGTATGTAAAAAACGGCCGCTGGGCCAGTGTTAAAAAAAAAAACGCTTGCAGGCAGAGACGGAGGTGAGAAGGGATCAGAAGATCCCCTCTCACCTCCGCTCTGCCTGCAAAACTGCACAGGGAGCCGAACAGGCAGCACAGAGAAACCTCTGTGCTGCCTGTTCGGCTCCCCGTGCAGTGTGACACGGAAGTGCCGACAGTCACGTCATCGGCGCTCTGACGTCAGACGCGCGCCGATCACGTGACCTGTCGGCACAACCGCTGGGAGGCCGAACAGGCAGCATAGAGCACCATGCTGCCTGCCACTAGCCACCAGGGAAGTCCTCCTGCCACTAGCCACCAGGGAAGTCCTGCCACTAGCCACCAGGGAAAAAGGTAAGAGATGGGGAGGGGGGGGGGGGCAAAAAACACTGGCATATTACTGGGCAAATTGGCTGGGGAATATTACATGGCTAATAACACTGGCATATTATTGGGCAAATTTACTGGGGTATATTAAATGGCAGAATAACACTGACTTATTATTGGACAAATCGTCTGGGGAATATTAAATGGCAGAATAAGACTGGCATATTATTGGGCAAAATGGCTGGGGAATATTAAATGGCAATTAACACTGGCATATTGGGCAAATTAGCAGGAGCATATTAAATGGCAGATAACCTTGGAATATTATGGGACAAATTGGCTGGGGAATATTAATGGCAAATAATATTGGAAATGTGTATGTAATGGGGTGATGGAGGCATGTAAATGTGGTGATGGGGCATGTCCTGGTGTGCAACGTGGGTTATGGGTCATGTCGTAGGTGTGCAACGTGGGTGGGGGGGGGGGGTGCCCAAATTTTGTCTGCCTAGGGCAGCACAAAACCAAGATACACCACTGGGTGACGGCCTCCCCACTTTCCCAGTACTTACCTCCTTGCTGCTGTCCACCGGTGCTGCAGGTCCGTGGCTGTGAGGGAAGCGTTCTGCGCTCCCCTAGAACCAATGCACATTCAATAAAGTTTGTTGAAAAAAAAAGTTTAAACAAACTTTATTGAAGACGCTTGGCTGGAAGGGAGCGCACAACGCTTCCCTTACAGCCACAGATGGGCAGATGAGAGCACCAGGAGACGGAGACAGAGGAGCAACAAGGAGGTAAGTAGTCAATATTCTGGCAAAATCCTCGCATATTGTGGGGGAAAATCCTGGCATATTGAGGGGCAAAATCCTGGTATATTGAGGGACATAATCCTGGCATCATGAGGGGGGAAATCCAGGCATATTGGGGGGCAAAATCCTGGCATATTGAGGGGGCATAATCCAGGCATATTGTGGGGGAAAATCCTGGCATATTGAGGGGGAATCATCTTGGCATATTGAGGGGAAAATCCTGGCATACTGGGTGTCTAAATCCTGGCATATTGAGGGGCATAATCCTGGCATATTGAGGGGCATAATCCTGGCATATTTAGGGGAAAATCCTGGCATATTGAGGGGGCATCATCTTGGCATATTGAGGGGAAAATCCTGGCATATTGAGGGGCATAATCCTGGCATATTGAGGGGCATAATCCTGGCATTTTGTAAGGGAAGATTCTAGCATATTAAATGGCAAATCCTGGCATATTGTGGGGGAAAATCCTGGCAATATTCGTTATAAAACAAGGAAAAGATGGCCGTGGATGGGGAGGCGATTTGATGGTGCAATGGGCCACTTGACTGGATTTGCCCCCCAGGCCTAAGGCTGCCAGCCCTCCCCTGACGGACAGGCAGAGCACTTAAATGTTGCATTAGGGAGCATCTCAATGATATTAAAAATCGATCAAATACCTCAGTAGCTCGTCATTTCCAACTCTGTAACAATGGTAATATACATTTTTTTTAATGTATCAGTTATAGACAGGATCACTAGAGGTCCGAGAGGAGGTGACACACACAGACATCTGTGCCGCCGGGAGGCTTATTGGATCTTTCCTTTGGGAACTAGATATCCAATGGGGATGAATTCAGAGTTCGACATATCTTGTTTTTATTGATCATCATGTAGTTTATATTAGATTTAAACTTATCCTTTGATGGATAAATCGGTTCTTTATATATGAAGGAATAGTATTATGTTCCAAAACAAGTGGTTGTGCCATTCTTTATTTAATTTTATTGTCATGCAACTTTGTTCCAGTGGACTTATTATTGTTATATTGTACATCTTTATATTTAATTGCATAAAAATGTGTTCATCCTCTCCTCTTCTCTCAGCAGCCAGGAAGAATTTTAGAGTTAATTGTTTTGCTTAATAGTATCTACAGTAATCTACATTTTTTAGTACTGTTTTTAGTACATTGAGCCCTTTTTTTCATTGTCTAAAAATCTTTGATACGTTTTCCTCACGTCTATTTCGTACATAGATATATTGAATGGATATATACATATGTCTTTTTTTAATAGATTCACATGCCTTGTTCACTTTTAGATAGATCTGAATATTACTTATGTATTTTTGCACAGATGTTTATTTTATTATCATGTACACACTTTGGCACAATATATATATAAAAGAATGGTTTTGTTTTTGAGCCACATTTAGTAATATTACTACATAATGAAGTATCAGATCATGCATATGGCTAGAACGTGTACAAATTGTATTTGTTAGGGGTTCTAATTATCTTAATTTATTTGACCTTTTTATCCATTTGTTGAAGCACCTTATTTAAGTCATTTGCACTCACTCTTTCACTAGCTTATGATTAAGTGCCAGTCGGCACGAAACGCGTAAAGCGAGTCCTTTCCACTTCTGTACATCCGCAATATTCTATCTTTTTTTGTCGGATCAGTATTTAATACATTTTATACACCTTTTTCATCGATATCAGGAGTGCAAGCTTCTTTATTTTCTTTTTTCCTGCATGTAAGTTGATTCCATCAATATTTTGTATCAATTGTTTGAAGCTGGGCCTATTTCCTATAGAGGTTTTGGTTTATTTCAGTAAGATTTGGGATTTTTTCAGTAAATCCATGTAATTTTCTATGCAAAATCTCCTACAGGTTATAAAGGAGATATGAGGCTACCACTTCCCTTCAGTGCATTTCAGCTGCATTCAGTTTTGGCAGATATGGGTGTAGAATTAGCTATGATTGCAAACATATTTGAAGGCACATGAGGCTGCCTTGCTGATCGGCATTCAGGTGCCAATGTGCCCATAATCTATCCACAAATCGGAGACTCCTTTTCACTGATTATTGGCGCATATTAAATTGACTCTTAAACTAAAGTAAAATACTGCATTATAGTGTATGGAAGAATGTGCCAGGTTTATTATTTACATCAGTATTTAGAGGAATGTGCTCTTTTAAGATACACAAGGAGTCTAACTTCCTCATAAGATGTCATCTGCTCCATTCTCATTATAACATATGGATTCCATTTGTATTTTAACACTTATTGATGTTACTTATATTGTTTTTAATTAAACTGTGATATGCGATTCAATCACTGTTGTCACTATAAATAGAAGTCATGACTGAGACACATTGTCTGTTTCAAGCTTTGGCATGCAGTTGGAAACTGGAGACAATTATAAAGTAAAGACTACCATGGTAACATTATAGCATCATCCTGGGCCTTCTTCATAATACTGCTTTTGTTTGCATTATAATATTTATGTTCCTTTCTCATGGCAGAGAAGCAAGATACATTGTTCAGACTCAGTGGCAGACATAGATGTAGATGATCTGCCCTGGGTGTAACCCACGGGGTCAGGGATGGTAATAAACCCTGAGCACCCAAGATGAGGAGCTACGATGCAGGGGTGGAGACACATGTCCCAGTGCTGGGTAACTGTACTTATCTTGTAGCTTGGAGCTCCAGGTTTTGTGCAGCCACATACCAAGGCCCTGTGGAGGAAGTTGCTGTATCCAGGAAATCATAACTTGGACTAGGGAAAACCTGCAGACATCCTGGAGCAGGCATGGGTAATAACTCAACAGGAAAATAGGATGTTGCAGGCTAGGACAGAATAAACCAAGTGACAGACCAAGCAGAGCAAAAGCAGGGATGTAAATAAGGCATAACACAGAGTGCAGGGCCACAGGAGAGAGGCAAGACATAAGCAAGATAAAGCAGAATCCACACTATGGATAAATAATACAAGGCACAGAGATACAGATTACAACATAGATATAATACAGGACATTGATACAACAAACAAAGGCCAGGGCTAAGGAGCACAGGGAGACATACAAAGGAACACACATAAATATAGGAACTAGCCTAACACTAAAGATGATAACATGATGGGGGATTGGATCACCTAATGGCCAATTAGATGTTAGCTTGCCAACCACGTCAAGGTACCCCATATTTAGGCAAGTCCCTAACGCTATGAACTAATAATAGAAAAGGAATAACATAGGTTTAAAGATTAACATTGCACATACATACAAACAAAATACATGTAGACTGATCTGCACAGAACTAAACAGAAACAGGTGCATAAAAGCAATTTTTGGAAATGTATGTAAAATGAGGTTAAACCTCCTGCTAGTACTTTTTTTTTTTTTTTATACTTATAGATTTTTATTGAGTTTTTTATGAAAGAAGGGTTGGGATACAAAAAGAAAGAGGGGAATGGGAACAAGTACAAGCGAATGTAATACACCCTATATACGTACACACATCTATCGTACATTCAACATATCAAAATTACATTGCCATGAGATTTAAGAACAAACAAAGATATTATTTGGTCATGGGCATAATTATGTACATATATTTTTGACTGAATTTATGATAACACGTAACGTTATGGTAAATGGAGGGTTACAATATACTATTGCATTCCCATTAGAAGAGAAAGAAAGGAGGAAAAAGAACAATGAAACAAAAAAGAAAGGGTGAAGGGGTCCAGAGAGAGAGAGTTATAGAGAGATAACGATACTACATGGTGATGGAGCCGAGGGTTCTGACCATAAGTTCACTAATTTCTCATACGTAGTATATTTACCTATCATTGAGTAATGGACCTGTTCCATTGACAAATTATGAGTGACCAGGTTTGAAATTTCAGATACCGATGGTATATTGGCCGTTTTCCAACATCTAGCTAAGAGGGTCTTGGTAGCTATCAGTACATGAAATGACAATTGTTTATGTAATTTAGATATCCCATCCGGAAACAAATTTAAAATAGCTAGCTCAGGAAGAAGAGGTAAGCTGTATCCCACCTTTTTTGATAGAAGCTTAAGAACATTTTCCCACATTTTGGTAATTTTTGGACAGTTCCACCAAATGTGAATCATAGAGCCCTCACGACCGCATCCCCTCCAGCACTGGCTTGATACCTGTGGATACATTCGGGATAGTCTTGTAGGAACAAGATACCAACGATAAAAAATATTTTTGCTTAGTTCTATATGGTTTACGCAGTGAGAGGATTGGTATGGGATGTCCCATGAGGTTCTCCATTCTAGGGTTGTATAGCTGATGCGTAATTCTTTTTCCCACGCTTCCATGCATGGAAGTTTATCTGGAATGTTGTGTGAGTTTAGAATTTGGTAACAGACAGATAAAGATTTTTTGCTTTCATTTGCCTGTACACAGAGATTGACCAGAGGAGGGGATACTGTCGCAGGGTCCATTAAAGGACTTTTTTCTGTATAAAGAAAATGTCGTAGCTGTAAGTATTTATAAAAGTCATCTTTACCCAAGCCAAATTGTTTTTGTAGGTCTGAGAATTGAAGTAGCCTGCCTTTATAAAACAGAAATTTAAGTGATTTAATCCCTTGACCTGTCCATAGAAACATAGAAACATAGAAACATAGAATGTGTCGGCAGATAAGAACCATTCGGTCCATCTAGTCTGCCCAATTTTTTTTTTTTTTGAGTACTTTTATTAGTCCCCCTTTCCCGGTCTTATAGCTAGGATAGCCTTGTGTCTATCCCACGCATGCTTAAAATCCTTGACTGTGTTTACCTCTACCACTTCTGCTGGCAGGCTATTCCATACATCCACTACCCTCTCAGTAAAGTAATACTTCCTGATATTACTTTTAAATCGTTGCCCCTCTAATTTAAGACTATGTCCTCTAGTTGTGGTAGTTTTTCTTCTTTTAAATATACTCTCTTCCTTTACTGTGTTGATTCCCTTTATGTATTTAAATGTTTCTATCATATACCCCCTGTTACGTCTTTCCTCCAAGCTATACATGTTAAGATGCTTTAACCTTTCCTGGTAAGTTTTATCCTTCAACCCATGAACCAGTTTAGTAGCCCTTCTCTGAACTCTCTCCAAAGTATCAATATCCTTCTGGAGATACGGTCTCCAGTACTGCGTACAATACTCCAAGTGAGGTCTCACCAGTGCTCTGTACAATGGCATGAGCACTTCCCTCTTCCTACTGCTAATACCTCTCCCTATGCAACCAAGCATTCTGCTAGCATTTCCTGCTGCTCTATTGCATTGCCTACCTACCTTCAAGTCCTCTGAAATTATTACTCCTAAATCCCTTTCCTCAGATGTTGAGGTTAGGACTGTACCAAATAGTCTATATTCTGCTTTTGGGTTTTTACGCCCAAGGTGCATAATCTTGCACTTCTCCACATTAAATGCCAGTTGCCACTGCTCTGACCATTGTTCTAGTTTAGCTAAATCATTTGCCATTTGGATTATCCCTCCATGAATATCAACCCTGCTGCAAATCTTTGTATCATCGGCAAAAAGACATACTTTGCCAACAAGACCTTCTGCAATATCGCTAATAAAAATATTAAAGAGAATGGGTCCAAGAACAGATCCCTGAGGTACCCCACTAGTAACAAGACCTTGCATCGAATATACCCCATTGACTACAACCCTCTGTTGCCTGTCACTCAGCCATTGTCTAATCCATTCAACAATATTGAAATCCAAACTCAAAGATTTCAGTTTATTGATAAGCCTTCTATGTGCGACAGTGTCAAAAGCCTTACTGAAATCTAGGTAAGCAATGTCTACTGCACCACCCTGATCTATTATTTTAGTTACCCAATCAAAAAAATCAATAAGATTAGTTTGGCATGATCTCCCTGAAGTAAACCCATGCTGTCTCTGATCTTGAAATCCAAGCGACTTTAGATGTTCAACAATCCTATTCTTTAACAAGGTTTCCATTATTTTCCCCACTACGGAAGTAAGACTTACTGGTCTATAGTTGCCCGCCTCCTCCTTACTACCTTTCTTGTGAATGGGCACAACATTAGCTAATTTCCAATCTTCTGGAACTACTCCCGTTAACAATGATTGGTTAAATAAATCTGTTAACGGTTTTGCTAGTACACCACTAAGTTCTTTTAATGACTTTGGATGTATCCCATCAGGTCCCATCGACTTATTTGTCTTTACTTTAGACAGCTGAAGTAAAACCTCTTCCTCTGTAAACTTACATGCATCAAACGACTCATTAGTCTTTTTCCCTAAATGAGGTCCCTTACCCTCATTTTCATTTGTAAAAACTGAACAAAAATATTCATTAAGGCAGTCTGCTAAGCCTTTATCCTCTTCTACATAGCATCCATCTTTTGTTTTTAATCTAACTAATCCTTGTTTTACTTTCCTTTTCTCATTTATGTATCTAAAAAATGTTTTATCCCCCTTTTTCACTGACTGGGCTATAGTCTCTTCTGTGTGTGCTTTGGAAGCTCTTATAGCTTGCTTTGCCTCTTTCTGCCTACTCTTATAGATCTTTCTATCTTCCTCACTCTGAGTATTTTTATAATTACTAAATGCTAGCTTTTTATTTTTTACTATTTTAGCCACCTCTGCAGAGTACCACAGTGGTTTCTTCAATTTTTTGCTCTTACTGACAAGCCTTATGCAATTTTCTGTTGCCTTCAGTAGTGCAACTTTTAGATAATCCCATTTCTCCTGGACTCCATTTAAATTGCTCCAGTCTGATAATGACTCCTTCACACCTATTCTAATTTTAGAAAAGTCTGTTTTTCTAAAATCTAAAACTTTTGTTTTTGTGTGGTGTGACTGCGTCACTGTTCTTATATTAAACCACACTGTCTGGTGATCACTAGATCCTAAACTTTCACCTACAGTAATATCTGATAACAAATCTCCATTTCTAGTATGGCCTGCTTTCGAGTTGGCTCCTCCACTACTTGTTTTAGAGATAATCCCAGTAGGGAGTTTAGGATATGCGTACTCCTGGCGCAAGTAGCTGTTTTGTTTTTCCAGTTCACATCAGGAAGATTAAAGTCACCCATGATGATCACTTCTCCCTTCATTGTCATTTTAGCTATTTCCTCAACTAGTAGATTATCTAACTCCTCTATTTGTCCAGGGGGCCTATAAATCACACCTACCCGAGTTACCATATGATTACCAAATTCTAATGTAACCCAAACTGACTCTATGTTCGCCTCACTAACTTGTATTACGTTACATTTTAAGCTATTCCTCACATACAGGGCCACCCCTCCCCCTTTTTTACCTTCTCTGTCTTTTCTATATAAAGAGTACCCTGGTATTGAAATGTCCCAGTCATGTTTTTCATTATACCATGTCTCAGTAACAGCCACTAAATCTACATTCTCAGTTACCAATATTGTCACAAGTTCATGGATCTTATTCCCTAAACTGCGAGCATTTGTAGACATGACCCTAAGCTTATCATTTTTCAGCACACTGACTACAGGTAATTTATGTACCTTTTTTGGGGGGCAATTGGATTGATGTTTTATCGCCATTTTGCCCCCCTCTTTTAGTTTAAAAACCTCCTAGCAAAACCTCTGAACTGCTCACTGAGAACATTCGTTCCCTTTTGAGAAAGATGCAAACCATCTTTTTTGTACAGTTCCTTTCTATCCCATAGTGAACTTCCATGAGAAACAAAGCCAAATCCTTGCTCCCGACACCATTCTCCAAGCCACAAGTTGAAGTCCCTAATACGCATCCGTCTATCATTCTGAATGTTATGCACAGGCATAACTTCAGAAAAGGACAGTGTGGACACAACCTGCCGTATATCATTGGCAAGAACACGAAAAGCTTCCTTCACCTCTGAAACCTCATTGCAAGCCAAATCATTTGTCCCTAGATGAACCAGTATATCCAATTCTCCTTCCTGATTTGCTTGCTTAACAATATTAGAAATACGCCTCCTGTCTCTGCGAGCAGTAGCTCCAGGAAGACATCTCACTAAGCCAATACTGTCCAACTCCGCACCTCTTATGATAGAATCGCCCAACAACAACTGCTTTCTATCAGGCCTCACCTTCTCCTTGCACACCTTAGCCACATAGGAGAGTGGTTCCTCAAACTCTGCGTCTGAGCTTGCCTCCACAACACCACTGCACTCTGCAAGTGCTGAAAATGAATTCTGGACAGCCACAGACTGCGGGACATGCCTTTTATCCACAACTCTAAGCCTACCAGATCCAACAGTAATCCACCTGCCATTCCTAGGAAGCCTCTGCGGCAATGGCCTCTGTGGCAGTGACTTCGCAACAGTCTCAGCCCGAGTTTGTTTTACAGATAAATTACAAATCTCGGACTTTAAAAATGCAATCTCCTGCTGCAATCTTGAGAACTGTCTACAGATTAGACAGCCTCCAAACCTCCAAAGAATGGAATGTGAAACAAATGCAGAACAATTATCACAGTAAACCAAATCTGCCATTTTAAGAATTAAAATCAGAAAGATCTTTTAGTTTTTCTCACCTCTTGTATACCTCAGACTACCTCCAGAGTATCTCCAGAATATCTCTTAAATATACTCTTTGAAAAGCAGCTCTTAGAAGAGCAGCCAAGCTCTTAAATTCAATTCCAATTATGGAAATGTGATTCTGGAATGGATAATTCCAGGGAACCCAGCGGAGTAGCAGCCGAAGGTTTGGCAAGATCTGGGTATTTTTTGGAGTAGTGTTTCCAGATGTTGATTGAAACTTTTGTGCAGAAGCAAAGGGATGATGAAACTACGGTGGGGATTGTTTTTGTCCACAGATAATCACAAATCCTATATGGAGCTACTTGCAAATCTTCCAAATCCACCCACACTATTTCGCCTTTAGGTGAATGTAGAAGAGTTGTTTGGGCCATTATTGCAGCTCTGTAATAATTTTGTAGGTTGGGAATTCCCAGGCCACCCTGTTTCCTGTTCAAGTAAAGCCATTTATTTGCAATGCGAGATTTTTGTTTACCATGTATATAATTTAATATGAACTTTTGCATTTCTATGAAATAGCTAGATGGAATGTCTATTGGGAGGGATCTAAGTATATATAGAATTTTCTGGAGGATAGACATTTTGATTGCTGAGATCCTACCCAGCCATGAGAGGTAAACTGGACCCCATGAATTAATTTCAGTTTTAATTTTTTTCCAATTGTTTGTGATATTATATTTAATAAGATGATCTGGGGAGGCCGTCAAAGAAACACCTAGGTATGAGATAAAATCGCTCTTCCATTCAAAGTTGTATGATTTTTTGATGGAGTGAATCAAGGAATTGGAGCATTGTAGTGGTAAAGCTTGGGTTTTGGATTGGTTAATCTTGTGATATGAGACTGAACTGTATTCTTGTAGAGTAGATATTAAGTGTGGTAATGATTCAGAAGGGTTTGAAAGAGAGATTAAGATATCATCTGCAAAAAGGCCTAATTTAACAACTGAGGATTTAGAAAATTGGTATCCTTCTATGTTTGTGTTTTGTCGAATGGAGATGGCTAGAGATTCAAGTGCTAGTACATATAATAAAGGGGATAAGGGGCAACCCTGTCGTGATCCGTTGGTTATAGGAAATGGATTGGATAGAAAGCCTGCATACTTAATTTTTGCGGAGGGTTGAGAATAGAGTGCCATGATGGCATTAATATATTCCTGTGGTAGGTTGTACCTGTGTAGCGTGGCTTCCAAAAAGTCCCAATGGAGCCTATCGAAGGCTTTTTCAGCGTCGAGGGCAAGCAGGAGACAGGAAGAGTTAGTTCTAGCTGAATGTTGGATTAGATTTATGAATTTCCTAGTATTGTCCGTCCCCTGCCTGCCCCCGACGAAGCCCACCTGGTCGTAATGAAGCAGCTTTGAAATTATTGGTTGTAGCCTTTTTGCCAAAATCTTCGCATATATTTTTATATCGGTGTTTAATAAAGAGATAGGGCGAAAGTTCTGACATAGGTTCGGAGGTTTACCAGGTTTTGGTATGGTAGAAATGTGCGCTAGAAGCATTTCCTGAGGAAAGGATTTTTTTGTTATGCATGAGTTAAAGAGTGATTTTAAATGAGGCACAAGGGTTTCTTTATAAACTTTATAATAAAGTGAAGAGAAGCCGTCAGAGCCCGGGGCTTTATGTAGAGGTAAGCTCTCAATAGCTAATTTAATTTCTGATTCAAGGATGGGAGCTTTTAAATTATCGCTTTGTTCGTTTGAGATATGAGGGAGATTAAATTTGTTTAAAAAGCTAGTTATTTCTGCTTCAGTAGGTTGGTGCATATGTGTTTCAAATTTAAGATTATATAAAGTACTATAGAATAGTGCAAATTCATTTGGGATCTCCGCTGGGTTTAGGATTTTTTTGCCAGAGGAAGAGATAAGGTATGGGATTGTGGAAATATATTCTTTCTTTTTTAGGCGTCTAGATAGATACCGTCCTCCTTTGTTATTCTGTTCGTAGTATGTTTGTTTCAACTTTTTAAGCATAAGTTGAGTACGGTGTAATTGTAGGATATCTAGTTCTGATCTTAAAGTCCGTATTTTCTTAATGATTTTTTTGGAAATATGTTGTTTGTTTGAGTTTTCCAACTCAGCCAGTTTCATTGATATCTCATCTATTTTTTTATTTCTTTGTTTTTTGATATATGATGCTTGTGAGATAAGGTGACCCCGGAGGACAGATTTATGAGCCTGCCATAACATTTCACTTAAGATATCATCTGATTCATTGGTTAAAAAATAATCATTCATCTTATCAAGAATTAATTTTTGGTTTTCTTTGTGGGAAATTATGTAATCATTTATTTTCCAATTACTCATTCCTCTATTCGGGAAGGTTTCTACAATTTCCAGAATGATTGGTGCATGGTCAGACCATTTTAAGTCGCCAATTTCACATGTCTGTACTTGCTGTAGTGTTAGTTTGTCCACTAATATGTAATCTAGTCTGGAATACATTAAGTGTCCGTTAGAAAAAAAGGAATAATTTCTGGATGAAGGGTTGGTAGATCTCCAAGCATCATATACACCATATTCTCGAATAGTTTGAGAAAAGCATAGACTTTGACGTATAACATTTTTTTTTGTGTGAACCCGTTGGTTTGTTCGAACTGTCCATGTCTATATCAGCTAATAGGTTAAATCACCCATAATTATTAATGAACCTTTACAATGAGGTTCCAGTTTATTCATAATATGTTTGAAGAATTGGCTAGAATTAGTGTTGGGGGCATAAAGGTTAATTAGTGTGTATTGAATGTTGTTGATTAATAAAATCAGAAGGATATATCTCCCTTTTGTATCTTTTTTAGTCAATTGTATATTTACCGTTAGTGATTTGTGAAAAAAGAATGCGACTCCTGCTTTTTTGGTGGCTGCTGTAGAGTGGATTGCCTTAGGGAAGTCTTTAAATACAAATGATGGTATTTTATTAGATGCAAAATGTGATTCTTGAATAGCTATAATATTTGCTTTAAGTTTCTTTGCCTCTTCCAAAAGCAGGCGTCTTTTGTGGGGTGTGTTTAGGACTTTAACATTCATAGATAATATTTTTAAAACCATAGTTAAGTTATGGATATTGGCAGATCATGGCAATGTACTATATTATTCTCCGTGTATATTATTGTTTGTATCCCAAACTTTAGGCATTCAAAAGAGTGTATTCTCCTTTGGGGCCAAATCCAGGTTGCCATATGAAGGTTAATCAAAGCATCAATATTATGCACTATACTCTCTGGTTTTCGGGAAGTGTCACATCCCCTATAAAGCACTACCTTAAGAAGATAGGAAAAATAGCCAGAAAAAGAGTAGTAGGTGGGAGTAGAAAAGAAGGGAATAGGATCATAGGGAGAATCCTCGTATCGAGGACAACAAAATAAACATGTCAATAACCATATAATGAATCTTAGGGGTAATGATTTAGACATACATCTCATAACCATATGAGAGACAGGGGTGTGGAATAGCCTAGAGCTTTCCACCAGGTCCCGGGGGTATAACAGTGGTTAAATTACCAAATAACACGCATCTAACATGTGCGTTGTAGTAATTGTTGTAAGATAAATTGCCAAGTGCAAACAAATCTTGGTATACATATTACCTTATATCACGCCTCTTACACATGTGTTGTAATAATTATTACAGGATAAATTGCAAAGTGCAAATACATTTTTGTGCCTATATTACCATATTTCTTGCACTTTACATACGTGTTGCAATAATTATTACAGGATATATTGCAAAGTGCAAATACATCTTAGTACCTATATTACCATATAACTTGCATCTTACATATGTGTTGTAGCAATTATTACAGGATATATTACAAAGTGCAAATAATTCTTAGTACCTATATTACCATATATCTTGCATCTTACATATGTGTTGTAGTAATTGTTACAGGATAAATTGCAAAGTGCAAATAAATCTTATTACCTATATTACCATATATCTTGCATCTTACATATGTGTTGTAGTAATTGTTATAAGGTAAAATGCAAAACGCAAACAGATCTTAGTACACATATTACCATATGTCCAACATCTTACATATGTGTTGTAGAAATTGTTATAAGATAAATTGCAAAGCGCAAGTAGATCTTAGTACATATATTACCATATATCTTTCAGCTTACATATGTGTTGTAGAAGTTGTTATAAGATAATTTGCAAAGTGCAAATAAATCTTAGTACATATATTACCATATGTTGAGCATTTAACAATTAAGATGTAGAAATTATTGTAAGAGAATTTTCAAAGCGCAAACATGTCTTAGTACACATATCTAAATTTTCTAAATATTGAGTACATATACTTATCTATCCGCTTGAAGAATGAACCTCTTCAAATCTGCACACAAAAAATAAAGATAACTTTAACAAGTAACGTCTTGTGGTGATTTTTGCTAGGAAGGAGGTTATCCAACATGGGTAGCACGTTCAAACCGTCTATACAGTTCCTTGACGGACGAAAGGACTTATCCCAAATGTGTTAGGCAACGGGGATCCATGTGCTCTTTTGCTTCCATTTTTCTTAGCCTTGGACCAAAGCTTTGGAGGTAGAAGTGGAGATTCGGTCTTGTCAGGATTCATATCCCATGCGATGTTCCATTGATCTAGAAGTTTTTCCCCTTCTTCTGACGTGGCAATCAACTTCGTTATACCATCTTTTGAGATAATAAGTTTGGCTGGAAAGCCCCACTTATACCGCATGTCAGCCTTCCTCAATGCGAGTGTTATGTGCCTGAATTCCCGCCTTTTCTGTAATGTCAGCGGTGATAAGTCTGCAAATACTTGTAAGTTTCCATATTCGGAGGGAAGCGCCTTTTTCACTCTGCTGGCCCGCATTATTTCTTCTTTAATGTGGAAGTAATGAGCTCTGAGTAAGACATCCCTCAGTTTGTCACTTGGAATGATTTTTATTTTTGGCACTCTGTGTATACGATCTATGAGTAGATCTACACTTGAAGCTTCTGGGAGCAGATACTAATTCCGTAGGGGATATATTTTCACTTATGCCACGAACGCGTATGTTATTGCGTCTGGACCTATCTTCTAGGTCCATAGTTTTTTCTCTGATAAGTGATACTTCTTTAGCTAGGTCTTCGTGCTGTTCATCTAGTTTGTTGTGTGAGTCAATAAGTTCGTCCACCTTATTTTCTACCCGTTCAGTGCGTTTGCCTATTTCACTTATTTCTCGCTTAAATTCTTCTGTAAGCGATTTTATGTCACCTTTAATTTGGTTCCTTAATTGCGACAGCAGATCTTTATTAGACTCTTTGTGCGTGCACGGTATTGATGTGGAGGAAGCCGCATCATCAATATCTGACAGCTCTTCATCTTCTCCTGAGTTGCGGGCGCCATCTTTGAACGCCGAGGTGAGAATCTTTTTTTCTTTTTTTTTTTGCTTTAGGTTTAAGATATTGATCTAAATCTTTTTGTGGCTTCTTTGTATGCTGTATAGACATGGTATCTGTCGAAAAGGCCAGCATATATTCGTGATTTGCATGTATAGCTATAAATATACCCGGTTCCTGGCGGGAGCTTCGTGCTTAAGCAGCCAGTTTGTAGCGCGTCCAGCCACGCTCCCCCTTCTAGTACTTTTTACTGTATTGATAGATATGTTTAGATAAGGGGCCTTTTCACCTATAGCTGGGAGATTGGCTCCAAAAGATTCCAGGAACGACATCAGAGCACTCTGTTCAGAGGAGTTCAGTGCTAGGAAGAGCTAAGATACTGTGCAGAACCCTCAAACTCCCAGGCATCTGGTAGAAGACCAGGTTGATGAAGACACAGACCACCCATAGGGTTGAGAAAAATATTTTTTTAATACAATACATATGCAGCTGTAAATGGAAGTCTGTATGTAAATACATAGACAGATACTTGAGTATAGGTCTGCGTAAGAGATCCAAAAAGTGCACTTATGTTTAATATAGTAAAAAAATAATACATGCACTGTATTAAGTTGTCAATGATGTGGTACTCCTAGTGACTGCTAAATGTGCTTGTTAAGCAGTTTTTACAAGCTGATTTAATGACTAAAAACTGAGGCAACTGGAAAATAAAGAATCCTATTTCAATAATATTATTGGTACAAAGGCTCATATTATGCTTAAACTGTCTTTCCTATAATCAGCAGTAAATAGAATCTTAAAATAAAGAATATTTCGAAACATTGTAAGATATAAACTCATTTGCTCATTTACCAGTGATATAGTTAATCCTGCCATTTTTTAAACTGCTCCTGTAGTTAAAGGAACACTGCCACATACATAAGATGTAACTAGATTACTTATGCATTTAAAACAAAAACATATACAAGACATATGCCACTTTTTTCTATGTTTGAATTATTTGCATATAAAAGTAAAAATAAAATTAGGTGTCTATCTCCAGCATCCATTTTGAGCACCTGTGTATCACTAGTGGGCAGAACTAGGTGGCTGTGTGCTACTTTTTTTTTTTACCTGCCTTCCAACACAAAAAGAGGAGATTGACCTAATCAAACAGGATTATAACTCTGCCCACTTGTGAGAAACCTCCGTGCTGCCTGTTCGGCTCCCCGTGCAGTCTGACACGGAAGTGCCGACAGGTCACGTGACCGGCGCGCTGACGTCATACGCGCCCCGGGTCACGTGACCTGTCGGCACAACTGCCTGGGAGCCGAAAAGGCAGCATGGAGAAGACCATGCTGCCTGCCACTAGCCACCAGGGAAAGGTAAGTGCTGGGGAGATGGGGGGGCACATTAGCTGGGGCTTATTAAATGGCTAATAACACTGCATATTACTGGGCAAATTGGCTGGGGCTTATAAAATGGCAACTAACACTGGCATATTACTGGGCAAATTGGAAGGGGCATATAAAATGGCAACTAACACTGGCATATTACTGGGCAAATTGGAAGGGGCATATAAAATGGCAACTAACACTGGCATATTACTGGGCAAATTGGAAGGGGCTTATAAAATGGAGACTAACACTGGCATATTATTGGGCAAATTGGAAGGGACTTATAAAATGGCAATTAACAATTGCATATTGCTGGGCAAATTGGAAGGGGCATATAAAATGGCAACTAACACTGGCATATTACTAGGCAAATTGGAAGGGGCATATAAAAGGGCAACTAACACTGGCATATTACTGGGCAAATTGGAAGGGGCTTATAAAATGGCAACTAACACTGGCATATTACTGGGCAAATTGGCTGGGGCATATAAAATGGCAACTAGCACTGGCATATTATTGGGCAAATTGGAAGGGGCATATTAAATGGCAAATAACACTTGCATATTACTGGGCAAATTGGCTGGGGCATATTAAATGGCAAATAACACTGGCATATTACTGGGCAAATTGGAAGGGGCATATTAAATGGCAAATAACACTTGCATATTACTGGGTAAATTGGCTGGGGCATATTAAATGGCAACAAATTGGCATATTATTGGGCAAATTGGCTGGGGCATATTAAATGGCAACTAACACTGGCATATTATTGGGCAAATTGGCTGGGGCATATTAAATGGCAACTAACACTGGCATATTATTGGGCAAATTGGATGGGGCATATTAGTGGGCAAATTGGCTGGGGCATATTAAATGGCAACTAACACTGGCATATTATTGGGCAAATTGGCTGGGGCATATTAAATGGCAACTAACACTGGCATATTATTGGGCAAATTGGATGGGGCATATTAAATGGCAACTAACACTGGCATATTAGTGGGCAAATTGGCTGGGGCATATTAAATGGCAACTAACACTGGCATATTAGTGGGCAAATTGGCTGGGGCATATTAAATGGCAAATAATACTGGCATATTATTGGACAAATTGGCTGAGAGAGCCATAAATGGGAAGGGAGAAGAGAGAGACATAAATGGGATGGTAGAGGAGAGACGGACAGACATGGGTTGGCAGAGGAAAAACAGACAAACATGGGATGGCAGAGGAGAGACAGACAGATATAGGATGGCAGAGGAGAGACGGACAGATATGGGGAGAGGAGACAGACAGACATGGGAAGGGAGAGGAAAGAGACATAAATGGGAAGGGAGAAGAGAGAGACATAAATGGGACAGTAGAGGAGAGACAGACAGACATGGGATGGGAGAGGAAAGGCAGAGAGATGGGAAATGAGAGGAGAGACAGACGGACATGGGAAAGAAGAGGATACATAGTCGGACATGGAAGGGAAGAGGAGAGAAACGGATATGGAAGGAAGAGAGACAGAGGGACACGGGGAGTGAGAGGAGTGTGACAGACATGGGAGAGAGGATAAGACAGACGGACATGGCAGAGAGGAAAAGACAGACGGACATGGGAGAGAGGAAAAGACAGACGGACATGGGAGAGAGGAAAAGACAGACGGACATGTGCCCCTCCCGAGATCAGACTCTGGATCCGCCCCTGCATTCAATGCAAGTCTATGATCCCCAGCCCCAGAGTCAGATACTAGTGCTGTAAAGTCACTGGGGGGTGGCACCCAAAAACACTATATTTCACAAAATGTCAGCACCAGGTCACACTTATTTAAAATATTTCATAAAACAAACTCACATAACAAAAACAAAAGACAAATCTGAAATCAACAATGCAAAATAAAAATAAAAACCTTTTTCATTTTTTGGTCGGAGTGTCCCTTTAAGTATAGTGTTGCCATCCAACCAGTATCTTCTAAAAAAACATAGACCAATGTTATGTCTATGGATGCAATAACTTATCTGGTAATTTTTTGAAGAAAAGAAAAACTTAGTAAATCAATTTGTGACATAGCACATGCTAGGTCCATATAGGCAGAAACTCTGTTGTCAACATAGAATGGACCTGGCCTGTCCGGCAGTAGAATGAATGGTGTAAGTGACCAATTTTTGATAACACCGCACAGGTATTAAGTCGAAGCATTAGGCAACACCTAAATTTGGTGTTGATTTCACCCGTGATTGTTGCACGGAGCAGTAGTAAATGATATGAAAGTATGAAAATTAGGGTATTTAAAAAAAGCCCTTCTTATGCCAATAAAAACAATATATAATTTGTATGGGTACAGTAAATGAGAAAGAAGACATTTACAGCTAAACACCGCAGAAAAGCATCTCATGTCACCAAGGGTAAGACATGGCCAAAAAGTCAACTATATATAAATAATAAACAAAATAGTGTTTTTTTTCCATTTACTATAATCATCAAATGTTGATTAACAGCTAAACATGTAAATTTGTCTAGCTAGCAAATAGATACTGAAATAGGTGTTTAATTTTTAGTTAACGGGGTTAAAGACCTTGGTTTGCTAACATTCAGTCCTCAAAATAAATGTAGAAAATGTTACCAGTTGTCATGGCAACTTAAGTATGACCTGTCTGTCACCACTGACTCTCTGCAGGTTATATCACATAAACCAGGTAATCTGCTGGAGATTCCTACTAAAATGTTTTAAAAGGCTTCTTACAATTTATTTCATATAAACACAGTTTTTTTTTTTTTAGCAAAGTTTAATTGGTAATTTGATTTTTTGTGATATCAAGAAATATAAACTTAGAATAAAAAAATAAATCTATTAAAAATATATCAGTTGGGAGTTATTTAATTTCAGTTTGCTTAACTTCACGGTTCTGTAGTTTCAATTTTTAAGCAATTTGTTATTTTACAGAAGTACAGAATTGGAATTAACCCCTTCATGACCAGACTGTTTTTGGAATGTTGTGCGTTAGAGACCGAGGCTGTTTTAACACTTCTGAGGTGTTTGTATTTAGCTTTAATTTTCTTCTTTGTCAGTTGCTGTACCCACACATATTATATATTGTTTTTTTCAGGACAAGAAGGGCTTTCTTTTCATGTCATTATTTTGTTCATATCATTTATTGTATTGTGTAAAAAATAGTAAAATATGGTTAAAATTTAAAAAAATAAACACTTTTCCTGACTTTTCTTTGTAAATTCTTTTACTAAGCTTCAAAAGCTAATGAAAAAACATGCTAAATAGATTCGACTATAGGTCCTGAGTTCAGAAATACCCAATGTTTATATGTTTTTTTGCTTTTTTTTTGCATGTTTTAGGTTAATAAATACAAGTAGCATTTAGCTGTTTCAAAACCATTTTTTTTTAAATTAGCGTTAGTGACACTGTAACACCGATATCTGATATAAATCACTGAATAACCCCCCACATGTACACATTTTTATAAAGTAGACATCCCAGGGCATTCAACTTGGGGTAATTTGACACTTTTCACTAATTTTACCACCAATCTTTGACAAGTTTTGGCGTAGTAATTTTGTGTGTGTTTTATTTCCACACACTTTGAAACTTAGGTATGAATTTAAAGGGACTGTTCTATTTTATTGCCAAACAAAACCCCAATATATGTTCAGCAACTTCCCCTGAGTATAGCGGTACCCCACATGTATAGGTCTGCTAGGTTTATGTGGCAGGTACAGGGCAAAATTTAGGATATGGTTATTGCAGCTTTAAAACGTGTATTTATTATGTAATACTTGTGACTACATTTCCTATCATGCTCAGCCAGCCAAAAGCTACCGTAGCAGAATAGGAAATGTAGTCTATAGTAGGAAGCACCGATTTTTGCTATCCTGCGGCTGCATGGATCAAATATCCAGCTGCTGCGGGCCCCTATCTACTGCTGGGGGCCAATGCAAAGCACTGGCCCCACTAGCAGTCTTTTTTTTTTTTAATAAAATATCCCTAGAGGACCACAGACAGACATAACATGTCATTGGTCCTCTACGGAATAACTTCTTATTTGTATACAATTTATTATTATTATTTTTAATTTTTTAATTTATTTAATTTTTTATTTTTATTTAACTCTAACCTTAACCCTTTGGTTAGGGTTAGTACAAACCCTAATTCTAACTCTAGGATTAGGGTTTTGATGAACTCTAACCCTAACCCAAGAGTTAGGATTAGCACAATGGGAAAAAAAAAATTTGCATTTTCTTGCAATTCTGATAACACAATGTATAGATCATTTTTGATATGTTTTCATTGTTTTTAGTCATGGTAGAAACTATGTTTAGTATGTTTACATCTTGTTAGTGCAACTATGTAAGTTATGTAAACTGTATTAACATGCCATACTGTGAGACTGTTTATGCCTCTCATGTTTTATTGATGTATTTCCCTCATTGATATTTAATATATATTCTCTTTATATTTTCTTAAAGTTAATCTAAAGCTTCATGGCTAACCTTTGATCTGATAATAGTAAAGGATATATGGACAGTCATATTATGTTGCTCTCTAGTTTGGTTTATATGCTAAAGTTTAGCTACTCCTGGTATCATCTTCAGGCACCTAACATTACACTCTATGATTCTTTTTAATTGCTTTGAGCCCTTAAGGTGCCTACATTAAAAAATGATTTGTGCTGTAAAATTATACATAGAATATATTCCCTGAAGTGACAGAGAAAACATATGTGCAACACAGTTCATTTCAAACCCTTGGGAAAGTGTCTGTCACTACCATAAAGGTTTCAGTGAATATAAATCAGTTTTATGTTTTCTTCATTTTTTTAAGGTTAAGTTCAGAGAAAGCCTTCACCTCATAAGCCTTTTTTCTCAAATGACTATCATAGTTGCCAACATCGGGCATGTTTCCAGGGACACATATTTGGTCCACATGCTGCAGAAAGAGCATGCAAAGTGCAGCCCGGTAGTATGTCGGATTCATATGCACACAGACACAATCCAATTAATAAATCAGGGTGGAGATCTCAAGGATCTACCATGATTACCGTATTTGCTCGATTATAAGACGACCCTGATTATAAGACGACCCCCCAAACTTTGGATATTCCATTAGGAAAAAAACTAAAAGCCTGAATATAAGACTACCCTATAGGAAAAAAGTTCAACTTGTATATATTCACATGTAAATTGCTTTTTTAATAAAAAATTATGATATCAAAAGATGTATTTCTTGTTTTTATTTATTTTTATGTGCCAATGCTGCCTCTCTCTTTCCCTTGCCCCCAGCTTTCTCTCCCCCCCCCTTAGTGTTGTCTCTCTCTCCCCCCTCCCTTTGTCTCCCCCCTCGCTCCCCTGTCTCTGTTTCTGCACCCCCTCCCTCCCCTTGTCTCTTCAAACCCCCTCCCTCCCCTTGTCTCTGTCTCTCCCCCCCTCCCTCCCCTTGTTGCTCTGTCTCTTCCCCCCTCCCTCCCCTTGTTGCTCTGTCCCCCACTCCCCCTGTCTCTCTTCCACCCTCCCTCCCCTTGTTGTTCTGTCTCTTCCCCCCTCCCTCCCCTTGTCTCTGTCTCTTCCCCCCTCCCCCTGTCTCTCTGCCCCCTCCCTCCCCCTGTCTCTCTGCCCATCCCTCCCCCTGTCTCTCTGCCCCCTCCCTCCCCCCTCACCTGTTTCATGATACCTGGTGGCTACTGGGGGAAGCCGGGGGATGTCTGCACGATACGTGCAGACATCCTCCATGCTGCCCGACACCTCCGTCTATTATGACGGACAGCTGGTCCGTCATAATAGACGGAAGTGTCGGGCAGCATGGAGGATTTCTGCACGTATCGTGCAGACATCCCCTGGCTGCCCGATTCTCCCTGGTGGCTAGCGGGGCAGCAGAGGATGTCTGCGCGATGAGCACAGACCTCCCCTGGTGCTGCCCGGCACGACCGCCGGGACTTTTATGACGAAGCCGGAAGTACCCGGCTTCTTCATAGAAGTCCCGGCGGTCGTGCAGGGTGGCAGCAGGGGGATTCTGCGCTCGTCGCCAGACATCCCCTGCTGTTAGAGAGGGGGATCCAGGTCCCCTGCAGCTCTGCAGGGGACCTGGATCACAGTCTTATAGTCTGACCTCAATTTGAGGTCAGATTATAAGACGACCGCGATGATAAGACGAGGGGGATTTTTCAGAATTTTTCAAATACGGTAATTAATTGGATTCTGCATATATCCATCCTACATACTGCTGGGCTGCCCTTTGCATGCTCTGTCGCAGCATATGGAACAAATACGTGTCCCATGAAACATGGCCGATGTTGGCAACTATGGACTATGCAGTGCTAGACTACACATGTACATTAGTTGCCAACAGTCCTGACTTTGCTGGGACAGTCCTGTTTTTTTGGGTCATATCATGTCAAATTTGCTTCTGTCCCAGCATTAGTACTTTTTAGTATTCTTTTTCTTAATAGTAAGAATTGATGACTAGTTTCCTGTTCCTCTCTAGGACTCAATTCACTAAAGTAAGTTTAATTAAACTTGAGAAGAAGAGGATGTACTGTACCCACGGTTATGTGTGGTTACCCACTAACCCTGGCATATCTATTAAATTAATTAATAAGGTCTGGATCCCCAACTTAATCCACATAAAAAAGTTGGACAACTCAGTGAATATTATTTAGGTTGGAGAAGTTGTAGGAAGTTGTATATGTCTGCATTGTAATGGAGAAGGGGCCATAAGTGTTACACATATGATATACTACTAAATAGCCCATTTCCTCAACTTTCTACTCCTCTGTTTCACTGTAGATTTGTGACAGTTTTTTTTATTCATGTATCAAAGCTTCTTTACCATTATGTCAAATACTGAATGAACTGGCAGATTATCACATCAATGGATTTTCACAACTACATAGCCAGATCTACTAAAAATATTTACTAACTTTTTCCCAGATATATGATTCAGAGACATATTTAAACATAAATGAAAATTTACAATATGGTATCGTATAAAATATTGCTCTTTCTAATTAAATTCAGCTGGAACTATCATTTGAAAATCTATTTTTGTTAGCATAAAAGTGAATCATTTTTAAACTCTAAGTTTCCAATAAAAGTTGCTTAAATTTGTTTTTAAAAATTAGATGATTGGCTTCCAACACTTCAGTACACATGGTGGATGGAAAACAAGAACAAAATAGATCTTTGGCTCAAGAAAATGTCAGTATGCAATAAGTCACTCTCTATGCAAAAAAACCCCACAGGAAATCCACAATAGTATTGCAGATTTAAGGCAAAGGAAGTATTAGACATGTTTGATGATGCAAAGTGCCCAACGAAGATTATTAGGAACTACAGGATATTTTTGAAATATTATATTGTTTTTCATTTAGGAAAAGATTTAAAATTAATAAACACACAAATACAAAGTGATTGGTGACAGACACACTTGTATATATATAGCATGTTTTATGGTATCTAATTCCTGCACATTTTTCTTTAGTTATAAACAAGAATGTTTCTATATCTGTTGTTTTAATCATAGTAGCTGTAGAAACCATATTAAATCTTGAAATCAAAGCTAAAAAACTGTTTTGTTAAAATGTTTATTTGAAAAATCTGGATGTATTGCTGTTTTCTATATCTCAGAATGGATTTAACATAACTTAATAATAATGGGGCATCTCTTGTGTGCATTTTGCTTTATTATTGAAAGCAGTACAGTTACATTACTGTGACTATATGTCAGGATAGTGAAAAGGGCCATAAATTGATGATTTCCAGGCAGGTTTAGAAGAAGATTGCTATTTAATGGCAGAGTTGCCATGGCTCTGAATCTTAATTCCAGATTATTAAGCACCTGGGACATTAATATAATCAGAATCGATTGCTTTGCCTACCATTCAAAACACATCAAGCAGTTGAAAATGGTATATGTAACCGTATAACTTTTCTAAGGTGAATATAAATGAGTCTAGAGAATAATAGTCAAACAACCATAACCATATATTCATTGATTTTCTTTTTTTTTATATTTGTTTTACTACACAGACAATATATATAAAGAAACAAAATTCCTTAAGTATATTTATTTTAACTATTTTGACTACCAGAGTCAACTACCGCATGTGGCACTCAAGGTATGAGTGCTATTGACTGCAACTATGGGGCTCAAGTGGTAAAATGTTGTGAGTTGACAAGCAAGTATAAACAATGCAGGACTTTATTCATGACAAAATAGAATTACAGGGCAATGAGAAGGGAAGTATAAACTACAGGCCAAAGTAGCAGAGTTGGAAATGTTCTCCCATTCAGTTGAAAAGGTTTTTCAAACTAGGCGACTTTGGCAAATGTTTTGCTATTTGGGTAATTTTCTAACTCATCTATTCAGGTTGATTTTTTTTCTCAGTTGTCGATTAACCACAATTCACTGTTTAAAGAACTAACTCCCTGTACATTTACATTGGTGTATAACGTAACTAATTTAACATATTCCATCAAAGATAAATACATCTTCTGTTCCTAAGTGAAGACACACTTCATCATATTAAGTTTAATGAACCAAGTATTGTTTCATCTGTATATTGTACAAATGCAGGCAGTAAATTACAAATGTCTATTAAAGTTTCCTGCCCTTGACCTCCCTCCTTCATTTGCTTAAAAAGACTGTTGATCTTAATAGATTCTCTTGCAATATAAACAACAGCTCATTCAAGCTGGTCACTGCAACCCTGTTTTATGGGCAGAAATGATTACAGTAACTGGGCACTGGTGGGCATCCCATACATCTACAACACATAGAATGCTAATAGGGTTAGACAGAAATGTGTTGAATTATTTGATATATGCCATTGTTATAAACTGTAATAGCTATTGCATATATACTTTTGTACCACCTGGTAAATATTGTTTTATGAGAAATGCAAGCAAATGCCTAAATTAATGGAAAACATGTTTTAAATGTGTATGTGGTGTTTCTTGCTTATGACACAACCTATAGCGTGATATGTAAATTAACTACTTTTCAATGGGAAAGATGTAATTTGGACATTGGGTCACAGGTGATGTCATAGATAGGAGACAACACAATCCATGCACTTGCTTACAATTTTGGCAAAACAATGTATAGATTATTTATGATAATTTTTTTTATTCTCTATATTCACTCTATAAACAATGTTTTGGTGATTGAGTCCCTTTAAGAGTTTTTTTTTAATCTTACTATTTTCTACCAATAGTTAATGGGGATGCCCATTTTGGTGAGAACAAGTGAAGCAATCCAGAGGCAAAGTCTTTAAGTTGAATAGTTTATTAACTAAAAAAAATAAAAAAATAAAATAAAAAAACTGTACCGAATTAATACATAATATTAATTGTTTAAGTTTCAGCTACATTTATAAGTACTGTTGCTGACTGGAATGATTCTTAAATGATTCGACAAAATCAATAGTGTCCCATAGGATGCCTTGATCTAGAAGCCTCCAACTAACAATCTGCAGACAAAACCAAAGGTTAGTAACTGTTAGTGTGTGTGTGTGAGGGTGTTTGCATAAGTGTATGTGTGTGTGCCAATGCATCTAGGTGTGTGTGTCAATGTATCTATCTGTGTGTGTGAAAGAGAGGGAGATGGTGTGTGTGAGAAAGAGAGAGAGAGGGTGTGTGAGAGAGACAGAGGTGGTGTGTTTGTGAGAGAGAGAGAGTGTGTGAGTGTGACAGAGAGAGATGGTGTGTGTGCAGGGGCGTCACTAGGGTTGGTGTCACCCGGTGCAGAAACTCATGGTGTCACCCCCCTGGATTTCCTCCAATACAATGCCAAACAGATTCCTTAGTAATGCCAGTTAGATGGCCTATTAACTATGCCACACACAGGAGCCCCATAAATTATGCCACACACAGGAGCCCCATAAATAATGCCACACCAGAGCCCCATAAATTATGCCACACCAGAGCCCCATAAATTATGCCACACCAGAGCCCCACTATTTATGCCTCACCTCTGCCCAATTAATTATGCCACACATACAGGTGCCCCATAATTATGCCACACACACAGGTGCCTCATAATTATGCCACACACACACACACAGGTGCCCCATAATTATGCCACACAAAAGAGTCCCTTAATTATGCCACACATGGGGCTCAATAAATATGCCACACACAAGCGCCCCATAATTATGCACACATGGGACCGCCATTAATTATGCAATTCACAGGAGCCCCACGAGGTGACAATTGTACAAATATATATACCAGGAATATTGTGCCACTCAGAGCCCAGTAATATTGTGCCAGTCAGATACCAGTAATATTGTGCCATTCAGATACCAGTAATAGTGTGCCACTCAGAGCCCAGTAATATTGTGCCAGTCAGATACCAGGAATATTGTGCCATTCAGAGCCCAGTAATATTGTGCCATTCAGATACCAGTAATATTGTGCCAGTCAGATACCAGTAATATTGTGCCACTCAGAGCCCAGTAATAGTGTACAAAATAGTGAACAACTAGGATAAACCTGGTATACACAAAAACACACTCCCAAGCTTACACACAAAGAAAGAGCAAAGCAAAATATAGCAAAAAATATAAGCAATAGTAGATAAAAATTTCAGCACATGCAAAAACAATATTGTAAATGAAACCAATTTAGATATCAAATTATTACAGTTGAGCAATGGATTAAATGTAAACAGGCTCCTGAGGAAGTGACGTTGTTGGTCACGAAACGCGTAGAGTTTTTTATTCAAAGTGTAACTACAACTCCCGACTTACTTTTTCACCTACTTCCGGATATGGAGACTATCTTGCCGGCTATACCATCATAGAGTTCTCCGTATCATGGACTGAGTCGCGTGTTTGAAGTTTGTTTCAAGATCTGATACCTTTGATCTTTGCCAGTTCTGTTTTTAAATCTTGTAAGTAGATTTTAAAGCGCAAATAAATCTATATTTTTTACAATCTACACTATTTGGTTTTATATTTCTCTTACAGATTGCAAGAAGATTTCTGTGCTTTATCGGCTTGATCATCCTGCTTTGGCTGCATTTTCATCACTTTATATTTATTTTTATATATATATATATATATATATATATATATACATATATATATATTTTTTTTTTTTACATATTTAATTTTTTCTAATTTTTCTATATATACTTGCTCTTTATGTGCATTTCATTTCATATATTTTATGTTTACATTTAATCCATTGCTCAACTGTAATAATTTGATATCTAAATTGGTTTCATTTACAATATTGTTTTTGCATGTGCTGAAATTTTTATCTGCTATTGCTTATATTTTTTGCTATATTTTGCTTTGCTCTTTCTTTGTGTGTTAGCTTGGGAGTGTGTTTTTGTGTATACCAGGTTTATCCTAGTTGTTCACTATTTTGTTCGCTAATTAGGTATTGTGTAGTATACCTATACACACTCCTGCCCACTTAAGATCTAATTTTCACTCTCAACTTGAGACTTTTCCCTTTTTTTTTGGGGGGGGGGGGTCTCTTCCTTTTTCACCCAGTAATAGTGTGCCAGTCAGAGCCCAGTAATAGTGTGCCAGTCAGAGCCCAGTAATAGTGTGCCAGTCAGAGCCCAGTAATATTATGCCAGTCAGAGCCCAGTAATAGTGTGCCAGTCAGATACCAGGAATATTGTGCCAGTCAGAGCCCAGGAATATTGTGCCATTCAGAGCCCAGGAATATTGTGCCATGCCAGTGCTCATTTTAAACCACCCTCCTCCCCCCCTTCCCCATCACTTACAGAGTAGCTGCTGCTCTGGGTCCCCGGACGGACGCCTCCTCCGTGCAGTCTTCCCTCCTGCATGGAGGAGGGAGAAACAGTCGCCAGATGTGACGTAATCGAGAGATTGTGTTTGTGTGTGAGAGAGAGAGAGAGAGAGAGAGAGAGAGAGAGAGAGAGAGAGAGAGAGATGGCGTGTGTGTGAGAGAGGGAAACGGTGTGGGAGAAAGAGAGAGAGATGGTGTGTGGGAGAAAGAGAGAGACGGTGTGTGTGAGAGAGATGGTGTGTGAGAGAGAGATAGCATAGATGGCAAGTGAAAGAGAGACCTTGTGTGTGAGAGAGAGAGAGAGAGAGAGACAGCGTGTATGAGAAAGAGAGCAAGATGTCATGTGTGTGAGAGAGAGACAGTGTGTGTGAGAAAGAGAGAGAAAGAGACGGCGTGTGAGAGAGAGATGACGCGTGTGAGAAAGAGAGAGAGAGAGACATGGCGTGTGTGAGAAAGAGAGATGGTGTGTGTGAGAGAGAGATAGACGGTGTGTGTGTGAGAGAGAAACACGGTGTGTGATCAAGAGAGGCGAGTTGTGTGAGAAAGAGAGAGAGATGGTGTGTGTGAGAGAGAGCGCTTGCTTGTTTGTGTGTGTGAGAGAGAGAGAGGGTGTGTGTGAGAGAGAGAGACGGCATGTGTGAGAATGAGAGAGAGAGACAGCATTTGTGATAAAGAGAGAGAGAGATGGCATGTGTGAGAAAGAGAGAGATGGCATGTGTGAGAAAGAGAGAGAGAGATGGCACGTGAGAGAGAGACAGAGAGAGATGGTGTGTGTGAGAAATAGAGAGAGAGACAGCGTAGACAGCATGTGAAAGAGAGAGAGACCTTGTGTGTAAGAGAAATAGAGAGAGAGAGAGAGAGA
Source organism: Pelodytes ibericus (assembly GCA_036172795.1). Lineage (NCBI taxonomy): Eukaryota > Metazoa > Chordata > Amphibia > Anura > Pelodytidae > Pelodytes > Pelodytes ibericus. Next base: position 89,460,743 of record CM069857.1, on the reverse strand, counting down.
GAGACAGCATGTGTGAGAAAGAGAGAGAAAGAGACGGCGTGTGAGAAAGAGAGAGAGACAGCGTGTGTGAGATTGAGATGGTGTGTTTGTGGAGAGAGAGAGAGAGAGATGTTGTGTGATAAAGCGAGAGATGAGTTGTTTGAGAAAGAGAGAGATGGTGTGTGTGTGTTAGAGAGAGAGAGAGATTGTGTGTTTGTGTGAGAGAGAGAGAGAGAGATATGGTGGCTGTGAGAGAGAGAGAGAGAGAGAGAGAGAGAGAGATGGTGTGTGTGAGAGAGAGACGGTGTGTGTGTGAGAGAGATAGAGAGAGAGACGGTGTGTGTGAGGGAGAGAGAGATGGCGTGTGTGAGAAAGAGAGAGATGGCATGTGTGAGAAAGAGAGAGAGAGAGATGGCACGTGAGAGAGAGACAGAGAGAGATGGTGTGTGTGAGAAATAGAGAGACAGCGTAGACAGCATGTGAAAGAGAGAGAGACCTTGTGTGTAAGAGAAATAGAGAGAGAGAGAGAGAGACAGCATGTGTGAGAAAGAGAGAGAAAGAGACGACATGTGAGAAAGAGAGAGAGACAGCGTGTGTGAGATTGAGATGGTGTGTTTGTGGAGAGAGAGAGAGAGAGAGATGTTGTGTGATAAAGCGAGAGATGGGTTGTTTGAGAAAGAGAGAGATGGTGTGTGTGTGTTAGAGAGAGAGAGAGATTGTGTGTTTGTGTGAGAGAGAGAGAGAGAGAGAGAGAGATATGGTGGCTGTGAGAGAGAGAGAGAGAGAGAGAGAGAGATGGTGTGTGTGAGAGAGAGACGGTGTGTGTGTGAGAGAGATAGAGAGAGAGACGGTGTGTGTGAGGGAGAGAGAGATGGCGTGTGTGAGAAATAAAGAGAGAGATGGTGTGTGTGAGAAAGAAAGAGACGGCGTGTGTGAGAAAGAGAGAGAGACGGCATGTGTGAGAAAGAGAGAGATGGCATGTGTGAGAAAGAGAGAGAGATGGCATATGTGTGAGAGAGAGAGAGATGGTGTGTGAGAAGAGAGAGAGAGAGAGAGAGAGAGAGAGAGAGAGAGAGAGAGAGAGAGAATTAAAGTATGTGTGTGAGATAGGGATGCATTGTGTGTGTGTGAGAGAGAGAAAGAGTGTGCGTGTGTGTGACAGAGCTCATCTGGGCTCTAGCCCCAGATCATTTTGAGACCTAGCAACGCCCCTGCCCCCTAGTGACTTTACAGCACAGATTTCTCACTTTGGGGCTGGGGACAAGGAATTTAGTCTCTAAGTCAGAATTCTGATCATAGACTTGCATTGAATAGGAGGGTAATGTAACTATTACATCACAAGGGGCAGAGTTATGATACTGTTTCATCAGGTTGATCGCCTCTCTTTGTGTTGGAAGGAAGGTGAAAAATAGTTGTACATAGCCACCTAGTCCTGTCCACTATGATACATAGGAGCCAGTAAGAGAGCTGGGGATTATCTTAGGACATCTTCATGCAGGCTTTGGCAACAGTTGTAAAGTGAGACTGGCTAGAAGAATTTGTACGATGTTGCCTCATGGGAAGTATTCACAAAATGGAGCCAGAACATAAACACCTAATTTAATTTTTCCCTTTATATGCAGTTCATTCAATCATATGAAAAAAGCAGTGGTAAAAGATTTACATATGAGTTTGTTTTAAATGACCAGGTTACATTTTATGCGGTAGTGTCCCTTTAATCCACCAACATGTGCTAACAATTGGTCATATTTAAAAAAAAAAAAACAACAACAAAAGCACTGCAAGATATCAAGATACAAAACACATCATTATTTCCAATATGGTAAATCCATCCTTTTTTTTTTTTTTTTTCTAAACCATGCTAACACAGATAATGAAAAAAATCCTGCTGTTACAAGCACATTGGGAAGATTATATGGCTTGAACAACAGGTTATAATTTAATGTTCTGATGTGTGAAGTATCAACTTTTTACAAAAAATCAGATATTTTATGGAAAGAAAAAGAAACAGTTCTGTCTCTTAAAATAAACACATTAAAAATAAGTGAATTTGACACATATTAAACAACTAAAACATACAGAAAGTACGGTAAGTGGAACCCAATAAAAATGTTTTGCTCAGAAAATAACACACAAACATTTTTCCATCAAACAGATTTTGGGTACACATAGTACATACCTTTTTTTTCTTTGACACAAAAGTAAATGGCTAAATCTCCATTTACTTACATGACTTTATGGAGAATCAAGTCCCCCTTGTTTTAGGTGTTGTAGGGTTAGGGAAACAGAGGAGCAAGTCGCTAGCCGCTGATTGAGTGTGTCCTGGGGAAAATACGATCCTGTTTATTTCACTAGCAAACATTTCTAAATCAGTTTCTAAATAAAAAGGTTCAATTTGTAAACAAGTCTTCAACGTACTTTGCTATATACAAATAAAATATTATAAGGTGTTTTCCAGAATTGGAAATTGTAACATCATGTTTGGATTTATGTGTGTACTTTACTATGTTTGCTATGCAATGACATGCAGTTTATTGAAGGGCACTATGATGTATTGACACAGATTTAAACCAAGCTTTGTGCTTGAGCATTTTTATCACCAGTTTTCTCCTTTCAGAAAAGAATATAATTAATGACAGTTCCATTTTCTCTAATAAAGTATCTTGTTCTATACAAAATACGTGTCACCAATATGTGTCAGAAAAAAATATATACTTGAATTATTATATCTAATGTAATATAGAAACATAGAATGTGTCGGCAGATAAGAACCATTCGGTCCCTCTAGTCTGCCCAATTTTTTTTTTGAGTACTTTTATTAGTCCCCCGTTCCCGGTCTTATAGCTAGGATAGCCTTGTGTCTATCCCACGCATGCTTAAAATCCTTGACTGTGTTTACCTCTACCACTTCTGCTGGAAGGCTATTCCATACATCCACTATCCTCTCAGTAAAGTAATACTTCCTGATATTACTTTTAAATTGTTGCCCCTCTAATTTAAGACTATGTCCTCTAGTTGTGGTAGTTTTTCTTCTTTTAAATATACTCTCTTCCTTTACTGTGTTGATTCCCTTTATGTATTTAAATGTTTCTATCATATCCCCCCTGTTATGTCTTTCCTCCAAGCTATACATGTTAAGATGCTTTAACCTTTCCTGGTAAGTTTTATCCTTCAACCCATGAACCAGTTTAGTAGCCCTTCTCTGAACTCTCTCCAAAGTATCAATATCCTTCTTGGAGATACTCCAGGTCTCCAGTACTGCATACAATACTCCAAGTGAGGTCTCACCAGTGCTCTGTACAGTGGCATGAGCACTTCCCTCTATCCAGTTCAGATGGATCAGGTACACAGAAAAGAGCAAAAAGACATGATCATAGCACTTTCCGTATAATATATGAACCTCTGTCCAGTGAGTGCATCTTTTTCTATATGGACTATTTTATATTTTTGATGTGAGTTGCACCCAGGCAATTGGCTGTTGTTTACATTTATGTATATGTAAACAACAGCCAATTGCCTGGGTGTAACTCATGGTAATCATGTTTCAGATTTCATGAATTGTGCAAAATGTTACACGTTTCATTAACTGTACAAGGGCATTATACAATTAACAAAATGTGTGTAACAAACACACTCATAAGTACTACACTCATTGACTATTGAGCAATAATGTTTGCTCAAACAATGAGGGCAAACAGAGCAGTCCCATACAGAGGATTTATAGGAGTGATACAAACCTTCACTCCACCAAATGCTGAACAGACATCCGGAGAGGGAGGATGAGTAGATAATATGCAAATGTAATAATAACAAGCATCTACTTACATTTAAGAATAGAATGTAGGGATGTCAGAGCGCTCAGTCCATTTTCTCAATTTTTTTTTATTTTATTTGGTGCACCATTTTCCTAAAGTCACTTCTATCACTTTACTTGTTGTACAATCTGTTCTATACCTGTGCGTTTCGCATTAGCTAAGCTTGTAATGATGGTAACATTATTTAAACGATCTGAGCTTTAAAATGTGTATTTTCTTAAAGTAGATAACAAGGTCTACTACAGGTAAGAGATATGTATAGATCAAACTATAATATTGATGTTGTTTAATGATGTGATTTGTATTTTTGCAAACTTGATTAAGATTATTGCACTGTTTGTGTGTGAATATTTGCACTTGCTTCTTTTTTGTATCCTCTTTTACGTGTGCGGAAGTTCTTAGATGAAGTCGCTGGTGTCTAGTGTGATGTGATAGGGGAAGGCTAGTTTCATGGAATGGGTACTAAAGGGCCTGTCAACTCTGTACAGTTTATTACCTCATATTTATACCAGCAGAATAGATCTCAGTTTCTTAGTATGGCACTGCTATACTAAAGACTAAGAGCAATATTTTTTGTTGCACACCTTATTTTCAAACTGGCATAAAATATGACTCTATGTCATGTCCTCAGTGTCCCTGTTTGTGTAGACTATACAGTGCTTCTATCTTCCACATTTTATAATGCCCTTGTTTCCTCAATGATAATAACCCATTCAATCTAATTCTCAGGCTTCATGCATTAGACAAAGGGTGGTATTCATGAAAAGGTGAGATAAGCATTCCATCTCACCAATTTAGCTATACATTGTGCAGGGACAAAACTTGTGATATTCCCCCACTAAGCAAACTCACCAGGTTTGTCCGTGCACAATGTGTTGCTAAACTGGTGAAATGAAATGTTCATCTCACCTCAACTCATCTTTTAGTGAATAGCAAAAGTAAAAAAATAAATAATCCCAAATCTTCCAAATCTATGTAGAATACGCAATCCGTCTTTGTCCCTCTTACTTACTCTGTTGCTATAAATACTATTGAGTGCTTTGCTTTTAATCAGTTTTGGAAGCTCACTCTCCTCTTTATTATTTTTATATTATTTGTGAATAATAATTTTATCAGTCCTTCTGCAATTGTGGTACCCATAAATATTGTCTGTGTCTAATATATTTATTGTTTATCTTTGTTTGATCCTGTCCATTTGTCTCCTATGCTCAGGTGAATCTGACTCAGAAGAAATTGCTGTTCACATCTCAAATGTGGTTATTATAATTATTATCTTTCAGGTAGATTATTTTCCCCACATGTATGACCTTGGTAGGCAGGTTTATTATTAAATGATCAATTTCTCACTTTTTAGTGAATGTGAATGTTGTGAACTGCCATGCAGAAAATATAATTGTATTTGTCTAACAGTAACCACAAGATGTCACTGTTGCAATGCAACTATATATATATATATATATATATATATATATATATATATATATATATATATATATATATATATATCACAATGGCTGCAACTCAGAGTATATAACTGTTACAATAACACTGATAAGTGAATAACAACTTTTTAACCCTGGAGGCATAAAAATACCAAGAAAAACAAAACATGCATAAAAATTTGAGTCCATTAAGCAACCATTAAGTAAGATGTATGTGCAGTCAGAGTATTAAAGTGCACTCTTTTGTGTGAATGTACCCTGGAAAATTCAAAAATTAATCACATCTTCCAAGTAGTAATGAAATATGTGATGCCACATTCCAAACCTCTGACATACACCTATATTTCCAAGACCATATTTTCTGTAGGACAAACAAGGTAGTTGTCCAGGTAAAGTAAAAAACCTGGGGCCTAGAATTGCACATTTTCCCCATGATAAGACATTAGGGAGCTTTGTGCATCCTGCCCTGAGCCTCCCAAAGCTACTTTGTGGTATATAAACAAACAATACAATATACTGCGCCAAAAAACGTGACGGAGTGAGCAAGCACCTGAACACAGCTAGTGTCTCACTCCTAGCAAAAATGTGCAAAAAAACCTGGGTAAAGTGAACATGTGCACTAATAACCAACACTAGACAAACCAGAACATTACACTTTTCAATGAGACAAAATGCTCAGGTGTTATGTAAAGGGAAAACAATAAGAACAATTATGGTGTAGTATATAAGGTAAATTATATCAAAAGTGCATACAACAGGGGCGTTGCTAGGTGTTCGGATGATCTGGGGCTAGAGCCCAGATGAGCTCGGTCACACACAGGGGCGTACCTAGAGCATTTGGCACCCGGGGCGGACCCTGAGTGTTGCACACCCCCCCCCCCCCCCATAATAAAAATTTAAGAAAACACCCACAATTTTTTTCAGTGTTTGAAAATTGTACAATTATAGATACCAGGAATATTGTGCCACTCAGAACCCAGTAATATTGTGCCAGTCAGATACCAGTAATATTGTGCCTTTCAGATACCAGTAATATTGTGCCACTCAGAGCCCAGTAATATTGTGCCAGTCAGATACCAGCAATAGTGTGCCATTCAGAGCCCAGTAATATTGTGCCAGTAAGATACCAGTAATATTGTGCCAGTAAGATACCAGTAATATTGTGCCACTCAGAGCCCAGTAATATTGTGCCAGTCAGATACCAGCAATAGTGTGACATTCAGAGCCCAGTAATATTGTGCCAGTAAGATATCAGTAATATTGTGCCACTCAGAGCCCAGTAATATTGTGCCAGTCAGATACCAGGAATATTGTGTCATTCAGAGCCCAATGATAGTGTGCCAGTCAGAGCCCAATAATATTGTGCCAGTCAGAGCCCAATCATATTGTGCCAGTCAGAGCCCAGGAATATTGTGCCAGTCAGAGCACAGTAATGGTATGCAAGTCAGAACCCAGTAATAGTGTGCCACTCAGATACCAGTAATATTGTGCCAGTCAGAGCCCAGGAATATTGTGCCAGTCACAGCCCAGTAATATTGTGCCAGTCAGATACCAGTAGTATTGTGCCAGGCAGAGCCCAGTAATATTGTGCCAGTCAGAGCCCAGGAATATTGTGCCAGTAAGATACCAGTAGTATTGTGCCAGTCAGAGACCAGTAATATTGTGCCAGTCAGAGCCCAGGAATATTGTGCAGGTCAGAGACCAGGAATAGTGTGCCACTCAGAGCCCAGTAATAGTGTGCCAGTCAGAGCCCAGGAATATTGTGCAAGTCAGATACCAGGAATATTGTGCCAGTCAGAGCCCAGTAATGGTATGCCAGTCAGAACCCAGTAATAGTGTGCCACACAGATACCAGTAAAATTTTGTGCCGGTCAGAGCGCAGGACTATTGTGCCAGTCAGATACCAGGAATATTGTGGCAGTCAGAGCCCAGTAATATTGTGCCAGTCAGATACCAGTAGTATTGTGCCAGTCAGAGCCCAGCAATATTGTGCCAGTCAGAGCACAGGAATATTGTGCCAGTCAGAGCCCAGGAATAGTGTGCCATTCGGTGCCAGTAATAGTGTGCCACTCAGAGCCCAGCAATATTGTGACAATCAGTCCCCAGGAATATTGTGCCAGTCAGAGCCCAGTTATAGTGTGCCACTCAGAACCCAGTAATATTGTGCCACTCAGAACCCAGTAACATAGTGCCAGTCAGAGCCCAGGAATAGTGTGCCAGTCAGATACCAGGAATATTGTGTCATTCAGAGCCCAATGATAGTGTGCCAGTCAGAGCCCAATAATATTGTGCCAGTCAGAGCCCAATCATATTGTGCCAGTCAGAGCCCAGGAATATTGTGCCAGTCAGAGCACAGTAATGGTATGCAAGTCAGAACCCAGTAATAGTGTGCCACTCAGATACCAGTAATATTGTGCCAGTCAGAGCCCAGGAATATTGTGCCAGTCACAGCCCAGTAATATTGTGCCAGTCAGATACCAGTAGTATTGTGCCAGGCAGAGCCCAGTAATATTGTGCCAGTCAGAGCCCAGGAATATTGTGCCAGTAAGATACCAGTAGTATTGTGCCAGTCAGAGACCAGTAATATTGTGCCAGTCAGAGCCCAGGAATATTGTGCAGGTCAGAGACCAGGAATAGTGTGCCACTCAGAGCCCAGTAATAGTGTGCCAGTCAGATCCCAGGAATATTGTGCAAGTCAGATACCAGGAATATTGTGCCAGTCAGAGCCCAGTAATGGTATGCCAGTCAGAACCCAGTAATAGTGTGCCACACAGATACCAGTAAAATTTTGTGCCGGTCAGAGCGCAGGACTATTGTGCCAGTCAGATACCAGGAATATTGTGGCAGTCAGAGCCCAGTAATATTGTGCCAGTCAGATACCAGTAGTATTGTGCCAGTCAGAGCCCAGCAATATTGTGCCAGTCAGAGCACAGGAATATTGTGCCAGTCAGAGCCCAGGAATAGTGTGCCATTCGGTGCCAGTAATAGTGTGCCACTCAGAGCCCAGCAATATTGTGACAATCAGTCCCCAGGAATATTGTGCCAGTCAGAGCCCAGTTATAGTGTGCCACTCAGAACCCAGTAATATTGTGCCACTCAGAACCCAGTAACATAGTGCCAGTCAGAGCCCAGGAATAGTGTGCCAGTCAGAGCCCAGGAATAGTGTGCCACTCAGAGCCCAGGAATAGTGTGCCACTCAGAGCCCAGTAATATTGTGCCAGTCAGAGCCCAGGAATACTGTGCCAGTCAGAGCCCAGTAATAGTGTTCCACTCAGAACCCAGTAATATTGTGCCACTCAGAACCCAGTAATATAGTGCCAGTCAGAGCCCAGGAATATTGTGCCAGTCAGAGCCCAGTAATATTGTGCCAGTCAGAGCCCAGTAATAGTGTGCCAGTCAGAGCCCAGTAATAGTGTGCCACTCAGAACGCAGTAATATTGTGCCACTCAGAACCCAGTAATATTGTGCCACTCAGAGCCCAGTAATATTGTGACAATCAGAGCCCAGTAATATTGTGCCAGTCAGAGCCCAGTAATAGTGTGCCAGTCAGCGCCCAGGAATATTGTGACAGTGAGAGCCCAGTAATAGTGTGCCAGTCAGAGCCCAGGAATATTGTGCCAGTAAGATACCAGTAGTATTGTGCCAGTCAGAGACCAGTAATATTGTGCCAGTCAGAGCCCAGGAATAGTGTGCCACTCAGAGCCCAGTAATAGTGTGCCAGTCAGAGCCCAGGAATATTGTGCAAGTCAGATACCAGGAATATTGTGCCAGTCAGAGCCCAGTAATGGTATGCCAGTCAGAACCCAGTAATAGTGTGCCACACAGATACCAGTAAAATTTTGTGCCGGTCAGAGCGCAGGACTATTGTGCCAGTCAGATACCAGGAATATTGTGGCAGTCAGAGCCCAGTAATATTGTGCCAGTCAGATACCAGTAGTATTGTGCCAGTCAGAGCCCAGCAATATTGTGCCAGTCAGAGCACAGGAATATTGTGCCAGTCAGAGCCCAGGAATAGTGTGCCATTCGGTGCCAGTAATAGTGTGCCACTCAGAGCCCAGCAATATTGTGACAATCAGTCCCCAGGAATATTGTGCCAGTCAGAGCCCAGTTATAGTGTGCCACTCAGAACCCAGTAATATTGTGCCACTCAGAACCCAGTAACATAGTGCCAGTCAGAGCCCAGGAATAGTGTGCCAGTCAGAGCCCAGGAATAGTGTGCCACTCAGAGCCCAGGAATAGTGTGCCACTCAGAGCCCAGTAATATTGTGCCAGTCAGAGCCCAGGAATACTGTGCCAGTCAGAGCCCAGTAATAGTGTTCCACTCAGAACCCAGTAATATTGTGCCACTCAGAACCCAGTAATATAGTGCCAGTCAGAGCCCAGGAATATTGTGCCAGTCAGAGCCCAGTAATATTGTGCCAGTCAGAGCCCAGTAATAGTGTGCCAGTCAGAGCCCAGTAATAGTGTGCCACTCAGAACCCAGTAATATTGTGCCACTCAGAACCCAGTAATATTGTGCCACTCAGAGCCCAGTAATATTGTGCCAATCAGAGCCCAGTAATATTGTGCCAGTCAGAGCCCAGTAATAGTGTGCCAGTCAGCGCCCAGGAATATTGTGACAGTGAGAGCCCAGTAATAGTGTGCCACTCAGAGCCCAGTAATAGTGTGCCACTCAGAGCCCAGTAATAGTGTGCCACTCAGAACCCAGTAATATTGTGCCACTCAGAACCCAGTAATATAATGCCAGTCAGAGCCCAGGAATATTGTGCTAGTCAGTGCCCAGTAATATTGTGCTAGTCAGAGCCCAGTAATATTGTGCCAATCATAGCCCAGTAATATTGTGACACTCAGAACCCAGTAATATAGTGCCAGTCAGAGCCCAAGAATATTGTGCCACTCAGAGCCCAGTAATAGTGTGCCAGTCAGAACCCAGTAATACCCAGACACACACACACACACCTAGACACCCTGACACACACACACACACACACACCTAGACACCCTGACACACACACCTAGACACCCATAAACAGTCACACTTTTTTTTTATTTTTTACTTACCTTACACTTGGTCCGTCATCCAGGACCTTCTGCCTGATGTCCGTCCACCTGACATCCGGCAAGCAGCTGACACAGCGCGACGGGGGCGGAGCTTGCACGCTGTGATCTCTATGGCCAGGAGGAGAAGCTAGGGAGCGAGCTCCCTATTGCAGCCTCTCCTCCTGATCGGCCCTCACCCCCGCGTGAGGTTAATCCTCCGATTCTGGGACTATGTCCCAGACGGAGGAAAGCTCACCGGGGGATTTTTTTTAATATATTTATAGCCCTGGAGTCAGGGGCTAAAGAATACTTTAGCCCCAGAGTTTCCATTCGGGGCTATGAAGGGGGGACTCGGGGCTATAGCCCCAGTAGCCCACCCCTAGCGACGCCTCTGGCATACAATATACAGATATTGCACTCACATGTACATGAGCAGTACTCTGCTCAAGAAAAATAGCATGGGGAAGCTCAGGTAGAAGCAGATGGATCCTGGTAAACAGCTCCAGAGCAACCAAATCACATGGGAAAGAGAAGGCAGGAATGCACATGTAAATATTTTAATATTCAGCAATAAAACAAACACATAGTAAGATCTTACATTAAAAACGTTTTAAAAGTCCTGGATGCTTGTCCATAAAAATCAGCAGCGTTTCTCTTAAGCACTCCCCTCCTCTCACGACGCGTTTCCTCTCTTGTTGAGGCTTTCTCAAGTCTGACATTTTTGCAAGGAGTGAGACACTAGCTGTGTTCAGGTGCTTGCTCACTCCGTCACGTTTTTTGGCGCAATATATTGTATTGTTTGTTTATATACCACAAAATGACAGGATCCATCTGCTTCTACCTGAGCTTCCCCATGCTATTTTTCTTGAGCAGAGTACTGCTCATGTACATGTGAGTGCAATATCTGTATACTGTATGCACTTTTGATATCATTTACCTTATATACTAGACCAAAATTGTTCTTATTGTTTTCCCTTTACATAACACCTGAGCATTTCGTCTTATTTGTGGTGCATGCCAGGCTGGATATGCCTTACTTTAACCCAGTGTAAGAAGAAGAGGATATAATACAATTTAGAAGGGAAACAAAAGATGAGCTGGATTGTGCATTAGTGAGTGTATGTGCATGTGGTTTGTCACCAGTGTCCACATCATACAGACTCCTAGTGGGCTGGTCATTAAAACGTGACTATGATGGTTAAGATGAAATGCCAATACCAGACACAAACTTGACCTTCCAAGTTGTAATTTACTAAAAAACACAAATTAATATATTTTTATATGATTTTGCATTTTACGTATACATCTCATGTACTTTAACATTTTTATGGTCTTTTATTCAGATATATTGTGTCCAATTTTACATATATTACCTTATTTTCTATATATATATATGAGCATGTATTTTTTACACATATCTATCTATCTATCTATCTATCTATCTATCTATCTATCTATATATATATATATATATATATATGTTCTATTTAGGTTTATTTTGCCTTATACATTCATGTTCTAATGTTGCAGGTGAATGATTTTATTATAAAATTCATAACTTAGCAAAACTGAAAGCACACTATTATTTGCAGGACCTGGGAACTTTTTGTTCAACGGTACCTCGCTTGTGAGTGATGTTCACTTTATCATAACTTATATTATGTATTTTTAACTTATATATTTTTTTAACATATTACACTTTATATTTAACTATTTATTGCAGATCCAGTTTTCTTACACTACTTATTCATTTTCTTTCATTTCTATTCTTATTTATACAGTACACACTAACACATTATTGGTATTTTGGATCATCCTTGCGCAGGGTTTATCCTGTTCTTCTCTTTTATTCTTTTAGTGTTGTGTGATATTTGCTTTCCCCTAGTGCAGAGTGACTCTCAATTGGCCACACCTTAGAACCTTTTTTTTTAAAAAACCACTATAAACTACCAGATAAATGAACAGTAAAATAACTGAGAGTACTATTCAGAACCAACAAATATCTTAGATACAGCACAAGATACAATATATATTATTAGAATAAAAACACACAATAATTCTCAACTATAAATAATACTTAAACTTACATGTGGTTCTTCTTGAGAGAAGCATTTTTGAATAATGTAGATTAAAATAAAGGAACATGGTGTACTTTGTATCATCAAAAATACTACTTATTCATAGAAGTAATAAACTCACACTTAATAGAGCAATCTCACTTATTATAACCCATCCAGAAATGGAGATGCACTTTCATTCAAGCCAGCCTGAATCCTCAGTTCAGTACCTACCATATATAAGGTTAAAATAGAGCCATAAAAAAGCCATTAGTTGCATAACTAATGATACTCATGTATTGCCTGCGCCTCGCTTAGCCCAGGCACATGTTAGTATCCCACAGTGGTTGTGGGATTTAGTTCGGAGAGAGGTTGGTCCAAATATCTTTGTTGACTTTGGCCCAACCCCCCCCCCCCCCCCCCCCCCCCGAAAAGAATGTTGTTGTTGGTTTGTTGTATTTGTTTGTTTGAAATGTGTTTCTTTTTTTTCTTCTCTTTTTTTTTACCTTAAGTCCTGCCCGGATCCCTACACCCGCCTCGGTCCCTCCCATATCCATAGAGCTACCCTTATAATTAGACACAACTATGCCAATTAAACTTATGTCTATTAATGCCCAGGGCCTCAACACCCCATAAAAGCATTCCTATCTATATAACCTCCTGATACATAATCAGATAGATGTCTGTCTTGTTCCAGTGGGTCAACGTCTGTTGACCCACTGGAAATCAAAGGATCTAAGACTCTGTAAATTCCGTAGATTTCCCATTATCTTTGACTCCTCCCTCTCCAATAGAAAGAAAAGGGGAGTGTCAATCATTATTTCTGCAGTTCCTAAATTTGAACTTATCCATCGGGAAGCCAACACCAATGGCAGATCCTGCATAGTCATCTGCAGAATTAATGACATCCCTTTTACCTTGGTCAACATTTATGCTCCCTCTGACAGTACGGTGGGTTACTTGAACAGACTGATTGACAGAGTTGACAATCTTCAACAGGGGGTGACTATCTATGGGGGAGACGTTAATACAATAGCGGACCCTGCCCTTGACAAGGGACTTCCTAGGGAGGCCAGGCTAGACTCAAGAACAAGGAAAGGTGCGGAATCATTCGCTAAACTCCTATCAATGAATTATTTATATGATACTTGGCTGGTTAATAATCCTAATGAAAAGGATTTTACGTTTTATTCAAACCAACATCACTCTTATTCTAGGATTGATTTTTTTCTTATGCAATCTATCCATCTTGAGAGCTATGTGTGAGCCCGTATAGGCAATATCTCTTGGTCAGACCACGCTCCCATTTTCCTTGATATCAGAGATAACATTGAGTATGGAATAAGATCTAAATGGCGCTTGAACTAATCCATCTTGTCATCAGAGGCAAACAAGCTTGAGCTACATGTCTCGGTTCAAGATTTCCTCCGTAACACAGACAATTGCGAGGTTGGAGATCAGACACTATGGTGTGCGTTCAAGTGCTATATGCGCGGAATTCCAATTAAAATGGGCTCTATCACCAAGAAAGCACGAGGTAAACCACTTTCAGACCTCTACATAGAGCTGGCTAGACTTGAAAACTGTAATAAGCAGTGCCCTTCCACAGATATTACTAGCTACATTGGGGAGGTCAAACGCGCAATCAAGTTGAAATTAGACGATCAATTTAAAAAAGCTATATCACGACTGAAAACCTTGTGGTACCTGAATAACAGTAGACCCGGTAAAAAGCTCACAAAATTGCTCAAGTTTAGAAATCATCAATCCAGAATTAATAAGATCTGCTTTCAGGGTAAGACATCCTTTCCCCATGCCAGATAAGCAAAGCCTTTGGGCCAATACTATGAGTCTCTTTACAGTCTCCCATCTGCTTTCTGCATAGCTTAGGCCTCCCCAGGGTCTCGCAGGAGAGATTGACGACCTTGAATCAAAGAATTTCGGAATTAGAATTGACCTTGGCTCTAAAAGCCATTAAGTAATGGCATGGCCCCGTGAGCTGACGGACTTTCTTCACTTTTCTATCTTACACTTAAATCAGATATTACACCCTTACTACTTCAAGTATTTAGGGAATCAGCTCACCTAGGTACATTTCCCCCTGAGATGTTGGAGGCCTCTATTTCTCCAATCCTTAAGAATGGTAAAGATCCCTCTCTTATACCTAACTATAGGCCCATATCTTTGATAAATCTGGACATCAAGCTCTTCTCCGGGATCCTGGCAGCAAGGCTCAGGTGTATTATTCCCGACCTCATACACCCGGACCAGACAGGTTTCATACATAAATCGCACAGGCGATGATAGCACCAGGAGGGTTCTGAAGTTATTACATTGAATATCGTCCGAACGGGTCCCTGCAGTTTTCCTCGCCCTCGATGTGGAGAAGGCATTCGATAGGCTATTCCTGATGAAAATGCTGGAGGCCTTCGGACTATCGGGTAGCTTTAGAAACAGCACTATGGCCCTCTACTCTGCACCGAGGGCTAGGATCTCAGGCCCATCTCTTGACTCTGACTATTTTAACATCAATAATGGCACAAGGCAGGGTTGCCCATTGGCGCCCCTCCTGTATGCACTTAGTATTGAACCTCTGGCTGTGTAATGATACTGATGTTAGCAGGTTTGGAGTCCAGCAGCCAGATCAGCAAAGTTTTCTGCCAGAAGTAGCCACTCGTTATCCAGGTGGTTGAGCCCCTGAGTTTTGAATGACAATCTGGTCTTTAGCAAAGCTTTGAGGCAGGAACAAAGAGTATAAGCGTAGTCAGGCAAGCCAAGGTCAGTAGGTAGGAGAAAGCAGAGTAGTGAGACGGTCCAAATCGGTAACAGGTAATTAAAGATCTATAGAAAGCTTGATATACTGAGGGCAGGAACCACAATAATCTGGCAAAGGTACAGTCACAGGAAGAGGCTTTTCTATGAGCACATGACTAGACACATCTGAGGAGAGTTGATTATTATAACAAGGCTTTGTATATTCATTGTTACTATAACATAGGTTAAAATGTAAAAGACAGGTTGGCGAACCGGTAAAGAAGAGAGGTAGGAACATGGAAGCCAGAGTTCAAGTCCAGGTATGGTCAGTTCCTGACAGACTGCTTTAATTAGGAAAACAACTCAGGTTAGGGGCATACAGGTGGGTAACTGGGAGCACAAAATCTTGCTTTATGCAGATGATGTGCTCCTCTCTCTGGTATCCCCTGTAACATTGATATCCTCCTAATAGACCAGTATGCTTCCTATTCTAACTACAAAGTTAACCTGGCTAAGACCCAGGTTCTCATGAGCTCTTTATCAAATTCTCAGCTTGATCAACTTTCGAAGGTTGGAAGTATTAAATGGCATAGTAAGACACTGAACTACCGGGGAATTAAGATTGCCCTGGACCCTAGACAAACATTGTTCCTTAATTATGAAGCTCTGACTCAAGATCTCAGAAACCTTTTTTCAAGCTGGAGGGGCATAGAACCTTCATGGCATATGTAGTCCCGAAGGTTCTGTACCTGATGAGATCAATCCCTATGCGGGCTCCCACAACCTGCTTAAAGCAATTAACAGTATTATTTTCATCCTATGTTTGGGACTCCAAAAAAAAAAAGGGGCCCTTGCAATCGGTTTGGATACTAAACAGTGGTCCCTTTTTGGTCTCATAAAAATCTCCGATATAATGCTGGGGGGGGGGGGGGGGGCGGTAAATCACCCCCTATGACACTCTACATGTGTCATCAAATTTGCCTAGATCTCAACTGTTTAATTATATCAGAATCAAAACATACTTGGACGTCAACCCTCTGGTAGAGATATCCCCTCTGGACAGGTTCCTGTACCTTGCTAAGAGGTCAGGGGCGGTGTCCAGGTTGCGGGTACTGCTAGAGGACTCATCGACATATGACAAACCCAATTCTCCATATCATTGGGAATCGGAATTAGGGGAAACATTCCCTATCAAAACCTGGAATCAGGCATGCCATAACACTAGAGGTGCCTTATATGGCATCAACTTACAGGAATCATTTTATAAGGTGCTTTATCGATGGTACCTTGTTCCATCACGCCTTAATAAATTCTATCCAGACTCCATAAATCTTTGCTGGAGATGTGGGAAAGGGGAAGGTACCCATCTCCATACCTGGTGGTCATGTTACTGTCTGAACCCTATTAAAAGTAAAATCTCACAAATATTAAACTCTATTTTTCAAAGGAATATTTCATTAACACCTGAAACTTTTTTGTTTCACATAAATCTAGGTTCCAGTAGATCATCAAAACAGATTTTTGCAATTAACTTACTTATGACAGTAAAATTCTCTCTTGCCCGATTCTGGAGGAGACAAGATCTCTCCAACTGGCAGATATTAATAAACAGATCGAACTCCAGTTAACACCTGAGAGGGCTTTTTACCTCTTGAAGGGACTAGAGGGTAAATTTGAGGAGATTTGGGCTCTGTGGGAGACTGTGAGGCTAGCTCTTTGTGATTAATCTAACATGGGTTGTCTTTGCTGATAAGTGGTGGACGTGGGGCGGACGTGGTGGATCCTGGCGGAGCCTTATATACACTTTTTTTTCCTTCTCTCTCTCTCTCTTTTTGTTTTCTGTATTTTTTGAAGCTTTATCTATTTTTCTGATGGTTGAAATGCGCCTTACATTCTCAGTCAGATTCATGCTAATTTCTATATATATGTACGTTTGTATGTGGATTTATTCCTTTTGATATTTATGGATATGTATGTTGGATAATAATAATTGAATAAAGATTTATAAATGAAAAAAGAACACCTGAGTGGTATTACGAAAAATCTGATAAGCATACAGTTCCCATCCATTGTTCTGCTTGTATCAATGCTGATCTTAAAATAATCCAATTTGCAGGAATAAAACATGTACCTGTTGACTCTAGGGGTGTGGGGTGGGGCTTGGGTGACAGAACCAAAATATTAGCACAATGGGAAGGCTTTTGGATTCATAAACATAAGACTATTCAACCAATTGGTTTAAATGCTGAATTAAACTCAATTTGTTTTTTATCAAAAGTTTTTTTCACCATTATACTGTTTTGGCGATTGAAATAAAATCTCTTGATTCTTCATTGTATGCATTATTCCCTGTTTGTTTTTTAATGTTATTTTAGGGTTTATTCTGTACTGGTAAGTTTTCCACTGTGCCACATGGACCTCTCTGTGTATTTATATATTTATTTTTATTTTTATTTCATATTTTCATATTTCATTTTCATTTACTCATTCATTCCCACTCATACTCCCTTCTCTATTTTAATTTATCTATTTAAACCTTTATTTATACTAGCCCTTGATTCTCTTTATCTTTCATTTTTATTTCCATCCTGTTCATACAGAGGTAATCTTTTCTTTCTAATCTCCTTTTTCTTAACCTGTTTTGATATATGTATCTTTCTTTATATGATGTGGATGTATGTGGCAAGTGAAAAACATTCAGTAAGATCATTACAAAGTAGCAGAAGTTTAATCTGTCTTTTCTTCAGGGCCGGCGCCACCGTAAGGCGGCTTAGGCAGCCGCCTTAGGGCGCCGCAGCGACGGGGGTGCCAGCCCTGAGGAAGAAAAAAAACTTACCTCCTCGCTGCTGCTCTGTCTCCCGGTGCTGCAGGTCTGTGGCTGTGAGGGAAGCGTTGTGTGCTCTCCTCCAGCCGATGCTGATTCATTAAAGTTTGTTTAAACTTTTTTATTAAACAAACTTTATTGAAGCCGCATTGGCTGGACGGGAGAGCACAAAGCTTCCCTCACAGCCACGGACCTGTAGCACCGGGAGACAGAGCAGCAGCGAGGAGGTAAGTACTGGGGAAGGGGGAGGAAGAGGGTGGCAAAATCATGGCACATTGAGAGGGATAAACCTGGCATATTGAGGGGCATAATCCTGGCATATTGTGTGGGAAAATCCTGGCATATTGAGTGGCATAATAATCCTGGCATATTGGGTGGCTAAATCCTGGCATATTGAGAGGCATAATCCTGGCATATTGAGGGGCATAATCCTGGCATATTGTGTGGGAAAATCCTGGCATATTGAGTGGCATAATAATCCTGGCATATTGGGTGGCTAAATCCTGGCATATTGAGGGTCATAATCCTGGCATATTGAGGGGCAACATCCTGGGATATTGAGGGGCATAATCCTGGCATATTGTGGGGGAAAATCCTGGCATATTGAGTGGCATAATAATCCTGGCATATTGAGTGGCATAATAATCCTGGCATATTGGGAGGCATAATCCTGGCATATTTAGGGGCATAATCCTGGCATATTGTGTGGGAAAATCCTGGCATATTGAGTGGCATAATAATCCTGGCATATTGGGTGGCTAAGTCCTGGCATATTGAGTCCCCAGAGCCAGACCAAGAGCCAGACTGCAGCCAGAGACCAGATCATCTTATTGTCCTGGTGGTAAGTAGACAATTCAATATGTTTATTATTTAGTTGTTGAGTTATTAATACTACATTGGAAACTAATTTACCTCACATTTAAAGGACACTATAGTCCCAGAACCACTACAGTTTTAATGTAGTGGTACTGGTGTCTACAGCCTGTCGCTGCAGAGAAAAGACATTGTGCAGTACTGGTGTTAAAGGAGCACTATAGTGCCAGGAAAACAAACTCATTTTCCTGGCACTATATAGTCCTTAGGAGTGGGGCACCCTCGTGTCTCCCTCCCACTGGGCTGAAGGGGTTAAAACCCCTTCAGCCATTTACCTTTCTCCAGCGTCGGCGCTGGGAACTTTCCTCCACGATCCGCCTCTCAGCTGTGAATGCTTTTCTATGGATGTTCCGCGTCTTCCCACTGTAATTTTCACAGTGAGAATCTCAGAAGCACCTCTAGCGGCTGATAATGTGGTGGTGGGGAGGGGCGGCAATTTTTATTTTGCCTAGGGCGGCAAAAATCCTTGCACCGGCCCTGTGTATACCTCAGGAACTTGGCGAACGAGTCAGGAAGTGAAAGAGGGAATCATGGATGGGCCGAATGATCCTATCTGCTTACTAATTCATATGTTTGTATATGTTCCTGGTATAGTCATTGTGGTCTCCAAACTTCCCTGTTTGTAGATACAAATAATAGCTCTCTGCTAATAATATGATAATAGTGACAAATGACAAAAAGTATAATAATATAATAAATAATACATACAAACTGTGTGTTCTAGTAGAATCCAATATATAAAACTAAAGTATTCCTCATCTTCTGATAGTGGCAGCAATCATGGATTGTGCATATACATGCCAGGACTAGAGTTGAGCGAACCCGAACCGAACAGTTAAGGTTCGTAGCGAACATTACGGTTTTTGGACCCCAGACCCGAACACGGACATTTCACTGTATGTTCGGGTTGGAGTTCGGGGTTCGGCGATTTAATGGCACGTTTTGAAAGGCTGCAGGGCAGCCAATCAACAAGTGTTTGACTTGTTTGCCCTTAGAAGCCATCACAGCCATACCTACTAATGGCATGGCTGTGATTGGCCATTGCAGCATGTGACCCAGCCTCGATATATATGCTGGAGTCACCGCACATCACATAAGCTATTCTTCGTGTAGGGAGAGGATGCTGCAGCTGTGAGGGACAGATTAGTTAAGAATTCTGGTGTTGAATTTGCAAACTACAGCGATTATTCAAACTACAGCGATTATTTAAGTGGGTGCTATACTACATTTTTGTACTCTGACCTGAGCCCAGTGCCACAGAGAGTGCAGTGCACTTGCAACTGCATGTGTGCCAGGCACATGACATTAATCCTGTTCTGGTAGCTCAGTGGGACACATCTAGGCATTTTTAAATACTTTTTGGTGCTAAATAGTACATTTGCGTCCTGAACTTCATATCTGAGAGTCAAATAGAACCGTTAAATACTGTGCTTACAATGCACTGAAAAATTCTAATTGTTTTGGGTGCTAAATAGTACATTTGCATACTGCACTTCATATCTGAGAGTCAAATCGAACCGTCAAATACTGTGCTTATAGCGCACTTTGAAAAATTCTTATTGTTTTGGGTTTTAAATAGTACATTTGTGTGCTGCACTTAATATCCGAGAGTCAAATAGAACCATCAAATACTGTGCTTACAGCGCACTTTGAAAAATTCTAATTGGTTTGGGTGCTAAAAAGTACATTTGTGTCCTGCACTTCATATCTGAGAGTCAAATAGAACCATCAAATACTGTGCTTACAGCGCACTTTGAAAAATTCTAATTGGTTTGGGTGCTAAATAGTACATTTGCACCCTGCACTTCATATCTGAGAGTCAAATAGAACCGTCAAATTCTGTGCTTATAGAGCACTTTGAAAATTTCTAATTGTTTTGGGTGTTAAATCGTACATTTGAGTCTTGCGGTACTCTTCACATCTGAGAGTCAAATAGAACCGTCAAATACTCTGCTTACAGCGCACTTTGAAAAATTCTAAATGTTTTGGGTGCTAAATAGTACATTTGCGTCCTGCACTTAATATCTGAAAGTAAAATAGAATCGTCAAATACTGTGCTTACAGAGCACTTTGAAAAATTCTAATTGTTTTGGGTGCTAAATAGTACATTTGTGTCCTGCACTTAATATCCGAGAGTCAAATAGAACCCTCAAATACTGTGCTTACAGTGCACTTTGAAAAATTCTAATTGTTTTGGGTACTAAAAAGTACATTTGTGTCCTGCACTTCATATCTGAGAGTCAAATAGAACCATCAAATTCTGTGCTCACAGCGCACTTTGAAAAATTCTAATTGGTTTGGGTGCTAAATAGTACATTTGTGTCCTGCACTTAATATCCGAGAGTCAAATAGAACCCTCAAAAACTGTGCTTACAGTGCACTTTGAAAAATTCTAATTGTTTTGGGTGCTAAAAAGTACATTTGTGTCCTGCACTTCATATCTGAGAGTCAAATAGAACCATCAAATTCTGTGCTTACAGAGCACTTTGAAAAATTCTAATTGTTTTGGGTGTTAAATAGCACATTTGCGTCTTGCGGTGCACTTCATATCTGAGAGTCGAATAGAAATGTCAAATACTGTGTTTACAGCGCACTTTGAAAAATTCTAATTGTTTTCGGTACTAAATAGTACATTTACAGCCTGCACTTCATATCTGAGAGTCAAATAGAACCGTCAAATACTGTGCTTATAGTGCACTTTGAAAAATTCTAATTGTTTTGGGTATTAAATCGTACATTTGCATCTTGCGATGCACTTCACATCTGAGAGTCAAATAGAACCGTCAAATACTGTGCTTACAGCGCACTTTGAAAAATTCTAATTGTTTTGGGTGTTAAATAGTACATTTGCGGCCTGTGGTGCATTTGCATAGTACATTTGCAGTCCAATAAACAAAACAAAATACAAATAAAAATTGTTGACTATTGGCGGTTACATTGTCGCTTGACATAAACCATCTGTTAGTTTAGTGGGTGAACGCAAAAAATTAGGAGAGTGTCAGATAAGGGACGTGGCCCTGGTCATGGTGCTGCTGGTGTTGGTGGAGCTCCTGTTGCCAGGAGAGGACGTGGTCGATCTGTGCCAGCTACATGCACAAGTGAAACACCTTTCTCAGGTGCTAGTAGACATAACCTTCAGCGTTATTTGGTAGGGGCCGAATGCCGCTCTTAGAATGGTGAGGCCAGAACAAGTACAGGCGATAGTAGATTGGGTGGTTGACAGTGCCTCCAGTTGCTTGACATTGTCTCCTGCCCAGTCCCCTGCTGAAAGCTCAGAGTTGCCACCTGCAGCCCATGGCCATATGTCTTTCACCTCACCCCCTTGCAAATCAGCCAAGCAGTCTGAGTCATAAGTCATGCAGCAGTCTCTTATGCTTTTTGATGACTCTGCTGGCGGGGTTTCCATGGGCTATCCACCTAGCCTTGCCACAGAAGTGGAAGAGATTGAGTGCACTGATGCACAACCACTTATGTGTCAGGATGTGGACATGCGAGGACCACCGCAGCACGTCTCTGATGATGACGAAACACAGGTGCCAACTGCTGTGGCTTTCGGCAGTGTGCAGTCCGGCAAGGAGGGCAGGGTTGAGGAGTGGGTGGAAGATGATGTGGAAGATGATGAGGTCCTAGACCCCACATGGAATCAAGGTCATGCGAGTGACGTGTCCAGTTTGGAAGAAGAGGCAGTGGTCGCACAGAGGCATCAACACAGCATAGGAGGGAGCAGGGTGCAAAATCGGAGCGGCCGTCCCCTAGACAGTATGCCTACTACTGCCCACCGCACCCAGCGACTGAGCACACCAAAGCCAGCTTCAAGGAGTTCCTTGGCGTGGCACTTCTTCAGACAATGTGCTGACGAAAAGACACAAGTGGTTTGCAAGCTGTGCAATCAGAACCTGAAGCCGAGTTGGCCACATTCTAACTTGTGCTGATTACTGGGTGGCCACCCTGCTGGATCCCCGTTACAAGGACAACGTGCCATCCTTAATTCCCTTACTGGAGCTTGATCGGAAGATGCGCGACTACAAGCAATGCTGAGGGCATTCCCAACTGACACCGGGGGCTCAATGGAAGCACAAGGCGAAGGCAGAGGAGGAGGAAGAGGTCGCCAACGCAGCACCTCAGAAGGCAGGGTTAGCATGGCCAAAATGTGGAAAAGCTTTGTCAGCACGCCACAACAACCAGCACCAAAATCTTATATGCAACGTCTTAGCAGGAGGCAGAATTTCAGCAACATGGTGGAACAGTACGTGTGCACAGGCCTACACGTACTGACTGATGGGTCTGCCCCATTCAACTTCTGGGTCTCCAAATTGGGCAAATGGCCTGAGCTTTCCCTATATGCCTTGGAGGTGCTGGCCTGCCCTGCAGCCAGTGTATTGTCTGAACGTGTGTTTAGCACGGCAGGGGGCGTTATCACAGACAAGTGCAGTCATCTGTCCACAGCCAACGTGGACAAGCTCACATTTATTAAAATGAACCAGGCATGGGTCCCACCGGACTTGTCTGTACCTTGTGCAGAATAGACATTTATACCGGCCTCACCCAGCCATACTCAAGGGCACTTATTCTTTGTTTTCTTTTTTTATATGTCCCAATATTTTGAGGGCTACTCCAATTTAAAAAAAAACAATGACAAAAAATAAACAAATAAAAAACAGTGTTGGCTACCTCCTCCACTGCCGCTTCCACCTACACCACCACGGTCACCGCCTCCTCAAACTATGGGTCACTTAGTATAAACTATGTGTCACGAATGCACCCTACTCCTAGAGTGCATGTGACTGGGTTATGGTGGTGCAAGGGTTAAAATTAACTCTCTGTCTGCTCTAGACTAGAAATAGTGATAAAACCCCCCTTTAACACCACCCACATTTAATTATACTGATATAACTAATGTGCTAACACTGCCACCACCAAGACAATTTATAAATGGGGTGCCTTGGTCCCCCAAGCAAATTAGACTTAACCCACAAAATATGCTTTAACACAATATCTATGCGATTGGTCTAATCAGGTAATGTGAGTCTCTATACCAGACAAAGGCAGAACTTAATAAAGGAATATTTATTATGAACAAAAGAAGTCACAGTGCATACAAAAAAATAAAACAGATGAAAAATTGTTTACACCAAAACAGATAAAAATAAAAAGGAGAAATAACAGAAAACCTAACTACTCACTTAAATAGAGAAGTACCAGTATTTTCTGTCTGAGGGACTGCCACAAGAAAATCATGGCAACTTACACAAAATTAGATCTTGGCCCCTAGTAAGCACACTGGCCATTATTCCATCATTAGATTTATACCTTGTCAGGTAAACTCAGGTTTCCAAGCCGGCCCAGAGGTGGGAAGGTGTACCTGAAAGTGTCCTCCCCCATGTGTGGTGGAACTACCCCAGTCAAAATATGGAATCTTGTTGCTAATTTCCCTCCAGTGCATGTCACATACATAATTCTTGCCTCTATTAATCTGTTGCAATTTATGAAGTCCATAGATATGTCACACTTGCTACCCATGACTCTATACCACAGACTTCACAATAACTTCCAAATGGCTAAAGTTGCACCAGCCATATTTGTACTCATTTTGTAGGGTGTACCATTCCCGGTCTAAATATTCACAAAATGAGGCATGATTAATAATCTGTGAGTTATTATTAATGCATGTTTGGGAGATGACTTTTGCAGGACAAGACTTCTAACTGGTAAGGGCCACTTAGCATATCAAAAGAACCTACTATCTATGACTGGATACAGATATATATCTGTATAGACTTGCTGGCTATACAGCCTTGTAACATCATTCCAGCTTCAAAGGAACCACTCAAGTTGTAAAGCTTTTCAGATCACAAAGGTCATACCATCTCTACCGGATAGTAGATGCAGGTATGCACTACACCAATTGTTGTGACACTATGTACACAATAGCAGAGGCTTGTGAAGGCCTTTTCTCCATGCATCAGGAGTTGAGCTCAGTTTGAACAATGAGAGAGAATACCCTACAGTCCAACCCTCTCTCAAATGGATAATTCTGTTGATCCTCCTGGCAGCCATGCTTTAGATTTTAATTTATGTTTTTCCAAAACTAAAATCAAAAATTCCATCTAGTGCTATGTTATGGCTCAGCTGTATTTATAAAGTTTGGGTCCCCATTGACTTCAATGGGGTTTGGGTTCGGGGTCAAGTTTGAGCCCGAACCCGGACTTTTTTCCGAAGTTCGTCCAGGTGTCCGCTCAACTCTAGCCAGGACTTTTCCTGTTTCTTTTCCAAGACTGTGGGCTCTTCCTGAGAACATGATGCACAATCAGTGAAGTCATTTGAAGTGGAAATACAGAGGGCCGAGATATGACCTTCCACACTGATCTGTACATGGGCTTTGATATATTCATGCACAAGTAGTGGACATTTATGGACACATTTTAACTGTGCACATGTTATTTTATTGTTAAAAGGCAGTTACCAGGTTCAGCACTCTTTAAAATTGTTGTACTTGGTGAAAACGTATTACTTCAAGTAAAGTAGGTCATTTTCCCAGCCTTACCTTATGGTTTTTATAATATTATTAACGATTTGTTTGACTATTATTCTTTTATGGTGTTAAAATATTTTAATCTGCTTTTTGTCTCATGATCACAGATAATATGAATGACAGATCAGAAGATAAGTCGGTTTTGTGTAACAAAAAAAAATATTTTTCAAAAGATTTAATGCTTTAAAAAGGTAATTTTTTCATGGTACCTTTTTAATAACTGAAATCTGTATGTTTCTATTTTCTATAGAAGGCAAATGTATAGATCCTGTGCTATAATACTGTATTGTTTGTGTACATTTTCTGCTTTCCCTTTTAGCTCATTTCATAGAAAGCACAGTCAAATAGTCATATGTTAGAAAATGGAATAGCTATGAAATCAGATGATTTGTGCGATAGGTTAGCTCCTGCTGCAAATCTGCTTTTTGTGTAAGTCATGAGATTTGCCTGCATGTGGGCAAAAAGTGTTATTTTCCCTTTCAGTTTATTGACTGAGACCTATGATTAAATTAAATTTATCTTTATCCCCTGATAGTGTGGAATGCCATTTACTAGATTCAGTGTGAAATGAAAGCAGACAATATAAGGTTGATGCATGTATAGGTGATGCATGGGTATGTACAAAAATGAACAGGTTAAGAAAGGTTAAGAACAGTTCTCCAAGAAGAACTGCAAATGGGATAAATATGCTCTATTTGTTAAAAGAGAAAATACATTAAAGGGACATTACCACGAAAAAATGAAAAGGTTTAATTTTTTTAATTTTGTGTTGTTGATTTCAGATATGTCTTTTGTTTTTGTTATGTGATTGTATCTAATAAAATATTTAACTAAACAAGTGTGACTGGGCACTGCCATTTTGTGAAATATAGTGTTTTTGGGTGACACCGTCTAGTGACTTTACAGCACAAATGTCTCACTTTTTGACTGGGGACACAGAATTCAGTTTATAGTCAGAATTCTGATCATAGAATTACATTGAATGTGAGGGTAATGTAACTATCACATCCCAACTGGGCAGAGTTATGGTCCTGTTTGATCAGGTTAATCTCTCTTTGTGTTGGAAGGCAGGTAAAAAAAAAAACCTTGTACACAACCACCTAGTCCTGCCCACTATGATACACAGGAGCCAGTAAGAGAGCAGGGGTAAATTTTATGACATCATCCTGCAGGCTTTGGCTACAATTGAAAAGTGCGACTGGCATGAAGATATTGGATGATGTTGCATCATGGGAAATATTCACAAAATGGAGCCAGGGGATAAACACCTACTTTTATTTTTCCTTTTATTAGCAATTAATTCAATCATATAAAACCCCCAGTGGCATATGATTTATATATGTGTTTGTTTTAAATGACCAGGTGATCTAGTTACATCTTATGGAAAGGATAGAGTAGAACTACCTGAAGCAGTTTATATCTAAATCATGAATGACCAAGAGCCAACTGAGCTCAAAGCGCCAAATAGGGACGTGAGACTGGAGAGAATTGGAATGGGGGGTAGGATCTCAAAAGTTCGGGAACCCCTGTTCTAATATGTTCTGAGATTTATCCTGAAATGCAGAGCATTCAAATTGGTGCTTAGATGCCTATGATCCTTAAAAGACAGTTAGGAATTTCTAGGAGAGGATGAAAAATAAACATCTCAGTGGCGTGTTACAACAGCAACTTGCTGGGAAAAGTCAGAGAAAGGTCACTAGTGCTTTTGTTCACTTTTACTGTTTTTATGGAGTTTAGGCAAGAAAGCATGTGAATTTTTTGATCATCGCTGCTTTTGACCAAATTAATGGATTTCTACCTCTTCATCCATGTATGACGAGGTATGCTTTTAATTTAAGTACCATATTTTTGTAGCTGTATTTGACTTTCATAAATAAATATTATTTTCTGTTAAACCCAATGACCATTTAGTTTCTTGATTTATTACAGAATTGTACATTTGCTATTTCCAGAAATGAAATCCTTTCTGTAATTTCAAGATCATTTGATAATGCACCAATACTGCTGAAGGTCACTACTTACTTTTTAAATGTCCATTATTTTATTATTACTATTATAATTATTTGGTTTATTGATTTTATTTTCTGTTTAACTTGCGTTTTCATTTATTCCCATACATTCTGCACCCTACATACTTTATGTTCAAGTTCATGTACTTGTTTTTTTGCCTGATCTATACATTTTTTAAAAAACGTGGACTTGTTTAACCTTTTAATGTCTGAACTGAAACATTACATTGTACTTTTGGACAAAAAAAAAGCTACAGTTTTGTCAATAGTAACTATTTTGTTTGTAAGAGAATAGCTCAACATATTCTGAGGCTTACACCAAGGGGGGGGGTCATTCCCAGACATCGCGAGACAACACGAGGCATGCATGGTGACACACTCTTTAGAGTGGCTACGTCCTAGTACGCACAAGGCCTGGACTGGTATGGGATTGCAGCATTAGACTTTTCTCTGAATCAGCCAAAAAATATATTTTGGTATAATATTAAAAAATTAAATCCATATAATTCTGAAAATCTTATTCGTGATAACTTAGTAACAACTCAGAAATTTAAGAGAAAACTGGACATCCTTGATGTCAATATTGCAGTGCAAGCTGGGAGGTAAATCAAGGTTGTGTTTGGTAATGTCCAAAGGACCACACAATTTCATTAACCCCTTAAGGACAGAGCCTTTGAAACATTTTTGTCCTTTCTGGACAATGGCTATTTTAACATTTCTGTGCTGTTTGTGTTTAGCAGTAATTTTCTTCTTCGTCATTTGCTGTACCCACACATATTATATATTGTTTTTATCGGGACAAAAAGGGCTTTCTATGGATGCCATATTTTTGATCATATCTTATCATATTATTAAAAAAAAATAATAAAATATGGTAAAAAAAAAAAAAATACACAAATTTCTTTGTTTTTATTTGAAACAACTTCTCCTCATCGACAATAGCGAACAAAAAAACATGCTAAATAGATTCTACTATTTCTCCTGAGTACAGGGATACCACCCATGCATAGGTTTGTTGGGTTGTTTGGGGGCTAAAATGCCAAATTTGTGAGGTGCAGTTTTTTGTTTTCCAACTTGAAATTTTTACATGCAGACAGCCTGCACCCATGTCCCATTTGGGACATATTTGAAACCAGCCAGTGTATTTTACCCCATCAACCCATATATTTTTTAAAAGTAGACACCCTAGGCTATCTCAAATGGTGGTATTTTAACACTTTCCATGCACTAATTCTACCACCAGCCTTTGTCAAAGTTTGTGGTAGTAATTTTTTTGTGTTTTTTTTTCACAAACCTTGTACTTCAGACATGAATTTACAGATTTTGGTATGTGTCACTGCCAAATAACACCCCAATAAGTGTTCAGCAACATCTCTTGAGTACAGGGATACCCCCCATGCATAGGTTTGTTGGATTGTTTGGGGGGTAAAAGGCCAAATTTGGGAGGTGAAGTTTTTGGTTTTCCAATTTGAAATTTTGACATGCAGACATCCTGCACCCATGTCCCATTTGGGACATATTTGAAACCAGCCAGTGTATTTTACCACATCAACCCATATATTTTTTTAAAGTAGACACCCTAGGCTATCTCAAATGGTGGTATTTTTACACTTTCCATGCACTAATTCTACCACCAGCCTTTGTCAATGTTTGTGGTAGTAATTTTTTTGTGTTTTTTTTTCACAAACCTTGTACTTCAGACATGAATTTACAGATTTTGGTATGTGTCACTGCCAAATAACACCCCAATAAGTGTTCAGCAACATCTCTTGAGTACAGGGATACCACCCATGCATAGGTTTGTTGGGTTGTTTGGGGGCTAAAAGGGCCACATTGTGAAGGTGCGCATTTTCAACTTGGAATATTGACGTGTAGCCAGCCTGAGCCCATCTTTCATTTGGGACTTTTTTTTAAAGTCGGACAGTGTATTTTACCCCAAAAAGTATATATTTTGTAAAAGTAGACACCCTAGGCTATTTTAAATGGTGTTATTTTAACACTTTCCATGCACCAATTCTACCACCAGCCTTTGTCAAAGTTTGTGGTAGTCATTTTATTGTGTATTTTTTCCCACATACATTGTACTTTAGACACAAATTCACATATTTCGGTATGTGTCACTGACAAACAATACCACAATATATGTTCAGCAACATCTCCCGAGCACAGGGATACCACCCATGCATAGCTTTGTCAGCTTTGTTGGGTGTTGAAAGGCTACATTTGAGAGGTGCGCTTTTTGATTTTCAAACTTGGAATTTGAACATGTAGAGCAAGGAAGGGGTTAATAGCTCTTATAAGAGCCTTTGTAGTACTGTACAAAAAAATTAACCCCTAAAAATGCACAGACAAGAAAAAAATTTCTGCTGTGCAGTGATCAGTGGCAGGGAAGGGGTTAATACACTACACTATACAAAGGGTATGGCTTTTATAAAAGCCCTTGGGACTCACAATTTTTTTAACATTTTATTTAATTTATTACAATTAAAAAATTATGTTATACAGATCTGTCTCTTTCCCTCACTAAAACTCAAGTGAGGAGAGGGAGGCAGATCCATATGGGTCAGAACAATATTTACCAATATTGATCGAACCAGACGAATGGTGATGCTCATCTGAGAAATCACCAAACCACCTTTGCCACTGATCGGCTGTTACTGATCGCTATACACGTGTTCAGACAGCTTCAAAAGGAATACACGTAATCCCCTAGTGGGTATAATTAACCCCTAGCGAGTCTGACAAAAAAAATGCTGATAGCAAAAAAAAAAATCCTTCTGCGACTAGATTGCTCCATATGCGCTGCTTAGGCAGTGACCATATGCACTGCTTAGGCAGTGACCATATGTGCTGCTTAGGAAGTGATATACGGCAAGGAAGGGGTTAATAGCTCTTATTTAAAAAAAAAATTACGTTAAACGTAGTCCCCTAGCGGGTATAATTAACACGTGACGGGTGTAATAAAAAAGTTTTAAAAAAATTAAAAATGCTTCTGCAGCAAGATTGCTGCATTTGCGTCAGATCTCTGCTTAGGCAGTGATCTACAGCAAGAAAGGGGTTAATCTCTCTTAAAAGAGCTTTTTTTTATACTGTAATGAATTACAGTAAAAAAAATTAACCCCTAAAAAATGCACAGACAGCAAAAAATGTGCTGCTGTGTATGATCACTGCGTACACAGCGATCAATGGCAGGGAAGGGGTTAAATGGCTTTTATAAAAGCCCTTGGTGTTTAAAATTTTATTAAATATTTGTTTTATTATTTTATTTTATTTTTTTACTTTATCTGATCTGTCTCTCTCCCTTACTATAACTAGTAAGGTGAGGGAGGCAGATCAATACTTGTCAAAGGCAATATTTGCTAATATTGCCTTTGACAGTATGATAAGTGCTCATCAGAGCACTTACCATACATGCCTGCACACAGATCACATAGATCTGTTGTGCAGGCATCGATTGGCTCCCCCTAGAGCATCGGAAGTGAAATACTTTCACTTCCGATGCTCTTGCCATTAGAAGGGAAGCGCTGCCTGTACAGGCAGCGTTCCCTTCTACTGAGCCGATGGGGTCGCTCAGGAGAGCGACCACCATCGGCTCTGGGGAGCAGAACGGTGTTGTTAAGTGCCTCGCTGGCGAGGCACTTTAACAACACCGGAGATGCTTAGAAAGTGAACGATCGTTCGCTTTCTAAGCACATGTGTGCAGCCGGCGCAGCCATTTTTAAATGGCTGCTACGATCACTCCGTGGAGTGATCGTAGCGCGCCCCTGCACATTTGGGGGGTGTTGCACAATGCCTCTACCTAGAGGCATTGTAGCAACACCGTTAGAGTAAAGAAAGCGACCGCTGGTCGCTTTCTTTACTCAGTTTAGTGCATGACGTGCCAGGCACGTCAGCTGTCGGCAAGTCCTCGATTTGCCGTGACGTGCCTGGCACGTCATCTGTCGTTAAGGGGTTAAGATATCCTGAGACTATTTATAACGTAATTGTGTTTATTCCAGATAATGTTCTAGGAGTCTTGTTTTTACTATGCTAAACTTAATTTCATCATACTAAACCACAGCATGTTGTTTGTCTTGCATCTTATAAGAAATTGATTTGCAGCACATTTTTTTTGCATTGCAGATAACCTGCTGAAATCATCTTTGTATATGCAAGACATCACTTACAAACCATTGTTTTTCAGTATCCAAATGGGAGTCAATTAATTTGCATCTATTTCTGCATTAATATGATTTTAATTCCTCAATGGCAAAAAAAAAAAAAAAAAAACATGCTGCAAAGGCTTTTTAGATGTAGTAATTACTGGAATAAAGCACTTACTGTAATGTGTTGTGGTTCTACATAGCTTGTGTCTCTGGGTAGGCAACATACTGGAAATATTATTTTCTGAAACAACGGTGTTCCCTGAAAATCAAGTTTCATAATGCAACTGAAAATTAGGTAAAATTCAACATAAAGGTAAAAATAAAGATAAAAATTTCCAAATGCACCCTACATTTCTAATAAAAATTTGTGTCTATTCACACTAGTTGCAATGTGCCCGCTTTGGCAGTAAGTGCATATTATTGTACTAAACTGGAGCAGATGATACTGTGCCATTGTGTTTGTTTTTATTATATATTTTGATGTCTGATGGAATAAACATGATCAGCAGAGGCATTGCTAGGTTTCCAAAAGATCTGGGGCTATAGCCCATAAGACTTTTTTAGTTTTTTATATGGAACCATACGGGCACTTACCAATATATGCTCATCGCTCTGAGCTTCATGCCAGTTTTGTAATTTAGGAGCCTTCACAGGGCCGGTCCTTCAATGGGGCAGCTGCCAAACGCGGCACCCTGGCAGGGGCGGCACTTTGCTGCTCTATGCAGCAGTCTTTTTTTTTTTCTTGTGTCCAGGGGAGCTTGATTGAAGGAGGTCTCAGCCAATCAGGTGAGAATTCTCAACTCTCCTGATCGGCTGAGAGTTCCGAAGCCTCCCATGATTGGCTGAGACCTCTATCACACTGAGCTCAAAGCAAAGAGATGCCTGCAGCAGGTAAGTTAAAAACTGACAGTGTGTGAATGAGTGTGTGTATGTCAGTGTGAGTATGTGCATGTCAGTGTGAGTGTGTGCATGTCAGTGTGAGTGAGAGTGTGTGCATGTCAGTGTGAGTATGTGCATGTCAGTGTGAGTGTGTGCATGTCAGTGTGAGAGAGTGTGTGTATGTCAGTGTGAGTATGTGCATGTCAGTGTGAGTGTGTGCATGTCAGTGTGAGTGTGTGCATGTCAGTGTGAGTGAGAGTGTGTGTATGTCAGTGTGAGTATGTGCATGTCAGTGTGAGTGTGTGCATGTCAGTGTGAGTGTGTGCATGTCAGTGTGAGTAAGAGTGTGTATGTCAGAGTGAGAGAGAGTGTGTGTATGTCAGTGTGAGCGACAGTGTGTGTATGTCAGTGTGAGCGAGAGTGTGTGTATATGTATGTAACTGGCTGTGTGAGTGTGTGTGTGTATATGTATGTAACTGGCTGTGTATGTGTTGTGTGTGTATCTTTGTAACTGTCTGTGTGTGTGTTGTGTGTGTGTATGTAACTGGCTGTGTATGTGTTGTGTGTGTATGTATGTAACTGGCTGTGTATGTGTTGTGTATGTATGTAACTGGCTGTGTATGTTTTGTGTGTGTATGCATGTAACTGGCTGTGTATGTGTTGTTGTGAATATGTATGTAACTGACTGTGCATGTGACGTGTGGGACACATTAAGGAATTATTTTTTTATTTAAAAAAAAAAAACTTGCTGACTGGTGTGTGTGTGTGTGTGTGTGTGTGTGTAACTGGCTGTGTATGTGACTGACTGGATGTCTGTGAGGTGTGTGCATGTGAATGTCTCTGTGTATGTATGCTTTTCTGATGTGCCATTGTCTGGCTCCTACATTTTTTTGCTGGCTCCTAAAACTAAATAAAATTTGTCAAGCCCTGATATAAACATAAATCATTCCTATGCTGTTTGGCAGTCCTGTAATAAAACATGTCACACATACACATAACACACATGTGTGACGTTATTTATTACAGGACTGCTAAACAGGATAGGAATGATTTATGATTTTATATATATATATAGCATAAATCATTATGCATATATAGCATTAATCAATTATTTACATCCACCTTTGTGTATTTAAGCTATATATTGTTGGTTTGAGGTTCCTTATTACAGGACTACCAAACGGCATAGGAAGGATTTATGTTACATATATATATAAGGATTTATGTTACATATATATATATATATATATATATATATATATATATATATATATATAAAACATAAATCCTTCCTATGCTTTTTGGCAGTCCTGTAATAAGGAACCTCAAACCAACAATATAAAGCTTAAATACACAAAGGTGGATGTACATAAGTGACCCCAACCTTCCCTTCTCTCCACCATATCCAGAGCTTACCTGAATGGGAATAGACCTGCTCTGTATCTCCCACAAGGTGACAGCCTGCAAGGATTCCTTCAGAGCTGCTTCACTGTCCCACGTGGAGCTTCCTTCACATCCCTGTGATGATGCTGTGTAAAAGCCCTGCACTGATAGGATGCTCAGTGATGTGTCAGCCAATCAGTGCAGGGCTTTCACACACAGTAATGATGCTGTGTAAAAGCCCTGCACTGATTGGCTGACACATCACTCAGCCTCCTATCAGTGTAGGGCTTTCTCACACTGTCTGTGTGATGTCAGGGGGCGGAGCTATAACGGAGCTGCAGAGACTCGGGGCTTTGCTCATTACATTCGGGGCTTCAGCCCCCTTAGCCCACCCCTAGCGACGCCTCTGATGATCAGTATAAAATAAGAAGTGTCTTGTAAGTGCAGTTAGGTTACTTTAAAGCGTGATTACCATAACCTTACATCTTGCACTATATATTTTTACATTTTTTGGTACATGCTTACCTGTTTGATGTTTCCTGCTTTGCTGGCATTTTTGGAGTGTACTATCCTAGGTTGCTGCACTATTTGGGAAGTTAGGGTCATAATGGGGGAGTGATGCCCGGGGCCCCTTAAAAAAAAAAAGTTTGCCGGCAGAAGTGCTTGCTGGAGAGATTGCACATCTCCCCTCACCAGCCTCTCTGTGACTTGCATTCCCCGTACGTGTTCTGAGGTCAGAGTGTTGAGGGTCACATTGTCAGAGGTATTGAAAAGTAATCTTGGGACTGGTACATATGAATAAAGCAGAAGAAAAGGATAACAAGATGGATGCCAGCAGCCTCCATTTTGTGTCAGTTTTTGGAAATCCTTCTGTGTGTTCAAATCTTATTCTGTGTCCCTGAAGCTAAAAGAAAGTCCTCCACATTCCTAACTCTGTTATCTAGTATCACTGGAACAGATAAGGTGGGCATTGTTAGTCGTTTATGACTCTCATTGTATTTCTAAAGACACAGCTGTGTCTATATACATATTAGAGGAGAAGGGGGGCTTCTCTGCAACTTGCTAGCCCACCCAAACTGGCAGAAACTTACAAACACAGACACACTGAGATTATTGGGATTTTTAGATTTGTACAATCTAACAAGGGTTATTATAAATACACATAGTTGATTCTAATCGCTAAAATAAAATATATTATATCACACCTTCACTAATAAATATTTAAAGTATAATTAGCCCTACATATTAATTAGAATATTGTTTTTATTGTTTTATTAGTGTGATATACATTTATTATAAGTTTTATTTAATGTGCAATGATAAGAATAAGAATGATGAATATTTACTCCAATTTGAAATTGTATTAACACTTTTAGACATTTAAACATATATTGTCTTATATTATACTCACAATCCAGGTGTAGCTATAAACCATGACATCATCTCATTTAAATTAAATACACCCATCCATTCAATTGGCTAGAAGTTACAGAAACAGGGTGTGAATCTGAGATAAGGTTTGGTTGATAAGTTGGTACCAGAGGTGTAGAAAAAAGACGGGAGACACCTGAGAGACCGGGGCGGAGACACCTGTAAAATACCTGGGAGAGATGCCACTAGTTGGGTGAGAGATGGGAATGTTTTAGAAACGGGCTGAGTCTCTCTCCTTCTGGGGAGGACTCAGGAATATGAGGCTTTTAATAGCACATGTTCATTATAACAATAGAAATCTCCATACCCATAGTATTGAGCTAAGTCCCAGGAGTAACTCCCATCACTCAATTCTTCAATTGAAGGAGTCCCAACTGCAAACCAACCTCTGCCGGTAATGTATAAATGTGGTAATTTGTTTCTAGCATGATCTCATTTTTATGGATGTCATTAGCATATATATTTGGGTAAATTTAACTTAAATCCCACAATTTCTGGGATCTATATGTTTTAGCCTGGTGTTTATCTGTCATCCTTTCTGCAGAAGGAAGCCAGAGGAATATCCTATAGATATTACCAAGAACCATAAATTCTTATAGTCTAGCTATTTACCCAAATATGTCATATCTAATCTCCAGAGATTATCTAAGATTCTCATTCTTAAAGTCTGAGCTAGGATACATACATTATCATTTACCGAGCAGATTAAGAAACAGCCACCTTGAGTAGTGATTGATTTAGTAATATTACCTTACCTAAGCAGAGTATGTGTTGATAATTTGTAGGTAATTATGGTGTACTATCATTAACCATTTTAAATATTAATCATAATCAATGTAGGTTGTATCTAAATAAAATGCATGGCCATCTTATGGTCAGAAACGTACTGCATAGTAAATTATTCTACATGCATGTTGATATAGGAAGAGAGAAAAAAAAAATCTCTTCCGTCGCTCTGAAACCGCTACTTGACTGCCCCTACAGGAAGTTAGGCGGTATTACAGTTAAAAATAGAAAATTAATTAAATAAATAAATTAAATAAATAAATAAATGGAAAAAGCTAACCCTTGATCTACTGAACCTAGATCTAGGGTTAGGGTCCAAATAGGGTAATAATTAGGGTTAAATGGGGGTTCGAATGATTACAAGGGTTAGTTTAAGGGGTGGGGGTCAATTTAGGGTTAGATTAAATTTAGAGTTGGGGTAAATTTAGGGTTCGGGTTAAAAAAATCACTGTAGAAGAAAATGGTTAGAAAACAAAAAAAAACACTAATATTGTTTATTGCCCTATTACGTGAAATTCAAAGTTGGAAAAAGTGTTTTTTATGGCATATTTTCATCATATTTTCTATTTTTTTAATAGTAAATGATATCATATGATGAAAATGATAGTATCAAATGAAAGCCCTATCTGTCCTTTAAAAAATGATATATAATTTGTGTGGGTGGACTGAACACAAAGAAAGAAATTCACAGTTCAGTAAACGTATGACAAAAATAATGGAATTCTGGTCTTCAAGGCACGTCAAATGCAACATAGCACTCGGTCACTAAGGGGTTAATTATTATGTATGAATAAGATTAACTTGAGATGATCACATGGAGCACATTTGTCTCCAAGCTCAAATAGTGAATAGACTACAATATATATATATATATATATATATATATATATATATATATATATATATATACATACAGTGGCGTCACGAGGGGGGTGCAGGGGGTGCGGACCGCACCGGGTGACACCCGTGCTGCCGGCACCCCCTGCATTCCAAAAAAATTATCAAAAACTTACCTCCTTGCTGCTGTCTCCCGGTGCAGGTCCGTGGCTGTGAGGGTAGCGTTTTGAGCTCCCCTCCAGCCGCGCGAATCAATAAAGTTTGTTCAAACTTTTTTTTTAAACAAACTTTAGTGATCCACGTGGCTGGAGGGGAGCGCACAACGCTTCCCTCACAGCCACGGACCTGCACCGGGAGACAGAGCAGCAAGGAGGTAAGTGCTGGCTGGTGAAGGGGGAAGGAGGGTGGCATAACGAGCATACTGAGGGTAAAAATCCTGGCATATTAATTGGCAATATCCTGACATATTAAATGGCATATTGGGGGGCAAAATCCTGGCATATTAAATGGCATATTGGGGGGCAAAATCCTGGCATATTAAATGCGGATTGGGGGGCAAAATCCTGGCATATTAAATGGCATATTGGGGGCAAAATCCTGGCATATTAAATGGCACATTGAAGGGGAAAAATCCTGGCATATTAAATGGCATATTAGGGGGCAAAATCCTGGCATATTGAATGGCTAAATAATCCTGGCATATTGAGTGGCAAAATAATCCTGGCATATTGAATGGCTAAATCCTGGCATATTGAATAGCTAAATCCTGGCATATTGAGTGGCTAAATAATCCTGGCATATTGAGTGGCAAAATAATCCTGGCATATTGAATGGCTAAATCCTGGCATATCAAGGGGTTAAATACTGGCATTTTTTAATTGGCAAAGTGATGCTGTGGCATGGTCTGTGGGGCAAAATAACATGTACTATGTGGAAAGTGACACTGGCTAGTTCTGTGGGGCAAAGTGACACTGTGGCATGCCAAATCGTGTAGGTGCAATATGAGTGCAAGCCAAGTGCTGTGGGTGCAATATAGGTGCATGGCAAGTTCTGTGGGTACTGTATGGTGCTGTGTTAAGTCCTTTAGGTGCAATGTGGGTGCAGAGGAAGGGAATACAAAATAGGAATTGTACAATTGTCACCTTGTGGGGCTCCTGTGTGTCGCATAATTAATGGCTGTCCCATGTGTGGCATAATTAAGGGGCTCTTTTGTGTGGCATAATTATGAGGTGCTTGTGTGTGGCATAATTAAGGGGCACCTGTGTGTGTGGCATAATTAATTGGGCTCCAAGGTGAGGCATAATTTATGGGGCTTTGGTGTGGCATAATTTATGGGGCTCTTGCGTGTCATAGTTATGGGGCTCCTGTATGTGGCATAGTTATGGGCTCCTGTGTGTGGCATAGTTAAAGGGCTCCTGCGTGTGACAGAATTTGTGGGGCTCCTGTATGTGGCATATTTAATGGGCCATCTGACTGGCATTACTAAGGAATCTCTTTGGCATGGTATTGGAGGAAATCCATGGGGGTGACACCATGAGTTACCGCACCGGGTGACACCAACACTAGTGATGCCTCTGTATATATATATATATATATATATATATATATATATATATATATATATATATATATATTGTTGATTTGAATCTATGACTAGGCTTTGGGTTTAGCACACCTCCCTGTAACAGCTGCTAAATGGTGTCCAGAGAAACCTATACAATGTCTCTATATGTAAAATCCCTGGCAAGAAACACTGAACTGAAGAGATCAAGCTCCATATGTATTTTGTGATTTACCCACCAATATTGTAGTATTTGGCATAGTAGTGGGCTAAGCATAATCGGGCCATATAATGTGAGTAGATCTCCAATTTTGTTCTCTTAGAAAGGTGTGTATAAGCAGCCTTAATGAAAATGATAGCTTTATGTGTTTGGAACCAGTTTAATGTGACTGCGCTAATCCCTGTGGATTATATATACAATTGTATATTACATTGCATCTTCCATTTTGCTAAAGGTAATGGGAAAGGAGGGTTCAAAGCTATACATACATGTAATGCGTGTCGTAGAGAGTAAATAAACATACTGATTATTATGATATATTATGATATAAATATTATTATGATATTTACAATCAAGTAAAATATTAACTGCCATTTGTTTATATTTTAACTGTACCTGTGTAATTTTGACATGATATAAAGAAATCAGAACTCTTTTGTTATTCTTGAGCTTTACTAGGTGTCTATAAACCTAAACTAAACTATTAAACTAAATGTCATCATTAAAGTGCTTGATAAATTAGTAGCATTAAATATTAAACATTTACTGATAAGCATATAGAAGACATCATTATGAGGCAAGACTTATAATAAGGCATAATAACTTAACCAACTACTGTCTCTGAAAATGCAGATCAGTTAGAAGGCATGCATTGAATTACATCTTGCTAGTGGTCTCTATTTAGAGACCAGTTAACAAGGTTGATTGCTTTTTTATCTTCATGAAGCAGAAGTCCCTCAAGTGTAAAATTAATGACCTTCTACTATCCACAGGATTGTTGTTACATTTGTATAAAATCTGCTTCAGTCTAGAAATATGCTGAGTAAATAGAAACCAGTGTAACAGACAAAAGTAGTGTTTGTAACACAGGAGTACTTTCCTATACGCAATAATAATAACTGATATTTTTCTTGAGTTTATTAGTTACTCATTCACATGTAGACAATAAAAAAGAAGGCAACTCTCGAAGTGTAGTAACTTTAACACTAAGGATCATCTAATAAATATATGCAATTAACTTTTACATAAAATGGGAGCACTCGAGCTCCATAATTGGAGCTTAAAGCACCATTTGTACTGAGCTTCAAGAACTGGAGCATGAGTGCTCCCATTTCATTTAAGAGGCCATTGCATATATTTAATTTGTGATCACTGGTGTTGAAATTACTACACTATGAGAGTTGTCTTCTTCTTTTCTGTCTTTTTCTCAAGTGAATGAGTAATTTTGCACCTTTAGGAAGTGAACATTTAGCAAAGTCTGTTATCCTAACTGTGCATACACTACTTTTGTTTGTTACAGTATACCATACTCGGAGTATATTAATTTTTATGCAGCATTTTATTTAGTAATAATTATAACAATAACGTTGCTACACTGTACTATCTCAAATTATAAATGATTGGTACCACCATTTTGTAATTTAAATAAAAACCATCCTCCCAAATATGTTTCAATCAAAAACGTATTTTTAAGAACAAATACGTCCAAAACAATTATTTCTTTGTCATGATAAAAAGCAACAAAGTAAGACAAGTTTCCAAATGAAAGCATACATGATACTGGATATTGGTGGCAACAGAAAAGAACAATATGTGGTTTCATCTAGAGAAACTTAGTTAATTTACTGGCAGTTACAATAAAGAGCAAGTAGTGCCAGGTTGCCCTTAGATTTGTTCAGTCTGGACCATTAACACATACCTTCTCTGACAGTACAATCCTGCTAAAACACTGTTAAGTGAACTACCTATTAATACATTCTAAAACCTGATAATGGAAACCAACTTTTCCATGATCTTTATCAGCATTAAGTGACAGGAACACCGGAACATACAGTTTGTTTCAATTAAATTATGATAAAATGTAATTAACAACTGAAATATAAATACAAACTTTGCTATCAATGTTTTGTTGAAGTGTAAATTCCCAATAGTGTAAATTAAAAATGTCACCATATCTAACTTTTACCGGACACATAATGGAAGTGTCAACATTTTCTTAATCCATAGCAATTTGTTTGGGATATATTTCCTTTTTCAATTACTTGGTTCAATACATAAATTCCCTTGGAGAGATATCTTGTTGCTGTCTGGCTACAAAGTTCATAACTATGCAGTATAAATTAAAAACATTAATTAAATTATGCATTCCTGCAGGATATTTATTCAAGCCATTTCTATTTCTTTTCCTGAGCTTTGACACTGTGTTTCCAGTGAAAGATTGTAAAAGGCGAAAAATAACTTTAGTATGAATATTTAAAGGGATATAGTGATTTGAAATATTGCAGCATAGTAAAGATTAAAAGTTGATATTAATTATATTTTGTATAATTTTTACCACTGATTTTTAGTCATCTGTAACACTTTCAATTGTTATGAGGAAGATAGTAGGTCAAAGGATATTTTGACTTTAATGGCAAGAAATTAGGAAAGTAAAGATAAGTTATATACAAAATAGTTATCTTTACTGCTTGTATTTATTATTTAAAGCATTATATTAGGTCCAACCACGCAG
Organism: Pelodytes ibericus; assembly: GCA_036172795.1. Classification (NCBI taxonomy): domain Eukaryota; kingdom Metazoa; phylum Chordata; class Amphibia; order Anura; family Pelodytidae; genus Pelodytes; species Pelodytes ibericus. The sequence continues at coordinate 89,419,664 of CM069857.1, read as the reverse complement.
CCATAATGGTAGATTACCAAAGAGTTGAAAGAAAGAAACATATTTTTCTTACACCTTACAACACCTTAGCAATTACCAACGGATTATTTAAGAATGAAGCCAATGGATTAAGCAGCATTTATCAGAGTAATCCATTAACTAATATTATACAGGACATACACATTTAGTAAAAAAAACAATTATTACTATGTTATTGTGCCTGAGGTATGTACTCTTTTTTTCTTGACACAAAGAGTCACTTTTTAATATAAAAATAAGCCTAATTATCTTTAGCATTCCTCTAATACAAGAACAACTGTCACATTGTTTAAAACCGACACACAATCAAATGTAAAAGATAATGAAAATGAGATTTTCTGTTATACTTCTTGTTTAAAAGGAAACTGTGGAAAGCAATTGAAATACAGCTAATAACAACTATAAAGCAATATTATCTTTATATCTGTGGAGTTGTTTAATTTTGAGAAATATTTAGCTTTATATCACTTTGTGTTTTGTTGTCTACTTGGTGCAGGGCTGATGCAAGGGTATTTGCCACCCTAGGCAAACCTACATATGCTTTCTTATCCCACTCTCATGAACAAATACACACCGTCACACATTACAGGCACATGTACATACACTTGCTTTTTAAACTTTTTTTTTTTTTTTTACTATGTATCTTTATACGGGTTTATTATGTTTTAAACTTATCTTCTAAATATTACATTATGTCAATATGTAATTTATAAAACAGTACACATACACAGTCACATACAGACCCAATACTACCGTTTATTACACTATTCCGTGAACTCACTACACACACCAGTACTTACATGTGGCACCTCTTAAACTTGGCTGCCTAAGTACACACTCAGTTTCATAAATTAGACTTGCTCAATTTGTTATATTGTACACATAGTACGTTCTCCAGGTCCCACATTTTAAACACAGAACTTGCCCAAGCACCCACAAGGAAGTCCCTTACATTGACGATAGCTTCAATCTGATAAGCGGCCTATTATTAAAAGAAACCCATTCATAGCCAATATGATAACAATTTAGGATTAAACCTTTCTTTTATCAAAATCATACTTTACTTTTGCATTTACATTCCCCTCCAGCTCACAGACTTGTTTACACTCATTCCATTACACTTGTATGTTTCTGTATATTTCTCTGACAGGCCTATATTTAGTATGTTTCATTGTACTTGCAAACATTTTACTTGCAATTGTATGCACATAGTACTTGCCCCAGAACCTAGGATTTACCCAGCTGTCCATCACCCAGATTTCCCCAGAAACCAGGAATTACCCAGCAGTCCATCACCTGGATTATAGAGTCCAGCAGCATCCTCTTTTTTTTTTCTTTCCTTTTTATTTATTTTGTCAAATAACACAAAAATAAAGACAACGAAATTACAATTACCAAATAACAACTGAAGACCGTAAATGTGCAGTATAAACATTACAAAAAGAAAAAAACACATTAACAGACTAACAAGTTAATAGTTTTGGGTTGGTAGGGGCGGACAATGCAGTAAACCGTAATTCCAAGCGTGTTTGTAAACAGTTAGGTGAACTCAGCTCAGGGGTTGAGCCTGAACCTAGGAGAGTTCATCCCCCTGATCTAGTACCTAGTCGGCCCAACGAATCCCGACATCCTTCTATTTTAAAGAAGTTTAAGGACGACAAAAGGTGAGATCTAGAAAACAGTTAGCTTGAAACATACTCTTCCCTTCACATCTCCACCTTATATGCCAGTAGCCCGTGTATCGTTAGGTTACTCTAATGGGCCTATAGACTAGAGAAGTTTTGCAATGAATCTAGCCAGTGCTCATATAAAGTATATCTATGCACAGAGAGGGCGCCAAACCAAGCCAGCTCTCTCTCCATGGACAGCTGATGTTTCAATTGATTTATAAGATGTTTTTTACGGAATGGGAGGCTTACAGCTACGCACAATTACGCGCAATTAGAAACTTAACTGCCATCAGGCAGTGAATTGCCAGCGGCTGGATGGAGGGGGAAATGATTCTCAAGTTAAGGTGTAGTAAAGCTGCGTCTGGGCTGGATGGGAGAGTTTCACCAGTCAGAGAGAAAAACAAGTCGAGAACCCACCTCCACAGTCCTCTAACTGCTAACAACTCCACCAAACATGCAGATAGGATCCCTCTCCCAATCCACATCTCCAACAGCTAGGTGATTGGTCGGGGTACATCTTCGTCAGTCTGTTGGGAACCAAATACCACCTATTGGCCAGTTTGTATTAGTGGATATTTCTTTTCACTTTTGTTAAAGCGGCCAGCCAATCAGCCAGCATAACAGGTAAATACAGTCAAGGATTGGTAAACACAGTCAAAGATTGGTAAACACAGTCAAGGATTTTAAGCATGCATGGCATAGACACAAGGCTATCCTAGCTATAAGACCGGGAACGGGGGAATAAAAAAAAAAAATGGGGCAGACTAGATGGACTGAATGGTTCTTATCTGCCGACACATTCTATGTTTCTATGTTTCTAATTGTTAAGTTGAGATCTCTCTGCCAAGACAATATAGCCACTATGGGGGTATTAACAAATGTTTGGCGTATATATTTAGCTTTTGTCAAAGCCCACGGGACAGCTTCAGAGCAAAACAAGCGTTTTAAGATATTTTCCTTCTCTCACGAAGAACTGTATAAAGAAGCATCTAAGAAGCTCTTAATTCTCAGATAATTGAAAATCTCATTAGTAGGAATCTGCCATCTGTCTACTATAACCGGAAAAGATAAGAGGGTGTGATTGTGATCTAAATCTTCAAGAAGCCTAGCACCTCCCCGGGACCACTGGTCAAGTGAGATGTTCTCCAATAATTGGTCCATTAAATTAATTCTCAGAGTTGGAAGGACTTTTCCATCTAATCCTAAAAGGGTTCTAATAGGCTGCCAAGAATTAATTGTTTGCCCCAAAATCGTGTTTCTTGACATAAGATTCGCTTGCTTCTTTTTAGAGTACATTGACCAAATGAAACCGTCCAGGGAACTGGTGCCCACACTCTCTGATTCCAACAAATAGTATGGTTCCACTTGGTTTGAAGACACCTGCATATTGTAAATGTGCACCACCATATTAGCTCGGAATATGTTTTTAATCAAAGGAAAGCTTAAACCACCCTTATTATATGCCTTAGAGAGGAGCTTAGCACCAATTCTTGGTTTTTTACCCTTCCAGACAAAAGCAGTAAAGATCTTTTGAACCATGTCTAGCCAGGGCTCAGGAACCGAGAGAGGGACCATATGAAACAGATAACTTCATTTAGGGACAATATAGGCATTTAGAATATTAATCTTCCCCCACCAAGAGAGCAAATCTAATATATCCAGAAGGCGTCTAGTGTTACTGTATGAGGACCTACCCAGGACAAACCCAGTTTGATCAGTGTGGACCAGGCCAGAAATCACAGTTTTAATTCGCTCTGCCAAAATAGCTGCATAGATCTTCATATCAACATTAATTGGGTCTGTAAATTTTTAGAGCTGATGGGTCTTTATCTTGTTTCAATAATGGGATAACATTAGCCCTTAGTAGTTCCTGTGGGTGATCAGGGGATAGTACTAATTCATTATACATTGAACATAAAGCTGGGGTAATGTTTTGTTTAAACAATTTATAGAAGGAATTACCATACCCATCTGGGCCCGGAGTTTTGTAAGCTTTCAAATTCTCTATGGCCAGCCCAACCTCCTCAGGGGAAAAGGGTGAATTAATCCTGTCTAATTGTGCCTCTGTAAGCAAGGGAAATGGGATAGAGTTCAGATATTCATCGATAAGCAAAGGATCGGATTGGATTGGGAGGTTATAAAGATCAGAATAAAATTTTATAAAAGCAGATCCGATTTCTACAGGGGATGTATACATTTTCCTATCCTCTATGATTCTATCAATTCTATTTTTGACATGTTTCTTTTTTAACCTGTCAGATAGTGTTCTGTTTACTCGATTGCCCTGATAGTAAGTTTGTAATTTGAGTTTCTTTAGTGCCATCTGACTGTTCTCCTCTAATTGTTTTATTAATCTGTAGATGTAAATCCGAAATCAACTAAAGATTTATCTGGGCAGGGTTATTCTTATTTGCGGCACATTGTTTATAATAGGAAATGTATAATTCTTTGAGACTCATCCCTTGATTCCGCCTCCCAAGCTTCTTCATTTTAATCAAATATCCCCGGATTACCGCTTTATACGTACACCAGAGATTGACACTAGTGGAATCCACAGAGTTTTCTTGAAAAAAGAAGTTAGACATGGAGGCGATAAATTCTCTATCTTCTGTGTTTTTTAGTAAATTATCGTCCAATTTTCAGGAAGCTCTGGTCATACTAAGCAGCGTCCTCTTGGGCTGGCTCTCATGCTGCATCACCCCACCTGAGCCACTACAGTCAAGGTACAAAAGGTCACCTAACCGACAAAACTATGACTTCTGCACAAGAGGTCTACCTACACACAGAGGGGTGTTGAGGGGCGATCTCCCCAGTCAGCACTTCTATCAAAGTTACTGAGGAGGTGCGATGTGACCACAAACAAATTAAATAATAGAAAGACAAACACTGAGCTGCCCACAGATGGGATGCCAACTCCCTAGGTGAATGGCTAGTTTGCCTATTAGTGTTGAAAAAGCTAAGCGATCCATCAGGCATGGATATGTTCTTAGATTACTTCTGGTAGAAAAAATATATTTTGCATTTTTGTACTTCAGATAAAATCATTTTTAAGTTTAGAATATAATTGTACATACTATACCTAATACCACATTACAATGAGTTTTTATTCCTGTTCTTGTTCATTACTTCTTTGTGTTTATTAGTTACTCAGCTTGTTGAGGTGTATTTTATTTTAAGGATCACTAATATTTTATCATAACCCCTTCAGGACCTTATGATGAGTTAACGTGTCATAAGCGCCACAGAAAATAGTAAGCAGTACATTTTCTGCTCCACTCAAAGTGAGTGTAATTCCTGGAGGATATTTTGTGGACATCTGAGGAAGCAGTATACACCATACATATCTCTCTTATTATTTTGGGAAAATGACCATGAGAATTGGTGCCTCCTAACAGCTGAGTGTTGGACATAACAAACCTAGTCTACCATTAAGACTATCAGATTTTAAGTATTTTTAATTACTATCACAAAAAAAAATATTTTTTTGTGTATTTTTCTGTCTATTCAAGGGTGTGTAAGGGGGCCTGCTCCTCTGGTTTTTGAGTTGCTACTTTTATTGTGTAACATTTTATTATTAGTGCCTGAAGACTTCTATCTTCCATTTCAAATATCTTATTCTATATGATGATGATGGAAGTTTATTTCTGTATAACTATAAAGGAACATGAACTGCTTCTGTAGTAAAATAAATCATTAGTTATCTAAGATAAATTTAGTTAGATCTAGGTATTGCAAAAGCTCTGCTTGATGCTGCAAATTAATTTCTGAAAATGTAATTAAATACTGAAAAATGAGATACAATCCTCAATTTTAAAGTTTTATCCCAGGAAGGTCGCTGATATTCAAGGTCAATGTCAAATAAAGCCCTGCGTGAGCAATGATGAATCATTAAAGATTAGCATCTTCTTTAAAGCTTGGAACATGTTAAAAAGATTCCTTAAAATTTATGTGCATTCTACATAAACCTTGTAAAGTTTATCATTGAAGGAAAACTGTCGTAAAAAAATAAGTTGTTTTTAACTGGACGATTGGATCAAGTGTAGGCATTTTAAATAGAAATGCTTTAATGAAAGAATACAAATAAGGTACCTTATAGAGGCCCCTGTGCCTGTATAGCTCTATCGGAGAGCTGACATTATGTCCAGGATCTTGAAGTAAATGAGTCATATGAAGGAAGATTTGACTGATCTGACCCAACATATCTGCTTCCTGACAGAGCTATATGAAGAGGGTTTAGGGGCTTTATTTATATTCTTTCATTAATGCATTTCTATTTAACCCTTTCACGACAATGCCCGTACATCACTGTGAGTGCTGGCTCCTGTGTATTATTACAACAGTGGCATTAAACATATTTAAAGCATTATTGGAATGGGTAATCATTGCACTGTGATCCAAAGATCAACATCTAGAGTTTCTATTTTTCATAAGAACAGATATTACAAAACACTTCAAGAACAAAAAAAGTACAAATAATAATTGTTTTAACTGAAAAGATGGTAACAATTGTGAAAAACAAAATAATACACGTAGCAATATGACGTATATTATATCATAAGTATATATCTCACTTACACTTACATACACAGTCAGACTTAGATACATACATACATACATACACGCACGGTCAGATTTACTCTTACTTACATACATACACAGATATATATATATATATATATATATATATATATATATATATATATATATATATATATATTTACTTTTTAAAGAAAAAGTTTAACTGAACTTTAGTTTGTTTTTCCCCCTCCCTGCTCATTTACCTTTCGTTTGCAGGGAGGGGGATGTTCCATCCTCCTGGTCTATTCTGAGCGCCCAGATGTCAGGGACATCCGGCGCTCTATGAGTCTGAGAGCTTTCACCCCTCTCGCTACACAAGCAAAGATGCGGCTCGGAGGTGCGGTGGCAAAGTCATGTGGGCCGCACCTCTGTTTCCAGAAGGCCCCATGCTAGACAGACCTGTACTATGCAATCAGTGCAGATCCCATAGTATAGGTTTTAATGCAACGGACAAGGCTCAGCTGCCCTGTGTTACGTGGCCCTGACGGCCGCCAACAGGGCCTATTTTCAAGTAGGGGCCTGGTTCGGCAGTTCCATCCACCCCTATGTTATCCAGCCTTGCCTACAGCTAGATGAAATTGTGAAATTTGCAAGAAACCAGGACTGCCCACACCAGCTGAGTAAAAGTCATATCCTTTTTTTTTTTTTTACTGCAGGAACCAATGAGAATAATTTCATTCAAATTAATGGAATTTTCTGTCTATCTAGTGATGTCATCAGACAATGTTTTGTACTGTTAAGAGATCCTAATGTGTACAAGTGCAATTTTATCACAGTCCACACAATGTATTCAACTTCAGGAGCACATGAATGAAAACAGAACTTTATAGCCTCAGTGTCTATATAATCAGTGCTGCCGCACCCGCACTAAACATGCAGAGTAATCACTTGGGAGCGCTTGAGTCAAATATAAAAAATGTGACTTATGCAGAATGCCTGCATCAAATCACATTGGAAAAAGCCTGTGCACTATACAAGAAATAGTCTTCAACTTGCACCAAAGTGAGTTTGGGGACCAGACTGTCCCTTTAAGGGAATTATATTAGGTATGTATGCATAAATGCAAAGGGGATGTGATCTGACAGTAATGAACTGTCAGATGCTTGAATTCCCGCTGACAGTTGTGCCATTCCATTTGCTTCCTCGTTTGATCTGAGTGTCTTAATCATTGGTTGGTTGACAAAATAAACCAAAGCCATTTTAAAACCTATGCAATAATGGAGCTGCAACGTGCAATTATCCTCTGGGCTGCTCTTTTACCTGACTCAATGGACTGGGGCTGCACAACTTTGCTCTTTTAAAAGTCCCACATAAGAAACACGTTTTATCTTTCCACCCTATTATCTAGCCTGTCTATCAGTCTCGGTAACCCATCAGTCAACCTATGTGTATTGCTTGTATATCTTTCTCTATCTGTGATGATAATGAAATTGCACCATGGGCCAAAAGTTGCCAGTTCTCCCATTCATGTAATTAATCTGGCAATCACAGAAGCCTGGAAACACCTCAGGTGTATAAAGAAATCAAAGCAGAAAAATGGAAAAAAAACATCATCTGGCACTACGTCAAATTACAGTGTACCATACGGTAATCTTGTATCAGGTTTACCAAAAATAAATGCTGTATATAGCTGACAGAAGTGATTACTATCAGTTACCTAACCCCTGGGATTAAACATGAGACATTGTAAATGCACCTGGAATTCAGCTGGAAGCACTGACCCCATTCTAATGCTAAAGACTATCCTCTAATGGCAGTACTATAAAGTTTACAATAGGTATTTACTAAGTATGATGTTGCTATCTGTTGCAAAGTTGGGATAGCTTGTTTTGTCACCTCCAGGCTACTAGGTGCCAGGAGGGAATCTATTGTTCTCCTGGAGTGTAAATACATTGCCCTTTTGTTTGTTTATTGATTTATGTAAAATGGCCAGGAGGTGCGGTAACCACAGGCACTTGCTTGTTGGCCGCACCTCCAGGAGGAGGGGCCAGCAGCAGCGCCTCCCCTACTCACCCCCCGCACGAGCATAAACCTCCGATTCTGGGACTATGTCCCAGACGGGGGGAAGCTCTGCGGGGGAGATTTTTTATTTTTTTTAACAGTGATAGCCCTGGAGTCTCGGGGCTAAAGTATACTTTAGCCCCAGAGTCTCCATTCGGGGCTATGCACTGGAGATTCGGGGCTATAGCCCCAGTAGCCCCCACCTAGCGACGCCTCTTTACTTTGCCATTATATAAATATCTATCTGTGCATAAGGAAGCAGAAGCACAAATGCAATATTGTATTTCCACAAACCCCATTGTTCAGCGCACATAATCAGTCTGGTTGCAGTGTGCCATATTTTATTGGCAGTCAGCTTTCAATTTACAAGAAATTACTTATATATAATAAATAAATAAATAAATAAGAATTAAAAAAATAATTAGCCCCAGTGGCATTCATAAAAAATACATGGGGTTCATGATAAGTAAAAATGGGTCTGGGAGCCACCAAAATGGCTCCTAGTATTGAGTAAATAGATTGGTGGGCAGGACTAATGGCCCACATACAACAAAACTTTCAATATTGCGGGTATAAACTGTGCCACTCTCTATATATACATGTGGGAGAACTGAGGAATAGATGTAAAACAAAACAAGTAATGGAGCTTAGAGATTTGTACCTGCTAAGGTATCAGTGGTTGGAATCCCAAGCCACACTAAAGGGAAATGGAACAAACTGTTTGGTTTGTACAAGTATGTGCGCTGAGAAAGAGGGACTGTGTGGGATCACAGTATATAATACAATACAGTTTTCATGGTATCTATTTTCTTTAAAATTACATAAACATATTGTGTAAGCACAAAGTATATTACAATATAGAGTACAGTGCTTTCAGACAGGGCCGGCCATAGGTGTTCTGGCACCCTATGTGGGCCATTCCTGAGGCGCCACCCAGCCCACAGTCACAGGCAGTGGTAAGGTATTGTTAACAGATACACTCCTGTTTTTTATTTACTTCCTCTACCCCCCTGTCACTTCATTTCTCCTGCACTCCTTTCATTATTACCCCTACATCCCTTGCCATTGCACCCACAGTACCTAATTGCACACACAGGACTTTCTCTTACTCAACGCACATACCAGTAAATACAACAGTTTTCCCCACTGGGGTCTGGGGCTGCTAATGGTCCAAGACTTGTTGAAAAACAGCAAATAGGCAATAAGGGATTCAAGGCATCTGACTGGCTGACACAGATGTCAGCTTTTATTCATATGAAATCCCAGCTTTCAGAGCAGGACGAATGCCTAGAACAGGGTCTCGCTTGTGTTTTTATAATTTTATTTTTATTAGAATAGGTGGATTATTTGTTTTGGTGGCCTCTATCCCTGGGCCAGAACATGAGGATTGAGGGCATTGTACATGACAACTGGATTTCTGGAAAAAGTAACCCCCCTCCAGGGGTTTTTTTACAGGTGAATTCCCCCCCCCCCCCTATCTGGACAAAGTAGAGGTGGGGTGGAGGTAGGAATTTTTATTTATTAGATAGACCATTAATTTATTTTATTTATTTATTTATTTTTAAAGATAATTTATTAGTTTTCAAATATATAAAACAGTATAAAACATTCATTAAAGTGCACAACATATCATATACAGTAGGTATCAGTTCTTGCTTATAATAGTTATTTCCACACAGGGCTTAAAATAATAATCTCTGAATAATACATTCCTACTTCTTACATTTATTCATGTCTTTATTATTCTGATCAGAAAATTTCCATTGGGTCATATCCAGACACACTTATTTGTATCAGTGACACACATTACAATCCAGACAAACACTCGAACCAGGGGGAGGGCTAGAGGGAGGAGGGGGGAGGATCCCAGAAGTGTTATTTACTTATCATCATCAGGGTTTTCACATTCCCAATGGCTATGTATGTAAAGTTGTTCAAGATAGACTTTACAAGGTGAGTAATAGAAACAATAAAGCTTTATTTACTATTTAGTCGGGCCCATTCCTGCCAGATTCGTTCATACTTAATCAGCGTTTTAGGGATGTTCTTATAAAAGTATTTTTCAGAGGAAGCTTGGAATTCAATTTGGGCTTTAATTTCGTTCCAAGATGGGACTTCAGGTCTCCTCCAGTACCTGGCCAGGCAAATCTTAAATGCAAGGAGAACATTGATACATAATATCTTACTATATCGATGACCAGGTAAGTCCATGTGGAAGAGGAGCAAGTGTGGAGTTAGAACTTTTTTGTATGAAAACATGGCGTCGAGTAAATATGTCAACCTATCCTTGTAGTTGTCCAGAGCTTTGGGAACCTTGTTTCTCTAGACATCTCCAGCATAAATCGTTCACCGCTATATTGTATTTTGAGACACAGGTAGGGACAAGATACCATCTATTCAGTAGTTTATAATAAACCATTATTTATTTTAATCGGAGGCTGGAGGCCATCAGCAGCCTCCCGACCTCGTGTGCATCTGGGGGGGGGTTATTTTATTTTTTTATGGAGTTTGAGGCCATCAACAGCCAGATACCAATGGGCCAATTATTTAATTTCCATAAAGAGTCTTATCAACCCAGACCACAGTGGGGCCAAATATTTTATTTATTTAAAGGGTCTGGCAACATCGGCAGCCCCAGAACTCAGTGGAGGATATTTTGAAGTTTCTGGTGGCATCTGCAAGTAGCCATGGCCCCCGATCTATTTAATCTGGACTGGGAGCCATTTTGGCAACTCCCAGACTTTTTTTTTTGTAGTGGGGGTTTACTGATACTTGCCCTGTTCCCACATGATTATTTTATGGTCTGGGGACCATTTTGCCAGTTCCCACACCCCTTTATTATTAGGTTGGGTCAGGGCCATAACTGTTTTTGGGGGTACTTTTTTATTTTTTCATTTATGGGGACAGCCGTCTTCCATTGACCCTAGGGTTCCCCCCACCATTATTTTATGATATTTAAAGGGACAGTCTTGTCCCTAACCTCACTTTGGTGCAAGATGAAGACTACTGCTCATATAGTGCACAAGCTTATTACCAACATTCTGCATAAATCACATGTTTTATATTTTACTCAAGCTCTCCCCAGTGAGTAATCTCCATGTTTACTGCAGGTGGTAGAAATCCAATAAAAAAAAAAGTGAATAAATAGAACCATGTATTGGTTGCACATGGGCAGCACATGGGTGGGTCTTCTATATTCTTGTGGAGGCCATGACCATCTACAGGAAAAGGGAGAAGGGGGAGAGATGATAATGTATATTGGGTAGCAGAGGTTAACCACCAACATTTGTTTCAAAGGTCACTGTATATAATAATCATCTTATAATTTAGATAGAGTATAATGACATTTATAGTACACATATCAATAATAAAACGCAACTGAAATGTTAACACTCATCATCATCATTGGTTGAAATTCAGGGAAGAACTCAGGGAGAAGATGAGAAAGGGGATAAAATAAAGATGGGAGAAAAGGGGAATTGGTTGTCTCCTAGGATCACAGGGAAAATATAACTCGGTCCACAAAAGGGTCACTGAAATTTGTCAGGGTTCCCATGTATTAGTGAATGAAGTCATATGATCTTATAGCCTGGCTGAAATCTTCTCCATTTTGACAGTGTGCCAAATTACAACATTTGGCAATTGCTCTTGTAGTAGCTGAGCAGATTCTATGTATAGCGAGATGGTTGCTTTTATTCAGATAAGGTACCTTGTCAGAGGTATTGAAAAGTAATCTTGGGACTGGTACATATGAATAAAGCAAAAGAAAAGGATAACAAGATGGATGCCAGCAGCCTCCATTTTGTGTCAGTTTTTGGAAATCCTTCTGTTTGTTCAAATCTTATTCTGTGTCCCTGAAGCTAAAAGAAAGTCCTCCACATTCCTAACTCTGTTATCTAGTATCACTGGAACAGATAAGGTGGGCATTGTTAGCCGTTTATGACTCTCATTGTATTTCTAAAGACACAGCTGTGTCTATATACATATTAGAGGAGAAGGGGGGCTTCTCTGCAACTTGCTAGCCCACCCAAACTGGCAGAAACTTACAAACACAGACACACTGAGATTATTGGGATTTTTGATTTGTAGAATCTAATAAGGGTTATTATAAATAAACCTAGTTGATTCAAATCACCCATTAAAATATATAATGATATCACACCTTCACTAATAAATATGTAAAGTATAATTAATCCTACATATTAATTAGAATATTGTTTTTATTGTTTTATTAGTGTGGTATACATTTTATTATACATTTTTATGTAATGTGCAATGATAAGAATATGATAAATATTTACTATAATTTGAAATTGTATTAACACTTCTATATATTGCAACATATATATTGTATTACATTATACTCACAATCCAGGTATAGCTATAAATCATGACATCATCTCATTTACATTAACACACCCATCCATTCAATTGGCTAGAAGTCACAGAAACAGGGTGTGAATCTGAGATAAGGTTTGGTTGATAAGTTGATACTGGGGGTGTAGAGAGGGACCGGAGACACCTGTAAAAGACCTGGGAGAGCTGCGACTAGTGGGGTGAGAGATGGGAATGTTTTAGAAACGGGCTGAGTCTCTCTCCTTTTGGGGAGAACTCAGGAATATGAGGCTTTTAATAGCACATGTTCACTATAACAATAGAAATCTCCATACCCATAGTATTGAGCTAAGTCCCAGGAGTAACTCCCATCACTCAATTCTTCAATGGAAGGAGTCTCAACTGCAAACCAACCTCTGCCGGTAATGTATAAATGTGGTAATTTGTTTCTAGCATAATCTCATTTTTTATGGATGTCATTAATATATATATTTGGGTAAATTAAACTTAAATCCCACACTTTCTGGGATCTATATGTTTTAGCCTGGTGTTTATCTGTCATCCTTTCTGCAGAAGGAAGCCAGAGGAATATCCTATAGATATTAACAAAAGAACCATACGTTCTTATAGTCTAGCTATTTACCCAAATATGTCATATCTAATCTCCAGAGATTATCTAAGATTCTCATTCTTAAAGTCTGAGCTAGGATACATACATTATCATTTACCGAGCAGATTAAGAAATAGCCACCTTGAGTAGTGATTGATTTAGTAATATTACCTTACCTAAGCAGAGTATATGTTGGTAATTTGTAGGTAATTATGGTGTACTATCATTAACCATTTTAAATACTAATCATAAACATTGTAAGTTGTATCTAAATAAAATGCATGGCCATCATACGGTTAGAAATGTACTGCATAATAAAATATTCTACATGTATGTTGATATAGGGACAGAGCTGCATATTTAATGTTTTGTCCTACTTACTTATGTTATAAGTCATATATGTAATTATGATTAACAGCTATTGATACTGTATTTTGTTGTTATGCTATTTTGCTTACCGTTTGATCTTTATTCTATATTCAATAAATTCATTATTATTTTATTAATAATTGTTGCATTGTATTTACTTTTGTAAAAACGTCATCCAAACTCTCACATACATAACGAATTCTTGATATGGGTATTTTTAGTCGGACCCATATATATGAATCATCAATTTTCATATATTTTATGATTCATAATTAATAACTCATATTCATATTTTTATGGTTATTAATAATCCGACAACCTCACTGTTGATATGGAGCAGAGCTTTGAAAATCGTTTTTTTATAAGAAGGAAATTTATATAGTGTTTCCAGAGTGTGTAAAAAACTCTCAATACTTTGGTTGTTAGACCATTGAAGTATCCTTCTGTCTGATTAAAAGTTGCCCTGACACGCCAAGATAAAACCACTAAGTTACAGTCCACCCTTTCCCCCTAACAATGTTCTACGCTAGCAGCGGGGCAGCGGGCTAAGACACAAGCCGGTATCGTCTGTAATTAATTTTGTCCTTTTGTCCCTTTTGAACCGTAATTTCTATGTCATGTTTGTTATGTTCCTTTTCCTTTTGATATACAATAAAAAAATTATATATATAAAATAAAAAATAAAAAAAGTTGCCCTGAAAGATTTAGTCTTTAAACGAATGGCAATGTTTCATATAGTTATATTTTTTGCTAAGTCTTTGTTATTACAGTCAGTACATACTGTAACTTTTGTTTTGTTTATGTGACTACTTCAAACTCCTGGATATATTTTTTCATGGGTATTTAATTTTGTCTGTGTTCAGCATCCATTTGTGTTTGGCAGTCTGCAAGGCTGTGAAATGTAGCAATTTAAAAGATGTAAGAAATTATGCAGTATTTCTATTCTATGGTATAAAACAGCATGCGGGAAGATATTTGTTGTCGGATGCTTGAAGGTTAACAATACACGAGAGAAATAAGCGATACATTCCCATCCATGGCCTTTTGCTTCCATGTTTACACTGTATTGCAGTGGTTATTTTTCTTTGGTCTGCTATTAAAATGTCTCCCTATTTCTCAAGCATCTGTTAAATTAAATATTTAATAGTTGGTAGATTTATCCCTGCACCAACAGGGTATCTCAGAATAGAACTCATTCAATACTAAAGAGACTTCTAGAGAAATTGATTACATCATTTATTAATCCTTTGAATGCTGAATGGTAAGCAGCATTCAATATCAGAGTGACTTAAAAAAAAATCATATTGCTGCTAGATTTGTGATTCCATTACATACTTATTTATATCACTGGCTATTAGGATATTTCTTGCACTGTGTTACCTTACAATATTTTAGTCAATTATTAGACATATTGTAGTCATTTTGTAATGATATATATTAACACAGGGAAACGGAGATTATCATCATGTAAATAGTGTATAACTTTTTCCAAAGTAGAACAACTTTTTTTTTTTGCTAGTGTATATAACGTATATGCTCGATTATAAGACGACCCTAATTATAAGACGACCCCCCAAACTTTGGATATTCCTTTAGGAAAAAAACTAAAAGCCTGAATATAAGACTACCATATAGGAAAAAAGTTCAACTTGTATCTTGTATCTTTTTGATACGTACTTGTGTATTTCGATCTTTTAATTTGTTAGTCAGTGATTTATTAACCTTATTTGCCCCGGAGTACCATTTTTTTTTCTTCTCCACTGTACGTTATTCCCTTATTTACTCTCAATACAAAATTCACACATTCACACGTCACTCTTTATACCCGAATGATTCATTCTTTATATCATCTAATTTTTATTTTTTCCTTTCCGACGTCACTTATTCACACAACACCACTCGCTGGATACCTGCTTTTTCACGCAATGTTCATTCAATACTCATTCCTACATAACTTATTAAATGATATCTCCCTTCTTTTTTTTTTTTTTTTTTTTTCTCTCTCTCTTTTTTTTTTCCAATCCCACAATCCTATTCTGCCATGTTGCTATATTATATTTATAATTTGGTTGATTTTACTTAGTACTATTTTATCATACCAATTAATTTTTCATATCACATTTCTCATTTTTCTCCTTCCTTTCTCTCCTCCGCTATGAATAAAGATAAAAACTTGTTTCTGTAATATTATGTGCTGAAGAGTGAGAAAGTTTAAGTGGCTAATGTTAGACAATATATAACCTTGGATAATGGGACCTCTGTCTCTCTAATTCTTATTATTTATTCTTTCTGAAAGTATCACTTTGACTTATGTCTCCGATTATCATTTACTATCAAAGGGGGAGGTATAATCGGGCACTTATCTCGATGTATAGTCCCGGGGGGGGGAGGGGGTGGGAGGGAGGGGGGGGAGAGGGGAAGAAGTACCTTGTCTCCCTCTTGTTAAATTATTTATTTATTTATTTGTTTTTTTTCTTTTCTCCCTCTCTTTTTTTTTTTTTTTTTTTTCTCCATTCCCACAATCCTATTCTGCCATGTTGTTATATTATATTTATAATTTGGTTGATTTTACTTAGTATTATTTTATCATACCAATTAATTTTTCATATCACATTTCTCATTTTTCTCCTTCCTTTCTCTCCTCCGCTATGAATAGAGATAAAAACTTGTTTCTGTAATACTATGTGCTGAAGAGAGAGAAAATTTAAGTGGCTAACGTTAGACGATATATAACCTTGGATAATAGGACCTTTGTCTCCCTAATTTTTTATTCTTTTTGAAAGTATCATTTTGACTTATGTCTCCGATTATCATCTACTATCAAAGGGGAAAGTATAATCGGGCATTGTTCTCGATGTATGGTCCCGGGGGGGAGGGGGGGGAGGGAGGGGGGGAGAGGGGAGGAAGTACCTTGTCTCCCTCTTGTTCATTTTTCTATCTAATGACTCCACTCGGATTCCCGTTTGTTTTTCCTTCTCCTCCTCTTCCTCCCCTCCCCCTCCCTTTCGCCTCCTCTCCTTTTGAGACAAGTTATTGTTAAACCCTATAGGACTCTCGCTGTCAGCCAGCATAACACGGTTCCTGCAACTCCAGCAGAACAGCTTTTGAGGATTTCTTTTTTTATTTCCTCAACCCAGTATGAATGTGAAGAAGTAGTTATGAATGTAATTCTTAATACTCTCTTTTCCTTTTCCTTTTCTCTCTCCCTTTTCCCTCTTTCTCTTTTCCTATTTGTTCTCCTTCTCTCTCCTATGTTTGGGTGCCATGGCCACTGGATCCCTCCGTAATACCGTGCCGTATCGGGGGTCGGCAGGACGGGTTCCTCCCGGACAGAATGTCCCTTAAATTTCTATCCCTGAATGTACAGGGTCTTAACTCCCCCCAAAAAGAGGTAATCTTTTTGATTGTTTAATTCGTCATAATATTGATGTGGCCTATACTCAGGAAACGCATTGGATAAATTCAGCTAGATCTCTTTGGAATTTCCCTAAATATCTTCTGATTTCCAAAGCCAATATTCATGGAGGGAGAAAGAAAAGAGGCGTAGCTATATTTATATCTAACAAACTAAAATATGAATTGATATATGAAGAATGCGACTCCAGTGGTAGATATATAATTCTAATTTGTATGATAAACGATATTATATATACCCTTGTGAATATATACGCCCCAAATCAATCTCAAATGCAATTCTTCCGTAAACTCTACCGTAGAGTTGAGCAGATTTCTAAGGGCACAATGATTTGCGCTGGTGATATGAACTGTGTGAGTAACATTAGATTAGACAGAAGTCAGCCAACAGGTACAACGGTGGCTTCCTCAATTAAATCAACTGCTCTGGCCTTCTCAGATTTTCTGCATAATAACTCATTATACGATATCTGGAGAATACAACATCCTTTGGACCGGGACTATACCTTTTTTTCCAAGGTTCACGGATCCTACTCGAGGATAGACATGATCCTCGCTAGGGCTCGTGACTTGGAACAGTTTACTGCTTCCGCCATAGGTCCTATTTCCTGGTCTGATCATGCCCCACTTCTCTTTTCAATTCAAAATAACCCTGATTACCGAGTAAGAAACAGATGGAAATTAAACGAATTATTAATAAGTAAAGATCATGATATAAAAAACCTTACAACGCATATTACTTCTTTCCTCAAACACAACGATAATGGGGAAGTTTCCGATTTGACATTATGGTGCACATTAAAATGTTTCATAAGAGGACTTTTGATTAAATTAGGCAGTGAAAAAAAAAATAAAAAATGAGAAACCCCTGGCTGACCTATACATAGAATTAGCTAGGGCAGAAAGGTCCAACAAAAACACCCCTAACCAGGTAGAAACAATCAAGATAATTAGATTACAAAAACTTATTAAAACTAGATTAGAAAATAGAACTAATTATGCACTGAATCGTTTAAAAAAAAAAATGGTACTCCGGGGCAAATAAGGTTAATAAATCACTGACTAACAAATTAAAAGATCCAAATACACAAGTACGTATCAAAAAGATTATCACAGGAGCACAGACATTGATATCCCCTAAAGATATCTCAAAAGCTTTTAAAGATTACTATAGTTCGCTATATAATCTACATGACTGTGATAAACCCCAGACCGAAACTGGCGCCTTTCTACAAAATTTAAATCTCCCTAGAATCTCTGTGGAAGATCTGGAAGGGCTGAATGCTCCAATTCGACTCGAGGAAATCCAACGAACCATTCAAAACCTTAAACAAGATAAAGCGCCAGGTCCTGATGGTTACACATCTAGATTCTATCAAGCCTTTTCCTCAACCATTTCTCCATTACTATTAAGATCATTTGGGGAGATATCTGCTGGTAAATCCCTCCCCATCGAGATGTTGCAGGCTTCCATCTCCCCTCTACTTAAGCCAGGTAAGGATTCAGCCACCCTATCAAATTACCGTCCAATATCACTAATAAATATCGATTTAAAAATTTTCTCAAAAATTCTAGCAGATCGTTTAAAAGTGGTAATATCTAAGTTAATTCATTTGGACCAAACGGGCTTTATTGAAAACAGAGATTCTGCCGATAATATCCGTAAAATTATTAATATTCTTTATAATATTAGAGATCGAAATACCCCTGCTATTATTATAGCTTTGGACGTGGAAAAAGCCTTTGATAGGGTGAGCTGGACATTCCTGGAAGAGGTACTGAATGCCTTTGGGATTAAAGGCGCCTTTAAAGTAAATACAATGTCTCTCTATACAGTTCCTCAAGCCAAAGTAATGAGTGCCAACCTAGATTCCACCTGGTTCGATATCAGAAATGGTACAAGACAAGGTTGCCCTTTGGCCCCTCTTCTGTACCTACTATCTATAGAACCTTTAGCAGTCCTCATCAGGCAAAACCTAGAAATCCAGGGAATAAGGCTGGCAAACCAAAATATGAAGATTTCTCTTTTTGCCGATGATATTCTCCTTACCTTTGAAAATCCAGTCTTATCAGTAGCAGCAGCAATGAAAGTGATCGACATATACAGTCATTTTTCAAATTGCAAACTAAATCTAAAGAAAACCCAGATATTAACAGCAAACCTTGATAATAAAACACATGAAACATTTCACCAAATATATGGCTGGAAATCTCTAAACAACGAAATAGATTACCTCGGAATTAAATTAAGAATAAATCCTGACCTCCTTATCCAAGCCAATTATATACCCATGCTAGAGTACTTTAAAAACAAATTAACAAAATGGAAGGGACTAGAAATCTCATGGTTAGGCAGAATTAATACAATTAATGCATATCTGATTCCGAATCTATTGTATTTGTTTAGATCCATCCCTTTACAAGTTCCTCAGAAATATTTGTCCCTATTTAAAATCGCGATCTCTGAATTTGTGTGGCATAACAGAAACCCCAGAATAGCTTATAACTCTTTGACTCGCAAGAGAAAATATGGGGGCCTTTCTCTTCCCAATATCGAAATGATCCATCAAATTACGATGCTATCGCACTTTTTAAGATGGAATAAAAACTCCTCTTGGGCAACAGACTGGTATAACATTGAAAAGCTTTCCTGCGGGAAATTGAATCCTTTTCATATTCTATACATAGACAACTTTAGTAATGTAAATACAAAACTTTCTAATAGTATTGTGTTAAATATATCCACCTCCGTTAAGAAGTTTAAATCTCTAATAAAAATACCAAAAGGATTGCTTTATTCATCACCTTTGGAAATACTCGGTCTATACATTGAGAACTTAGATCTAAAAATTTGGAAGAGAAATGGAATTTTGACACTTTCTCAAATCCAATCTTCTGAGTCAATACGTTCCTTCAATGAACTCCAAATTAGTTACAATCTACCTTCTACAGAAAGATTTACTTACCTTAGAATAAGAAATCTGCTCAACTCAAAAAACATAATTGTTAGTCCTGAAATCGATGCTTTCACTCTATTGTCCAGGGGGAAAAAACCTATAAGTAAAATTTCTAAATTTCTAGATGATACCCTTCCAATTGGAAAAGATCCCTCCTGGCTTAAATGGGAAAATGACATTGGTTTTTCAGCCACCCTTCAAGATTGGATAAAATCCTTCGAACAACTTAAAAAATCAGTACACAACTTATCCCTACAGGAAGTATTCTATAAAGTCTGCCTAAGATGGTACATGTCTCCAATAAAAATGCATAAATTCTCCCCTTCAAATCAGAAAACCTGTTGGAGATGTGAAGTTGAAGACGGATCTCTGCTCCACATGTGGTGGACTTGCCCTACCTTAAAAATAATCATAAACTTTATAAATTTAATCTTTATCCATTTAATCCCAACAATGAAAGATGTTAAAGCTCAAACATTTCTGTTTCACCTGGAAATCCCTAAATGTAAAAAAACAACCAGAGTTTTGCTCATCCATCTTTTTCTGGCCACAAAATTATGTTTAGCTAGAGGTTGGAAACAAAAAACTATCCCACCTCTGCGGGAGATCAGGGCCCAGACGGACTATCAACTTACTATGGAAAAAGGCTTGGAAACTAGTTTACATCATGATCTCTTTGAGGAGATCCAGAGGCTTTGGGTGACCGCATGTGAAGCTGTAGACCTATTACTATAAAAAAGTTTAGACAGGCTTCTGCGTTAGCCGCTCTTCTAACCCGATGGGTTTCTGTCGTTCCCCCGACCGGCGGGATGCGTTTGGGTCCGGTGGCCCTGGTATCTTCATGGGAGTTCCTTTCCTCTTCCTCTCTCTTTTTCTTCTCTCTCTTTTTTCTTTTCTCTCTTTTTCTCTTTTCTCTCTTTACCCCTGTATGAATCTAATGTAGTGTTTAATAACCCATATAGTCAATTTCTATAGCTCAAGTATTTTCCCTCTTCCGTTCTTTCTTTCTTTTTTTTTCCCTCCATATGATATGAATGAGAGCTGCAGGATAGGTTTACCTATTTCTACAGAATACACAAAGTTGGAAATAATTACATTATTTGGGAATGTACCACTTATTGATAGGCTACACAATCCGGAATTGAACCCTTTTGTATGTCTTCTATGCACCTTAATGTATGTATGTGATGTACTTTTATATGCTTGAAAATAAAAACAACAAAAAAAAAAAAAACATGTAAATTGCATTTTTTAATAAAAAAATTATATAAAAAAATGCATTTATTGTTTTTATTTCCTTTTATGTGCCAATGCTGCCTCTCTCTTTCCCTTGCCCCCAACTTTGTCTCTCTCCCCCCCCTTAGTGTTGTCTCTCTCTCTCCCTCTCTCCCTCCCTTTGACTCCCCCCTCGCTCCCCTTGTCTCTCTCTCCCGGCTTCATCATAGAAGCCCCGGCGGTCGTGCCGAGCGGCAGCAGGGGAAGTCTGCGCTCATCGCGCAGACATCCCCTGCTGTTAGAGAGGGGGATCTAGGTCCCCTACAGCACTTGTGCAATAAGAGTGGGGGGGGGGGGCTGGCACAGGTAAAATCCTGCTGCCCCTACCTGTGCCAGCCCCCCCTCCCTGCAAATAATAATGAGGGGGGGACCTAATTTCCCCCCAGGTCCCCACCCATTGCCCGATGGTGGGGACCTTAAAATAATAATGAGGGGGGACCTAATGTCCTCTCCCCCAGGTCCCCACCCATTGCCCGCGGATGGGGACCTTAAAATAAAAATGGGGGAACCTAGTGTCCCCCCCCCCGGTCCCCACCCATGAGCGGTGGGGGGAGACCACAAATAAAGTGACTTGGGGTGCCCAGCCCTTAGTCACTCCCCCCCCCATAAAAAAATGCATACCTACCCCCCCACCCTAATAATAGTGAGGGGGTGGGCAATAAACTAACCTGTAAAAAATAACAATTTTACACTTACCATTTGATGTCTTTCTTCTTTTTTCTTTCTTCAGCCCTAAAAAAGGGCAAATAAAAAACCATAATAAGCGCCAAAAAATAAATAAAAAATCCACCGGTGAAAAATAATCCATTTTCGCCCATGGAGGGCCCAGCGCA
Organism: Pelodytes ibericus; assembly: GCA_036172795.1. Taxonomy (NCBI): domain Eukaryota; kingdom Metazoa; phylum Chordata; class Amphibia; order Anura; family Pelodytidae; genus Pelodytes; species Pelodytes ibericus. The sequence continues at coordinate 89,397,604 of CM069857.1, read as the reverse complement.
GACTTAGCTCTGCAGGGCGGGGGAAGGCTTTTCCCGCCCTGCAATTAAGCTCAGAGCACTCTGATTGGTTGTATTTCAATCAGAGTGCTCTGAGCTTAATTGCAGGGCGGGCGGAGGATTTATAAGCCTTCCCCCGCCCTGCATAGGCGAAGATGGATTATTTTTCACACGTGGATTTTTTGTTTTGCGCTCGTTTTTTTTTTTTTTTGCGGCAAGTATTATGGTTTTTTATATGGCCTTTTTTTGGGCTGAAGAAAGAAAAAAGAAGAAGGAAAAAAGAAGACATCAAATGGTAAGTGTAAAATTGTTATTTTTTACAGGTTAGTTTATTGCCCACCCCCTCACTATTATTAGGGTGAGGGGGGGTAGGTAGGCATTTTTTTATGGGGGGGAGTGACTAAGGGCTGGGCACCCCAAGTCACTTTATTTGTGGTCCCCACCCGCCGCTCATGGGTGGGGACTGGGGGAAGACACTAGGACCCCCCTCATTATTATTTTAAGGTCCCCACCCATCGCCCACAGGACATTAGGTCCCCCACTCATTATCATTATAGGGTCACCACCCACGGGCAATGGGTGGGGACCGGGGGAGACACTAGGTCCCCCCCTCATTATTATTTTAAGGTCCCCACAATGGGTGGGGACCTGGGGGGGGACATTAGGTCCCCCCCCTCATTTTTATTATAGGGTCCCCACCCGCCGGTAATGGGTGGGGACCTGGGGGGGACATTAGGTCCCCCCTCATTATTATTATGGGGTTCAGGTTCGGGGTTCGTGTTCGGGCTCAAAGTTTGAGGGCTCAAAGGTTTTTAAAACCCGCCGAACCCGAACATCCAGGTGTCCGCTCAACTCTACATATGAGTGTACTAACACAATAGCAATAGTCTAGTTAGTTGTCTGCCTTTCCCATTATGTTGAGACATTCACTTTTCTGTTGTGAAGTACATTTTCTCAAGAGGCTCAACCACCATTATTCTGATGGAAATGATACGTATTATTGACTTAAAGATCAGTGTATGACTGGCTTATCATTATGGTAAATGTAGAATGAATTCTTACCTTTGGCACTGCAGCTGTGGGCTATACTTTCCATGATGCTTAGCAGCCATGTGTGCATAGAGGGCAATGGAAATCTATTGGGTGACTGTGTGTTGTATCACACTGGTTGGCGAGGGGGACTCTTTAGTCAGTACAAGGTCTCACAATTTCTATTGGTGTTCCTGGAACCTCAGCAGTACACACCATTACAAGGGAAATGGGGCTCCACTAAGTATGCTATTTTTGCCGTTTTGGGCCTGTATGTTCAGGGAAATGAAAGGAAATCTGGGTAGTTGCACTTTTGGAGAGATGCTGTTATGCTTTTGTGGAGTATGGTAATTTTAGTGGAGTCCAGAGTTTTAGTCAGAGAGATATGCAACCCTATACTCCACCTACTAACGGTCAGACATACAACCAAACTAGATTATGAAGTATTAGCAAATATTCCATACAATTATGCAGATTTATAAATATTACAATTCAGAAATTGACATAGCCACTGCATTCTTTTTTTTATTATTTAAGACCAAAATACAGAGGGTAAATAACAGACTTTAACATCATTTTTCTGTTTACTAACTGTGTGGAGGTCCTGAAAATTTGCTTTGTCTGGGGTACGTGAGGTATATGATAACTAATGTTGTTTTAGAAAATAAGATCAGTGACTAAAATTACTTTAATTTGTGATCTAAATGCTGGTTTGGTGAGTTATGTAAATTTTACTTTATAATTACTTGAAGACCCCCTTACCCCTTATCAATTATTCTAAAAGCAAATACTAAAGTCACACACAATTTGAATTTGCCTTTATATAAAACTTTATTTCAGTGTTTCAGAAATATACACTCTGCAAAATACCAGTCTACAACATCTGACAGAACCACAATGAACCACGTATATTGTGCTTGTCTTGCCTTCTTCTGTAGTACACTAAAAATACATTGATACAGAAATAATTATATAAACCATGATTATAAACATCATTATTTCAATCTTTGTGGGTCTTGCCTTATCTAAAGTGTTAAGACAGAAGGTGATGTAAGAGGATTAAGTCATTATAATAAATTCAGCTAGAAAATCAATGCAAAAACAACAACAGCTTTAAGAGACAAACAGTTGTAGATACGATTATTTGAACTCCCTTTGTCTTTATTCTCAAGGGAGGTGTGTGTTTAGGAGTTGTAGCATCACAACTTTACTAGATTTATATTGTACAGTGATATCTTCCAATAATGCACTGGTAATTTTTAAGGGTTTGGTTCTGGTCTCACTGTATGTTTTAAATATTTAATGTCTGTTGATGTCAACTATGGTGACTGAATATAAGAAGTTTTTTTAAGGATATCCATGACAGCATACAGTTGTATTTGGGTGAAAATATCACAGGCCAGATCTATATCTTAGATGTTTCTTTGTGGTAATATTAAAATGCCATCTTGGAATTTTATGAATGTTATAACATAGCGTAATAACATAATCAATTGGCAGGTGTGCAGTGTGATAAATCTGGCCCTTTATATGAAAAAAACACTTCCACTGATATTGTGAAAAAAAAACTAAAACATTAAGGAGCAATTAAAACTAGAAATATGATCCCTCTCACACATATTAACATGTAAACATATTTTAAAAATAAATTTGTCCCATAAAATATATTTAAGTACATGAAGCTTAAACATCAAATCTTAAAAAGGAGGTTTCCTTTTTAAAAACAAAAAATATATATGTATTCTATTCATATAAAAGTATGGACTTATCATGATTTTAAATGGATAGGACACATAAGATTTGTTGTTTTTTTTAATATTAGCATGGCTACTTCTGTCTACCTCATAGAGAGCAAGTAAAGGGTGTCTAATTAAGATGTTTAGGTGTCACACAGAAAGGTTTTTTTTTCGGGCAAATGCTTAATAAAGACATAGGATATAGAAAGGTTACTCTATACCCTAAGACCTTCACAATTCAAGTTAACAGATTGATTTGCTTTGTTGGTCAGGGTACTCCAATCTTTGTGAATCCTTGAAGATTTTACAAATATAATCTACTAAACACATTCACTGACAGTATTTCTACTTATGCTTTAATAATGAAAATTTGGGAAACAGTTGGAGAATCCTGGATAGTGGAGCTAAAAATACATGACAATTGTGTAATTATGTTTTATTATATTTGAAGTATTTTTAAAGAAATAGTTTTTTGTATATCTTCTGCTGTATTGTACTGAATAAATGTGTACAAATCAATACATCAGGCAGTTTTATGGTGAGTTATTTCTTTAAATAGAGAACAATAGCAAATATCAGCCAAAGAGATACATAAATCTTATACATTGCATGTGTTGAAAACGGTATGTTAACATAGATATTAACACGTAACAGTGGTAATCCGGCCAAGAACAAGAATAAAACCATACAAACTTATTTTAGCCTTGTAACCATTCTGTGCAGCAAGATAAATGAATGCCCCTAAAAGGTCAAATAATGGATTTTCTACGTTCTAAAAATGAAAAGGTCTCGTGTCAGAGACTTGTCTGGAAGGAATAAAGGAACAATAATTGAACCCATGTTCAATGGAATTATTTATGTGTTTATACCTCTAAAACAGACTTATTCTGAAAATGAGACGCTAATATACAAACAAAAAATTAAATCCTAGCAAATTTACTATTCAATAAGTAGCACTGTAACTAACTGATTTACAGGAGTGGTATGGAATTTATTGCAAGGAAGAAGCTCAATTGCCATGTTATCTTCTAATAAAGTTTAACAGTGCAAGCCTATGGAATTTACTCAACAGAATTGATGTCACCAGAAACTGCACTATTTTCAGTGTCTCAATATTTATTCTAGAGAAGATAGATTCGTGCTTCTTAAATCTGTCCGCAAGAACCCCTAACGTTCCAGGATTTAGGGTTGTTTAGGTGTTATACATATTCCGATTTAAACACAAATTTTGGGGGGTTTTGAGTATAGGTTTAGGAAGCACTGCTATAGATCGCCAGCATCCCCAAACATCATACCTGGTGGATCTGTGATCAGAACAGGTAGATCTCACAAGCAGTAAAAAAAAACAGTTGATTTACCAGTGGTCCTTTGTGGATAACCTGAAAACTTTCACTCTTCAAAGGTTTAAAAGGACCAGTGTTTTTTAAAGGACTGCAAAAAATTAAAAGACCAATAGCCAGAACTATGACCTCCAGTGTAATTTAAATGCATTGGTTGGTAATCATTCTTCTTTTATGTATAGATATATCACGTTATAGACCATTAACAAAACAATAAAAATGTAATAGTCTATCATTTCATCAATTTAGTGATTAAAAATGTGGACAACAGGTCTTTCATGACCACACTTAATTATTTTCCAGAATAAAGCATTTAACTATGAAGTTTTCAAGACTTTTCAGGGTGAGGTCCTGGTCACTGCAAGGGTTTAATGCATTTAGTGGAATGGGTCCTATTGAATGATGCAAAATATCAATTATTACAGTTTTTTTAACTCAGATTTTTCTATTGCAGTCTACAGGATTCAACAGCCTGAGAGAAATAAAATCAGGTCATTGAATAGACCCATTGAGAGAAACCTCTAATTCAGAGCGTGTCAGCATCATTGTAATTTAAGTGGGTTAAATGCTCTCTGAACCTTAGAGGTAAATTAATGTAGCACAAATGTAAAATACTTAATTATCATTATTTTGTTTTTTTATTCCATAAAGGCACTTAATTTCAGTGCCATTCACTAAAAAATTTGAGTATATTTTTTATATATGTTAGTTTTTTACAATAAAGGGAAACTTTAATTTAAAATATTCTAGTTCCATTTAATTTAAACACTACCTTACACCGCCTAAGTAAGATTTTGGCTTCACATGGCTACAAGTTTCCATGGCAATAATTCTTTATGGAAACATATGCAATATCTAATAGTTTTGCCATTAAGCTTCAATAAAAAAGGAACCAAAACATATATTTTAGAGACAAAACAATGTCTTTGCAAGTAAAGATCCCAGTTCAGTAAAGCATAAAGAACCCAAAATATGTGCTATACAATGTAAAATGACAACAAAATAAGTAAGGTACATGTACTCAACAGAAAAATACCCATGATTTATAACCATCTAATGTTACTGATTTCCTATATTTAAAAAGTTTATAAATTACATACTGTAAAATAAATATTTGTAAACATGATTAAAATGTATTTAAAGAGCCACATGATATTTTCTGCTCTCTATCAATTCTTCCACTTTAAACATATGCTAAACATATGTTCAATTACTCACTTAAAATTGAATGCTTAAGTTTGAAATTTCTGTCTCGGTTCTCTGCAATTCTCTCTTTATTGTGTAGACCCTATAGAGATATCTATATTTTGGAGGAACATTGTATCCTGTTTTTAAAGGAGCTGTCTCCTTTTTCTTTACTGAGCACCCGCATTGTCATTAGAAACAAAAGTATGTTCTCATAAAATCTATAGTTCAATTCTTCCATTTCTGTATCATTAGAGAGTAGTTTCCAGGCAGTACTCAAGTCTGAGGCCTTACATTGATTTTTCACACTAATATATATCTTTGGTTTGCTTGAACAATAGCATCTAAGGTTGTTTAATCTTGGATATGGAATAATTAGTTATGTTTGACCAAATTCTCTTTAACCTGAATCAGATTGCTCCCCAGAGCTGTGAAATGGCCCTTTGTTCTCCAGGGTCTCCTTAATTCCTGAGAAATTTCTAATATTTGTGCTGGTGGGTTACACAAAACAGAATACAAATATGGCTGACAGTTCGCCAATATCTCCTGAAGGTCTTGCAACTTGATGTTGGGGGCAGGAGAATATCTCCTCTGGTGCTTATATATAGTCAGCAAGGCATGTAATTTACTGCAGGATTCACCTGTTTTAAAGTTGTACAAATTTCTTTTTTAATATAGTGCAACACACCTCCCATTATGTCAACTCTTTGAATACCAGAGGCATGGTTAATGCTTTGAAATTGAATGACTAAATTAAAGGCATGGATGATGTAAGGACCCTTGTCTGTTATTAATTGCAGATTAATACAGCAATTAATAAAATATTTTCTTTTTCATTTTATTTTGGGATGGCTTTTAAAACAACCAAGTTTTTATATTGGGAAACTTAAAGAGACAATAAAGGTATGTGGCTCATTTGATAAGTAGTCCCAAATTTAGATGTCAAACTATGTTTTCTAACTTTGTCTTAGTGTTTCTAGAGAACAAAACCAAATCCTTATTTTAAATACAGGTGCTTACGATGTTTCATGGTGCCCATATAGCTAGCAGTTGCCATGTTAATGTACTCAATGTAACAATAAATAGACATGTCTGAGGTGTCTCATAAAAGTCAACCTTACTTCCTATATACACAATACAGAAGGATTTGTATTGATTCTCTACTAGTGTTTCGGAAATGTAATAAATGTCAGTAGATTTCTCAAATTAACAACACACTTAATTTTGATATAGACATTAAATATCCAGTTACTTTAATTTCATGTATTAAAAAAATCTTTAAAAACATATATTTTAAACTGTGCAGTTTTGTGATGTAACCTGTAGCATACTAGACTTGTGATAATCATAAGTAGTATGCTTCCTGGATATAATCATATATAGGCATATAATGTTACACAATATATGCATAATATGAGGGATGTGGAACATCCAATTAAAAGTTAATTAATTACACATATCTACAAAGGTTTGTTTCCAAGTCAAACAACACCTCCTTTGAAGTGATATATTTAGCAGGACATCTAGATTAGCAATTTTTTTAATTCCAGTGTTTGCTTGCTTCTTATTTGTTCTAAACTAACCAATACCAAATGAATAGACTGAACAAAACCTGAATATTTTACATCCATGAACATAAATTAAAAGAAAAAACTATTCTTAATACATTTTTTAATTTTTGTGTACTAGGCCGCACAAATTGGTAAACATACAAAAAATTGCATGTATTATACATTATCCAATGATCAACTTTGTTTTCCATTTTTCCAAAATATATCTTTTTGCTTTAGTGAAGGCACTCTGTACCTCATTAATTTGGTTATAATCCAGGCTCCTATTGACATACAACAATTGTTTTCAAGATGGTTCTATTGATACGGTAACAACATCATCATTAAAAAAGTCTTTATCTCTGGATATAACTCTGATTAAGCACCTCTGTCGACAGGGCAGCACTGTAAGCATCGGTGGTCAAGAAATACAGTAAATGTATTTACTGTTAATTCTTTCAATAACAGATGTATCAGGAGAACAGATAGCTTGAACAACAGGCAGTGATTAACTCTGGCATACAATGTAACTGTGTGTGTATTGCTAGGTCAATATGACAACACCCTTTTACATCTTGTTATCGATATCATGTTTTTTTATTTTAGTCAAGGCCTGGTTGCTTATTGTGTGCACACTGAATGAAAATGATTACAGAGAACAATTTAGCCCATATTATACAGTTCCATAAGCAAATGGCAGTGATGTCATGCTGTGTCTCCCTGACACTATAAACAACAGGCCATTAAGAACTCTGTTGTCTGCATTAACTTCCTGAGTACTGTACAGGGATCTGCAGTGCATAGCAGATTGCCCTAGCATTGAAAGAGGTGCATGTTCATGCATCAAAAAGCCGGCCATATGTGCAAGTGGGGACACACAAAGATCAGCTCCCATACGATAATCAAGGGACTGATATTAAAAGATGGGCAAGGCCAGTATTACCAGTAATCAAAGCTAAAATATAAAAGCAGAGTGTTTTTTTTTGCAGTTTTACACAACATATTATCAAAGACATCACAAATTGATGACAATGGTCTTAAATCACAGAAAGAACCTACTAAACCATTCAAAATGTAAATATAGCATAGAAATTCATATATATTTTTGTTTGAGTCATTCTCTTCATCCATAGCTACAAAACATCACAAATCTCTTAAATATCAATTTCACTGTCTGCGAATGTGTGCGCCTGCTTTCCTATATAGAAGAACACTTCAATATACATTCATTGTCCACATAACAACAAATATTCCACATAGAAATTCCTTTGTTCACACGGAAAAGCATGGTCGGATCTCAGTCTTCGTATTATTTCTCTTGTATTGATACCAGAATTGGGACAAAATCAAATTATGACATCTCAGGAGACACTCGATAAAGACAAAACCAAACCACTTGTATAATCATTCTGCTCCCAACTCAGTCGCAAATGTGAAATCCATTTGATTGGCTTATTGTTATGACTTGCTGGAGGTGGGAGAACTTCTGCAGGATTCTTAAACACGTCCTGTCAGTGACTGCGAATATTTCAATGCCTGTTGTGGTCTTTTAAGGAGTGGATGGAGGTTTTGGGGAAGGGCATGACCCCTGACTATCAAAGCTGGCTGCCCGACCTTGCCACTGTAACAAAGACAAGAGATTGGTAATAATTAAAATCAAGTCCTAAATATGCATGTCATTTTATGTTTTCATAATAATAAATATTTTGGATCCAGCATGAATTCAGATCTAAAAGGTGAGAGCCAGCTAAAATGTTATAAATAATTGTATATAATACGCACACACATATATATATATATATATATATATATATATATATATATATACACATGTATAAAACCATTAAAGAAGAAATTCAGGGTTCCATGACTCCCAGTCGAACAAAGTAAATAGTTTACAAATCACCAAGGAAGATAAATTATATTCAGCTGCAACTGTAGGACTCCACAATTGCACACTATTGCAAGATTAGTATGGATGAAGACCTAACACTGGTTGACACCATATCCTAACTGAACAAACTACTTACTAAACAGATATATAACCTAAAGCCCTGACCATTTTAGAACAAAAAGGTCTTAGGCTTTCTGCTCAAAAATCTTTGCAAATGTGACCCTTAGATTCCCGGGGGGCTACATCTGTGCCACATTTGAGATGATTGCATGAATCATAAAATACTACGGATTTAAGGAGCTGAATTTATTCATTAAGTCATCAAAAAATGAGTTGTAATTATCCAGCTAATTAAGTGCATAAAAGATCAATCAATCATAGCTGTGAGACTAAACCTTTGCTCACACACAGTTTAAGCTGATTTAAATTGTTTTAGGTTGTCACCTAGTGGAAGTACAGCTATATTCTTCAAGTTCATTACCATCAGATGTTATGACACAATACTAATTAGAACAAACCACACAGGCTAGAGGCGTGCATGATTTAACTTGAGTGTGAGGAACTTCTACTTGCGTAATTAGGAAAAAAATGTATTGCTTACAAAGCAAAACATTTTTGTTTGCTCACATTGCATGATAGTTAAATTAAATTCACCACAAATTAAGGTGCATTTTAACATTCAAACTCTGCAGCTTGTTGACAGTGAATTTGTGGAGAGCTATACAGAATAACTAAGTGGATTGCATGTATTACTTAATAAAGAAGTACACGATTCAAACAGGAAAACACATCTACTTGGAAGGTTCTTAATTCTCCTTAGGATCTATTAGTACAGGTTGAGTATCCCTTATCTGAAATGCTTTGGACCAGAGGTATTTTTGACAAAGGATCATTTTAGATAACTGTTCATTTTCACCATTGGCTCTTATAAAATAAAGTTGTATCAATATAAATCATATATACAGTGAATACCTCACTTCTACTGTGATGTGAGGCATCATTGGGAACCTACCATCACCAAGTCAGGCCTGCACACGTGCCATTGTATTACCCTTTGAGGGCATCCTTGCATGGGGCAATCTGGGTATGCCAGAGGGTGCTGGATGCTGAATAAACTGTTGTGTGCTTGCATTATAACAAGTGTGTGGAATTGGCAACTTGTGGTGATATCCTAAACATTTTTGGATAGCATCATGTAGGATAAGGAATTTTTGGAAAAAGGATACTCAACCCAGTGGCAATTGCCCCCCCCCCCCCCCCCCGAGAAGAGAGAAAAAAAAAAAGACACTTTAAAAAAACAAAAAAAAAAACGCGCTTGCAGGCAGAGACTGAGGTGAGAAGGGATCGGAAGATCCCCCTCACCTTCTCTGCCTGCCTGCCAGGCTGCACGGGGAGCCGAACAGGCAGCACAGAGAAACCTCCGTGCTGCCTGTTCGGCTCTCCTTGCAGTGTGCCGACACGGAAGTGCCGACAGGTCACGTGACCGGCGCGCTGAAGTCATACGCGCGCCGGGTCACGTGACCTGTCGGCACAACCATCTGTGAGACGAACAGGCAGCATGGAGAAGACCATGCTGCCTGCCACTAGCCACCAGGGATAGGTAAGTGCTGGGGAGATGGGGGGAATGTACTGGGGAAAGAGGCTGGGGCTTATTAATGATAGGAAACACTGACATATTACTGGGCAAATTGGCAGGGGAACTTAAATGGCAAATAACTGGCATATTACTGGGCAAATTGGCAGGGGATATTAAATGGCAAATAACTGGCATATTACTGGGCAAATTGGCTGGGGATATTAAATGGCAAATAACTGGCATATTACTGGGCAAATTGGCAGGGGATATTAAATGGCAAATAACTGGCATATTACTGGGCAAATTGGCTGGGGATATTAAATGGCAAATAACTGGCATATTACTGGGCAAATTGGCTGGGGATATTAAATGGCAAATAACTGGCATATTACTGGGCAAATTGGCTGGGGATATTAAATGGCAAATAACTGGCATATTACTGGGCAAATTGGCTGGGGATATTAAATGGCAAATAACTGGCATATTACTGGGCAAATTGGCTGGGGCATATAAAATGGCAAATAACTGGCATATTACTGGGCAAATTGGCAGGGGCATATAAAATGGCAAATAACTGGCATATTACTGGGCAAATTGGCAGGGGATATTAAATGGCAAATAACTGGCATATTACTGCACAAATTGGCTGGGGCATATAAAATGGCAAATAACACTGGCATATTACTGGGCAAATTGGCAGGGGCATATTAAATGGCAAATAACACTGGCATATTACTGGGAAAATTGGCAGGGGCATATTAAATGGCAAATAACATTGGCATATTGGGAAAATTGTCAGGGGCATATTAAATGGCAAATAACACTGGAATATTATTGGGCAAATTGGCTGGGGCATATTAAATGGCAAATAACACTGGCATATTATTGGGCAAATTGGAAGGGGCATATTAAATGGCAACTAACACTGGCATATTATTGGGCAAATTGGCTGAGAGAGCCATACATGGGAAGGGAGAAGAGAGAGACATAAATAGGATGGTAGAGGAGAGACAGACAGACATGGGTTCGCAGAGGAGAGACAGACAAATATGGGATGGCAGAGGAGAGACAGACAGATATGGGAAGGGGAGAGGAGACAAACAGACATGGGAAGGGAGAGGAGACATAAATAGGAAGGGAGAAGAGAGAGACATAAATGGGATGGTAGAGGAGAGACAGACAGACATGGGATGGGAGAGGAGAGACAGAGAGATGGGAAATGAGAGAAGAGACAGATGGACATGGGAAAGAAGAGGATACATAGACGGACATGGGAAGGAAGAGGAGAGAAACGGGCATGGAAGTAAGAGAGACAGAGGGACACGGGGAGTGAGAGGAGTGCGACAGACATGGGAAGGGAGAGGAGCGTGACAGAAGGACATGAGAGAGAGGAAAAGACAGACGGACATGGGAGAGAGGATAAGACAGACGGACAAGGGAGAGAGGAAAAGACAGACGGACATGTGCCCCTCCCGAGATCAGACTCTGGATCCGCCCCTGACTCAACCTATAGTTCAAATCATGGCAGTTTCAGGCAACATAATGATGGCTCAAAGAGACTGCTGCATGGGCCTGGAATGCCATCATAGAACTAGATTTCCTGCTATTACTATACTATAGGAAACTTAATTGCTTAAACCTGCATTAGAATTGTTTAAATAGCTAACCTAACTGTACTATTTCCTGAAGCAGTGATCATGTAGATCAGTTTAAATCAATATTCTTAAATCATTAATATCTTCATCTAATCAAGCTAACGTAATTTCAGCTGTTTTACATTGTGTCCATCTTGGAATTGAATTACAATGTTCTGAATAATGAAATTACCCTTCCCACAGACAACACATGATTGAACACAAAAGGAAAAGGTGTACTCTTAGAAGCCTAGGAAAAGCTGGGATTAGTTCCCATAATGCAGGGAAGTGAAAGGGAATGTTACAATTTACGATATTAAAACTGCTCACTGTGGCCACACGAAACTGATAGCAAGTAAATAGTGTCCCAGTTTTAGGTTTAATCTTGATTCTTTAAGTCAGTTTTTTTCTCTTGCGCCTGTGTTTATAAAACTGTCAGAATGTGTTTTATATATAAGAAATAAAGGGGCAAATAGTGCTGGGCCTATTCACTAAAAATCGAGAATAGGTCAAGAAGGTTGAGTTTCGAGGTTGACGAGAAGAAAAAACGCATTTAACATTTTCCCCATTGAAAGTAATGATTGACTTAGAAGAAAAAAATTATTTCTCCTCCCATTACTTTCAAAGGGGAAAAGCATTTTTTCTTCTAAATCAAACTTTACCTCCCATCTCGACCTTTTCGAGATGTTAGTGAATACCAATTTCCAATGCTTTCTATGGGGGTGGCAAGTCTGTTTGAATTTGGATCTCGAATTTTAGTGAATAGACCCATGCGACTTTTTATTCTCAATATGTGACTTTTTGTTCAGTGTCGATAACATATTAGGAGTGATGAAGAATTTTCAATAAAGTGAACTAAAATAGACGTTGGTGCGACTTAGACCATATTTCGGATGATGGAGCTAAATTTAAATAAAGTTAGGTAAAATATCAGGTTAATAGACATACCTAATTTATTCTCATTACAAAGAACTAAAAACCTCAACCTAATGTTATCGAAATAGAAGCTTGCTATACTAGCAAACAATATTTTACATTGATAGCAATAATAAAGTTAACACCTTCATAACATTGTCAATAGAGATATTATGCAACCATCAATATATCATTTAGCATAAACAGCAGGATATAGATAACATAACATAGCCAATTAAATAACTAATTTATATATTGAGCTAATGGGCAGAGGAATGTCTATGCCACCTTTGTTGATCCTCTTTAAAAATAAGTGTCTAGCATAAAGAGATAGTTGTCAACCAGACAGGGCTGCTGGCCTACCAGGGAAGCATGGGATCTTCTGGTCAGAGGAAGAACTGGCAAACTTATATGCCAGTCTATCCTCCTAAAAGGGGAACTACATTTTTACTTGTGCTTATATATAAACATTTAATCTCACTGACTTAACTCTGCATTGTGCAGGAACAAACCTAGTACCTTTCTCCGACTGGAAGAGCAGTGTTGGCCCTTCAAAAATGACAGGACAATTTGACTCTCCTAGAAGAATAAACTTACCAGGTGGGGCACTTTTTAATGCATAGTTAAGTCAGTGAGAAGAACTGTTCATGTCACCTCAACTAACTTACAGTGAATATCTTCCATATGGTATTCATTAGAATTTATGTCCTGAAGATATATGGTATTCACTGGAAATTATGGTCTTTTTTATGGCAAAAACATTATTTAATTTTTTTATTATGTTTAATATAATGTTTATTTGCTCCTCTTCAACCATTCAAATATCCAATGCAGAGACATTCTCATTTGACATGCAGTATGCTTGCTCTTTACAACAAGTGGTCATTAACCTACTTCACTCTAAGATAGCGATAGACAGATAGTGGATTAATGTCAGCTTTGTGTAATCACCTACAGCCTTACTTTTGGCAATACAAATAGTTTGACATAAGTAGCTACAGCTCTCGAAAAATATATTAAAATCATAAAACTACCCTTATCCTACATGAGTAAATTCTGTTACAAAAATCATACATCATTAAAATATCTAAACCTGCCTTTGGCTTCATTACAATTCTGTAATGAGAAAACTACATAAGTGCACAGATTTGAATTTCGAATTTGGTGTTAAAGGGAACATTGACAATATAAAAACTGTCTTTTTTTTCTAACTTTAAATTAGGGTGACATGGTGTTCAGTTTCCATCAGTACACGGGCCCCTTTGGTTATTTGTCACAACTAATATCCACTAAAGTCCTCAGAAGCTGATAGTAAAAGTATACCTCAAAATGTTTTCTTCCACCTAAAAAATTAGGTACATAAATCAATTTCAAGTTAGTTTGCTTTAAATGTAAACCAATGTCCAAGCATCGCATTGTATCTTGAAAGCAAACAAATCAGAACTGTTATTTTTAAGTATATTATTAACTGTCTCGATAGAAAGTAGTATTGATCATGTATATAGAGCGTATTATTGAGCATCTGCATCTACTTATGCTCTCTAAAACAACTCCCTTCAGTTCTAGCTCATAAAGGCACCACAGTGATATACTACTTCATGATAATCTTGTTTAGCTAAGCCCTTGGCTATTTACTGACTGTCAAGCATGCTTTGTACATGCTACTACTTCCTGTTAGTTGGCATCATGGTTTAGTAATTTTCAGCACATAAGTGTTTATTCAGAAATTCCCAAGTGGCACTAACATATTATCCATTTGGATGTTTTCCAAATAGTATTTTACACATTTATTATAAATAATATATTATGCTAGCTAGGCTGTATGTAGATGTAAATCAGATAATATAATAATGTTGTGTATAGGGAAGGGAACCTTCAAAATTAAATTCATGAATAAATGAAAAGACCCTGTCAACATTAAAATAGCCTGCATTATTTCACACACATTAAAGCCAACATTTATATATGTATGCATTTATAAAAATGCTAATATCTGTAAAGCTTTTGATAGGGTGGACTGGGAATAACTGTGGACCATTGTGTTTACCACAATGTTTTGGCATCTCTGGAAAAATCCTAAATGGGAAACAAGTCCTCTATACTCACCCTTATGCTAAAGTTTTGACCATTGGCATGACCTCACAGCCATTCCCTATCATAAAAGACAACCATCAGGGTTGTCCGTTAACCCCACTATTATTTTTATTTGAACATTGAACCACTTGTTTAGGCAGTCAAATTACAGAATAAATAAACCCTCTCCTGAAGGAGGGGAAAATGGGCTCATCCTCGCTGGCAAGATGAATGAATAACAGGCAGGTATGTAATGGATCCTAGGTGCTCAGGATAACTAGCCAACCGCACTGCAGCAATCGAGCAAGAGACATAAGAAACACACCAGCACTCTTGGATCCAAACTTGATCTAGAATAGCTAGCTCTCAACTCTATTGCCCTAAATCATGACTGAGTTAGTGGTCCCTCATCTATTGTCCTACTACACGGCTGACAGATTCACAAAAAAAAAGCTATACTTGAAAATCCCAATGCACCAAGTTATATGGGTAGATGTAGAAATACTTCTAGTAGCACTTTTATACCTAGCAAGTTTACTCAGGGGTGTTTACCACATACTACCAGGACATCACTACATCACTTTCAGTTTTTGGATGACTTTCAGTCCAAAATACCTCCACAGCCACCATAGAAGTCTTTGAACCAAAAGCCATCTGAAAACCAAACGTGAAACTACCTCCTCAATCATACAGCGCTGAGAAGTTTCAACAGACAGACATGGTTCCTCCGGTCTTCTCTGCAGCTTCTTTTTTAGACTTTTATCCTGCAACATTTATGTTTTATCCTACCTTGGCTGAAAGCTTGGTACAACCCAAATAATAATTAAAAAATTCAACACGGAAAACTGACCTCATTCATCCACCACCATATGGATTTATTTTCTTAAGGCCCTATATGCAGCCCCACATCCAATGGAACTAAATTTGTAAGTACTAACAGTTTGCATGCATAGTAATCTATTGATAACTATTACACTACTAGGTGTTCTCCTTTTTATTTTACAGTGTGCTGCCCAATACTTTTTTCTACACTGCAGATTATTTAAATATGCCATTTTATATATTGTGCATTTGATTACAGCATCACTGGTACCTTCATGGTATTGGGTCTTTTCATCTTTGCAAACCATCAAATACTGATTATCACAGCTATTAATGCAAATAGAAATGGCTTCTTAAATATGGTGTAATATCTTTATGGGGAACTACTAATGTTGCTAAAAGCAGTATGTTTCTGAATTCGTTTATTGGCAATTTTTGGTCTCAGCTAGTACAGACACCAGACAGATGCCTGTCTGGATTTGGTAAAAACTAACAATAAGGAGATTATCTCTAAAATCTAAGTAAGGGATCACTTGGAGAATAGTGCCCATAATAAATCATTTGAGGATAATTCAAAAAGGCAAATTTGTATGGGTCCCACCAAAACAATGCATTTTATAAAGGTCAACTTTGGAGGTTTAATACATCCTTGGCCTTTTTGACTGGGATGGATTATGTTTGGTAAAAAACACAGAATGTAAGTGGAATACCTTCAAACTTGTTGAATGATGTATGTTTTGTAAGGTGTTCTGTTATAGAGGACAGAAATACCCCCCACTGTGTTTCCTGCCAATAACTAGTTTGACTAAGCCCTCCCCTTTCTCTCCTTATGCTGACAACCAATCTATGAGAATAATACCCATCTGTTAGAGGAAATGAGGACTAATTCAATAACAATTTGCATGTTATTGTAAGTTTGAAAATGGACACTTCATATTCTTTTGCATGCCTTGATAAACAAAGATTTTAAAAAAGTGACAAACCTCTTTAAAAGACTTCTTCATTTCCACCAAAGGATGCCAATGAGTTATAGGTTTACGTGGATATGCCAACATCTCATTCCAATGATCTCTTCCCAGTCCTTCTGTACTGTTACCTACTCGACACACGCCAATAATTTCATTGTGTCCAACCCTATAAAAAAGTAAGTATCCTTTTACAACTCTAGTTGTTTTGATGCACCATATTGTAATTTATTACCTTGTTATCCATTTTCAAGTAATAACTTAGATATTTGAATTTAAAACCATCAAATTCAAAAGCAACAGATTGCAGGTTAAGCACATTTAAAGATACATCTGAAGATATAAGTCAACCTAATTTACAAGTTATAACAATATGATAATTTATTAATTAAAGCAAAATAGCAGACTAGATCATTTGGGTCAAATACGTTATTCACTATTTGAAATCAAGCATCAAAGGACTATCTCTTTCTGGGGACAAACTATAATTGTGACAGAATAAAACTTGCTATAAAAAAGTGAACCTTTACATGATGCTTAGTATAAAGAGATGTTACTATTTGAATAAAAATATTAATCAAATGAACAGTATGCCTGTTCCCATGAAACAATTTTAATTATTTAAACAAATTATGTTTTAATATTTTTTTAATGAAAGTTACCCATTATACTTATTTGTCCATGTTAGTTTTTAATTGTCTAAAAAATTGAATAAAAGTGGAGTTTTTAGGAAATAGTTTTCAGACTGAGCTGTCAAAAATTTAATTAATTTTTTATTTGGGGGCCTCTCCTATGCAACCCAGAGGGGAAACATCTTCAGCCCTTATTCCTCTAAAGGCCCCTGACCGCCACCGATTCCAGTAATGTGACTCACCCGGGCTACCCAAAATCTAAAAGGACCTACTGCCCTCCATCTTACATTGATGAATTACTTGTAATTTTATCTTCGCCCATTCAGGCGCTTTAGGGTCCTTCCAATTCCTAGCAATCTCTAACTTGCAAGCAGTTAGGATATGAATAATTATTTTATGTTCATTTGTGTACTCAGGAAGATTCAAGTGGAGAAGTCCTATCCCTGGTGTTAAGTCACACTTTTCCCCAAAATTAGCCATCAAACGCTGGGAGATATCCTGCCAGAATTTGAGAATCAATGGGCATGACCACCAGATGTGTAAGTATTCTCCCTGTGCTCTATGGCCCCTCCTGCAAAGTGGTGAATGTGCCGGATACATCTTACTTAGGGTAGTTGGAACCAAATACCATTGATTGCTCAATTTATTTTGTGTTTCATTTAGGTTTAAACAATGAATTGCATTGTAACATCTATCTAGAGCGAGGCACCAGTCTTTTTCATCTATTTGGGTCTGTAAATCCCCCTCCCATTTTGAGATAGCAACCGGGTCCCAGATCCCTTTATAAGTATGAGTACCTCTAATTCTTTTGTTACAAGCTTTTTATAGTCTAGCTGCTGAATAATCTTACTTAAGGCCAGTAGAGGTCCTGGTATTTTGGGATCTACAAAGGTAAGATATTTCCCCAAGAATCCCTTAACACGGAGATATTTAAAAAGATCTTGGGGTGAGAGATCAAATTGATCTTGAAGGATAGGGAAGGGTTTTATATTCATGTTTTCTATCAGATCATCAATCCGAGTAATGCCCTTATAGACTCAGTTTGTTAAATCTATGTTTTCCATCAGAAGTTAGGGGTAGTACAGGTAGTAACTTGTTTTTAAGTCCGATCTTCTCCCTAATTTGGTTACAATTATCTAATATCTGATTCAAGGTCAGGCCTCTCTGTTTTATGCGTTCCTTCATCTACTCTCCAAAACAAGACATTTAGGTTTGGTACTTTAGCTGTCCTAAGTTCCCATGAATACCATTCATGGGGAATCGGCTCTTCTTTTTGGGATAATATGGCCTGGGCTAACAGTGCAGCCTGTGCATATTCCCTTACCAGTGGGATCCCCAATCCTCCTTTCTTAGGTGTCTTGGCCAGTGTCTATATTCCCAGCCTTGGTTTTTTACCATTCCATATAAAACGAGAGAAAGATGATTGGATCATTTGTGCCCAGGGACCAGGGATCTTAAACTTAGGGAGGACATAGGCCTTGATTGCATTGATTCTGCCCCACCATGATATATACATTGTCTTCCATGCTGACAGATTTCTGTTTGTCTCCCGCATAAGAGTTAGTACATTTATCTGCATCCAATTTTTTGGGTCCACAGATATATTTACCCCTAAGTATGATATTGCCTGGTTGTTCCATTTAAAGCTGTATTTATTGTCTATAGTTAATATCTGATCAGGGGACATATTACAAGGCATAGCTGTAGTCTTCGCAATGTTAAGTTTGTAATTTGATACATGGCTATATTCTGCTATTATTGCCGTTGCTTGGTCAACAGAACTAATAGGATCTTCTAGTGTCAACAGCATATCGTCAGCATATCATTTTATTTTCTGAGAAGAGATTCCTGCTGATCTCATGGCAATTCCGAATATCCCTTGCCAGAGGTTCCAGGGTTAAAATTTAAAGAAGAGGGGACAACGGGCATCCCTGGCAGGTTCCGTTCATCAAATGGGACCAGGAGGAGTCTATCCCAGAACCAATCACCCTACAGTTGGTCCAGTGTATAGTGCCATTATTGCCCTATGGAATTCCCCCGTAATCCCTAATGCCTCTAAAACACCAATCATAAAATCCCAGCTGACCCTGTCAAAGGCCTTCTCGGCATCTACAGACAGGGTCAGCTGGGATGTACGGCTCCTGCTTGTATCTTGAAATATGTTTGCTAGCAGCCTAACTTTTTTAATGCTGCCTTCATATTTAAACCTGTTATAAGACATGTAAGAAATGTACGTTTCCTTTCAAGCTGGTTGGTCAAATAAAGAGAACATTACATTTCAATTATATATATTAATAATATATATTATATATTTAATGTGTTCTGATGCAAACACTTTTTATATCAGAAATGTAGCATGTTTTGTAACATTTTGCATGTATCTTGTAGTTATAAATATAAAGTGCACTTAAATATTACAATCAAGATTTACTAAGCCATGGAAAACTGGAGAGTAGAAAAATTTGGAGGAAACGTTCCTGAATTAGGCCTGGTTTGTTCTGAGTTGAACTACTGGAACTCAACTAGGGCATTTTTATTTTGTGTCATCCCTAGTTTCCTCATTGTCTTTAGAATCATGAGTGACATAATAATGTTCTTTGGAACAGCATTTTCAAGATGTCACATAAATGCTGTTTATTAGCATATGGTTCTTGAATCAGGTTAGCATAAGAGTCTTATTTTTTTTTAAACTCTCTAAATTAAGAAATCTGCCTAATGGAGCAGATGTTTGATTTTCTCTTGGGTATTATTCTGTACATAATGACATTTTGGGCTAAGGCCCTTCATCTTCCTCAATTCCCTTTTATTTGTGTTGCACCCAAGGTGGTACTAATTCTACCTGAATAGAAAAATTAATACTATACTTACTAATTTCTTACTCTATAACATTTCCTTCAAGCATGCACCTACCGGTCATAATCCATAATTGAAATAAGGAGACTGACTTGGTCCATGCTCTCTGGGGGGATATCAAAAATGATGGCTTCATTATATGTTGGATTTAGTGTATTCTTCTTAATGGTAGTTTTTTTCTTTTTCAACCTGCGTCCATCACAGAGAAGAGACACTTTGACGTATGGATCTGAAGAGAAATTAAAATTTCATCTGAATGTTTAAAATAGTTTTTTGTACAGAGGGCAAAGGCAAGTTATTAAATGTAGAAAGTATAAGTGTCACCTAAAATTCTAAATTTCAAAGGGCTTTGTCAGCAAAGAACCAAATGATCAACTTTTACATAATAATATCCATGATTAATAGTGTTATGATTTTCCCCACATGCTACAGCCCAATTTAGCTCAATTCAGAGGCTAAAAAAACATATAAACACATATTTACAGGCAGATCTTGTTAAATCTATTGCACAAGCTTCAACATAATAAACATTAACAAACCAACACACAATAATATAAAGTGCAGGCAGTTTCATTACCTTTTAATCATATATATCTCCAGTATTGTCTGTAAATGTCTCACTCAACAGTTAATCTGAACTCCAGTTAATTGGTTGATTTTCTACAAACTGATTTCACCATGATCATACTTTTGAGTTATCCCTGAAGAATAATGACATTTCCACAACTAGAGACCAAGATTAGGACTGCTGCCAATTGACATCATGTGGCTTAATCTCTCTGTCAGTTTTGACATTGTAAACAAAACATTTTCACATGTTATCCTAGACCAACATTGGATTTTCAGTTATCTTTTAAACCATGTTTTTAGCTTTACTCTAACTGCCTGTCTACTCTGATGGAACATGAGTTTGTATGGTTAGAGGTAGATTAACTAGTGGGTACAGGAGGCATCTCCCACAGAGCCTATACATGTGGTATACACTATGTTTGTATAAAAAATGTAGGCTCTATTTAAAGGCTAATGCAAGTTTACCACAAATTTGAAAACCAGATAACATCAAAGTATAAAAAAATAGTTTAGTAGTGTTATTCTAATTTTTTTGTAGATTAATGACTACAGCATTTGTTTTCCGCGAAAATCGGCTCTTTCGTACATTCGTCCAAATTGTGAATGTGAACGAAAGAATGAATGAACGAATGCTCAACGAAAGAAAATCTAATTTGTTCATTCGTCTATTCATTGGGATGCCGTTTACATATCACATTTGCATCACACATAACTCACAAACACACACACACAAAACACTCTCACACATAACACTCGCAAATACACACAAACATACTCACTAATACACACAAACACACTCTCATATGTAACACTCACTAATATACCTAACTAGGGTCTTGGGCGTTTCTTTTCAGACAAACACGGTTTTGGACCAATTTCAGCTCTTTCGTCCAAATTCCCTTCCCCAAACCTAACATTGTTTGACTTATTCTAAAATGAACTTCGGCACAATTTCATTCCGAAATGTAAATTATGTTCGAATTTCTTCCGAAATGAATGTTCCATACCAAAATTTCACAGGGGTTCAGGTCTATGGGTAATCTAAGATGTGTACATTTAACTCTAGGTTCTCTAGGATCCAATTATTTTAAATTACAGTCATATATTATGACACAAAAAACTGAATGTTTACATCATATCAACCATGATTTTTTTTATTCACCACTATTCAACATATGCAGAGCAATGACCTCCACATATATAAATATGCATAAACATGGGGATTCCTTTCAGTGCAAATAAATTCAGTATATTCAACTTACTGACTACTTCAATGTCGAATACATGGCATCATGTGTTTACCAGCTCTTGGATTACTGTTTGTTTCTTTACATTTTTGCTGTAGGTGACTTGATAACATGTAAACCATGATATCTATATTTATGCTTGTGTTACATACTTTAAATATTTATACCCTTTTAAAGTTACTGCCATTACAGTGAACAAGAATAACTACTGTACTTTGGTCAGATCTTTCTTCAACTGACCAAAGTTGCAGGAACATCTATCCCAAATTTCTAAACAGTTCTGTGCCTTGATTAAGTTATGTGGCACAAAGAGGACTCAAAGTACTCTGTCTACTTTCATTTAGGCATTTCAATTGAAAAATTCTCAGTGGATGCAAGCGACCCTTCCATTTATAATGCATGTGGCTAAGACCTGTTCTATGTGGTTTGGACTGTAACTAAAATTAATTCTTAAATGTGCATTTAAGATATCTGACAAAAAGGCATGCTTATACAACTTGAAATATGTATCTCAAGGTTATAAAAATGGTTTGTATTACTAGAAGATTTATATTTTTATCTGTGTGTTTTTCTGTCAGTGGCAATAATTCAACCATACTCCACAACTTCAGTTTATTTGAATAATTTATAATATATACGAACTATATCCAGGAATGGCCATTATTATAGCTTTAATAATTAAAGTTAAGTTTTAATTTAATTTGGACTGGTTGTTACTTCATAGTGTGAATGTATTTTGTATTTGTATTGTTAGCTGGTTGTTTCATTTCCATGTACTTGTGGTTTATTTTTCTTAAGTCTAAAATCCAAGTCTGCTAAGGACAAGATTCATTGCTTTCACTTTAACTTCTTAACGCAGATGGACATATATATACGTCCTGAGTTTAAATGTAGTGTTGCGCTCCTAAGAGCAATACTACATTCTGGCAGCTTTTCCAGAGGCTGCTTCGGATCTGCCCTTGGACCACCCGCTACCCCCGGCGCAAACGATCACAGCGAATGTGATCGTATGCATTTCAAACACATATAGGCAGTGATTAGCTTTCACTGCCTATGTGTTAAAGGTGTTGGATGATGTCTCGATCGTGGCATCATGCAACACCAGCCTTTGAACCTACAGGCACCGCAATCACCCGGTGATCGCAGATGCCATATTGGAGGAGCATGCTCCTCCAATACAGCATGCCCAGCAGAGAGCGATGGAAGTGAGAAAAAAACCTCTTCCGTCACTCTGAAACTGTTGCTTGACTGCCCCTAGAGGCAGTCAGTAAAATTACAGTTCTAAAACAAATTTTCTAAAAATTAAATAAAAGGAAAAAGCTAACCCTAGATCTGCTTACCCTAGATCTAGGGTTAGCGTTACAATTAGGGTTAGGGTAACAGGTGGGTTAGGGTTAGAGTTTGGGTTAGTACAAGGGTTATATTAAGGGGTGGTGGTAGATTATGGTTAGGGTTAAATTTAGGTTTAAGGTTTGGGTCAAAAGGTCACTGTAGGACAAAATGGTTAGAAAACAAAAAAACACTAGTTTCGGTTATTACTTTAAAGAAAAACATGGAAACATTGGTATTTCTAAACTCAGGACAAACATTAGAAACTATATAGATGGGTTCTTTTTTACAGTTTGTAATTGTGTAAAAAAAAATTTTAGTTAAAAAAGTTATTTTTCACATACTTTTATCATTAATTATATATAGAGTTGAGCGGACACCTGGATGTTCGGGTTCAGCGGGTTCGGCCCAACTTCGGAAAAAGGTCTGGGTTCGGGGTCTAATTATATATTTTTAATTGTAAATTATATCATATGATATAAATGTAAAGTATGAAAAGAAAGCCCCATCTGTCCTTTAAAAAATGATATATAATTTGTATGGGTGCACTGAGCACAAAGATGGAAATCATAGTTAAGCAAACGTATGACAAAAATAATGGAATTCTGGTCTTCAAGGCACATCAAATGCGGCATAGAACTCTCTCACTAAGGGGTTAAATATGAACTGCAGGTGACATATTGAAGTTTTTGTTTTTGTAAATAATGGAGATATTTACCTCATCATAGTGCAAATGACTAAACTAAAAACATAAGGTTACCAGTTTGATTCAGAGTGAGGAGACTATGTGTCAGTACTCCAGTAAGTTAATGACTGTTAATGTATGACAACTTGTATGTATAATTAATAGGTGTGCAGTCTGCCAGAAGGCACAGTGCATTTATCAACCACTTTGTGCCCAATTATAGTTCATTATCCTATTAGTGATATCTACTTAGCAGCAACGACATTCATTTCTTCAAAGACTGTTTTAAATTTTAGTGTACATCATGGTTTTACCCTGCATGTATTGCACAGGAATATATTTAATGATAATGATGTATAATCATGTTGAAAATAATTTTTCAAAATAATTTGTGTTGGTCGTTAGGAACACAGAGGGAACATGTAACTATTCAGAAATTCTACCTAACAATATGGAGCATTAAATAATATATTTATCATATCTAACACCTGTTTTATATTATTCTTGAGACACATTCATTTACCAGTTACGTTTTACATTAATACATACTAACTTTTAATAACTATACTCTATGTAAAAATAATGTATGTAACTAGACTCTACATTTTTCATAAAATATTCACATTTTATATAACACTAGTATATAAGTTTTTCTATAAATGTATTGATCCAAAATGAAATCGGCTTTCCATTTGGAGTCAAAAAGCAATTTTCACCTTTATGAAGTAAAATTCCTTTTTTTTTATTTTTATGTTTTGATGCTTTATTGTGCAAAGATTAAAAAAAAATTGCAAAAACTACATTGTCGTGACAAGAAACATTCAAACAATACAATGTATAACAAACATCGATAGATCAAATAAATTGGGCCCTTTCTATTAATGTTGTCTATGTTATTTTTAGAGTCGGCCCACCGTATCCATCTGTCCCATGCCCTTGTGTCAGGGGGGAATTTAAGGTGTTAAAGAAAAAGATTAATAAAACAAGGTTCCCAGTGATAGTGGATAATTTCGAGGGGACCCATTAAATCAACGCGGTCAGTGTTTGTTCTACACTCATTCTTCATTCATATCAGTACAAACACAATGCATCAGTCATACTAATCAGTCATCTCATCAGCAATCAAGAGTCATACTAAGGGTTTGTGGCGTGGGGTCTGGGCCAGGCGATCCCATAGGGGATTCAGCTATACTATAGTATAATGTCTTCTGATTTTGAATCGATATTAAGGGATCTAAAGTCGGAATCTTTTCATCGGGCCCATATATCCTGAAATTCGTCGAGTTTTGCATTTCTCGTATAGAAGCCCTTTTCCATCAGATGTTGGAATCTCAGTTATGTAATAACTGCATTCCAGTTTATATTGCCTCCCTGCCTCCAACAGCGAGCCATTGTAATTTTTACTGCCGTGAAAATCTGTAGTAGAAGTTTTTTCTGAGATTTCAAGATGTTCGGGAAATCAATGTGAAGTAAAAAGATCTGAGGTGATAGTGTTAAATTGAGACCACAAAGTTCGACTATAAGCTCTTGTATTTTTAGTTTCAAGCTTATCCAGCGCGCAGCATGACCACCAGACATGGGAGAGAGTTCCTACTTCTGTTGTACAACGCCAGCATATATTTGAGTTAGCCCTGCTAATCTTGTGGAGTCTAGTCGGGGTTAAATGCCAGCGTTTGATAATTTTAAAGTATAGTTCTATAAGGTTGATATATAGATCTATATTGATTGAATGAATACTTTGCCACGTCAGTGCGTATGCCCTGATCCAGTATGCTATGGGGTAATTTAAGTTAAGTTCAAGCTCCCATCTACAGGTTGGCTGGTCTTTACCTTCTTGGTTCAAGGTTTGTAGTAGTTTAGTGGTTCTAGAGATTTGTTTTGATTTCTTGTGGGTCTCGATACAGTCTTCTAGAGACGGGGAGGTTAATATGTTCCTAAGTGAGATAAAGTTTTTAACTCTTAGATATGTCAATAGTTCACCCGGAGGCAGATTATACAGCTCTATCAGTTGTTGAAATGGTCTAATGCTATTCTGAGTCATTATGTCTTTTATAGTCGTTATACCACATTGTTGCCATTTCTTTAGGCTGATGTCTGTAATAGAACCTTGAACTATCTCAGTCGGGGTTGAGACCAGTAAGTAGTTTCCTTATTTTTCCTTATTTTTAAGTTTATTAATAGTGACAAGGGTGTAATGTATTAATGGATTAGGATGTTTTTATTAGGTTCTTCAATATTTCCGGGGACTCCCAGAATAGGGAAAAAAGGTCCCAGTCCTTAATTTCTGTCTGTTCTAATTGGAGCCATTTTGGGAGATTGTTAGATTTGTTTGATTTCCTATCCCACGCCAAGAAATGTGTTAACATTACCGACTCATGGAGATTCATAATATCTGGAAAGGAGGCCCCCCCTTTGGTGGTCTTTCTTTTTAGTATAGTACCGCTTATTCTTGATTTTTTTTACCGAGCCAGATGTAATCCTCAATGAGTTTCTGTATTTGATTCAATACTCCTGGATGGACTCTTAGTGGTATGAGCCTAAATAAATATAGGGCCTTTGGTATGATATATGTGTTAATAACATTTAACCGGCCTAGCCAGGAGATCTCCAGGCCCTTCCATTTGGTTAGTTGGGTGGCTATGTCCTTTACTAGCGTACCATAGTTACAACTTACCATTTTGTTCGTATCATTAAGTATTTGAATTCCTAAGTAGTCAATGGTTTGACTTGACCAGTTTATATCAGTTAGTAAACTTAGATCTTTGAGATCTGTGTGTGTAAGAGAAATGTTTATAGTTTGGTTTTTTTTTAAGTTAATTTTATAATTGGCACAGGCCCCATATTCGTCTATCACCCGAAAGAGAGCCGGGATGGAGCAGAGGGGGTTAGTCAAGGACAGGAGGACGTTGTCAGCATACAAGGAGATCTAAGAGGATTCCGTCCCATATTCTACCCCCATGACATGGGGGGATTGTCTAATGGCAGCCGTCAGGTGAAGTAAAATTCTAAATAACTTATTTAAGACTTTTTTCCTTGTTTTTGTTAAACAACCTGACAGACATAAGTCTTTTTTCAACTTAAATTACTATCTTAAGTTGTGGAAGTTGCTATCTAACAAAGGACTTCTATAGACCTCTCTTCTTCATGTTATATAAAGGCTCCAGAAGTGCTTGTTCAGCTTTTGCTATATCATCCATCACCATTTTATGCAATGCACGACTATGAAATGATTTACTCAAATATTAATGTTTAAAACAGACTATCATTATTGGAGATGATGGAGAGGATTTGTTACTGAGAATCTCCAACTCAACATCCCAAATCCTAGCCTATGTGGGGAAGAGCATGTAACATGATTACATCATAACCGACTTTAAATTGGAAACCGGGATTAAAAATCTGTTTAGTTTTAATTGGAAAAAAGAGGTCATGCAATGCAGATATACATGAACAATAAAGGACTATATTGAATGTTTTATACTGTGATTTTGTGATGTGTTTGTGATTTGTATCTCTAAATAGATTGGGTGTTCTGTATAGGTTTGTCATTGTAATGTTACATAGTCCTGAGGAAACAAGTATTCCATGCAGGAAGCATGTGAGAATATAAAACTCCTTGTTAGTTAGGTTTTGTGAGGCAATCCACGTTTTATGTAACGCTAACAGCATATACTTTCTTTGACCTTATTTTGCTTCAGGTAGGACTTAATTTGCTAGTAACCAATATATTTTTAGGGCCTACAAAGCTTTTTAACATTTTTATTTATGAATGGTTTTCTTTAATCTGGTTTCTTCCTACTTTATGGGGGAAATATTGAATCTAGACCTTTATTTTACCATTTGAACTACGTATTTCATGCAGATACATCAATAGCCTAGCGAGAATTGCATTATACAAACTGTTAAATGCAGTTTGAAACATCTTGAAGGGAAAATGTGTGGTTTTCCTTCATGATGTGATTAGCTAATACACCTGAATCACAAAGCTCTATGTCCAACACATCATTTCATGCTTCCAAGACAAAATATGTACCACAGGGTTGAGTAATAGTTGGAATTACTTCTCAACAGTGTATTATTGTGCAGACTGCTAAATAGGGACCCTAGGCTTGATACCATGCTAGTGGCATTGTATCTATATTAAATGCTCCATACCTTAAATTGTACATCTGGCAAGCTCAGGCCTGACGTGACCCACAAAAGCTTTTTGTATGGCCAAGATCCTAGATAAAAAAACATGCATTCTATTACATTACCTCTTGACAAGAATAAGTATGTAGCACTCCAAATTAAACAGTTGGATAACACTGCCCTAAATCATAACCTCACCCTTGTAATGAGTGCATAATCAAATATTTTTCTCTCTTGAGCAACGTTGTATTTGCTACACTAACAAAGAATTTGTCTCAAGTCAACCTCTTAAATATATTATTCATGATGTACAGGATTAGGGTATTGGTTAATAACAGACCATAGCACACCTTTAGCTTTAATAATGGACCCTAATAGATAGCTGTTTCCAGTGGTGCTTGTTTAACATTACCTATCATAAACAGCAGCAGTGTTACTGTATGTTCACTCAAAGAGTATAGGCCAGCATATTCTGATAAGGGTGAGGTTAAACCACATCAAACCATTCACCCCATTGTTTCACCCACTATATACTTGTTCCTTTGTATGTTTGTTTCCAGAATAATATTAGTGTGCTGTGACGTATTTCAGATGCTTGCATTGGTTTAATGTTATTAACCTCAGTTTTCTCTTTTGGGAAATTTTGCTTGCACTTGTCAAGACGACTGCACTGTAACACGACTGATGGCTGAAAATAAATTGGTTCAAATGTCTGCTTGGTTTCCAGTAGGTCAGGGTCTAGGTTACAAATAACTCAAAAGTGCTAATGTTCTTTAGTCAGCAACACGACACAGAGCTATAGGGATGTGTCAACATAATTTCTTCTCATATATGCCAATTATATTCACTGAGCAGCTAGGAGTAGGAGATCTTAACTCATTCAGTGTTCTTTGGTGCCAAATTATAACCATGGAGAACTGGCTGCTTTTCTTATAATACTGTGAACAGACAGACTTGTTTTACTAGCTTGGCTGAATGTCACAACTTGTACACATGCTGTTTGACAGACACCAAATGTACAAACTATTTTATTATGCAACATGATAGGCATAGTTTATAATTAATTTGCTGTTTAAAATTGTTTTCTACAGGAAAACTGATGACATAGAAAATTAACAGAATTATTTCTATCAAACTTAAAATGCAATTGTGTTGGTTGTGAATAAAATTATTAGATGCATTGAACTCTATGTGCAATGGAACTGGTCTGTAAGGGGCATCTGCAGACACGTTTCCAAGAGTCTACCAATTCTTGTGGATGATGCTCTTTAATGGTGGTCTGGGACAATGTGGATCTACTTCCATTAAATTTAGATTTCCTTGGTGCCACTTCATCAGCCCACGTGATATTATCAGAAATAGAATGACGTAGACATGCAAGACAGATTTGCTGACAAAAAAGGTACAGAGTTTGACAGGCAGACAAGACAGTTGGATAGAAAGATCAAAAGTGTTACTGACTGTGGCATTTAAAAGTGAAAAGTGGTGCGCCCCCGGCAATTGAGTGAGATTAGCAAGCAGCCATGGGAGCAATTATGACAGATGTCATAAAGTATTATTATATTCCTGTTTGCCAAATAGAAAACAGATCCTTATTATAATTCACAAACATTTCTGTCTGTGCTTTTGAACTTTAACAACAATCAACAATGTTAAAGAAAAACTCCATATTTATATTGCAGAATACATGTTTGTGTTGTCCTGAGCTAAAGGCTAGCGTTGGCACAATAAAAGTATAAAGTGCAAGACATATAAAGTGCAAAACAACTATAAAGTGCAAAAAACATGAAGTGCAAAAATATGAACCATATATAAAGTGCAACTCTTGAATGGACTTGATTCTAGACTGGTATTAAGAGTTTTCCTGAGTATATAGAGTATTCTATTTGGATATGTCCAAAACCATATTATATTACATTGTGTGCACTTTATATTATTATATGCACCTTTTTAAGAGTTGCACTTTATATATGGTTCACATTGTTGCACTTTATATGTGTTTTGCACTTTATAAATGTATAGCATTTTATATGTCTGGCACTTTATATGTTTATTATGCCAACACTAGCCTCCAGCGCAGGATGACACACACATTTATTTTACATTTCCTAATTTTGCAGTGTTTTAAGTGTAGCTCAGGTCCTTAGCCGCTGACACAGGAGTGACCTTCATACTTTAGAACAGCTCCACATCTGGAGTCGCCAGCATGACTGGGCCTTTTAAAAGTGAAAAGTGGTGCAGTCCTAGCCCATTGAGTGAAATTAGGGAGCAGCTAGGGAAGCAGTTGCCCTCCTGCCTCCCCCTTGCCAGCCCTCCACTGCCTACTTTTTTAGTAGTAGGACACTCATATTGCCTTAAATATATATGTAAAATATAACTTGCTGTAATATTACAAAGGTGTTCCATACACTTATTATTATCTAGAGACAATGCAATAGGCCAACTTAATTTGTGTTCAGGACAAATAATATGATCAATTCTGAAAAGTCACCTTCAATCAAAATTGATTTGTCTTGGTTTGGAAGAAAACAGTTTTTTCCTATGGACATAAAATAATGATCTTTATTTTCACTAACCAAATAAAAAAAATCCATCAACCCACCAATTTATCAGCAAATAACTCAGCATATAAAGAAACACCCCTGTAGGTCTAGCTTTCTGTACTCCACAGTGATCCATATAACTCATGGAAAACACAGTTTGTTTACATTAATCCTTAGAGTTAATCTTTCAGAAAAAAATTCCTAAGGCTGCAACAACATGGCAAGGTTATTCAGTTCTGTTCTAGATGATATTTCCAATGTCTAGGATCTCTTAACACAAGCACTTGCTGGAGAATGTTTGAGCCAAAATGAAGTGCAATAAATACTAATTATTCACTCCCCAAATGTAAAAACATAACTTTATTTGCTTATGCCCATGTAAGAACGATTTTCATTTTTGCTAAAGAACAGCTTGCTTCGCACCATGGAATTAATTCCTAACTCAGACGGCAACACAGACAATTATAAAAAGATGTGTTTCTTTTGGCTCCAATTTATGGAGAATCCCCAGACCAAGGTCCTGCTCTTCCCATGTTAGATCCACTGGTATTTACCGCCTGGGAATCCCAGTGGATTGATCTCTGCCCTTCACCTTTCCCCACCCCTGATTTTATTGTCACTCCTGGATACCTTTCCCTCCCTGACCCTCTGTGTTGCATTGTTTAATCAATCGTGAACACATATAATCACAACTCACAATATATCTTGTTTATACTTTTTCAAAATATTCACTTTGAACCAGAACAGAATATTACTTTGTTCATATAAATACAGTTTTTTCCTCTATTAGGTACCCATAAGCCATCCTTTATGTATATGTTTTGCCTTTAATGACTTTATAATTAATGGAATGTTAATTGTTGCACCTTTTATCTCTTCTGCAATCATTAACCCCCCCCAACCCTCTTTATTTTTACCATATACCTCTGTTCTGCATAACACTTAAAAAACAATAAATACTGATTTACAAAAAATAAAAGAACAGCTTGCTGCAGTAATTATAACAAAACAAACTGATTCGCCTCTATGCATATGGTTAACAAGATTATGTTTTTTGAACACCAACAGAAAGTAACCTTTTGATTTTATTCAACATTTAATAACATGATTTGTTGAGTCTAGCAAATGTATGAGTGTAGATAATTGATGATAATAGGTAAAGTGTAACAAAAATACGTTTACTAGTGCAGAGCCTCCAGCTTTGGTGCCAGTTCTGCTTAATATATATGTTTTATATTTATACATTTTTATTGCAGCATCATTTTACAAAATTACAGAATTGACATTTTCATATATATACATACATTCATCCCATTCTTAAAGGTATATGTCATAAAGTATTATTATATTACAGTTTACAAAACAGAAAACAGATTCATCAGTATAATTTACATTATGTTTTAGTATAATATTTTAGCACAGTATAGTATAGGAAAGAAGTTCCCCATTTTAAAATGCTGGATTCCATAAAAATGGGAGACAAAGAAGAGTGTATAAAATTAAAAGTTGAGAACCTACTGGAAGTTGCCATACTTTTAGAGCATTATAAGGGGGTATAGCTCCTGGTTAAGATTTGACTCTATCAATCTATTCCAGTTAGCCAACCAATCCATTATGAAATGCAGTAATGCTGCTAAATTGTATCCTAATATTAGGCCACCTCTTTGTATAGACTGCTGAAGTCTGGTTAGGGAAATACCTAATTTTTCCCCCCAAACCAGATGAATTTATTAAGTGTGGCGTTTAATAATGTAATGTCCTTTTAATCTCATTATTAATAGTAGTAATTGAAGAGGATATAGCAGGCAGGGGGAGCAAATCATTTGATCAGCCCCAGGCTTCCCACATATTAAAGTATTATGAGTTGTCATATGTTAAGTTTGTCTACAATTTCATTAATAATTGGTGTATAATTTAGTGTGTATAGCTTGTGAGGAGATATTGGCAATGTTATGAGTGAGTATTGTATGGATACATTATGGATGTATGCACCCATTTTAAGGTTTTTGGCAACATATTTTGTGGGTGAGGAAATGTCGCAGATATAGTGCTTCTATTTTGGAGTAATGTATGGTAAATCCACTAACTTGAACTTCTCAATTAATTATCGTATTATTGGCCAGTCTGTATGGGGGCTTGGTATACCTTACAGGACATCACCTGTAACTTTGATAGCTGAGGTGCAGTTTGCAATGCCCCCCAGAATTTGATGGTTATGTAAGATACACAGCAGTGGATCTATAGTGAGGTTGAATATATGGGGCAACAATGGAAAACCTTGATGGACCTCCTCCTTATCTGTATTGAGTTGGAGTTGCCGTTTCTGAAATTAGTCGTGACTGAAAAATAAAGGTTGTGAAAAAAATGTGAATTCATTTGAGCCATCTCCAAACAAATCTGTATAGTATTTAGTAAATTCTGAGGTTATAGTTAAGTTTGCAGTGCTATCGGTGTCAAGAAGAGTTTAAGAATTATTAGTAGGAGGGCATGTATTTTTTGCTATCTTAGACTGCTCAAGTATGACAACTCAGCACAACTCAGCACAACTTGAACTGAATGATGAGACTGCAATACTTCCATCAAAGAGTTACAGTTAAATGGTAGCAATTCAATCACAGTAATGTACACAAAGAATGTGGAAAATGGGGCTTAAGGATTACTGTGCATTTAATGTATAAAAACCTAAATAATATTCTTACATATAAATAAATATAGAAATGGTCCAAAACAGAGATAGAACAATGAGATAGGTAATAATCAGTTTGTCTCGTGCACTTATGTGTCAGACTCCTCCCCCTGGTGATGCAAACACACATTCTATGCATTTCTCAGTTAAGACTTTGTGGAGTTTACCCTCTTTCTTACACTTTATTTGTGTTAACAGTGCAGTTTCTTTCCCTTGGCACAGTTGCACTCACGTCATTGGATTTGAGATATATTATTATGATACTCACACTCAAATTGTACTTATCAGCACCTTCTGTAATTACTAGATAGAAGTCTGCCAGACCCCCAACCCCCATTAATTTTTTTTTTGTCTGGTATGTTTGATCTGTCGAGTTGGCTTCTTTGTTAAACATGTCTCCAGTAGCTGTCTAGTGACTGTTTATTATTTTCACCTTTATGCAGGGTATGTACATTTTGTTTTTGGAGTACCGAATTCATTGAAGTTGTGGAATTGTTTTATCCATGTTTTAAGTGCTTTGGCTGTATAGCTGATGATATAGCCATGTAATATTGCCTTAGAGGTATTCCATATGATCATGGGGATGTCGATAAATAGTAATGTTGGCTCACTTTAGAAATAAAATAAAGTTGGCTCATTTTAATTTGGGTTTTGGTAGTAATTCATAAGAAATGTGAAGATAACAGTAGGTAGTCAATTCATTAAACAGTATCATGTGCATGTGAATGATGGGTGTACTCTTTTGTACCTGCGTTGAGTAAATGCCATATATATGTTAAATCCAATTGTCCTACTAGGAAATCAAATTCTTCATGTGAATGTATTGGTTATTTTCTGGATCCCTCAAAAGTTATCCCACATCAAGTCCACTAGAATGTTAAGGTCACCTCCTAAAATTAATGGAAAATTGAGTAGAGCCGATATACATTCAAAGAATGATGCTCAAAATGCATGAGTAGGGTAACTGAGTGCATAAATCTTTGTGAGCAACAAAATTCCTTTTATTGTGGGTTCCAGTATCAGATATCTACCCTCAGTGTCCATGGTGCATTTGTGCATTTCTTATGTGGTATCTTTATAACATATCATTGTTACACCTCTTATTTGTTTCCTTAAATTAGCAGTGAAAAAGTTCGCCAGCATTCAAACTATTATGTAAAAATGCTGTGCATGATTGAGCATCTGCTGTAAAAATGAAATATTTGGGCATATATTTTTTAGTTGAACAGTAACTTTTGTCCTTTTCATAGGAGAATTTAGACTTTTATATTCCTCAATATATTTAGATATGACGAGTCAACCCATGTGCAGGCACATCCATTTAGTATCCCGTAATTACTGTACCCTTTTTTTGCTTTGTTCTCTTGTTTATGTGTTATGCTTGTTCCTGTATTTCCTTTGTATCCCTGTACCTTTACCTTTCCTAGTTTAACCACAGAGTAGCACCTACCCAGTTCAGCCACAGAATGGCACCTGCCAAAGCCTAGCTATTGTTTGGCACCTGCTGAAGCCTACTGCCAGACAGGCACCTTTCCCAAGTCTTGCCATGAACGGTATCTGCCCAGGTCTAGCTATTGTTCAGCACCTTCCCAATCCTAACCACAGACCAGCACCTACCCAAGTCTAGCTAAAATCTGACATCTTCCCTGTCCAGAGCCCTGTCAAGGGGCTGCTCTGTGTTAGAGCCCTGTTAGGAGCTGCCCTGTCTTAGTGCCCTGTCAGGTGCTGTTCTGTCCTAGAGCCCTGCTCCTTGATCCCTGTCAGGAGCCTTTTTCTGATTCCTGTTAAAGGGTTTCCCTGTTGTATGCTTCTTTGTTCCTTTGTTCTCTTGTACTATTCAATTTCTGGTTTTCCTGCTGTTTATTGTTCCTTTCCATTCTAGTTATTTTTTATAGCAGCACTAATAGTATTCGCCTGAATTTTGGATTAATTCAGCTTTTCTACAGCAGCACTATTGAGAGGTTTGTGGAGGTATGAGCAGTTGGTGTTTATTTTTACTTTCCGCTGCCATTACCCAGGAACATCAGTGGATTATTATCATCCATATTGGGGTCACAGTGGATATTTCCTTTGTGTGTTTGATTTCCTAGCATGATGGTTTGGTTCTCTTGGGACAATTTCACCCTTGGACCAGCGTGTGCATTCTGGAAAACAGTTATCTATATATAAGGTTAGTTGGAATTCTATGTATTTATATATATTTTTTGCATATGAATACATTTGGTACCACCTTTTGATAATAATCATCTATTTTGCCTTTGTGTTTCCTCGTCTTTGAGTACTGTAGTACTTGAGTGTGCTTTTTCTTTTCTTTTTTAACTGTACTCATTTTGCACCCCTGTTAGAATTATTATGCAGGTTAGTGCTTGATTATATTTAACTATGTGAGCTCCTTTCAAACCTTAAACTATATATTTGACTTAGGATTCTGGATCGATTTGGTGCACTCTCTCAATAAGTAACCGGTTGTGTTGCTGACCTCTATTTTCGATTTCATCAACATTGTATTGCAGGTTTAGTATGAGCTCCTGTTGGTTTTGTATTTCCAGTGGAATGTGCTTGAGGTTTTTTTCTGTTTCACCCTGTTTATTTTCCAAATCTGAGATTCTATCTGAATTTGCCCTTGTATTTGTAGAGACTGCATCAATAGCCGCCATTAATTCGGCAAATCTGGCATCCATGAGATGCATGAGTGTTTTCATGGGCAGTTTCAGTTGTCTGTGAAGGTACGGATTCAACTGGTTTGGAAGTCATGGTGGTGACCAAAGTGAAGGAGAACAAACAGATAGCGGGGTATCTTTGCCCATTGTTTTGCATTTTAAGAATGTATGCATACTTGAAAGTCCACAAATCTGCCCATAATTTAACTCACAGTGTAACTGAAGATGAGGCAGAGACAGACATACCCTAAAGCTGTATAGTACAAAGTAGAAAAATCTGTCACTTTACCCAAAATATTTGCCCAAAAATGTAGACAGTTATTAGTAAAGTTTCCGTGTCGAATCCTCGTCTAAGTGGGGAAATGACCATCAGGATTTCTTCAACATTTTTGTCAACAAGACTGCAATGGGGACTTAATGTTCATTTAAAACTATTTTGCATTTGGCTACCTTTATTTCTAACTGGTTTTCATATATAAGATCTCGAATAGTAGAACTAATAACTGAGAAATAATATCCTTACGTTCAGCACTCTGGGCGCAAGCAATTTTGAGAGGTCACTTAATCTAACTTCTTTATATTATTGTCATTCTATCAGTTAGTCCTAGTTCAGCTAGTAATAATTGAACAGGATTTCATATAATTCATTTTTTCCTTCCATTCTTGTGTTAAAGCGCTCTGCGAGCAAGCAGTTTGTTCATTATTAATCGTCTTATGGCATATGTGAAACTAAGTCAGTAGTGTATTAGAAGGCTAGAGATCGAATTTCTTCGATAACATAAGTGCTTTCTATCGCAAGCTAATTTTCTGACTCAAAAGTTTTTGGTTGGTGTACACTTGAAACTGTGCTGAAAAGCATTTCAATTTATTATTAGTTCTATTCTTATTCATGGAGTAGAATTTAAGTCTAATTCTTTGACCTTTTCATTTGCAGGGGAAATCTGTGAGGCCATTAATTATTATTATACCAACCTGATCTTCTGTCTTTTTTTTTATGGCACTCTAGGCACAAGTAATTTGTTTACCACTCACAACTCAGCAATGGGTCAGTGTTAATTATACTCTTTCCAAAAAGCATTTTGTGAGCAAGCAATTTCATCTGATATACCTTTTCTTGCTCTAAAATATCTCAGGATGTATTTACAACTAAACTAAATAAAGATCATACTTCCACAGGTACTATCCAGTTGTTACACTAAGCATGCCGATCTGGAACCCTGGAGTGGAGATTGAACCACACAGGTATCAGGAAAACCTCTAAGAATTGGGACACAGTTCTTTGCCCTCCAACTACCTTTATCCAGGAGTTGAGCACCAGGATTCAGATAGCCGTGGGTCTTATTGATGATATGTCCAGAACCTAGAGTAATCCCACACTAGGTGGAGCAGACAGAAGAATGGTCAGACTGGAAGCAGCGTTCAGAGCACAAGGGAAAACAGGTTAGTGCATGTACAAGCCAGGTCCGGAAGCCAGAAGTCGGAACCCACTAAAAACAAAGCCAGGTCACAAAAGAAAACACTAGAAAAATTCCCAGGAACAGAATACAAACAACCTTTTTATAGAGCAGGCAGGACAGCTGTAGCAACTGCAGTATTAAACAAGATCATGAAAGTAATACCATGTGATTAACAGTAAAGGCAACTGCACAGTTAGAGGTAATGTTGTCCCCACCACTGTATGATACAGAAAAATAAAATATTGCACAACCTTGTAGGTTGCAACGTACTTATACATTCCACTTATATTCCAATAGTAACATATAAGGGAAAAAACATAAACAAAACCATAATATGTCTATTGTAAGTGTATGTCCCAGCATATGAAATGCACTCACAGAACAGAAAATATTTAATGCCTTGAGTGCATGTAGAGGTTTGATAGGGGTCTCAATCCAAAGATGTTTAAGTAGGATGATGGTTCCTCGTTATGGATATGTGTTTGTCAGTAATGAATCCCAAAGCTCTTCCAAAGCTCCTCCAAGATAACAAAACATTATATAAGCAGAGGATGTATAAGCAAATAATTTTAATATAATAAATATCTTACATGAAAATTTGGAGATGCCAAGGACTTTCATCCGGTAGAGTGAATATTGCTAAGTTGCCTGACTCACAATCCGGTAACCACGGGTTCAAATCCTGCAACTGGCTGATGTACGTCGAACTATAACATCGGTGAACATTAAAGGGTTAGCTACAAGTTCTGTGAGAAAAATAGGAGCGCCAAGTTTCGGACCCGATTGGATCACAATGATGATCTGAGTAACCCTCAAATTTAGGCTACACAGAGAACATGAATAAGTAATCTCAAATCAGAAAAAAAATAGTCTGCTATGGGGAAGATTTCAACTTCAGAAAAAAGTCCGGGTTCGGGGTCGAACTTGACCCTGAACCCAAACCCCATTGAAGTCAATGGGGACCCGAACTAAAATGCCTCTAAAAAAGTCCTGGAAAGGGCTAGAGGGCTGCAAAATGAAGTAAAATGTGGGTGAGTGTCCCCATTCATAAGAATAGGTCAATTGACCTATTCGTATGAATGGGGACTCTATTTTGATTTATAGAAAGCCAATAGCCATGTAATGCTATTGGCTTTCTATAAACCGAAATAGAGTCCCCATTCATTCGGTTTATAGACTTTCGGTTTATAGAATACATGTAATGCTATTGCTATTCTATAAATAGAAAGTCTATGAACCGAAATCTATTTCGGTTTATAGAAAGCCAATAGCATTACATACAATGTAATCGCCGAACCCCGAACTCCAACACGGACATACAGTGAAATGTCCGTGTTCGGGTCCGGGGTCCAAAAACCGTAAAGTTCGGTATGAACCCGAACAGTGCCGTTCGGGTTCGCTCAACACTACTCGTAAACAATCACAGTATATAGTGAATATGTTACCAGTATCATATATTTATGATGGTCAAAGGCCAATCTCTGGATAGATGTCTATTTGAAGAACATATTCTGCGGCTAAGTTTATGACATAAACTCCTTTGAAACAAAAACAATCAATCTATCCATCTGTATCTGAAAGTAATATGTAACACTTTATATTTTGCTGTATACAGTATAAAGCATATGAATTATATAACAACAACAGTTGATACCTGTAATAGCTTAAATCAGTCTATTGTGATTGGAAAATAATACCTTTAAAGAAAATAATAGTAAAAACTATTCATAGTATTTTGTTCTTCGAGCATTATCTGAAAATGATACACAGATGGTGTCTGACACCAGATAAGTTAAGCAAGTTTCAACCCAAAAATAATGATTTGCGTTGGAGATGTGAGAGGGAAATTAGAACTATGAAATAAGAATCTACCTGTCTATTACCTCTGAAGGTCAAGCTAGAAAAAGAACTTAGAGGTTTAAGACAGTCCCACATTGAACTGACCCCCCAACTATTTTTGTTTCATTTGGATTTCCCTAAATTGGAAGAATAAATAAAAATGCTAATTGTGCATATATTAATGGCCACCAAACTTTGTTTGGCAAGAAACTGGAGATCTTGAGTGATCCCTACGTGGACCGAAATTGTCTCACAGATTAACTATTAGAGATTCATTGAGAAGGCTGTATATGTTAGTCTTGAGAACTTAGTGTTATACAATGATATTTGGAGACCCTGGCCTCTGGTTACGGATCCGAGACTCCTCCCCACTAACGCCACTGCTCTCACGCCAGGACAAGTATGAATGGTTGTATGAATGGAATTTGATCTTCTATGTCAGCGTACTCATAATATATACATTTAACAGAACTGCACTTAACCACCTTATCAGATTTAAAATACGTTTTAGATAATGGAAGGGGATGTTGTAGCATCTGTACTGATTAGACTGTTTTAGCTGTTATGGTTCAAGTCTACCTGCATTAGGTTAGCTGTGAGAAGATGTCCACCGTGCAGGAGAGATTCTCGCCAAAATCCTTTAGCACTAAAGTTACTTACCCCGATGGCTTCACTGGTGAGAAAGAAAAAACGCCTCTTTAATCACACTCCCATGATAATTTCCCAGCTTTGGTAAGTATTCTGCACGTTGGTTGTCCTATACAATTGTCTTATCCGCCTATGAATCTCTGTATGTTATCTGTTTTGCATCTCTAAATTACTTTATTTATGATCATATCAGGGGGATTGATGAACTGGCACCAAGGCCAATTAATTAGTTTTTGCCCCCCCCCCCCCCCCCTGGACTCACAGTTGCCAACCCTGGAGCCTTATATTGCTCCTATTTTAGATTCTAGATCCATGCTGCAGGCGTCAGTGTGCGTAGAGTTACTATTAAACCCTACTACTATTAAACGTTTGTGAGTGTGTTGGTTGTATGCTTAAAAGGAAGGCTTTCCCTGACATATGTATCAGTTTGTTCTGTAGATATAAATAAGCTTGTAACTCCCATTTAAAGGAGCAGTTTCACCTATACTGTACACATGTTTAATATATGACACATGCACTTATTTTTACTTTAGAACTATTTACAGTCCTCCTGTAGTTTTACACTGTAAATAATTTCACTAGGGTCTAGAATCTCAGTGACATTCAAAAAGGAGGGTGTGTCGATAAACTATCTCTTTATTTGCAGTTTTTTTGAGATAGAAAGAGTAGTGGAAAAACTAACGAGACACATCTGTTTGTTTATTTTACATTTTGCAGTACAGTATCTAAAAACACCATCAGACAATGTAGGTGGAACTCCCCCTTTAATCTCTACAGCACGAGCTGCATAAATTGTTGGTGATTTTAAAATAAGCTTCATATCAGCAGAGTTTGACTACCTGTATCAGAGGATGGGAAGACAACTGGAGCTATTCCAATGCAATATAACGGTAACATAACATAGTTCTTTAATGCAGAAACAGGATTACAGGTTAGATTTATTTACATGTTTATAAAATGAGTAATTGTAACATCTCTAGGACATTATTCATTGGTTTACATGGGCCGTCTATAAAATTGTGCAGCATTCAACACTTTTATATAGCCATTCTTTTGTTAGCATGGAGGAATCTTACTTTGGCAATAAGAATGTAGAGTAATCCTACTATTGATGATTTGACACCACAGCTCTTAAAAAAGCCTATGATATACTGTAAAAAATTACAACTTTGGAACATTGGCAAAGGATTTTTAACTTTTGCTTCTACTGGTGAAGCAAAAGTTAAAAATAACCTTTGGTACCACTTTAAATTCCCTTATGTACGGGATGTCCCCAGAGAAAGGAATAGTGGAATTCAACTCATTCATTCAAACTATGTTCAGATTACTAAAACACTATGTCAACTCTGTCAAAAGGCATGCTGTTAAATATTAACGTATGCATTAAAATTGCACACAATACATACCTGAGTAACCAGTGATATCCATTGCTTTTAGATTCCTACATTTTATTACTGTTAATGTCAGTCTTCCCGCTGTAGGCAGATAGCACAGTGAGAACA
This sequence comes from Pelodytes ibericus, assembly GCA_036172795.1. Classification (NCBI taxonomy): domain Eukaryota; kingdom Metazoa; phylum Chordata; class Amphibia; order Anura; family Pelodytidae; genus Pelodytes; species Pelodytes ibericus. The sequence goes on along the minus strand of CM069857.1, from coordinate 89,356,106 downwards.
TAATTTCTCCAAGGTCCACACTTTCCTTAAAAACATAGAATTCAAGTGTTAATCATTGTGTATCATATATTTAAATATATATATATATATATAAATGCATATACATAACAGTTAGGACCTATACTGCTCACACGCTTTATTATTTTGTTCCAAAGGGTGCATGCAAATAAAATAAAAATCCCACTATGGTTTTGACAGTTTGAACAAAGGCAGTTCTAGATTTTTGGGGACCCTGAGCGATAAAGCAGTTGGGGCCCCCATGCCAGATATTTATACCTTCTTGATAATGGTTTCTCCTCAGTTGGCCACTGTGCGGGCCCTTAAGAAATGGGGGGTTCAAAGCGACTGCTTAATTTACTTATATGGTAGCACCATGGAGCATTGTGTTTGTGTCACAACAGCTGGGATTCTATAAATGTTATACCTACCAGTTCCAAATAAATATTTTTTATCACTATTTTGTTTATATGTGGTAGATATTTTTTGGTATTTGTCAAGCAAACTTATCTTTATCTTAAAATGAATTGCAATTCTCCTGGTTTGATTACTAAAAATAATTTTACTGCAGGCCACTAAATTCACTGGCATCAGTGAGAAGTAAATGATGAGTACTCACTACTACTTCAGCCGTTTTTGTGTTCCATTTTTATGCTTTCATTAGCTATTGCTGAGAAATTTGCCTCTCTCTCCCTCTTAAACTCAGTTGTTTTGAGTGCTTTTAATGAAAGGGTGGGAAGTGGTTTCAGCCAACTCTAACGGCGCTGCTCACTAATAGGTGAGTTGAGGTGAGTAGCAGGTAAGTTAAAGTGAATAGCAGGTGAGTTGAAGTGAGTAGCAGGTAAGTTGAGGTGAGATGAACATTTCATCTCACCAATTTAGCTATACAGTGCACAGGAACAAACCTGATGAGTTCACTTAACCAGGTTTGTTTCTGCACAATGTATAGCTGGCTTGGTGAGTTGAAATGTTTATCTCACTTGAACTCACCGTCTACTCACTTCACCTAACCTGCTGCTCACCTCAGCTCACCTGAATAGCCCCATACGTGTTGTGATATAAGACAAGAAGGAGGCAATGGAAAGATAGGACTGTTTCTAAAGCAATAACAATGTCTCTGATGTAATATGCAGTATGTGAAAGATAGTAAAAACTTAAAAAACTGGACAGATCTGTTTAATTTTCTGTACTTTCCCAATGATTCACCTATCTAATAATATTTCTTAGACACTGTAGTTGGAACTGACCCTTGAACAATCCAGTCCTGTACAATGTTCTTTTAGGAATTATAATGGTCAAAGATGCAATTAGTAAGAAGGGAGAAGAAACCTGGAAAACGTATTTCTAAGGGTTCTGGTATAGTAACAACTGTCCAAAATGGACTCCTTTGTTTTTTATTTTCTTGACTTTTACTGGCTTGTCTTAAACTTTCAAAATTTGGTATTAAACGTCAAACTGGGCTAATTTGTTTAAATATATCTGGAAATGTAATTTTATAATGCTACATTAACATGTGCAGGTTTTAAATTCTGGAGGAGGATCAAGAGAGTGTGAAGTGTTGAAGCAAGTTTTCTTTGAAAATAAAAAGCTTATATCCAGAGCCTTCACTGAGCTTATGAGCCTGTTTTTTAAGCTTCCATCTGTTAAATACGATCATTTTTTCTGAAATTTAAACCTCCCATTGCCAGGAAGCCTGGAGTATCAATTATACAATTCAGATCAGGCCTGCATTTGGAATCCTTGTTAATTTACAGCCAAAAGACTGCTAAAATAAATGTTAAAAAAAGTATTCCAGCAAGGATTAAATTACAGCTACTTTATTTTAAAACCTTCATACACAACATACAGGTTAGTGCAATTATTATCATATTGTGCTGATACATTAAAACATACAACAATCTATAGTGAAATATATAACAGGCGAATTAAAATGTTTTAAGAGTTATAAAAGCCTATTAGCCCAAATCAATACATATACAGACACCTATGTGTTATTTATGCTGAAGGCAGATGTTAATTCTTACAAAAAAAAGATATTTTAACTTCAAATGAATATATTTTTGAAAAACAATATTGCTTCTGAGTACCCACTACTTTAATTTACATCTTGGCATATGCCAATGCTTCTGGAGTCTCTTTTACATAATGGAGAAACAAATTACAGGATGTTATTACTGAGCTGAATGATAACAAAAGACAAGCTTCTTTTGAGTTTCCCAGTGTTTGTACAAGGACACCAGTGTTCGTGGCAAGGTCTGCGAAGATCAACAGAACATCATTAAATTGTCCACAACAGACCCCAGTAAATGTCCACCATGAACAATGTTTTACCTACCCCTGGTATAAGGTCTAACCATTTTAACCACCCACTGCTATTAATTATGCTCACACTGCTGACAAAATGGACTTTGTCAGTTGTAATGGTATGATAAAGTAAAAAAACAGGAAAGTAAGAGGTAGAGAATCAAAGGGAGATGAAGAATGATTTATAAAGACCACCAGATGATTGTACAGGTGCTTTCTCTAAACTGATTTTGGACGTATTCACATTTTAAATATTCATGAAAAGCATGACAACATAATATGTTAAGGAGTAACGGGCTTGAACATGGCTGGACAATTGCTTAGTAAATAAAAGGGGTTTCAAAGTTGGCATGGGAAGGGTCAGTAAGCAAGAAGGTAGATGCAAGTGGATGTAAAGGGGGGCTGCATTTACAGCATGGAGAAGATCTCTGCATACACCTGTTATATACTGTTCATTTGTAAGTGGGTATGGCTTTCTGTATGCAAGTGTGTGCAGGGCCGGCCTTAAGTGTCCCAGCGCCCTGTGTGGGCTTCCCCCGTGGCGCCCCCCCCCATGTATGTGTCCCTTCCCTCTTCCTTGCCACGCCTGTCTCGCTCTAACTCCCCATACCTGTTTTCTCTCTCTCCCTCTCCCCCCCTCCCCTGTTCTGTCTTTCCCCCCCAGACCCCCGTGTTCTGTCTCTCTCCCCCCTCCCCCTGTTCTGTCTCTCCTCCCCCTGTTCTGTCCCCCCCCCGTTGTCTCTCCCCCCCAGACACCCCTGTTCTGTCTCTCCCCCCCCAGACACCCGTGTTCTCTGTCTCTCTCCCCCTGTTCTGTCTCTCTCTCTCCCCCTCCTCCTGTTCTGTCTCTCTCTCCCCCTGTTCTGTCTGTCTCTCTCCCCCTCCTCCTGTTCTGTCTCTCTCTCCCTCTGTTCTGTCTGTCTCTCTCTCCCCCTGTTCTGTCTCTCACTCCCCCCATTCTGTCTCTCTCTCTCTCTCTCCCCCCTGTTCTGTCCCTCTCTCTCTCTCCCCCTCCCCTTGTTCTGTCTGACTCTCTCTCCTTGTTCTGTCTGTCTCTCTCTCTCCCCCTCCCCCTGTTCTGTCTGTCTCTCTCCCCCTCCCCCTGTTCTGTCTGTCTCTCTCTCCCCTTGTTCAGTCTGCTTCTTCCCCCCCCCCCCCTTGCCTGCAAATGTTGATCAGGGAAGGGGGCGGAGCTAACCGGCTGAGCGGTGTAGCTCCGCCCCCACCCTGTGCTGCAGAGCAGCGTCTGCTTCACGGGGAGCTGTGGGCAGCAAAAGAAAGTGCTGCTCGGCTCCAGGCATGGGAAGCCGAGCAGCACTTTCTTTTGCTGCCTGCAGCTCCCCGTGAAGCAGGAGCTTCTCTGCTTTTTTTTTTTTTAAAGCTGGCGGGCGGCGCTCCTGGGGTGTTGCGCCCTGTGCGCTCGCACAGGTCGCACACCCCTAAGGCCGGCCCTGAGTGTGTGTTTGCATGCATGCAGTTGAATGGCATATGCAGAAAATGCACAGTCATAATATTTTTCTTTAAAATCATTAGAATAACTATTAATCCTTTGGAGACAATTAATGTGCCAGGCACATCACAGGAAATCCACCTGTTAATGACAATAGACATGCCTGGCAAATCATGCCATTTTGATCATGGTATGCCTATTGGTATACCACAATTGGAAGAAAATAGGCTGTGTACCTCTGGTCTGAGGCATTCCAGTCATGTCTGTGGAGGAAACACCATCAATCATTGTGAGCAGGTCACAGCTTTTTTGATTTGTATAGATGTCAAAGTCAAGATTTAAAAAAACCAAACACTTTTTTTCATGGCTAGTACTTGGGTTAGGCAGAGATTTAAAATATTTAAATTTTAAATAAATAAAAACATTTATAATAATCCCATATATAATAATCCCATAGAGTACCAGTGACATGTGACAGTGAAATGCGTAGATATACACAGGGGAACGTAAGAAGAAGGCTCTAACAACAACCCGGAAGCAGCTGCAGTGGAAATAAAAAAAATGTAATACTATAGAGTGCCCACATATTCACAGATTTCTAAGCATTTTATGCTTGATTAGATTTTTCAGGTCATATTTGATGTCACTAACAAAGCATGCAGAGTTATTTAATTAGTTTTCAAAGAACATTGTGTCTGTGTGAAATCAACTTAGCTTCAACTAATAGTTTTGCATACATTTGAAAAAAAACTACTATGCAGACATTACTAAGTAAGAGTTAATTAATTTGCACTTGGCCTGTTCCATTTCACAGTTTTAACACCTAAAGGAAAAAAGGATTACAGCTTGAGTAACACATTGTGTATCAGCATAATCCTACTTTGGCTCTAAATGTGAGTCTAACAGACAACACAGTGTAAACAGTCATAGAAAGATGAAATCTGAGACATTTCTCTAACATACAGTCATGTATCCAAAATATAGAGTAGGAAAAAAAATGCTATGCAGTGATTTCCTGGTCTAACATTTCTGGAACACTGGTTGCCACAACAGACATCTGTTGAGGTTGAAGTATTATTAATGGTTTCTAATATCTACTATACGATTACACAAAGTCTGTAAAAGGCGTTTTTGTTTTTGGAATGTTGTACAGTTCAGGACACAGGCTGTTTTTACACTTCTGCACTGTATGTGTAAAGCTATATTTTTTTCTCTTTCTCATTTACTGTACCCACACAAATTATATACTGGGTTTTTTTTTGGCTTAGAAGGATTTTCTTTAGATAACATTATTTTGATCAGATCATATAATTTACTATAAAAAAATTATAAATAAAAAAGATTTCTAACTTTTAAATGAAAAATATTTTACATATTCTAATATTTGTCTTGAGTTTAGAAATAGTCAATGTTTACATATTTTTCGAATTTTTTTTTTTTTGCATATTATAGGGCTATAAATGAAAGTAGCGTTTTGCTTTTTCTGAACTATTTTATTCTACAGTAACCTTTTGACCCAACCCATTCATCACTCTAACCTTAAATATAAACCTAGCACTAACCCTAAACTAACTCTAGGCCTAACTGTAACCCTAATGCTAACCATAGATCTAAAGCTAACTAATTTTGTTTTAAGCATAATGTTTCAGACTGCTTCTAGAGGCAGTGCAGCAACAGCAGGGGGATCACTAACAAGCCAGCACCATATGGGAATGGTGTGTCTTATTATTGTTTGTGCATGCCATTAAAAGTAGATGTCAGGGGAATCTCTTTGTCATTGAGTGGTTTGTTTATGTAGCATCCCTTACTAAATATTGATTGCCATCTTTTTAAGACGGTGGTTACTTGTTACCATTTTTTAACAGAACTCCAGTGCTGAGATGGAAATGTTAGTCTATGACCAGAATATGTTAAATCAAAAATGGAGACTGATGGGGTAGCAGAGAGAAAAGAAAAGTAGCCAAAAAAGAGAGATTGAAGGCTAGAAATATGGTGGCCGCAAATATAGCAGAAAGTGGGAGCTCGAAGAAAGAGATGGAATAGGCTGGTAAAAATGCTGAAACTGCTGGAAGGCAATGGAGCAGATAGGTCTATGAGAGAAGACAAGGGGGACTTTAGAAATAGTATGGAAAAAGGAGGAGAGATGGTCTCGAAAGACAATATTTGAAAGAGAAGGGAAAAATAAATGCATAAAACCAGAAAAGATCTTCTTGGTGGATGCAACATGGAAATGACTGGAAAGGTACAATGATCTATTGCTACATCATGTGCTCCACCATCCTATTCTATTACGGTCTATACCACAGAATTAGGAGGAGGGTGAGAAGCCCAGACAGGGGACATCTGTGAGGAATCGCTACATGGAAGAGACAATGAGCTCTTACGTTTTATTTGTTTATTCAGTCTCCATTATATAAATACATCTATTACAATAAACGCAAGTTAAGTGTGAATTTTGTTTTCTTTACAATTCAAATACATAAAATTACAATTCAAACATATTGTAAACATTTGTATGTCGTATACGACACAGAAAATCACAAACATACTCTTGGATTTCCAACCAAACCTTATTCCCTTTCTCATTTAGATGGATCTTTCTCTTTTCTTTGATTTAATCATTCCTTATCGGATGGGACTCAGGAGATAGATCAACTAAGATTTGCCCTCTTACTGACTATCTCGTTCTCCCAAGAATTTATCATATCTTATTGTTTTCTTTTTCTCAAATCTAACCTAGTCAAAATCACCCTTTACCATTGATTCTCCCATCCCAGTAGTAATAACTGTAATGGGAGTTATCAACCCATTAAGGAGCTCTTTAACATGTTTTTATAGATATCATTTTACAAAATAAAAGATTTAGTCCACACGCAACACAATCACAACTAGTACACCATTATATTCTGTATAGATAAACTGTAATGCAAAGTTGAAAGACTGACTGGGTTAAAAGATACTAATAATTGTAAGAACTGAAGTAAAACAGTGAGACACACGATGAAAATAAAAAGGAGGGAATGCATGCATAGTTGCTGCTAGTAGCTGATATTTATTCACCGATAAATATAACCCAGGAGAGTGTATGGCGAATTCATTGTATACTGTCCTTTTCTTGGGTTATCTTTATTTACTGACTATTTATTTATTTACTGATGCCATTTTTTGAGAGCAACTCTGAGGTTTATCATTTATATGAGTATTGTTCCTTTGTTTTCTACATACAGTGTGGTTCTATCTGATTATTTATACCATAGAAGGTCCTACAAATGCCATACTTGATATCACGCCCACAAGGATACTCTTCTTTTACCAGCAGATGCCCGTATTTCAAGTAAATAATGCATTGATGTATTGCTCTTAAGAATCTCTATACAAATTGAAGCCAAGATACTGTAGATACCATAACAGATACAAAAGTCCTCACTTTATAATGTCCAGTGATGTAAGTATAAAATTCATGAATAGTTCAAATATTTTTCAATCCCACCTATATTATTCATGATTATTTATGTTTTATGGTTTTTGTATCAACATGTTCACTGCCAGTAGCAGTTGGCCTCTACCTTCTTGTTTTCAGGTGAATGTGATCTCTGTCATTTCTTTAAACAATTTAGATTATGTGTCTCACCGTTAACCTTGAATATCCTTTTCTTCCTTTACTACCAGATTTCCTGACCAAACGTCTGTGGTCTCATTGTGACTAAATAGAAATGTATTCTGCCTTATAAAACTCTAGCATTGAAATAAACCTTAGTTTCCATTGACTTGACATCGGAAAAAAACATATCCCCCATTTCTCAATAATGTTGGCTGTTGCTTCTTATTTCACACATCACAAGAATGATAATCATCATGACTTTATTACATATTTATTAAGGGTTATAAATCCTCTCAAGAAGTCAGTGTCAGCACTCTACTTTTAAAGACTTGCTCCTAAAATGGTTTCCAGCCTAATCACTAATAACTATGTCCAGTATCACACAGTCAGCTATACTACTGTCATGTATTCATTGGAATAGTTATCATTGTTTACAGTACAAGTAAGGATGTGCTGAATCAGACATTGCTGTGCCAGCTGGAAGCTTTGCCTAGAAACTAAACCACATGCTTGTGTTTCTCAAATATATATATCAGGCTAAAAAGGCTGATTGACTGTTTGAGTATAATTCTTTATAATTAAAGCTCAGATGTGAAATATTCTGAGCTAGGGGGAAGAATGTTGTGCTAGCTGTATTAACTCATAGCAAGCAAGATCATCTGAACTGTAACTGATCTTTACGGTTTCATGCCATTTGAAAACATCCGATTATTCTACCATTTGGTCTAATTTCCAGAATGAATGGGTATGAACATTTTACAGGATGGTATTTACATGGAATAGTCAGCTTTACATTTCTAGAAAAAATATTTGCAACTAGAGGCCTTATATTTAATACTGAGGCGTTTCAGTGATATAAAATAGAACACAATGGCAGTAAAAAAAAAATCTGTGATGAGTGGTTTGTTTACTACCTATGTAGCCTGTATATTTGTCAGGATATTGAGGACGCTCATGTAACGTCAAATAAACACATTATGTTATGTTTGGTATTGATCCACTGGCATTCTCTGAAAATGCTATGAAAATGCCATGCAGGTGTGGGGGATTTTTCAACTTAGAAGCACAGTACTCCAGAGTGAAAGGAAATTATAGTTTCATTGATTTGGTACTTGTTCACTTGAGAAGTACAGAAAACAAATAAATAGCACTCACTTTAGGATAAACAAGCTACCTGGCAGTTATTGTACTGGTGGCTATGATCATTGCACTTAATATTTATTTTGAATAAACATCTTCTGTTTATAAATGTAAATATGGTGAGCCAGTCTCCATCCTTAGGTACTTAGAGACTGTATGCATATCATCTAACTCTTGCCCACAGCATGGAACTTGAAGTCGCTGCCACGCCAACTGACAGAGCTACTACACATGGGCGTAATGTGTTTACATCCAGATTCAGACCAATAACCACTGAGCTCTACCTCTGTCCCAAAAAGTGGGACAGAGGTAGAGCTCAGAGAGACAGTGGAATTGCCTCCCAAAATCTTGACTGCCTTGAGCAAAGAGGGACAGTTGGGTGGCATGCTATATGCTAGGGATTGATTTCACTGGCACTGACCACTATGTTGCTGCGCCTTTTCCTTATAAGTTCACCAACATATTTTCCACGGTGAGCCTCAGTTCTGGTAGACTTGAATCTACAATCCTTGCTAAAGACCCAACTCTACTCAGCTGTGTCTGGTAAAGTGCCTGGTTCTTAGTCTATAAAGATCTATATTAGAAGCACAAGTGAAAAATACAGTTTAGTGTCTTGCAGGGGCGTCACTAGGGTTGGGGTCACCCGGTGCGGAAACTCATGGTGTCACCCCCAGTGGTGTATCTTGATTTTGTGCTGCCCTAGGCAGACAAAATCTGGGCACCCCCCTACCCAAGCTGCACACCCACGTTACACACCTAACACATGCCCCATCATTCAGACTCACATCAAGCTCACACTCCCATCACACTCAGTCACACACTCCTACTCCCATCACACTCAGTCACACACTCCTACTCCCATCACACACACTCCAACTCCCATCACACTCAGTCACACACACTGTCTCCCATCACACACACACTCTGACTCCCATCACACTCAGTCACACACACTGTCTCCCATCACACACACACTCTGACTCCCATCACACTCAGTCACACACACTGTCTCCCATCACACACACTCTGACTCCCATCACACTCAGTCACACACACTGTCTCCCATCACACACACTCTGACTCCCATCACACTCAGCCACACACACTGTCTCCCATCACACACACTCTGACTCCCATCACACTCAGTCACACACACTGTCTCCCATCACACACACTCTGACTCCCATCACACTCAGTCACACACACTGTCTCCCATTACACACACTCTGACTCCCATCACACTCAGTCACACACACTGTCTCCCATCACACACACACTCTGACTCCCATCACACTCAGTCACACACACTGTCTACCATCACACACACTCTGACTCCCATCACACTCAGTCACACACACTGTCTCCCATTACACACACTCTGACTCCCATCACACTCAGCCACACACACTGTCTCCCATCACACACACTCTGACTCCCATCACACTCAGTCACACACACTGTCTCCCATCACACACACTCTGGCTCCCATCACACTCAGTCACACACACTGTCTCCCATTACACACACTCTGACTCCCATCACACTCAGTCACACACACTGTCTCCCATCACACACACACTCTGACTCCCATCACACTCAGTCACACACACTGTCTACCATCACACACACTCTGACTCCCATCACACTCAGTCACACACACTGTCTCCCATTACACACACTCTGACTCCCATCACACTCAGCCACACACACTGTCTCCCATCACACACACTCTGACTCCCATCACACTCAGTCACACACACTGTCTCCCATCACACACACTCTGACTCCCATCACACTCAGTCACACACACACACTGACTCCCATCACACACACTGTCTCCCATCACACACACTCAGTCACAGTCACAGTCACACACACACACTGACTCCCATCACACACACTGTCTCCCATCACACACACTCAGTCACAGTCACAGTCACACACACACACACACACACACACACACACACACACACACACACACACAGTCTCCCATCAGCACTTACCTTTCCCTGGCAGGCAGGCAGCATGGTCCCTCCATGCTGCCTGTTCGGCTCCCCGGCGATTGTGCCGACAGGTCACGTGACCGGGCGCGCGTATGACGTCAGCGCGCCGGTCACGTGACCTGTCGGCACTTCCGTGTCAGACTGCACGGGGAGCCGAACAGGCAGCACGGAGCTTTCTCTGTGCTGCCTGTTCGGCTCCCCGTGCAGCCTGGCAGGCAGAGCGTTGGTGAGGGGGGATCTTCCGATCCCTTCTCACCTCCGTCTCTGCCTGCAAGCGCGGTGGGGTTTTTTTTTTTAAAGGGTCGCGTTTTTTTTTTTTTTTCACTTTTTTTTTTTTTACATTTTTTTTTTTCCAGTGCTGGGGGGCGCTGCCGCCCCCCAAAATTTGCCGCCCTAGGCATCCGCCTAGGATGCCTCGCGGTAAATACAGCACTGGTCACCCCCCTGGATTTCCTCCATACAATGCTAAACAGATTCCTTAGTAATGCCAGTTAGATGGCCTATTAACTATGCCACACACAGGAGCCCCATAACAATGCCACACACAGGAGCCCCATAACTTATGCAACACCAGAGCCCCATAACTTATGCAGCACCAGAGCCCCATAAATTATGCCACACCAGAGCCCCACTATTTATGCCTCACCTCTGCCCAATTAATTATTCCACACACACAGGTGCCCCATAATTATGCCACACACACACACACAGGTGCCCCATACTTATGCCACACAAAAGACTCCCTTAATTACGCCACACAAAAGAGTCCCTTAATTATGCCACACATGGGGCCCAATAAATATGCCACACACAAGTGCCCCATAATTATGCACTCATTGAACCGCCATCAATTATGCAACACACAGGAGCCCCACGAGGTGACAATCTTACAATTATAGATATAAGTAATATTGTGCCATTCAGATCCCAGTAGTATTGTCCCACTCAGAGCCCAGTAATATTGTGCCACTCAGAGCCCAGTAATAGTGTGCCAGTCAGAGCCCAGTAATATTATGCCAGTCAGATACCAGTAATATAGTGCCAGTCAGATCCCAGTAATAGTGTGCCAATCAGAGCCCAGTAATATTATGCCAGTCAGAGCCCAGTAATAGTGTGCCAGCCAGAGCCCAGTAATATTATGCCAGTCAGAGCCCAGGAATATTATCCCAGTCAGATACCAGGAATATTATGCCAGTCAGAGCCCAGGAATATTATGCCACTCAGAGCCCAGTAATATAGTGCCAGTCAGAGCCCAGGAATATTATGCCAGTCAGAGCCCAGTAATATAGTGCCAGTCAGAGCCCAGGAATATTATGCCAGTCAGAGCCCAGGAATATTATGCCAGAGCCCAGAAATAGTGTGCCAGTCAGAGCCCAGAAATAGTGTGCCAGTCAGATACCAGTAATATTGTGCCAGTCAGATACCAGTAATACTGTGCCAGTCAGAGCCCAAGAATATTATGCCAGCCAGATACCAGGAATAGTGTGCCAGTCAGAGCCCAGGAATATTATGCCAGTCAGAGCCCAGTATTATAGTGCCAGCCAGAGCCCAGTAATATAGTGCCAGACAGATGCCCAGTAATATAGTGCCACTCAGAGCCCAGGAATATTATGCCAGTCAGAGCCCAGTAATATAGTGCCAGCCAGAGCCCAGTAATATAGTGCCAGCCAGATGCCCAGTAATATAGTGCCACTCAGAGCCCAGGAATATGATGCCAGTCAGAGCCCAGTAATATAGTGCCAGCCAGAGCCCAGTAATATAGTGCCAGCTAGATGCCCAGTAATATAGTGCCAGCCAGAGCCCAGTAATATAGTGCCAGCCAGATGCCCAGTAATATAGTGCCAGTCAGAGCCCAGTAATATTGTGCCAGCCAGATGCCCAGTAATATTGTGCCAGCCAGATGCCAAGTCATATAGTGCCACCCAGATGCCCAGTCATATAGTGCCAGCCAGAGCCCAGTAATATAGTGCCAGCCAGATGCCCAGTAATATAGTGCCAGTCAGAGCCCAGTAATAAACTGCTCGTTTTAAACCACCCTCCTCCCCCCCCTTCCCCATCACTTACCGAATCGCTGCTTTTCTCTGCTCCCGGACGGACGCCTCCTCCGTGTAGTCTTCCCTCCTGCACGGAGGAGGGAAACACAGTCACCAGATGTGACGTAACGTCACATCCGGTTGCTGTGATTTTTTTTTTTTATGGCGGCCGTGTCCAGTGGATGTAGCTGCCAGAAAAAAAACTTAAGCGTGATGCGGGGGGGGGGGGGGGGGCGGCAGCACGAGTGTCACCCCCGCTGGAGGTGTCATCCGGTGCGGTCCGCCCCCCCTTAGTGAATGAATTTGTGATATTGTGGATTATTTCTTAAACTTAACTCTGGGCCAATGATCTAAAAATGTAAACCAGTATAATGTTTCTGCCATTTAATCCATTTTTAGAACAATCTGTAAAAGGATGTCAGGGTGTTTGTGGTCTTTCTTCTGGGTAAGCTGAAACAAATGGTTCATTCTCCATCTACAATGACCTGTCCAGTCAGTGGGGTCTATTCAATAACTTTAGTTAGTTTCGCTCATGTCACTGAATCTCATAGACTGCAAAAGAAAAATTGGAGATAAAAATCAGGAATTAGTGATGTTTTGTGTCACTGAATCAGGCCATTGTCATTTTAAAATCCAATTTATACAAGTTGGGAGGATCTTTTTTATATATTTATTTTTAAAACCTGAGTTTTTTCGTGCTATAGCTCACCATAAGATTTAACAAACACACTGTAAAACATAAGGTGAAATAATAAGTAGTTCATAATTGTCTTAGGCATAGGATCAACCTCAGCCAATTTATCTCAATATGTGGATATTTTTTTCAACCATTAGGGGAAAAAAAAATCACATTATTCATTAAGGATACCCCACATGTCCTCAAGTAACTGAAGAATGTGAACTGGAAATAGTCCCATATTTTGGTGATCTGCGATAAAAAGGCAATAAAATAACAGCTGGATCCACTTCTCAAGTGATCCAGAGAAGTGGATCCAGCTGTTATTTCTTCAAAGAAAAGTGCCTGAGTTTCTCATCCTGGTGGCAGCAGGAAAGAAGTTTACCTCTCAGGACTTTTTCACGCAAGTTGCACTTTCAGTGCTATATATTTTGTACGTGTATTCATTGTTTTTATTGCCTGGTTTGTGTTAGCCACTGCGCAATGGTTTTTTAATGTTTTTTAGATGGAATGATTAAAACCGACTGACTACAATATTCTGATGAGCCTGATTTCATTATCCGTTTGTGAGTGCACCCCTGTAGAAATTTATAATACATCCAATTACATTTAAACTGTGTTGCACTATTGTTGTTTTCTGTTTTTCTTCATGCGCCCCAATTCTGTCTTGTTTTTCTATTGCCAAGTGCCCGAGGAGCACTTTAACGGGTGCTGCAGTGCCAGAGGAGGAGTATAATTTAATTATTTTTTCACTTTATTCACTGATTTTGTTCACTGTTTATATTACACTGTATGTAATTTGGGTTAAGTGTCACACTTTCAAGCAATAAGACACCAGAACCCTTTTTGAATATACTTATTAAAATCTAAATCTAAATATATTTCCATATAAAGAAAAAGGACATTTTCTTTGTATGGAAATATTTTTTATTAAAGATTTTTATTGCATTTACATTCTCTTTTTATACATACATTTTTATAGTATCATTATACTACTTACTCTTGAATATATATATATATATATATATATATATATATATATATGGCAGGTCTGTTTCGTTTTCTGACACACGCCTCTTTTACTATAAGCGTTCACACTGTTGCTTGGTGATACGTTGGTTCACGTGACACGCATAGTGACACGCAAGCCGTCTTCTCTCCTATACCCGGAAGTTGCTGAATTCTCGTCACCTCTGGTGTAGGGAGCGGGTTTCTTCAGCTGCGGCTGGTAAGTGTTTGATTATGGGTGTATTTAAATGTTTATTTCACACTGTATGTGACACTTGACAAAAGGCTTGCTAGCCTGAAACGTCGTTTTTTTTCATCTTGGAAATTAAATGGTGATAAGACCTGTGAGTGCATCCTCTATTCACACATTTGGATTGTGTATATATATATATATATATATATATATATATATATATGTATATATATATATATATATATATATATATATATATATATATATATATATATATATATACCGTATTTATCGGCGTATAACACGCACCTTTTCTCCTTGAAAATAGGGGGGAAATGATGTGTGCGTGTTATCCGCCGATCGGTGGCAAAAATAAAAAAAATCTAAAACTTACCTCGTTCCTGCTCTGTCCCCCGGTGCTCTGAAGCTGCGTGGCTGTGAGGGAAGCGTTGTGCGCTTCCCTCCAGCCGCGCGGTCAACAAAGTGTGTTTCTTTTAAACAAACTTTATTGTTCCGCGCGGCTGGAGGGAAGCTCACAACGCTTCCCTCACAGCCACGCAGCTTCAGAGCACCGGGGGACAGAGCAGGAACGAGGTAAGTACTGGGGTCTGGGGAAGGGGGGGAGGACGGTGGCATAACGAGCATACTAAGGGGCAATATCCTAGCATATTACATGGCATATTGGGGGCAATATCCTGGCATATTAAATGGCATATTGGGGCAAAATCCTGGCATATTAAATGGCATATTGGGGGCAATATCCTGGCATATTAAAATGGCATATTGGGGGCAAAATCCTGGCATATTAAATGGCATATTGGGGGCAACATCCTGGAATATTAAATGGCATATTGGGGGCAAAATCCTGGCCTATTAAATGGCATATTGGGGGCAAAATTCTGGCATATTAAATGGCATATTGGGGGCAATATCCTGGAATATTAAATGGCATATTGGGGGCAAAATCCTGGAATATAAAATGGCATATTGGGCTTCAAAGTTCTTTATTTGAAATGTACGTTTTTTTTCCTGAAATTTCCTTCTTAAAATGAGGTGCGTGTTATACGCCGGCGCGTGTTATACGCCGATAAATACGGTATATATTATTTTTGAATAAGGAAAACATATTTATTTTTAAATACTTTATTCCAGTACAAAATTGCCAAGGTTTACTATGTACCAATGCATGTTTTTTTCTTATTTCGCATGTATGTTTATGTCACAAATATGGGAAGAAGAGAATAGACTAGGTGCACTGACATTTCGGTGTATTCTAAGTTAACATCAAGTGCGAAGATAATGTATGCAGAAGTGATATTCTTTGCAGTTTTCTCTCTTGACTGTTACTGGAAATCTGTGGTCTACATTTGTGTACCACACAAACTCTGGAAATATACAGCGCAGCTTTGTGCTAGGTGTTTGGTACTTGTAAAGTTTTGTGAGTGCAATCCATGTTCTTTGGGGAAGTCCTGTGACTGCAGTCTGCAAGCTGCGGTAAGTCCTAGGTGCTGGGGCAAGTCCTCTGAATATAAAAATATACAGGAGGAGCACACAACAATGGATACATGTTTAAAGCATCACAAATGTATTATTACAGACACATTCGTGAGTCAGAGAAAAAAGTCAAAAAATTATGATGCAAAATAGACAATTCAATCAAAGCAACAGAGAAACGCTCCAACAAGGGGGCTATATATATATGTGGTCAACAAGTCCTGTGTGCTGGGGAAAGTATTTAAAGTGCAATCTGAGCGTTGTGGTAAGTTCTGTGAGTACAATCTGCATGCTGGGGTAAGTTCTCTAAATGCACCCTGCTTACTGGGGTAAGTCATGGGAGCTAGGGCAAGTCATGTAAATGCCATGTGCTAGTGTAAGTCCTGGGTGCTGGGGCAAGCCCTGTGAGTGCAATCTAGGTGCTGGGGCAAGCCCTGTGAGTGCAATCTGAGTGCGGGTGTAGGTAATGGAGCTGGGCATGTCCTGTGAGTGCAATCTGGGTGCTGGGGTAAATCACTATATCCACCCAGTATGTTCACAAGTTTATATCTCACACACAGCCCTGATATATACCCCATGCACAGGGTTCACATAACCTTGTGTACATGCTGGGGCTTCTGTATTGCCTTGTGCAGTGGGTATATATTTGGGCATTGTGTTTGCTATAACCTTGTGTACATAGTGGGGGTATATATTTCCCTGTGCTTGGGGTATTTATCAGGGCATTGTGTTCGATATAATCTTGTGTATATACTGGGGGTATGTATTGCCCTAGGAAGGGTTACATATCAGTTTTATCTATAAATAATATACTCTTAAAATTTGCTTTAAAATGGATGGTTTTCCCCTTTTATGAACAAGAAAATAATGTTATGCTATGGGACTGGTATAATGATGTAATGCTATGCGGCTGGTATAATGATGTTATGCTATGGGGCTGGTATAATGATGTTATACTATAGGGTTGGTGTACAATTATTTCCAGGACTGGGTTTTATCCCCAGTCCTGCACTTTGAATAGCCCCCACTGTGGTGTTCCTTAGAATTAATGTGCAGGACTGTATTTTACTGGTTGTTCTGACATATACACTCCTAGTAACTGTGTCTGAGCTGCATCAACACATATTTTGGTATATATATATTGTATATTTCAGCACACTTTTCATCAGTGATGTTCAGAGTGAGTGTGAGGTGGCGCACTTTCCAAGTCTGAAATTTCACTTGAGAAATATACTTTGAAGAGAGTTAAGTAATACATTTGCAAGCTACAGCTAACACTTCATAGAATATGCATCTTGAATACTAATCAAAAAATAAAATTGTCAGTTTTCTTATAGTTGTAGTTCACTTAAAGTGCTTAGTACGTTTTATATACTATGACAATATTTTGTATCATATGGAATTTCTCACAACTTGGAAAATGTTTACTCTTGTACTTTTCCCCAATTAATTTTATTATATTTTGATTTTTTATTGTTGCTTGACTAATATCATGATGAAAAAATGTAATTTTACCCAAAAGCGGAATGAAAAAAAATATTAAATAGAGAATCTGAATAAACAACTGTCTCTGTATTACTAAAATAAATTATAGAGATGTTAGATCCCAGTAGTTTGAATTCTTTTCTGAGTGAGCATCTGATAAATCTCTACAAAATGCTATGTCAATCTAATAGTTCAGATGCAATTATGTTGCTATTGTTCTTATGATATGTTTCATGTCTCTGAGGAATGACAAGGCTACTGTCTTAATTTGCTTTTTCTTAGTGAACAAATTTAAACAGATAAATAAATACACTTGCAAGCACAACAGGAGGCAAATGTGATGTGACAGCTTGGCATTGCATATCATGTCTTGAAACAAATTAAAGTTATTTCTCTAATATGATGATCGGTGGATCGTGGAAGAGCTATAATTCTATAAATATTTGTGGCTCAGAAAAAATAACAACATTTTTTTCAGACCTAAAAAAGATTATGCAGCATGACCTTAACCTGCTTTAATGCTATATATTGCATCTAATTCAATATTATTTCTAACACAATGTTAATTAAATATGGTATTCCTCAAGGGATCTCAATGACTTAAACAGATAACTGTAGGTGAAAAATGAACTTAAGTTTAATTGAAAGACTGCAGCAAGTGTAGATGTTTTTGAAAATAAATGCTTTAATATAAGAATATAAATTAAGTATTTTTTGAGTTCTGCATTTGTCAAGAGGCTAACACTTTGTTTATAATCTTGGGTTAGATGCGGAGTCAAAGTGGGTGAGATGAAGGAAAATCTGACCCATTGGACCAAATATTCTAAACATCAACTCTGAACCCTGATTGAAAATTTTGAGCAAAGATGGATCAATAAGGTACTCTTTGCTCCACATTTCAGGAGGCTGACATGTTGTTAAGGTGTTGGATAAGATCTTCATTCACCTTGGGTCAGATGAAAGAAGATCTGACTGATCTGACCCAAGATTCTAAATAACGTCTACCCCTTTTCGAGCAGTTTGGAGCAAGAATTCCTCATTAAGGTACATTATTTGTATTCTTTCCTTAAATAATTTCTTTATACACCATATACACATTATGCAAACTTTCAATTAAATGTACTTCTATGTTTTGCTACCGTTTAATATGCTGCTTGTTATTTCTTTTTCCATGAAAATGTTTGATTTCCACCTACAAATCCTATGACTTGGTTATAGCGTGAACTCAATCAACTGCAGTTCTCATTTAAAATCAATTCCATATGTAAGTACCAACTGCAATATTGAAAGTAAGACTGGGATTGGCTAGATAGAATCGAGCTTTGTCAGGAAGTGAAAGTTGGCTATTTTAAATAGTAACACTGTAAGTTTATTGCATTGTTTTCATGATCATTTGTCTTTTATGAGCACCATAATACTTTACCTATTCACTGTGGTTTTACAAAATGCTCTGCCTTCTTCCTTTATGTATATTCTAAATATTAGACTTGAAAGAGCCCATACAAAAGATAAACTCCAAAAGATGCAATGCAAATGGCAGAGCATGTTATGTACAGCCTATATATTTGCACGTGCAAGCATGTATATTGTTTGCATATTTAATCAAAAACGTATATATTTAATTTTTTGCTCCACCACCTTCCTGACATTTTTAATTTGAGTGTACAGCTGTATTCTTAGAATTGCGGATGCTTAGTGGCTCACCATTGCAAATAAAGGGAGAAACATTGGGAATGTACTGAGGTAATAAGGACATTCACAGTGACGTCATGCTTCATACATGCCTATGAGATCCCTGTTTAGAGCCTAACCCTAATAGGCAACATGTACTAGGATGCCAGTATCTGTGGCAAAGTCTTTGCATCTCCACACACCATTTTCACGTTAAATTGCCATTTGGACAATATATTTAATGTTCACCATGAACAATGTTGGTGCCTTCCCATGGTTTAGAGCTGACCGGAAATGTACATTTTAAATAGAAGGAAAGGGTGACATTCACCACTTGGAAACATGCTGTGAAAGTCAGCTTTAACATGTATGTGTCATGGAAAAAAGATATGGTATCACTTTGTGGATTATAAAAAAATAACTGCACATTGTACTAGCAAATCCATAGACTTACAATCAATATCAAAGTATATGCATGTGGATCTGCCACTCACATAGGCAATGACATCACCATTTGGTATTTGTTTCTGCTGCTGTATGGATGACGGTCTGCGTAAGTACTGCAAATAAAACTTATGATCTATGCATTTCTGGTCTTAATTAGATTCAAAGAGCACAGTTCTTTTAATTGTATAATGTGATTATAGTATAGTTTAATAAATCTCTACATAGATATTTGTTATATACACGCATTTTATTTATGCTAGTTTGTTGATCTTATACACAGATATTACTTAAATATATATACTGGTTTATATGTGTGGGGTATATGCAGGTGGCTGGTGGTGTAAGCAACAGTGTTTCCAGGTAAACATACTGGCTATTGTTCAAGACTGGACTGTAAACAACATGGAGTCTGACAGTTCGGTCACCTGAGCAGGGTTTCTATGGGAAATCTGTACCAACAAGGGCTTCATGTTAAAAGAGATACACAGTTAAAGAGATTTCAGAACTCTCCTGAAGCTCCAACAATGGACATCACATAAGCTGAAGCCAGTCTTTCCACCTGAGTTCTCCTGGCACCGTAACATCTAAGTATCAGCATTTATATATTCTACTTAACTTTCTTTTACTTGAATAGAGTTAACTATTCCTGTTTATATTAATAGAATGAGTATTTTAGCATTGTTTTTTTGTATAACCTATAGTAGATATTGTTGTAGAGTTATCATTAAACTTTGTTATGCTTTAACCTATTCAAGTGTGTGGATATTCTGTTATTTAGTTATTGAATATAACTCTCTAATAATACCTTATGGAATAATATAATCATTGTATTGTTATATTATTTCCATTTATAAATTTGTTGTTGAGGTTATGCTTATTTGGCTTCCATTGTTATTGTGTAACCGTGGGAACCAAACTGTAAACAGACGCCAATTGATACCATATCTGGTATTAATTTAGATATTGAGCATTTACTAATCTTCACCTTCCAATACAATATTGACCCTCAGTGACCATATTTGACCCTGTTACTTTAGGTGAACTTTTGGCTCTAACCAGTGATAAAGTAAATACTTGATGTCACACAAAGGATTAGTTTTGTCTCTTTCCCAGATAAATTGACATTATTTAACACTCCATTAAATTTTATGACTTTGAAAGCTTTTCACTCTCTAGATCAGTTTCCGCAGATTTCAAATAGAGGCTATTTTTTAACAATGATTACGCATAACATATTTTTTCTGCCTCTTTAACCTTAATACTTTGATTCATGCTTCATAATCCTTGCCATTTCTTAATCCATTTGTGTCTGTAGAGCTGTACTGTTCTAGACTGGCCACTTCACACAGTCACATTGATTTGGATTCTTTGATGTCATTAGGACAGTCTGCTATGGCATTAGTCTTCAGTGGAGATAGGGCCAGAGAAATAATGACACAATTAATTCCTCAGTAAATGCTCAATCGAAAGATTTCAGACTTTTGGAGTATATTGTTGAAATGTTTAATAGCTGCAATAAATTACACCAATATTTCTCATGCTTTCATATGCTTAACCATCTTTTTTATTAGCAGTGTTTAAAGGGCATAACTATTATACCAATATCAACATTCTGTATGCGTGTGTATAGTTATAATTATCATTTGTGAATGTCAAATAAAATTTCAAAATGGCAAAAATATAGTTTGTAATCTAGCTTTAAAGAGAAATGGTACTGTCTTAACCAGAAGAATAAACTATAAAACTAGAATATACGGTCCATTAAGGTTCAGTTTGTGTTAGACCCAATCTACCTGGATAATCTGCTCAGCTATCAACAGTCTCATCTGCTCTCTGTTGTGCTTGAAAGGACATCTTTTGGCAAAAATTAGGTTACATCTAATTGTAAATTAACATCAATGGGTCTACTCAATAAAGAAAGAATTGCTGGGAATTGTGATGGGAATTTAAAAATTTAGACCAATGCAGCTGAGCTGGAAATTGATTCCAGTGTGGCTGGACAAGAGAATATTTCCAACTTCTCTGAGAAATATTGAAGTTGGTAGTGACAAACTCCTGGCTCCTCAAAAGCTGAACATGCCAACAAAAGTGTGGACCAGACTAAGGGAGGTGTGTTCAGCTTTTGAGAAGCCCAGCGTTTGTCACTACCAACTTCAATATCTCTCGGAGGAGCTGAGAAGCAAAGTGGAGACCTTCACTACAGCTGCATCGCAAGTCACCACTGCTGTTCAAACTTTTATACTTGTCTTTAATGGTTGCTTATTTTTAAAGTAAGCCTCAGCATTTAGGAGCCAATAAAGTGTCTTTCTATTACACGCTATATTCCTTCTCTCTCTCCACATATTATCTTTTGGATCACTTTTGGCTCCTAATAACTTCTGTGTCAAGAGGATCCACAGAGGGATTTAAATCCTACAGAGTGCTTCAAACCAGAGCCAGTTCGTTAAGGCTCTGGTAAATGTGAGTTTAATTTCACTAGGGTCACTTCACCATTCATTATTTTAATATTTTTTCAAGTTCACATATGTTTTTTTTGCCTTTTTCTTTTTCTTGTATACTGATTATATATTCACCTTTGTCAAGTTCTTCTGATAAGTTTCGTTTTTTTGTGCAACATTTTATATTTATTATCATTCGTTTGCTGTGTGATTTTGGGATTTGCACTAGTGTTTTGCTGCATTTTTTCTAGCATTTTTCCTTTTGTTATTCACTATTTTTTAGTGCCTATCACTTCAAGTTTTACTCTACTTATGTACACTTTGATAATTTACTACCACTCTTTACATCCAATCTTTTTGCCAACATCCAATCCACACACAAACGTTTAGCCATAGGCCTATTTAAGTAAATTTGTACAGTAACCTTTTGTGTGGAAGAATATTGAATGCCTTAATAGTATTTGTATTTAATGCTTAAATAGATTCAACACAACACCCATATCCATATTTTTACTAAATCCTTCATAGAATGCAATTAAGTTAGTTTGGCAAGATCTGTCTTTCACAAAGCCATGTTGGCTCCTGCTAATGAGAATCCTGTTCAGTATGAAATCTTGAATATATTACCTTAGCAAACCTTCAAACAGTTTCCCCACCACAGATGTCAAGCTAACAGGTCTTTCATTTAGATCCATTTTCAAATATGGGCACCACATCAGCTTTACACAAGTCTGTACCTGAAGTAAAATACTCCCTGAAAATCAAAAATAGCGGACTTGCCAGGGCCTGGCTTTGCTCTTTAGGTACTTGTGGGTATATGCCAACCAGCCCCAGGGCTTTGTCTACCTTAACACCATTTAATTATTTCAATACCTTTTCTTGTGTCAGCCAATCACATGCTTGCTGTGATTATTCTGTACAACTATCTTGTGTTTTATTTGTTATATTCTCTAATTTAGCTAATTTAAGAAGACTTTTTTACAGTCTTTCTGGTCATCTTTTCATTTTGCAAAGGCCTCTGATTATCCCTCAGTTGTATAATATTTGAACACTACTTTTTTTTTTATTTCCTGATCTACTTTACTGGTTAGCCACATAAGTTTTAGTTTGCTTCTTTTATATATATATTTTTTTATTTGTTACAAAAGGGTAATCATTTATATGGATATTTTTGTAGTGTTAGTTTGGAAGGTATTCCACTAACCTTCTGTGTTTCTTTCCAAAAATAAGCCATTCAACTCAACAAGACCAAGAGATGTATTAAGCCTGCTAAAATTGACCTTAAAAATTGTGTTTTGGAGGGACCCATACAAATTTGCCTTTTTTGAATTAATCTCAAAGGGTACCATGTTATGGTTACAATTCCCCAAGTGATCACTTATTTTCAAAATAACCTCCTCATTGTTATTTATTACCAGATCCAGACACACATCCCCTCTGATTGGTGTCTGCACAAGCTAAGGGAATTTTTTTTAGCAGAATTTGTGGTTTGGGTTTCCCAATCTACTTTGGGTAATTAAAAAACACAATAATGATAGTACACACTATTTGTGAAGCCTTTTCTATTTGCAATAACAGTTGCGATTCTTCAAGTTAAAGTATTGTTGCCACATTCATTTAGCAAAGTTTCATAATTCAAAACAATACTCCATACACTTCAGAGTGTAGAAAATGTTCATTTCATAAAAAATATCCTTGAACAAAACTGAACCCAAAATGTTACATCAGCAGTCTCAAAAAATGTTTTATCTGAAGAAGTTTTTCAGATGAAGACTAAAAGATACCTTTTAATGGTAAGCAGTAAAATATAGTAAATATAAGAGTGAAGATGCAAGGAGGAGATGCACAGCATGTGTCCAAGATGAACAGGCGAATCTGGGAGCTCATTGCAAATGATGTACAGAGCAGGTAATGGACAATGCGAGCTTATCAGTGAAATGCAAGAAAAACTGAGGCGGCAGGATGAAAACAATCACTCTCACACTCCTTCCCTGCCCTACCTGATGATAAAAGCAATAATGTCATAACCATTCCTGTCTCTTGTGTAAATTACAAAATAAAATGTAAATAAATAAATGAAACAAATAGAAAATATCAGTGTGATAAACAGAGATATAGAATTACCAAATACAAAATGAAGCAAGGACACAGATATATAACATTCCATAGAACAATTCTATAATGCATACTTAAAATTGAGAAATAAAAGATTTATAAAAAAAAAAAAATAGGAAAAACATATACTTATTGAGACATGTGCATAATTTGATCAACAGCAATAAACGTTCATTGGTCTACTAAATAACCAAAAAGTCAGAGTTAGCATAACATTAAAGCCACACTATGTCCCATTCACCTTGGCATAGGAATACAAAATTAAGTATTCAAGACAGCAAGGCAGCAATACATTTCTTATTTGCATATCAGCACTACTCAAAATCAACATGATACCAGTAGAAATGGAGTACCCCAGCAGGCGGTATGTTTCTAATGGTTCGCGCCTGTCTAAAAAAAAAACCTCTCTTTCATTATTAATATATGTCTGCCTTAGGCAAAATTATGGGGTGCTAACTAGAAGATGGAAGTGCAAAAAGCACTGAGTTACTCTCGCCTAGGGCTAGTCCCATTATTATTGGCTATTCCACTGTATTAGGGAAAACATTTTTATCATTAAATAGCAACAGAGCTAAATGTCAAAATATTACCCTGGTATGATAAGTAAAATTAAAGGCCGCTCCAGGCATCAAGTTAACTTTGATACATCTGGTAGTGTTTAACATGTACATTGTACATTTTTGTTGCATACAAATACTAACAGGGAATCCTTCGGAATGCCTTTTAAAGTTCCCTGCTCTAATCATCTTTTGTAAACAACAAATGTTAAGAGTGAGTCTCTTGTTCAAATGTGCTCCTTACATTTGTACAATAACAGCTTATTAAATAGCTAGAAATTATTTGAACACCAGTGGTTGGCAATGCAAGGCAATTTTGTGATGTCAATGGTGACATCACACACATATTACACACTCGCTATAGTAGCCTTCTGGTAAGCTATGGACTCCCATTGACTTATAGGGTGTTTGAAGTGGCATTAAATGATCTTTTTTGATTTTTAAGCAAACCCACGTGTATCTTTGTTTTGGTCGGGGCTGGCAGTTTCTCTCAGCTAGAGCACCCATTAAAGGATCCCTCTGTTGGTGGCATGTGAAAACAAATGTCTCTCACTGTATTAGCATTAGCAGTGAGAGACTGTTGGTGATAGGCACAGTCCTCATGCTTTCCATTGACTTCTGGTCAGAGGATAAACAGGCATGTACCCCAAAAAAAAGTACATGTCAGTTTATCCTCATAGTAGGGCCAATAGATTTTTCACAAATAAAAAAATGTATAGTGGCTCTTTAAGATTTGGAGGGAGGTCCAATTTACAGGGGAAAAAAGCCTGTAAAATGTAAATTATCAACTTAAGTATTGCAAAAAAATTGGAATAATGTGGTATCTCCAGAATATACCTGATCATATATGTCTAAATGGTAGTCTGATGTGTGCAAAGAGCTAAATCAGGGACAGGGGAGGAAGATTTTTGACAAAGGTCCATCAACTTATATGTACTCTTATAAGGGAGAACGTATACAAGGTACTTAGCTTCTGGTATTTAAAGCCTTTCAGTTTCCAAAAGATTTACCCAAAAACACTAATAGCTTGTGTATGATAGGTTGTGATCAACAAGGAACCTGTATTCATTCACAGGGGGAGGGTGATAGGTGAAACATAAAAAAAAGTCAAACTTTACAACTGGGCAGGGACCGCTCACTTTCTAAGTATGAATTGTATGTCCAGAGTACTGCAGACAGTGTGGCTGCCACGGAGAAATAACAAGGAAAGTGGTCTTTAAACAAAGGCATCTCAAGAGGGGATGACAGACCGATAACCACCAGGCATAATCAGCAAGGTAATCCAATATGGTAACAATTGGCTACTTGCCAAACTTAACCTGGTGTGTTAGACTACATAATTGCTGGACGTGAAAATCGGTGTGTTCCGAAAGGCCAGTATTGTTTGATTTAGCTGTCACCACATCAAACTCTAGACCAGTCCCTTTTAGGTTAAGTGTATGGACCTATTTGGTTCCATTGTCAGAGATTAGTAATTTCGTAGCTTTTTTATGATAGATGGTTTATGGGTTTTGGTCTGACTAGCCATATAAAATTACAGTATGAAGCTGTGTTGCTGCTCTTGTCTGAAGCTGGCTCCGCACAATTTATCATTTTTTTAACTGTACATATTTAATACATGAATTGCAACGCTCCTTGCAAGATTATTACTAAATAAATTAAAGAGACGTTTATAGGAATAGCCCGCATTTTTATAATGCAAGGCCGTAATTTGGGTTACATCAAACATAACAAGTTGACTAAGTGATATAGAGCACCTATTTTTTTATCCAAAAGTTAGATGTGTCCAGCAAAAGTTTAACTGAAGTGATAATCCTAGCTGGACACCTAAAGGAAAACAACTGCAGATGTGTGCTTTGTAAGGCTCCTGTTCACTATATGTATGCACAAATTCCAAGTATAGTTGTCCTTTGACTTTGCAAGTTGATAGACACAAGTCTTTTTCAACCAAAACTATTATGTAACTACGTAACTATATTCAGCATTTTTTTTCCTCCCATACTCCAGCCAAATGATTAGAGCTGTGCGGTGGGCTGATATATGTGAATAAATGAAACATATTTAAAATACAGATATTCAGATTTTAATAAGTTTGCACATTTTTAGAGTTATTTAACTTTGATATACATGAGAAATAAATTAGGTCACTTAAAAGTGTTCCTTTAATGCCTAATAACATATTCCAGTACTGTTGCCTGCATAAGGGAGAAACATTGGGTGTATTCTTTAGACATTACACTACCAGTAGTCTCAGACTGTTTTTGAAACTAAAGGGTCAAGTCAGTATAAGCCGATTTGGCCTGAAATGGATTCATACTGGTACATTAATTTAATCTCACATAATGCATAATGCACAACTTCTGCACCAATGTGACTAGCTATCTGATCCTGCCTCTCCATCATATGGTCATCACAATCATGGTCAGTTGCTCATGCGGGTACCAGCAATCAAACAATAGATAGCAGCAGAGCCGGCCCTACAATCGACCAGACTGGTGCAAATTCCTGTCGTCCACTTTTTAAATCTATTTTTAGCCCTAGCATGTGGTATACTAGTGATAACTAGGTGACTGCATGCCATATAAATATGTAGTATACACAACGCCAGGGGTGACTACCTGCTCCTCCCCTGTCGTGCTTTTTGGAGCACCGGGTGTCATATGACATCCTGGCACTCAAACAAATGATGGTCAAGGAGCACAATGTGCCAGGTAAGACCTCATCACGCAGTGCACCACGGGAGATCCTGCTTCCAGCAAAAGGACAGAGAGCTGTGACAATTACTGTGTGGGATACTGCTGACTTACACTTGTTTCTGTGTGTACGAGTGTTGTGTGACAGTATAAGTGTGTGTGTGTTTCTGTGTATATGTCTTACTGCATATGTGTATGTGTGTGTGACTGCATGGATGGCTATATGACTGACTACTTGCATGTATGTGTGACTGTATATGTGTGTGTTCCTGTGTGCATGACAGCATGCATGACTTTTTTGTGCATTGAATATCCATTGTATTATTTCATAGGATAGGACAAATTTCAACTATTAAAAAAACTTTGAGATTTAGATTTTTCAAGGTAGAAAACAAAACGGATCCATATCAAAATGAATTATATATACAAATAAACGCAGAAACAAAATAAAATAAAACCGCTAATTTTCAATGTAAGTGATTTTACCAGGACTCACCCTCAGTAAGGACTTTTGAAACATACATTAATTATAGATAAATCTCTATGAAAATTATTTTGCAATATTTAATGTCTTAGGTAAATATTTACAAATGTCAGGATCTTTGAATTTTCCTTCTAACATCACATGCAATTTAATTCATATAATCTGCTGAAAATATGTAAAGTTAAAGGGACTACCTGTGTTTCAGCGTGTAAGTGTCACTGTATATTTGTGTGTGACTGGGTGTATATCTGTTTGTTTCTGTATGTACGTGACTGACTGCATGTGTATGTGTGACTGTATGTGTGTTTCTGTGTGCATGGCTGCCTTTATTAAGGATTTAATATCATTTAATAAAAATAAATATCCCAATAAAGATGTACTATTAAGGAGTATGACTGCATGCGTGACTATGTGACTGTGTGTATGTAGGTGACTATGTGCGATTATGTGACTGTATCTGATTATGTATTTACATGCATTCACAATCACAAACACATTGTGTGCATGAGATTATGTGTATGTATATGCTAACATGACTGTGTATGTGTGACATTGTGTGTATGTGGTATGTGTGCTGGGCAGCATTTTCAGCATATCGTGTTTGGCTGGCATTGGACAGCAGCATCAAATGCCGTCATTGGAGGAAGGCCGGCATGTTGTGACTTCTGATGTTGTTGGCTGGTCATGACTACTGAGACCCACTACCCTGGCGTGATGCTGCTTAAAAAGAAGATGTTGGGTAGAGTAAATGTGGTAAAAACATATAAAATCCCTAAATGGGCATATATTTTCAGAATGATTCCGATTGGCCTCCCAAAACAGTGGTTAGACATGTTACAACACGCTATATCTAGATACATCTGGCAAGCTAAAAGACCAAGACTAAATAAAAATATATTGGCCCAGAATATAAGGAAAGGTGGGATAGGACTACCTAACATCATACAACTTCATAAAGCATATATAATGACCCACGCAATTAAAATCCAGGAATATATTAACTACTCGGTGGGATGGTATGAGATCGAAGCATCTATGACTGGAATAAGAGATATCTCAGGCTTACTGTGGACAATGACATATGCCAAAATATACATTTTTTGCTCAATGAAATATTAAAAAACTGGTATATGATCAAAAAATCTTCAGATCTACAAAGGAAGATACTAAGTACAGTAAATGTGGGAGCCATCACTATAGTACTAGAGGATCTTGACCTACACAGATGGCTGGAGAAGGGAATATTAACAATAAAACAACTCTGGCAAAGAGGTAGAGTTAAAACCTTTCAAAAACTAAAGGAAGAATTTGGTCTACAGGAAAGAGAACGATATAACTACATGAGAGTAATAGACTTCCTAAATAAAAAAATAGTTAGGACAGACCATCCACACCTAGAGAGGCTGGAAAGCCTCTTTAGCCAGGAAAGAACAAGAAAGAAAAAGAAACTATTTAAATAATGTCTACAGATCTTAGTTGAATATAATAAAGTGGATTTCCCGGCAAGAATAATATGGAGCAGGAGAATAGGGAAAAAGATCACAATATCAGACTGGATCCTATCCATTAATAGGGTAAAACGCAATATTAGCTGCTTGAATATATAGGAGACGTATTACAGAATGTTGAACTACTGGTACCTTGTCCCAAGCAGACTCAATAAAATGTTCCCTTTGACACCAGCAGTATGCTGGAGATGTGAGGTAGAAAAAGGGGATTATTTACATATATGGATGGGATGCAGCAGATTAAACTAATGTGGGAAGAAGTGATAAAGAAAATAAGACTGAGCACGGGAGTACAATTAAAAAACTCACCCGAAAGTATTCTAATTCATCTAGAGTGGCCTAATATGGATCGAGACCAAACCCAAATAATAATTCACATCCTCCTGAGTACAATTCTGATAATTGCCAGGAACTGGAAAACAAGAGATACCCCAACCTGGCAAGATATAAAAACCCAAACAATTAACCAGCTAAGAATGGAACTAGGGAGAATTAGAGCAATAGGGAAAATAAAACAAAGAATAAGAGGCTTGGAGAATCAGATTAAGATAATAGAAAACACCCAATAGCTAAAGTATAAGAACATTAGGAGGAGAAAAGGGTCCTACCCAACATAGAACATACCTCATGTTATATAAATAAATAAATATAAAATTAAAAGTAGAATATAGAACCTTGACCAGTACTCGTCTTTATGTGTGTCTTGTCCATCGTATTTCGTCTTGTTTAAGTACAGTACATGTCTATTTAAATAGGAATCTGATGATAAAGATTGTATTTTGTACTGTTTTATTGAGATGACCTGAGTGAATTAATAAAATGTAATTTTTGTACTTTTCTAATAAAAATAAATAAAAAAAAAGAAGATGTTGAGGACATTGCAGTAGAGAATGTTAGCAGCACATTCATTTACAGCTCACAATCATGGTCATCTGAACTATGGTAAATTGACATTCGTAATACTAAAAAACACCTTATAACGATCTAACTTGGTCTCTGCAGATTTCATAGCTATTTACAGAATCAGTTAGTAGTTACATAACACAAGTCAATGTGTAACGTGATAAAACTGGGTCTTTTGGAGATGAAGAAGAATGCATTGTTAATGTTGAATGCATATAGTTGGGTGCAGAACAATGGAGATCGAAATTCCCAACTTAAGGCCATAGAAGTCAAGTTGTAATCGTTCTGTAGAGATTCTGATATTGAGAATGTCAGCTATTTTGGACATAACTTGCAATATTCCATGCAATTCCCTACTACAGGTGACATGCATATACATGCACATGTATTTGTATGTTTCACCGTAGACAGATAAAGAGGAAGCTGGCACCAAGGCAAGCTGAGCCACGTGACCTGGTAAACTCAGAGCTGGATCTGACAGATCTTCTGTGTCCTGTACAGACCATGGGGCTTCATCATCAGATGTTGAGGGGGTACAGGACCACATGCTAGCAGTTAAGTGAGAGAACAGTGTTAATACATATCAATTAACATAAATAACACATAAATGGATGTTCTATACTTACGACCAGATGAGTCTGTGTCAACTGTCCCCTCCAGCCAAGTGACAGTCTCAGACCCATGACCTGCAGTAGCTCCTCAACGGAATACAGCAGATCAGCCAGCTCAGGAGTACTACCACCAGTGGCTCTGGCAGTGATGGCTGTATTGGAAAACTTTCTCTTCACCTGCCACTTGATGTCAGAACTATAACAGTGGAACATAGCTATTGGAAATTGATCATTAATCATCTGTACACGTTATCCCATTTACATATGCATATCTCTCTATCTCTACATGTTGTACATATTGATGTGTATATAAACACTTATAGACAAACCTATGAACACGTACTACCACAGATGTACAGTTCTTCTGAAACACAGATATTGATATTAATGGCTACTTTGTACTGCAACTACTATGGGCCTTAGTTACTTGCAGTATTTGTTTGTTCATGTTAATTGCTGCAATGTGCTCCTTGCCCACCCCTTCTACAGGTAACATACTCTGCACAGCTACATTTTTCTACACACACCATTGCAGCTCTCCCCTTTCTGTGAAAGGCATTTTAACATGTGCAACATTCCCTATGAGTGTACATTCCTGGCTATCCTTGACTCAGCTAATACATGTGTTACATGAAGTACATGTGTGTAAATTCAGTGTGTGGTGCAATATAACCTGCTGACTATGGTGGATAAGTATTTTAAATGCACTTACCATTTATTCACTCAGTCCTCAGAGTCCAACTACATCCACAACCTGCTGCCAGAGTTCATTCTTCCTCCTCTGGATTGTCCTATTTGATGCTGTCACGGGGTTGTAATGATGGTACATCTTGTGTACCAATACTGTGTTCTCCTTTGCTGAGAAACTCTGCTGGCGCCTTTTGGGTCTTGACTCCCGCCCCCCCCCCCCCCCCCCCTTCGCTATCACTGTCCTGGTCCTCCTTTTGCCCTGATTCCTGGCTTGTGATGTTTAGTTATTTATGTTTTATTTTACTTTTTTGGTGTTGCTGGCTGCTAATCCTTCTCTCAAATGATGGTTTGGAAATGTGCTCATTATTTATGACAGTGATTTGATACCATTTGATTGCACTTAAAGTTTGTGTTGATTTCATGATCATGGGCCCATTTCCAATGGACGATTTAGTTTTTTCCTGTAGGATTTTGGATTATTTTCTGGGCTATTATTTCTGTGTGTGAAATCTCTCATAGGATATAACCCTTAACTTAACCAGTTAAAACCACAGTACTCCAAAACAATGCATTTAAACATGGCTAAATGAAACAAAAACAACAGTCTATTATGATAAAACAAATGAACAGAAAAGTTCACTGTCCCAGGAGCGTCACTAGGGTTGGTGTCACCCGGTGCGGAAACTCATGGTGTTACCGCCCTGGATTTCCTCCAATACAATGCCAAACAGATTCCTTAGTAATGCCAGTTAGATGGCCTATTAACTATGCCACACACAGGAGCCCCATAAATTATGCCACACACAGGAGCCCCATAAATTATGCCACACCAGAGCCCCATAAATTATGCCACACCAGAGCCCCATAAATTATGCCACACCAGAGCCCCACTATTTATGCCTCACCTCTGCCCAATTAATTATGCCACAAACACAGGAGCCCCATAATTATGCCACACACACAGGTGCCCCATAATTATGCCACAAAAAAGAGTCCCTTAATTATGCCACACATGGGACTCGATAAATATGCCACACACAAGCGCCCCATAATTATGCACACATGGGACCGCTATTAATTATGCAACACACAGGAGCCCCACGAGGTGAAAATTGTACAATTATAGATACCAGGAATATTGTGCGATTCAGAGCCCAGTAATATTGTGCCAGTCAGATACCAGTAATATTGTGCAATTCAGATACCAGTAATAGTCTGCCACTCAGAGCCCAGTAATATTGTGCCAGTCAGATACCAGGAATATTGTGCCATTCAGAGCCCAGTAATATTGTGCCAGTCAGATACCAGTAATATTGTGCCAGTCAGTTACCAGTAATATTGTGCCAGTCAGATACCAGTAATATTGTGCCACTCAGATCCCAGTAATATTGTGCCAGTCAGATACCAGGAATATTGTGTCATTCAGAGCCCAGTAATAGTGTGCCAGTCAGATGCCTGTAATGTTGTGCCAGTCAGATACCAGGAATATATTGCCAGTCAGAGCCCAGTAATATTGTGCCAGTCAGAGCCCAGTAATATTGTGCCATTCATAGCCCACTTGTGCCAGTCAGAGCCCAGGAATATTGTGCCCGTCAGAGCCCAGTAATAGTATGCCAGTCAGAAACCAGTAATAGTGTGCCAGTCAGAGACCAGGAATATTGTGCCAGTCAGACCCCAGGAATAGTGTGCCACTCAGAGCCCCACTAATAGTGTGCCAGTCAGAGCCCAGTAATATTGTGCCAGTCAGAGCCCAGGAATATTGTGCCAGTCAGAGCCCAGGAATATTGTGCCAGTCAGAACCCAGTAATATTGTGCCATTCATAGCCCACTTGTGCCAGTCAGAGCCCAGGAATATTGTGCCATTCAGATACCAGGAATATTGTCCCAGTCAGAGCCCAGGAATATTGTTCCAGTCAGAACCCAGTAATATTGTGCCATTCATAGCCCACTT
Organism: Pelodytes ibericus; assembly: GCA_036172795.1. Taxonomy (NCBI): domain Eukaryota; kingdom Metazoa; phylum Chordata; class Amphibia; order Anura; family Pelodytidae; genus Pelodytes; species Pelodytes ibericus. Next base: position 89,322,651 of record CM069857.1, on the reverse strand, counting down.
GTGCCAGTCAGAGCCCAGGAATATTGTGCCATTCAGATACCAGGAATATTGTGCCAGTCAGAGCCCAGTAATAGTATGCCAGTCAGAACCCAGTAATAGTGTGCCACTCAGATACCAGTAATATTGTGCCAGTCAGAGCCCAGGAATATTGTGCCAGTCAGATACCATAAATATTGTGCCAGTCAGAGACCAGTAATATTGTGCCAATCAGAGCCCAGGAATATTGTGCCAGTCAGAGCCCAGGAATAGTGTGCCACTCAGAGCCCAGTAATAGTGTGCCAGTCAGAGCCCAGGAATATTGTGCCAGTCAGATACCAGGAATATTGTGTCATTCAGAGCCCAGTAATAGTGTGCCAGTCAGATGCCTGTAATGTTGTGCCAGTCAGATACCAGGAATATATTGCCAGTCAGAGCCCAGTAATATTGTGCCAGTCAGAGCCCAGTAATATTGTGCCATTCATAGCCCACTTGTGCCAGTCAGAGCCCAGGAATATTGTGCCAGTCAGAGCCCAGGAATAGTGTGCCACTCAGAGCCCCACTAATAGTGTGCCAGTCAGAGCCCAGTAATATTGTGCCAGTCAGATACCAGTAATATTGTGCCAGTCAGTTACCAGTAATATTGTGCCAGTCAGATACCAGTAATATTGTGCCACTCAGATCCCAGTAATATTGTGCCAGTCAGATACCAGGAATATTGTGTCATTCAGAGCCCAGTAATAGTGTGCCAGTCAGATGCCTGTAATGTTGTGCCAGTCAGATACCAGGAATATATTGCCAGTCAGAGCCCAGTAATATTGTGCCAGTCAGAGCCCAGTAATATTGTGCCATTCATAGCCCACTTGTGCCAGTCAGAGCCCAGGAATATTGTGCCCGTCAGAGCCCAGTAATAGTATGCCAGTCAGAAACCAGTAATAGTGTGCCAGTCAGAGACCAGGAATATTGTGCCAGTCAGACCCCAGTAATAGTATGCCACTCAGAGCCCAGTAATAGTGTGCCAGTCAGAGCCCAGGAATATTGTGCCAGTCAGATACCAGGAATATTGTGTCATTCAGAGCCCAGTAATAGTGTGCCAGTCAGATGCCTGTAATGTTGTGCCAGTCAGATACCAGGAATATATTGCCAGTCAGAGCCCAGTAATATTGTGCCAGTCAGAGCCCAGTAATATTGTGCCAGTCAGAGCCCAGTAATATTGTGCCATTCATAGCCCACTTGTGCCAGTCAGAGCCCAGGAATATTGTGCCAGTCAGAGCCCAGGAATAGTGTGCCACTCAGAGCCCCACTAATAGTGTGCCAGTCAGAGCCCAGTAATATTGTGCCAGTCAGAGCCCAGGAATATTGTGCCAGTCAGAGCCCAGGAATATTGTGCCAGTCAGAACCCAGTAATATTGTGCCATTCATAGCCCACTTGTGCCAGTCAGAGCCCAGGGATATTGTGCCATTCAGATACCAGGAATATTGTGCCAGTCAGAGCCCAGGAATATTGTGCCAGTCAGAACCCAGGAATATTGTGCCATTCATAGCCCACTTGTGCCAGTCAGAGCCCAGGGGAATATTGTGCCATTCAGATACCAGGAATATTGTGCCAGTCAGAGCTCAGTAATAGTATGCCAGTCAGAACCCAGTAATAGTGTGCCACTCAGATACCAGTAATATTGTGCCAGTCAGAGCCCAGGAATATTGTGCCAGTCAGATACCATAAATATTGTGCCAGTCAGAGACCAGTAATATTGTGCCAGTCAGAGCCCATGAATATTGTGCCAGTCAGAGCCCAGGAATAGTGTGCCACTCAGATCCCAGTAATAGTGTGCCAGTCAGAGCCCAGTAATATTGTGCCAGTCAGAGCCCAGGAATATTGTGCCAGTCATAGCCCGGGAATATTGTGCCAGTCAGAACCCAGTAATAGTGTGCCACTCGGATACCAGTAATATTCGGCCAGTCAGAGCCCAGGAATATTGTGCCAGTCAGATACCAGGAATATTGTGCCAGTCAGAGCCCAGGAATATTGTGCCAGTCAGAGCCCAGGAATATTGTGCCATTCGGATCCCAGGAATATTGTGCCAGTCAGAGCCCAGTAATAGTGTGCCAGTCAGAACCCAGTAATAGTGTGCCAGTCAGAGCCCAGGAATATTGTGCCAGTCAGAGCCCAGTAACATTGTGCCAGTCAGAGCCCAGGAATATTGTGCCATTCGGATACCAGGAATATTGTGCCAGTCAGAGCCCAGTAATAGTGTGCCAGTCAGATTCCAGGAATATTGTGCCAGTCAGAGCCCAGGAATATTGTGCCAATCAGAGCCCAGGAATAGTGTGCCACTCAGAGCCCACTAATAGTGTGCCATTCAGAGCCCAGTAATATTGTGCCAGTCAGAGCCCAGTAATATTGTGCCAGTCAGAGCCCAGGAATATTGTGCCATTCGGATACCAGGAATATTGTGCCAGTCAGAGCCCAGTAATAGTGTGCCAGTCAGAACCCAGTAATAGTGTGCCAGTCAGAGCCCAGTAATATTGTGCCAGTCAGAGCCCAGGAATATTGTGCCAGTCAAAGCCCAGGAATATTGTGCCATTCGGATACCAGGAATATTGTGCCAGTCAGAGCCCAGTAATAGTGTGCCAGTCAGATACCAGGAATAGTGTGCCAGTCCGAGCCCAGTAATATTGTGCCAGTCAGAGCCCAGTAATAGTGTGCCAGTCAGAGCCCAGTAATATTGTGCCAGTCAGAGCCCAGTAATAGTGTGCCAGTCAGAGCCCATTAATATTGTGCCAGTCAGAACCCAGTAATAGTGTGCCAGTCAGAGCCCAGTAATAGTGTGCCAGTCAGAGCCCAGTAATAGTGTGCCTGTCAGAACCCAGTAATATTGTGCCAGTCAGAGCCCAGTAATATTGTGCCAGTGAGAGCCCAGGAATATTGTGCCAGTCAGAGCCCAGTAATATTGTGCCAGTCAGAGCCCAGTAATATTGTGCCAGTCAGAGCCCAGTAATAGTGTGCCAGCCAAATTCCAGGAATATTGTGCCAGGCAGAGCCCAGTAATAGTGTGCCAGTCAGAGCCCAGCAATAGTGTGCCAGTCAGAGCCCAGGAATATTGTGCCAGTCACAGCCCAGGAATATTATGCCATGCCAGTGCTCATTTTAAACCACCCTCCTCCCCCCCTTCCCCATCACTTACCGAGTAGCTGCTGCTCTGTGTCCCCGGACGGACGCCTCCTCTGTGCAGTCTTCCCTCCTGCACGGAGGAGGGAAACAGTCGCCGGATGTGACATATCTTCACATCGGGTCGCTGTGATTTTTTTTTTTACGGCGGCCGCATCCGATGGATGCGGCTGCCAGGAAAAAGAAAAAAAAAACGTAAGTAGCGCGGTGCGGGGGGTGCCGGCAGCACGGGTGTCACCCCCGCTGGAGGTGTTGTAAACCATCAATATGCTTTTTCTTCTTTAGATACAAAATAATCTTTTTAAAAGGTTAATATATAACCTACTAATATACGTTGGATAGGATGAGCCAGCATGATTTCATTTTTATTTTTTCCTGTCTGTATTCCTGTGCCATTTAATTAGACTTTAATCTTTAAAAGTTACCTGCATGCCAATGAGCATAAATAATTCTCCTAAACACTAGACCTGGTTGTTATTTATAAAGTTTCTGAAGCATAGCTGAGGTTATTGCAATCTTGGCATGGAGTGGCAAAATACATCAGCACTTTTTTCAAAGAATAAATGAGAAAATACTTCTGAGAAATTGAAAAATGTAAACAAAAGTACAAGCAAGATGTTTTTACATTATATCTTTGGCATTAGGATTTAATATAAAAAAAGGATTTCATATGAGAAACAGCTGTGTATTTTGTTTATTCATGAGGCAAACTAGTGATTATGAGTTATGGAGGAATCTATGGGCCCACTGGACAGCTTCAACAAACATCTCTGAGCATCAAAGTTATAGATCAGTACACTCATTTGCAATTCTGATATATGGATGTACACATTAAATGCTTATATGTTTTTACAAGTGTTTGTGCATTTGTTGTATGCAGGGATTCATGCTGTGGACTTAAGAACAGTTGGAGAATGCTGGAGCCCCAGTGGAGAGCTATAAAAAGACATCAAGTTTTTGGATCAATAAGGCTGGTCAAGTTCACAGCAAACAAGATTTACAGACTTAAAATCTACATCCAGATAAATCAATGTGTATCTGCAGGGAAGCTAAGTTAGATGAAACCATCTCAAAGGGACTTATGTGTCTGCTTGGTTCCTCATGAGTAGCTACAAGGCTTAATCAGGGAGCTGCTGAAGCATTTTACCAGGAAATGGTTTTCAGGCAGTCGTGATTGCTTATGTATGAGGTGATTTGCATTTAATGAGTTCATTTAAGAGACATATGGGTGTAATCTGCACGTACTTCATTTTATGTGCTCAAGGACACAAATTAGCATTTTGGCGGGAGAGAGTTAGAGGTATGCAAACAAACAGCAGGAATATGTTAAAAGCTTTAATTAATGTAATGTTAATGAAAGCGTATAAGGTAAGAAAAAAAATCAGCCGATATTAGCATCAGAGTCAATATAATCTGGTAATTACAAAATGCTTAACAATATTGTAAGGGTCAATTATTTAGTAAATTACACCCACTATATTTTTTATAACTGCTTATGGAAGATAATATTAAACAGTGCCATCTGGTAAGAGCTAATGATGTGCAAGCCATGAGACAAATACTATTTACCAGTGGGGTTGCCACCGTTTCTTCAGAACAATACTAGCCATGGTATTACCTCCATAGGTGTACTCAACCTGAGGTAAATGAATGTGTCGCCAATTCAAACAGCATTCTCGACTGCTTCCCGTAAGTAAAATTAAAAAATGTACAAAGTGGAAAATAGTGCTAATGGCACCAGTAGATTTTTTAACAAAAGTCATTTGTGAGGGATATAATATAAATCAATACAATGAAGACTATGGGGGTCATTTACTAAACAAGGGCAGTGGGGAAAAAAGTAGGTAAAACATGAGTAAGGAGCAATTTGCGACTATTTGTAACATTTTTCACTTGTTTTCCCTGATTTGAGCCTCTTCCATTTATTTTTATTTAGTGTGCATTTTTCTGGTTGCGCTAATAAATTGGGATTTGAGAAAAAAAATTCTTATTTGCGTGTTAAAATTACACAAGCTTTTAGCAAGTGCTATCAAAAGAGGTAGAAAAAATATTCGCAAAATTGCCTGTTCTTATTCGCAATTATGCCCATTTTTATTTGCAATTTGCTCGGATGTAGTGTTTAAGTGCTAAATGTTTAGTACATTGCAAAAGGAGAAAAGCGCAAAAATAGTTTTGCACATAAAATATATTTGCATTTTTTTAGTACATGCCCCTCTATGTAGCAGGGTACGTGAAAAAAATGCTTGATGAGTTTCACACCTTAGTGCTTAGTCAAAAGTTAGGTGCACACAGTGAAAATCATCATTTATATACAGGTTTAATGCATAAAATCAGCGACAATCAGTAACTCAACAGATCCTGTGCGCAATGTACAGACATCCTTCAATGCGACTCCCACTAGACATCAATGAGACTGACAGTGGTGGCACTGGAAAGCTGTTTGCAGGAGTGGTGGGACTTAAAAGCTGTTTGCGGGTAAGTATGTTACTGACAAGCTGTTTGGAAACCAGAATTACACTGATACGCCATGTGGAGGACAAGTGGCACTGACAAGTTGTTTGGTGGCTAGTATGGCACTGGAAAATTGTTTGGGGGACAAGGATGGCACTGTTAATCTGTTTTGGGGACATGTGGCACAGGTAATCTATTTGGGAGATATAGATGGCACTGGTAAGCTATTTGGGGATAGGAATAAAACAGAAAAGTATGGGGACAGAGTTGGCAATGAAAGAAAGTTTGGGGTTGATATGGCATTGGTAAACTCGTTGGTGACAGAAATGGCAAGCTGTTTGAGGGCATATATGGTATGGGCAAGCTATTTGGGGTATAGATGGCAACTCTGAGCTATTTGGGGGACTGAGAGGTCAATGTGAAGTGGTTTGTGGACATAGATGGCAATGATAATGTTAGGCTCTACCAGGCAATGCCAGAACTTTGCTACTTGTGGACCTTCATCCTTACCAGGCTATCATCCAGCTGTGCTGGTCACACCCAGAGGGCGCTACTTGAGAAAGGGCTTATGTCAGGCTACATCCCATGTCCAGTATCATCCAGTAACTATTCCAGTTATTCATGTTTACTTTCTGCCCTGTTTATTATTTATGCTTGCTAGTACTCTTTCTTTGTGCCCTGTTTCTGTTCCTTTCCTGAAACCTGTTAGATGTTCCTCTTGTCATTGGAACCCTGTCCTGAGCCCTGTCAATGGGCTGTCCAAAACCCTGTCATGATTCTCTCAAGAGGCTGTCCTGAACCTTGTCATGAGCTCTCTCAAGACGCTGTCCTGAACACTATCCTGAGCTCTGTCAAGGGGCTGTCCTGAATCCTGTCATGATCTCTGTCAAGGGGCTGTCATGAACCCTGTCCTGAGCCCTGTTAGTGGGTTGTCCTGAGCCCTGTTAGTGAGCACTCCTGAACCCTGTAATGGGCTATCCTGAGCCCAGGCTATCCTGCCCTGTCCTGTAACCCTGTTAAGGTCCATGCCTTATCAGATGGCTATCCCCCTTGCCATGCCCTACCAGAGGGCTATCTCCTGGCCATGCCTTGTGAGAGTGCTATCCCCTGGCCATGTGCTATCAGACAGCTATCCCCTGGCCTGACCTATCAGAGGGCTATTAGTGAATTTAGTGTTGATAATGTTGGTAAAAGTAAAAGCATAAAACCACATATCCTGGTAATGGATCTGAATGTGACTCTTTCGTGACTCCTTGACATTGAATGTAATGTCACTATGAAAATGCTTGGTACATTAAAGCAAAGAAAACCATTTTTATGCTTTAGAATCCTCTTTCAGAGTACTCTCTTCTTGATGCAAGTTCTTCCCTTTAGCAAACTAGGATCCTTGATGTTACGTACTGTACTCTAAACCTAATCTTCTAATTTGTTGTGACTTATAATAGTTTTCTGACCTGTCAGATCATTTTTTTTACATTTTTTATCATTGATATCCATACGACTTATTAAAGAACAAAATAAAGACACAATGAAGACAATATAGCAGAGCTGAAAAATTCTCTAACTAGTCTAATTTTCCAATTAAAAGATTCCAGCCTGAATATGCTACTCTTCTGTCAGTTCATCTTCACTCACTTTTATAAAAGTCAAATGTTAATATAATCTAAAAAAGTTAAAGGAACTTGCCGTCTATGGACATTGTTTATACTGTGAATTTAGAGAATCCTAAATTATCAAAAATTATCTATATATTGTGTTAGCAAAACTGTAAGTTAATAGATAAATGAAGGAGAAGAAAGTGTTTTATATGGTGTTACCTGTGCCTTGATAACTTTCATTGCAAATTGTGTAATTTGCATTTCAAGCCACAAAGTGATATCATAAACATCACAGACATATTTAAAACATAATTTTCTCTTAAAGGGAATAACTGGTGCCCAAAATGTGTTTTACTAACCTTAATGCATCTTAATGTAATTGTAAACTACTTTAATATGCATATTTTATATTTTGCAGAATGAAATTTGCTGTACTTACATTTATTTAAAGTTTTACTTTTTTAGCGAAAGACTCCAAACCTTTGTGTTTGAAAGTTATTTTTTCCCTTTTGTGTTGGAGCCAAACAGAATAATTGAACTGTAGCATATGCCCTGCAGCACTTTTGCTTTCCTGTGAAACTGATGGTGTACATCTCTCAGAATACTCTGTCAGCTTATGAGCTTGGCCAGAGACTATGGAATATGTGGTCTACCCAATGCAGTTTGACACTATTGTTGTTAATTTCATTGGTATAAATCTATCTCAGGACTATAAAGCCAAACATGTTCCGTCATTAATAGAGTTGAGTGGACACCTGGATGTTCGGGTTCGAGAGGTTCGACTGAACTTCGGGAAAAAGTCTGGGTTCGGGGTCGAACTTGACCCCGAACTTGACCCCGAACCCGAACCCCATTGAAGTCAATGGGGACGCAACGTTTGGCTTATGGAATACATGTAATTTTATTGGCTTTATATAAACCAAAATAGAGTCCCCATTCATAATTATGAATGGAGACTCTATTTCGGTTTATAGAAAGCCAATAGAATTACACGTATTCTATAGGCCGAAAGTCTATAAACCGAAGGTCGTTCGTCGTTATGTATTCCATAAGCCGAACGTCGGGTCCCCATTTACTTCAATGGGGTTCGGGTTTGGGGTCAAGTTCAACATCCTCCATGCTGCCTGACACTTCCGTCTATTATGACGGACAGCCAGTAAAAGACGGCAGTGTCAGGCAGCATGGAGGATGTCTGCACTATCGTGCAGATATCCCCCGGCTGCCCAATTCTCCTGGTGGCTAGCGGGACAGCGGAGGATGTCTGCACGATGAGCGCAGACCTCCCCTGCTGCCGCCCGGCACAATGCTGTAACTTTTATGATGAAACCGGAAGGACCCGGCTTCATCATAGAAGTCCCGGCGGTCGTGCCGGGTGGCAGCAGGGGGAGTCTGCGCTCATCGCGCAGACATCCACCTGCTGTTAGAGAGGGGGATCCAGGTCCCCTGCAGCTCTGTGGGGGGCCTGGATCCCAGTCTTATAGTCTGACCTCGATTTGAGGTCAGTTTATAAGACAACCTCGATTATAAGACGAGGGGTCATTTTCAGAAAAAAAATTCTGAAAAAACAGCGTCTTATAATAGAGCAAATACGGTATATTATTATTTTTTATTGCACAATTGTTTAATAAATATTTGCGTATAACATGTATTCTATAAGCCGAATACATGTAATTCTATTGGCTTTCTATAAACCGAAAGTCTATAAACCGAATGTCTTTCGGTTTATAGACTTTCGGTTTATAGAATACATTTAATGCTATTGGCTATTCTATAAACCGAAATAGAGTCCCCATTCATACGAATAGGTCAATTGACCTATTCGTATGAATGGGGACTCTATTTCGGTTTATAGAATAGCAATAGCATTACATTGTATTCTATAAACCGAAAGTCAATAAACCGAATGTCTTTCGGTTTAAAGACTTTCGGTTTATAGGCGAACCTCGAACTCCATCACGGACATACAGTGAAATGTCCGGGTTCGGGTTCGTGGCACGGACACCCATGACGCTGCCACGTGACGCGTAGGCGGGGGGAGCAGTCGCCCGATGTGAGAGGAGGGAGAGAGGGAGGTCCAGAGTATGATGCGCTGCTGTGCGACAGAGGAAGAAACTCGTTCCCGCTAGTCTCTACAGCGGCGGGGAACACCAGGTACCATCTCACGGCAGGAGGCACAGATTACGAGGAACGTCTGGCAGGGTAGGAGGGAGGAGAGGGAAGAGAGAGGAGGAGGCGGAGACCGATAGCAGTGAAAGAGAACTGAAGACAAAGGTAAAAGACGATAAGTGTGGAGTATAAAGAGGTGAACTGCAGGGGAAGAAGAAAGGGGGAAGTCAGAGGAAGAAAAAGCAAGGAGGAAAATTGGTGGCACATAAACGACCTATTTTCTGTGTGATATTTGTCCTCCTCTCCCCCCCCCCCCTTTTTGTTTTTGTTTTTTTTTTTGTATGTCAATCTGCCTGCTGAACAAACTAAGCTTAGCATCTTCCATATTAAGTCTCACAACAATATATGAATATCGGTGGTCTCCTGCCTAAGAGTGTAAAACCTTATAAAATATAATTAAAAGAAGTTCTTGGCTGAGTACAGCGTATACTGCTCCACAGAGCCCATGTTCCCTCCCTGCCAGACTCCGTGGGTTTCGGCTTGCCTAAGATAGGATGATGCAAGTCTGACGATAACTAAAAAGAACTTAAAGATTCTATTTTACTCTTACCTTCTATGTGACAACCTTCCTCCTTAACTGGTTTACTACCTGCTTCCAAACCGGGCTGCAAATATCGCTACAAGGAATTTTAAAATCTCTCTTAGACGGGATTTATTTTTTCCTAGTCATTAGTAACCTGATAGTTCCCTGCACAAGCCTCGCATAAAAACTCTCCAAACAGTATATAAGAACTATATGTAACCCATTTTTGCCTTTCGATCACTACCTGCATTTTTGTAATCTGTGTGCTTCCAGCACGAAAACTCCTTACCCCTTGCTGCAGGACTCTGCCTTCCACTTTATATGTGCATTATAAAACGCTGCAAATAAGATAAGATCTACAAGGTCGCACAGCTTCCTGAGGATTTACACAGACTGAAATGGCACCAAAAATCCAACTGCAGAGGAAGGACAGGAGAGAGGAGAAGAAGGAGCTTAAGGACGGCAAAGTGGTGAGAAGAGTGTCTTCCTTTTTTTCCCCTCAATCATCTGCACTTGGTAAAGGCACAGAAGAAACAATTACCACAATGGATGACTCAACAGAGAGTATTGCCAGTGCCGATTCTGCGGCCGTATCGCAGGCATTTCTAAAAGGATCCCTTGAAAACCTGCAACTCACACTCCTGGAGTCATTTAAACAGGAAATTAATAACAGCTCCAAAGAGATAAAATCCGATATCGCAGCACTCTCTACAAAAATTGTAGAGATGGAGGGAAGACTATTAAGAGATGAAGAGGAGCAAAAAGGCTTAAAAGAAAAAATCCAAACGCTGGAAAAAAGGACGTACTCTTTGGAGCAAAAGTTGACAGATTTAGAAGATAGATCGAGAAGAAGTAACCTCAGATTCAGGAATATTCCCGAAAGCTATATACAAGAAAAGCTCCAAGATTTCCTACAGCAATTTTTCAAAAGTCTGGTCCCACATATGAAATTAGAGGACAGTTACATGGAGAGATGCCACCGCCTAATAAAAGCCAAAGCGGCACCTACAGAGGCACCCCCAGACGTGATAGCATGCTTTCGTTCCTCTCAGTTCAGAGATACAATCTTAAAGGCCAGCAGAGAGGCGAAGCGACCTGAACTAGAATTCAAGGACGTCGTTATTCTTATAGACCTCTCATTTAACACTAGGTCTTGGAGAAGATCCTTTTCTACAGAATTGACTGTTCTACGGAACCACAATATTAGATACAAATGGGGATACGCTAAATCCCTGAAGATATTTTTTGAAGGACAAGTAGAAACACTTTCCTCGCCATTCGAACTGCGTACTGGATAGATTTAAACAAAATCGAAAAAAACTCTGACCCATAGAGAGGCCCCCGTGTTCGTCCGGTGTAGAAGGATAATGGGAGAGGAAATAGAAGGAGATGTGTGTCCCTTCTTTTTTTTTTTTCTTTTTTTTTTTTCTCTCCCTTCGGAGATAGCTAAGTCAGTCCGAATAATAAATGTTATGTTATAGGGCTTGGAAGAAAGAACTATCATATAATGGTCGAGCATTGCACTCTTGTACTTATTGAGAGGTGCCAGATATCAATATTAGAACCGGACTGACAAGATGTGCTTTTTTTTTTTTTTTTTTATCTTTTTCCTCCAATCTGGGGGTAATCTGTATAGATATAAACCTTTCTTCAAGCTCTAGTGATTATCCGAGATTTAAGGGGATAGTAATGTTAAGATAAGCTATTGATACAATTACGAAAATGAAGTTGCGATGATCCAGTTTGTATAACATTTTATAGATATGATGTTACAGATTGTGAAAGAAAGAATCACTAATCTATGCATAAGTATTACCTGCACTTATTATGATGTATCAGATAGTTGCACCAAAATTAGATTGTCAAAACTTGGGTTTTTTTTGAGATAGTTACCAAAATGAAGTAGTGATGATTCAGTTCGTATAACACTTTACAGATATAATTTCACAGATTTTGAAAGAAAGAATGACTATTTAATCTATGTACATATCTGCACTTATTGTGATGTATTAGATATTTGCACTATGGAATAACTACTATGTAATTTACATTCTTAGCACTTCTTGCACTTTTAATATGACACTCTAGATATATATGTATATACTTACACACTTGGAGTAACTATCTTGTCATTTATGTATACAGCACTTTCTGCACTTTCTGAATATGATATATTAGCTATATATTTTCTTTTTTTTTTTTTTTTTACTCTGAAGCATTTGAGGACTGATAGTCCAGCATTTTATAAAATAATGGCATAGATTTTGGAATAACTATTAGGTAATTTACACCCTTAGCACTTCTTGCACTTTTAATATGACACTCTAGATATATATGTATATACTTACACACTGGGAGTAACTATCTTGTCATTTATGTATACAGCACTTTCTGCACTTTCTGAATACGATATATCAGATACATATATTTTTTTTTCTTTTATAAAAAGAGAAAGGAAAGAAAAGGAAAGATTTTTTTTTTTTTTTCTCTCAAATTGGGTCATAATCTGTACATATCTTTCTCCGCCCCTACCACAGATTAACCTAGATAAGGGAGCATACAGCATTAACAGCTACAGTATTTGGAAATTGTTAAGATATGGTTCAGAGATATACATTAGGTTCCTTTTTTCCTTCTCTTTTTTTTTTTTTTTTTCTTCTTCTCCTTTCCTTTCTCTCTTGGCCTTGTTGTTCTTCTCCTTCTCTCTCATATCGGGCGGTCGGCTTTATGCCCCTGCAGGGGTTCATACGTGAACCCAGGATCAAATCATGTTTTCAGTGATTTGTAGAGCCAGTGAGGAGCCATGGGCTCGTCACCTGTCTCTGAAGGGTAGGGATATGGGGGCAGATTGCTTCCCACCTCCCCTTCTAATTGTGTGTTTATGTTTGTGGTGGGTTATGTATTTGTATGCTGTCGTCTCCCTCCTCCCCGGCCTGGCGGGGGGCTCCCTATCCCCAAATCCCCCCCCTTGAACTAATGATCAGATGTCTATCAATCAACACCCAGGGCCTGAACGAACCATGTAAGAGGAACAGAGTTTATAGATTTTTGAGGAAACAGAAACTGGACATAATTTTTCTCCAAGAAACTCACTGGAGACAGATAGATAGAACTAACTGGGGAAAGGACAGATATGTGTTGTTTCAAGCTTCTTTAAAGGACACCAAAAAACGTGGAGTGGCAATAATGTTCTCCCAACAATGCCAGTTAGAAGTTAAACTAATCGAGCTAGATAAAGAAGCTCGGTATATTATAATAGTATGTACTATAAACGATAAATGGTTTACCTTGGTCAATGTCTATTTAGAAAATAAGTCCCCAGTAAACAACCTGGTCCAGATTCTGGAAAAAATTGATAAAATAAAAAGGGGTGCCATGATAATCGCTGGTGATTTCAATAGCGTCCCAGACGCAGCACTAGATAAAAAATATAAAAAACAAGTAAAGAACCTGAAAAACATCTCTAAACAAGCCAGACATCTAACAAATGTCTTAAGTAGATCAGGCCTATATGACATCTGGAGGGTTGCGTTCCCACAGGGTAGGGACTATACCCATTACTCGCGAGTCCATCAATCATATTCAAGAATCGATTTGGTAGTAGGAGACATTACAGCTCTCAGGTTAATAAAGAAAAATATAGATATCCAGAAAAATCTCTGGTCAGATCATGATTTGGTCTTTTTTGAAATAGAGGAGCAATATAGGGCCAACACGGTAAAATCATGGAGACTGAATGACAGTTTACTATACTCAGCGGACAACAGACTGCATATAGAGAATACGTCCCAATACTTTTTCCAGGAAAATGAGATTGAGCAAACTTCGGCATGCACCACTTGGTGTGCATATAAGTCTGTTATTAGGGGACACTTTATTAAGATGGAAAAATATTTAAGGAGAAAAGAGGAAAGTTCTCTCCAGAATCTCTACATCTCTTACTACGAATTAGCCCGAAAACATAAAGATAATCCCAATACAAGTAATGTAACTCAATTAGAAGATTTAAAAAAGCAGATTGACAATCAGGAGATAAATATGTCATTAAAAAACATTGAAAGACTCAAGTTAAGATATTACTGTAGGGGTAATCGACCAAATAAGATTATGACAAACAAACTGAAGAAACAAAGAGGGAGCAATAGAATTCTCAAAATCATTTCAGGTCATAACACCGCCATTTCCCCAGACGATATCGGAGAAAGATTCAAAGATTATTATACCAAATTATACAATTTGGACCAAGAGGGATCGGATGCGGATATAGATGCATATCTTAAAGATCTTGGATGTCCATCTATATCGGCAGAACAAAAAAATCAACTGAATATCCCAATAGACCCAACGGAAGTGTTGGGGGCTATCGATAACTTAGTGAAGTATAAGACTCCCGGACCTGATGGTTTTGGTAATTTCTTCTACAAAACCTTAAAAATGTCCCTTGTGAAACATCTGACGATAGTATTTAACGACATAGTAACTAAAGGGAGATGCCCGGAGGAGATGCTACAGGCAAATATCCTTCCCATCTTAAAAAAAGGAAAGCCCCCTACCGATGTCCGTAGTTATAGACCCATCTCCTTGATCAATGTGGATGTGAAATTGTTTGCATCAGTGCTGGCAGCTAGACTCAGGAAAATAATTCCAAATATAATACATAGAGACCAGATAGGCTTCGTCCCAATGAGAGATTCCTCTACTAACACTAGAAGAATTATAGATATACTAGACGCAGTTGATAGAGGCGGAACCCCCTTCATGACCCTGTCACTAGATGCCGAGAAGGCCTTTGACAGGGTCAGATGGGGGTATATGAAGCAGTCCCTCAGGGCCTTTGGGGTAGAAGGATGGATGCTGAGAGCTGTGATGTCCCTATATGAAGGGCCCTCTGCAAGAATAGTAGGGGAAAATTTTAGATCTGATTTTTTCCCTTTGGGCAACGGCACCCGCCAGGGATGCCCTCTGTCTCCACTCCTTTATATTATAACAGCAGAACCCTTTGCCATTAAAGTCAGAGAGAATAAACAAATTAGAGGATTTCCCATAGGAGAAGAGGAACTTAAAATCTCTCTATACGCGGATGACACGCTCATAACGATAACTACCCCTGAAGAATCGATTAAACATCTAATGAAGGAGATAGATAACTTCAGTAAAGTCTCTAGCTATAGGCTGAATGTTTCTAAAACATCGGTCATCTTTAATAATCTCCCCAAAGCAAAAATAGATTTTATTCAGAGGAAATATAATTTTGTGAGTGATAAAAAAGAATTGGATTATTTGGGAATCAAGATATCAGTAAATATCAATAAAATAGTAGAGACTAACTTTATGGCAATGCTGAGACAAATGAATAAAAATCTGAAGGAGTGGAGCCAGGTGGAGTTCTCCTGGTGGGGAAGAATTAATATACTTAAGAGCTATGTGGTACCTAAATGGAATTATCTTTTCCGGATGATCCCACTCGGCATACCCAGGCAGTGGTTAGAAATGATACAGTCAGCTTTTAACAATTTTGTCTGGAGGGGAAAAAGACCACGCATCAATAGAAAATGCCTTGCAACAAAAATCAAGCAGGGAGGCACATCATTCCCCATAATTTCCCACTGGTACGAGGCAAACATGCTTTTTCATGTATATAAAACTCAAAAAGAACAATCTCAGTATGAAGGCTGGTACAAGATAGAAGCAAATTCATTAGGGATAGAATATTTAAATAAAGCAATCTGGACTACCCAGAACAAAGTAAAGTTGTACCCGACGACGAGTTGTCGGGTTCTGGAACATCTCCTTCCCTTTTGGCACAAACAGAGGGAAAAAAGGGGGATTTTGGACAAAATCCCAAGTTCCCTACCCATAGAAGTTCTAGCTTACAACATGGAGAATATAGACTTAGAGATATGGGAAAAAGGAGGGGTTGAAAAAATTCAGGACATCCTAATCCCACATAGTAACTCCATTAAAACGTGGACCCAGCTGGAGAAGGAGAGGGGACTGGGACAGAACCAATTCTATAATTATTTGCGAATTAATAGCTTTTTAAAAAAACATCTAAGAAAGGATACAGAGGATGCGGAACTGATGGGGACAATGACACGTCCGAAGCTGAGGAAGGGGGTGTCTCTATTTTTGGACCATATCAGAGATCAAGAAGTCTATAATAATAACAAAATAAGGGTCAAATGGGAGAGGGAGCTGGGGATTACCACCTCTGAAAAAGACTGGATAGAAGCCTGGTTAAGGGTTAATACATACGTGCACGATCTCTCCTTAACGGAGACCTTTTTTAAAATTGTTAATCGGTGGTATCTAGTTCCCACCAGACTGTCCCATTTTCATGAGTCCCAATCCAGACTTTGCTGGCGATGTGGGTTGGCTGATGGAGACTTTATACATATCTGGTGGGGATGTGTAAGACTTAAGAGCTTGTGGGAGGATGTATTTAAATTCCTACATAACAAAGGCAAGATTAAACTCCCGAAAAACCCCAGAGCAGTCCTTTTACACCAGGGGTGGCCCAAAATTTCCAAACCCCAACTAGCTCTCGCAACCCACTGTCTTCTGGCAACAAAAAGAGTTATAGCTAGGGACTGGAAACAAAATAAATGTATCAGTTGGAAAACTGTCGAAGATCAATTACGATTCCAAATTAAAATGGAATGTGGTGTCTCCTGGATTTTGTCAACCTCAAGTAAGACTAAACAAATATGGGTAGACTGCTCTAATATGATCAATGAGTAAGCATTAACAACATAAGTTATCTAGCTATAGAGCCTTAATATATATTTCCCTAAGAAGAGGCGGGAAGGGAGGAGGGGTAAGTGAAAAGAGGAAAAGGCCATAACTGGGCAGTTCGGGATTCCTTGGGCTGGAGTGGAGGAGGGGTGGTGCCACCCTGTTTGGGCAGCGGGGGGAGTGGGGAGACGGCAGTGTGCGAATGTGTTTGTTTTTATGTAACATTGCAATTGTTAAACCTAATGACAATGAAATTTCGCCTTTAGGCAGCTTTTTCTATTTTTTGTTTTAGGCTGAGCAAGCCTAAGAATATGTAATATATTGCAATGTATGTTTGTATGTATCTGTTTTTTCTTTTTATATATTAATAAAAGAGATATTTAAATTTAAAAAAAAAAAAAAAAAGAATACATTTAATGCTATTGGCTATTCTATAAACCGAAATAGAGTCCCCATTCATACGAATAGGTCAATTGACCTATTCGTATGAATGGGGACTCTATTTCGGTTTATAGAATAGCAATAGCATTACATTGTATTCTATAAACCGAAAGTCAATAAACCGAATGTCTTTCGGTTTAAAGACTTTCGGTTTATAGGCGAACCTCGAACTCCATCACGGACATACAGTGAAATGTCCGGGTTCGGGTTCGTGGCACGGACACCCTAATATCCGGTATGAACCCGAATAGTGCGGTCCGGGTTCGCTCAACACTAGTCATTAATTGTTAATTAGAGACCCTTTAATGCAACTTATCTGATGGTTCTTCATGCTGAAAACAGCAGATGGATGTCCTTGTACAACAGCAATTGCTTAACCGTCTGGTAATCTTAAACAGTTATTACAGTAAGACATGTAACACAGACTTCAGTGCCTGGTACATGCTAAAGAAGGGTATCTCAAATATTCAAGTTGGCCAGCTGGGAACATTAATTAGTGGTGGGAGACAATGGATCTTTTTTCAGACTGGCTAAGAAGGATTAGCAGATTTAAATACTGTTGTTACAAATTAGTATAGTATACCTGCTCATCAGGAACTTGGGCTTCATTTACATTAAAGATGGCCCTGTTTTTAAACAAACATGGCACTCACATGTTTTATAGCTGAAAGTACCTATCTTTAATTAATAAGTTACCATTTTGTTGGGGATTAATGTAAATGATATACTTTACACTTTAATTATCTTGTTTGGTAATACCTATGCACTTTATCTTCTGTTCTAATACCCTATTTTTTACTGTAAAATAATGTCATTAATTCAGTATTCTGCTTTCACCATTTATCTATTATAATGAAAATGTATGTACTTCTTGGCATTAAATCACACATTACATATTCCAGACCACCTTTCTAATTTGGCTCAGTTGTTAATCATTTTATTAAAATGTCAGCATGGTTAAAGATTTTTGTGTCACCTGCAAAATTGCATTTTTACCTAATAGACTATTATTCATGATAACACTAATAAACATTTTACATTTACATGATTACTAAATAACAAGGGCAATTTTGCAACACAAACAAAAAAAGATCTACTTTAGGCAATCTTTTTCTAACCTCAAACAAGAGGAAACCCAATGATTTGCAATTAGTTCATACTATTATCCCAGTGAAATGTATTGTTTATTCATTTTTCATGGGTTTTTTGATTTGGGTCCAAATGGATCTGCTCTACTCCCATGCTCAGATATTCCAGGTATCTGCTGGGTTTGCCTATTTGCGTGCGTCATATGTTCTTTAGCTGAATCTATTAACAGAGGGTCACAGGTGATCTTTCCAGCTATTCACTAAAAGGTGAGATTGGTTTCATCTCACCAGTTTAGTTATACATTGTGCAGGGACAAACCTGTTGATTTTGCTTAGCAGGGGAAACTCACCAGGTTTGTCACTGCACAATTGTGAGATGGAATATTCATCTCTACTTAATGCACCAGCAACTCACCTTTTAGTGAAGAGACACCAATGTGCAAAAAGGTTTGTCTCTTGGGTCTATTCACTAAAAGGAGAGTTGAAGTGAGTAGCAGGTGAGTTGAGGTGAGATGAAGATTTCATGCAGGAACAAACTGGGTTAATTCCCCAGCTAAGTGAACTCATCAGATTTGTTCCTGCATAGCGTATAGATGATTTGATGATATTCACTTCAACTATTTAAAGGGAGTTTTTAAAGTTTGAAAAGGAAGGAAAGAGCTGGATGTTCTGCGGGAGGGAGTTCCAAAGAGAGGGGGCAGCTCGGGCAAAATCTTGGAGGCACGAGTGGGAAGAGGTGATGAGGTTGACGGAGAGCTATAGTCCCATTGAGGAGCGCAGAGGTTGCGCAGGGAAGTATCGGTTAACGGGGGAAGCAATGTGCGGAGGGGCTAAGGAGTGGAGGGCTCTGTAGGTTAAAGACAGAATTTTAAATTTGATCCTAGAGCAGATGGGGAGTCAGTGGGGGGCATTGCAGAGGTGAGCCACCAAATCAGACCAACAAGTGAGAAAGATGAGTCTGGCAGTTGTGTATTTAATAGATTGCAGGGGAGAAAGATAGAAAGATGAGCCAGAGGTAGTCCAGTCAGAAGGCTGTTACAGTAGTCAAGGTGAGAGATCACAAGTGAGTGCACTAGTATTTTGGCGGTCTCTACACTGAGGAACAGGTGATTGCGTGCAATGTTTCTTAGGTGCAGATGACAGGATTTGGCTAAAGACTGAATATGAGGAATGAAGGAGAGAGCAGAGTCAAAAATGACCCCAAGATGTCGGACACGGTCAGCTGATACGATTGTAGCATTTTGAACAGTACGATTAAGTTTCAGGTAGCTATCAAACATCCAAGTGGAGATGGCCGACCTACAGACACTCAACTATACATAACCCGATAGAGGGATTGAGGTCAGGGGAGGAGAGGTAGATCTGAGTATCATTCGCATACAGGTGGTATTATAAGTCACAAAAGGTGGTGTACAGGGAAAACAACAGTGGGCCAAGGACAGATCCTTGTGGAACACCAACAGAGAGCAGAACAGGAGACAATGTCGCTCCAGCAAGCAACACTTAATAGGAGCACTCAGATAGGTATAACTCAATCCAAGAGACTGCTGTACCACCTATGCCAAATGAGGATAATTTGTTAAGAAGGAGGCGCTGGTCAATGGTGTCAAAGGCAGCAGAGAGATCTAAGAGGATCATCACTGAGAAGCGGTTTTCAGATCTGGCAGAAAGGAGGTCATTTGATACTCTAGTGAGGGATGTTGCATACGGAGCATGTGTTTAGCAGGGCACAGCTGAAGAGAGGTTGACTATTGCAGGGGATATATATAAGGTTATCAGTATTGCATTTGGTGTGGCAAATGCAGATTTTATTTCTGGCCAGGGTTAGGGAGGTGTCAAGGATGAAGGAGTAAAAGGGTGAAGAGAGGAGGAGCTGGTAATGTCACTAGGAGGTCAATATTAATTGTATGCTGCTGTTCAATATAAGAGATTAAGTAAGGGGTGTATTCACTCTATTGCGATTTCCAGTATGATTGTATTGTAAGATGCTGAAACAAGATAAAGAGCCTACAACTCAGATAAGCAGTGTGTTTAATGTTGGGTTTATGATGATGGAGTTGAAGAGTAGTAAATGAGAATTAACAGACTGGCTCTAAGGTGTTATCAGTGCATTATATTATGCAGTGAATTTAAAAGTCTGCCATTATTTCTCAGATGATATTAGTAGCTGATTACTAGAACCTGTGTGTAGGTGGGGCAACTCCTATGGTTGAGTAGAATCAAGTGTCTGGAACAATCTATAAAAGAAGAAGATTGACCAGTGGGTGGGTCCAAATTGTCTTCAGTTACATGGAGTGAGTGTAGATTGAAAAGTTAGGTCTGTAAAGATGGGATAGAGAGGGAGGTGAGACCAAGTTTGTGAGAGATGGTGGGGGGGGTTCATTTAGAGCAAATCTCAACAAATCAGATAAGAGAAAGTTACTGGAGCATTTGGGGATAGCAATAAATCTATATTCACTAAGGTGTAAAAGTTATTAGCTAAGTAGCCTTCATATACCTTCTGCAGTGGCGGAAGATGCAAATCAGCCTTCAGTTAATTGGGAGAAAGTTTAATTGGACTTCCTCTAACACATAAAATAGGGTTTGATAGCAGTGTACGCAGATTTGTGTGGCCACTAAATGCTAGATTTCACGTTATTGATGATATTAGTAATGCTTTGGCCAATTTATATAATTAAAGCCTCTAAATCTATTATGTTTATTCAATTGTTGTTAACTTTATAAGGGTGAGAAGTACAGGCAATCTCTGTTTTAAGTATATACTGTTTAGCCAGTACTTACAGCATGCTCATTCCTATATATAGATCTATAGATGTAGATGTGTGTGTATTTCTATAGATTCAACGTTTTAGTCTACACTCAGGACTTTCCTCAGGATATTTCCTTAGGATATTTATATATATGTGTGTGTGTGTGTGTGTGTAGTATTTAAGCCATTGACAAGCTTAACACCAACACTGTATTTTGACTGCAGGCCTATACTTAGTGAAATTATGTGTGTTATGTAAATCATGATGTGAACAAGCAAGGTACACTTATACAAATTCCGAGTTACACTAAGTTATGGCCACAAACACAATACAGGTGTTCTGCCGGGTGAAGCCAGGAAAGGAAATAAATGATTGTGATTTTGTAAGGCCAGAAACATGATAGAAACATGATAGTAAAATCAGTAACTAGATAGTTTGCAGTGGGTGTAAATTGCAATTCATCTTTATTATTTAATTTTAATAACACGGGTAACAGAAATAGAAGGTGTCCAGGAAAACATAATGCTTTCTAAACCAACTAATGTTGTCCCATGAAAATTATAAAGTTCATTTGTTCTGGAGGACTATTTCCTCCAGGGAGATACGCCTCACTAATTCCTGTGTTATTGAGTCTATGTTTTATAGTGTAGGCACTATCTTGAAACTAGTTCTTAATGCACTGTGTACAGACTCCATGTCTGTCTGCCACAAACACTTTTCATGCACGAGGCTATTACTAAACCATACCCTTTACATGCAATATAATATTTTGGTGCTATTCAGTTTTATAAGATAATTATGAGCTTTTTGTTATTTTTGTCTGTCTAATTGTACTTGATTTATTTATAAATATATTATATATGTGTTTGTATATTGTTATTTTAAATATCATTTATATTAATAATAAAAAAAAAAATCTGAATAGTAAATACTGATAATGGATTTTTATCCTTTCTGTATTATTTCAAATTGTTAGCATTGTCTATTTTTTTTTACCAGTTTTCACCATATACACACACATAGTGTAACACACACACACACACAAAATGTCAGATATAAAATCATAGTGTCACACAGAAACACACAGTCACACACACAATCACACAGTTTCACACACTCACAGTTGCCTGTTGTTATCCTCAATGATGCCTCTTTTTATTCGCAATTTGCTCGTATGTAGTATTTGAGTGTTAAATGTTTAGTAGGGGGATGGGGGGTGCAGTATGAAATCTTTAACTTTGCCACATGTGAGCATCTGCCAGCACCTACATCTTTGTGACATTCTCATCTCATGCCATGCCAGCTGTAGAGCCACCCACATGCTAGAAATTGTGGCATGTTGATTCCATCTTGTTGGAGACAAAAGACAATTTCAGGTAAGAATATATTATTTAGTCTAAATATTTTGTGGTGATTCCACAAGCAAACATATAAACTAAATGTTTATACCTACCTGCTTGTGATCTTGTCATTTACACACTTTGTGGATAAACGGGTTGCTTTAAATGCTGGCAATAGTAAGACAATAAATATAATAAAATAATAAAATAAATAGTATAATATCATTTTCACTGTGAATTATTAATATTCTTTCAAGTTCAGTTCATAAGTGCTCTGATCACTTAAAGGATACAAGCCAGGACTATTTTTTCATGCTTCATTAACAGTTCTGCAGAACATTGCCATGCTGAACTCTATCACACATTAAAATATTGTGTATTGACTTGTGAGTGAAAATGGATAGCAAATAGGGTTCCCACTAAGTTCATACACTTATAAATATTTATACATGATGCATCTAATCACTATGCTATAACTCTGCTAAACATGACCTCAGTTTCCCAGAGGAGAATTGTATTACAAACCGCAAAAACCAACAGCTGTACATAGAGAGCCAGTGCAATTAGGACTGGTGGTCATATTAAATTAAACTTTTGTTCACGTAAAAAGGGCAGTAGGACTAACTGCTGAAAAATTAGATAGAACAAATGTTTGCAGTTCTGTAAACATATTCATAAAGTTATTATTTAAGCTCTTTCATTAATGTGGATCTGGGATGTGTCCAACATGACACGGATACATTTTTTTCTGAATGGCTTCCATTATTGTAAGCAAACAAACATAATAGTTCATTACAGACCATGCATCCCAATTGACTTCAACAGTACAAATACATATCAATATACTTTTGGCAATGTAACTCACTGATAATATCAATTGTGATTGACCGTTAAATAAATGTAGCAATTTTCTTAAATAAATGGTCTCAATACACACACACACACACACACAAAAAAATCAACCTCCCACAACACAAGACAGCAGTAATAAACAGCTTTCATTTTCTGTCTTGGGTGGTTTTTTTTATACAGGGATGTATTCCGTTACTAAAGAAACCCCTAAGTGCTATTTTAAACTAGGTTAAATTCCATCAACAAAACCTCCCATGGAATATATACATTTTTACAGTTTTAAATGTATAAGTGAAAAATACATTATTCCGCAGTAATAATGCTGACATGATTGCCCATCATATGTAATAAACTTGTGAATACCGTGTTCTAATAAAACATGAATTTATTGGACTATTTCTGCATCATCCCATCACCATTTTTGTATCAATGGACTTTGTAAATGAGAACTCGTATTTAAAAATGGACATATATTTATATATGAAGGTCAGTTGGTGTTCAAAGTTAAAAATGTAGAATATGAGTTGGATGATTGGGTAAACATCCATACAAGGAAAAAGCAGATCACTAGAGCATCCTGCTTACTTCAGATTTAGGACCCAGATAGGTCAACCAATACTAAAATGTGAACAACATTTTGGTGTTACTGTTGCGTTAGATGATTGGTGTCGAGCTCTCTATCTTACAAGAAAGCCTGCATGATGATGTCATAAGATCCACTCCTGCTCTCTTAATGGTCCTGTGGATTACTAGTGGGCAGGACTAGGTGGCTGTGTATACCTTTTTTTTTTACCTGCCTTCCAACACAAAGAGAGGAGATTGATCTGATCAAACAGGATCATAACTTCGCCCCTTGTGTTATAATAGTTACATTACCCTTCCATTCAATGCAAGTCTATGATCAGAATTCTGCCTTATAAACTGCATTCTGTGAGATACTCATGATGTAAAGTCACTTGGGATGGCACCCGAAAACACTATATTTCACAAATCTGCAGCAGCCAGTCATACTTTAGTCAAATATTTCATAAAATAAACTCAAATAACAAAAACAAAAGAGATATCTGAAATCACCAATGAAAAATAAAATCACAAACCCTTTTCATTTTTTGGTGGAAGTGTGCCTTTAAGAAAATATGGGACCTGTTTTACTCGCAAGTAACTTGGACCCCCAGGATGAAGGAAGTGTGTAATAGGAAGATTATTTAGTTATTTAAGTTGTATACATTTGTATGAGGAACGGGAGGGAGAATGGTTGGGAGGGAATCTTTATAAATATATTTTTGTATTCCTCTTGTTATTATAAGTTTTGTTCTCTTCCTAATGATTCAGTCAGTAAAGAGAATATAAAATCAGAGTGCCAGCATTTACATTTGATACATATCCATAGTGATTGCTCCACTTTTTAATGCCAAATTAACACATAGACTTTGCTACAATGTAGCTCAATGAAAAAACACTCTGGCAATTTATAGATTGGATTGGGAATAAGGTTCCTTAAAAACTGACGCATGGGGTGATTTATAAAGGTCAATTGTGAGTCAAAGCTCAAAAAGTTGAACACCAGCATAAACATTTGATTGGCTTCCTTAATGATTGCTTCACTTTTAGAATTGCGAGTCCCAACTGACCTCGATAAATAAACCCATATAGTTTGTACAATTTAGCTCAATAAATATAGACTTTAGGAATGGATTATGAGGGACTATTAAAGCAGGAAAGAGAGCATATAAACAATCAATAAATAGGAATAATATGTCAAGTTAAATGTGGGCTATAGTTTAAAAAACAAAAACATTTGGCTCAAATCTATTCAGATAACCTGCTTTACTGGCTCCTCATTCATTTAAATATAAACACTGTTCATTTGTGTTGAAGTGGTGTAGCATTCCTTATTGTAAACAAATTTGGCTGCCAATCCTTTCCCCCCTAAAGTAACCATTTAAACACTCAAATACTTTGAAGAAATGGAAACTTTTGTGTTGCTCTTTTGTTTTTCTGATATTTACAAACTTAACTGCTTATCTGGATTGTCAAATTTATATCTCTTTTCTTGGCACAAGATCTTTAGTGTTTTTTTGCACTTTTAAAGCAGCCACAGGGAAATATCCACATGAAGCAAATATCACTATATAATGTCAATTTAATTTTGTAGACCCTTAGGCTATCGCTTTTGAATTGCATATGCAATTCATATAATTAATTTATTGAATGTTGAACTCTCTGCATTGAACATTTGGCATGAGTGTTAGTTTCCTAAAAGGGTGTAGGATCCTGTCACTTTGGCATCAAGTGGGTTAAAGCAAATCTGCTAGCTGGTATACTAAATATAAAGTTTCTGATGCATAATATTCATTTTTACCATAAAGTGACAAATGGTATACATACAAATGGAGTCATTTTAACATCTGTATTGTTTACAAGTATGATATACCTAATTTGAATTAGATAACAACAATACATATATTTCAGGCTCACATATCATGGTGTCATGCAGAAAGGCATAGAAAGTGTAAAATAGGTGTATACTGGGAGTAAAATAAAACTAAGAATTATTTCAGTGAACATACATAGAGTGGTAATTCTTAAAGAAAACTAAACCAAAAGAACGTTTGTACCTGAACAATGTATAGTAAAAATATGAGATGAAATGTTCATCTCACATCAACTAACCTCATCTCACCTCAACAGACCTGGAACTCATCTATTAGTGAATGATGCTACTTTAAGGTGGCCACCTACAAACTGAAAACAGTTGTATATTGACATGGTAATTACTATATCACAGCAATATTGAAATAATATTTTTTTTTAAACTGGTTTATGTAACTAAATTTTCACTTGAAGATGAATCCAGCGATTAAAGAAAAACAGTGCTTAATTACTATGCAATAACTTACTATCAAAGTTTTGTATGCTTTAAGGAATAACACCATGTTTTAAAGGTTCATTTTAACAAAGAAACAGTAGAGGACCTCTTACCGTTGTTGCATACTGAATATCTTTCCAAATGGATGATTCTCTGGATAGATCTGATGCCTCAAACAAGTTTTCCAAAATGACCTCCCCAATCATGTCATGCCTTGAAAACCTATCAAAGTCAAACACGCTAAGGTGGAGTTTCCGACTGGGTAATTCGTCATATGGAACGGGAAAGGTAAAAGACTCATCAAATGTTGGGTTAAGTGTTTTTCTATGAACTCTAGTTTGGAATTTCCTTTTCCTGTCAGGCAGAAGGTAAATTTTTACATATGGATCAGAGCTTCCACAAAAATCCTTAGCAGGGAGGTCAAATGCTTTGACAATTTGAACTATGAGGGTCTCATTCTCATAATCGTACTTCAGTGTGAAGTTGATCTTGCCACAGGTCTTGCCATCATCCTTCTTGGTGTCTTCAGAGTCCACAGACTTTTGTTTATATAATTCTGGCTTTATTCTCCCAATGCTAGTTGGTTGCTCGGTCACTTCCAGAGTATCTGTTCCGAAATCAAAACTAGACACATGCATCTGACGAGGCAAATGCCTTTTGAATGAAATATGTCTGTAAAGAATATGAAAACAAATAAAATTAACAAATATAATTTTCACAATTTTTACTTGCACAGCACAGTTTTACTTGATACTGGCTTAAAGGAACATTTGAAAGTCTGCAACTGACAGGGCACACCTTTTCCTAAGTAAGTTTTGGATCATTAAAAAAAATTGTGATAGGAAATCATTATGTGGTTGTAAAAACTGTTATTTCACTATGACTTTGCCTAATTATGATCTGATATAAAATTCCATTATACAACTATGAAATGAATTTCAGATGAGTTGAGGTAAAGTAAAAAAAAATTCACTAACTCAACTATACAAAGCGCAAGGCTAATCTTGGTGAGCTTTTACTGCTAGAAGAGCTCAAATGCAGGGCAAGACTTTGAGGGGTGTGACCTGTGCAACTTCCCTCAAAAGATCTCCCCTCACCAGCCCTCTTCTCATGCTGGAGTAACAGTGGAGTCACTATGTGAGAAACAAAGAGCTCAGACACCAAAAGAGCGCCTCTTCTTTATAATTCTGTTTTCCTTTGAAGGTGCAACATGACACAGGAGTGGGGGTCATATGACTTGTCCGTTTGCATCATGAAATGAGCGCCAGGTGTACAATGCCCTAATCTATATACACCATAGTGGATTAATAACAGCACATACATAATAGTTACAGCAGAAGAGATTCTAAGCTAAATACATAGTAATCACTTGTTGAAATATATACAAATGAATAAGTCAAACTATTGTATCGACCAGATGTGAGTTTGTAACATGAGGCACATCTACTGCGAGGGAGGAGGTAGTGAATATAATTGTTAAACATATTGCTATTGATTAATCCAGAGGTCACACATATAAGTCACAAAATATATTTATATTTACCCTTCATCAGAATAAATTTCTCACTGCAAAATACACAGAACAAAACATTTAAATAGTTTTAGTAATCATTCAAATTATGCGGACTGCAGCAGTGTTAATATTGGTAAAGTTCCGTATGTGTCAGACATTGCCACGAGCATCAGCGAATATTTGCAATTACAGTCTGAAATATGTAATCAATATGCTGGATGCTGCTCCTTAGGTGCCACAGTGAATGAAATACCAAATCAATAATATTTTGTTTTATACTGTTTATACTGTTTTATATTGTTTTAAATTTTCCTGGCCCACTGGTTTAATAGTGTTAGTACTAATCTGGTGGCAGAATTGATATCCATTGTTTCAAATATTCCTGTTTGGAAATAGCTACTTTTATATCTAAGTTGTGTAATATCTGGCTACAATTTTTATATTAATTGGATGACAGTTTTAATAATAAGCTGGTGAGATTGCTCAGTTGGCTATTGCATCATTAGTAGAATCAGGTTCATTTCCTGGCAGGGTTGACTTAGACCTACATCCTTCTTAGGTGGATAAAATAAGTACTACTTGGGTAATAGTAACATCCCCTGGATGTTGGGCAAAAGAAATGTACTTGGAAACCAGAGGATATCTTAATGTACCTTTCTTGGACACTTTGTTGTTATCATTACAATCATGGATTAGGCAGGATACACTACACTGTTAGGGAGCATATTTCTTAGTGAAATTCTTTGAATAAGAAAAATCCATTTAATTTGATCCCTATACAAATGCATATGAGTGCAAGCACTAAACTAAAGGGACACATTTAATCATTGTTTATTCACACTCAGCACTCATCTGCACTCTTTCACTTTATGTTTGAACAGTGATTTTAATCCAACTTAGGTTTTAAAGGCACTTTGTCACCAAACACACAACAGATGTCCAGGCAATAAAGAAAATACTGAATTGAAGTTACATGCGTTTAACACTGATAAATATTAATGAGATAATGTTATAAATTTGCAGAATTGTATCCACCAAAAGGATAAAATAATTATTAGGTCTCAGTAGGGGGAGGGGCTGTGTTTGCCTATGTTTTATGAGATGGTATTATTTATTAGTCCATGGTGCATTGACTGCTTTGTCAATTCTATTGTTCGGTGATTGTGCCATGTGGACTAAGTAGAGCATTCCTGAATGAGGAACCCCAGCTTCTCAAATTGTCATGAACTGTAAGTGACAGACCCACAACTTATGCATTGCCGTATTATTCT
This sequence comes from Pelodytes ibericus, assembly GCA_036172795.1. NCBI lineage: Eukaryota > Metazoa > Chordata > Amphibia > Anura > Pelodytidae > Pelodytes > Pelodytes ibericus. Next base: position 89,293,909 of record CM069857.1, on the reverse strand, counting down.
AATTTTTAATTATTATTTTAATGGTAAGCTGAATGTGTTGGTTGTCTGCAAAGTGGCATTTGTACCTTGTGCTGCCACCTTGGAGTATATTAAATTACTCATACTGCAGGTAGGGTTGCCACTTTTTTTATCTGCAACATATAACTTTTGAGGCTGCTTTGCAGTATGTAGAAGTCATATGTGACCAGAAGGAAATCAATTACTTAATCAAGTAGTGGATCCCACAGAGTCATGTTGATTAATTAATTCATTTCCTTCTGGTTACAAATTATGCATTGTTGCTCCCCCTCAATTGTGTGTGTCCAAGCCTATGATTAAGGCAAGTCTCCTTTCTCTGTATCGTGTATTTTCCTTGCCTGTGTTGTTTTATTATATTGGATCGGGATCTTGACAATTATGACAATATATTTTTATACCGGATACTTTGGAGTGCAGGCGTTTCTTCCTCGTTTTTCTCTATATTATTTTGCTGTCGCTACAGCTGTTAACGAAGCACCCACAATCCGTCATTCACCAGGACTCCCTTCTACAGCCACTTTTGGAGCCGGCTTATCCCGTGGGGGACCCCTTTTTTTATTGTTAAGCTGTCTGTGCCTTGCCTCGACCTCATTACTTAAGGTGCAGTTCCATCTACAGTGTCCAAAAATATATTTTTATGCAAGTGCTCCATCATATAAATAGGAGTAAAGCAGATGTATTCTTTCCTCAACACATCCTATCACCTATAAATTGCGTATAAAGTGAAACAGAGTTATTGATAATAATCCTGTCTATCTTCCCATGCCCTTCTGCTTGTTTTAGATCACAGCACAAAACGCTGGATGAGACCATGTCACTCTGCATGTCAAGGACTTGAAACAGCTGAGATCAATCAAGATAATCTACAGAGGGGAGCAGTCTCCTGTACGTGTGAAATTATTTTAAATATAAAACTACAGGAACATTGTAATTTGTTTTAAAGTAAAAATGTAATAAAAGTATGTAAAAACGAACAAAATCCGAATGAACGAATCGTCCATTCATTCATTCGGATGCCGACAGCCACTCTGATATAGTTTCCTCTCAATATATTCGAATTTCCTCTCAATTTCGGCTTAAGTTGTTGTATGTAATGCTAATGGCATGACATAAGCCGAAATAGAGGTAAAATAGAGTCGAAAAGTGTGGAATTCAGCTGAATTGAGCTAACTGTCAAATTCCACAGAACAGGGTAATCAGACATTCAGTATTCATATCAGATTAGTTTTTATTCTGCATAACATTGTGCTATGCAGAAAAAAACTGAATCTAAATGAATAATGACTGTCATATGACCGTCATTATGATCTGATCAGTCATCTGTCTCATCTGTCTTATGATCTGATCAGTGGAATTCGTCCATTCGGCAATTCGGCTTAATTTCGAAACATTTTGAATAAAGTGGGTCTATTTCACAAAAATTTTGAATTTAGTGGTCGACCTCCAAATTTGAATTCTAGTCAATAGACCCAAAAGACTCAATTTCAACAACATTTCACTCAAATTCGACTCAATTTTGACTTTAGTTGTGGAATTATAATGCCATTAGCATTACATACAACAGCCTGAAAGCCGAATTTAAAGAATAAATGAATGGACAAATTCCACAGCTCAGAGATACTTCTAGTGTTACGTTTGGGGAATTGCTTTAAGTTTGAATAAAACAATCTATAAACTGTATGTCTTTCTGTATTTTTCAATTTTATATAATGTGTTACTAAGCATTTTGATAATTATGGATGTGAAATGTTTAAACTTTTTTTACATATTAAAAAAAGTTTAAATTTCATATCCATAATTATCAAAATACTTAGTAATACCATCTATGTTATATGTTAAATGCTTATATACAATGACTTTGCCTCCAATTCACAACATACTGATTGTGAAGTACAGAGAGTGAATGACAGCAAAATGGCAGTGAAAGGGAAAAAAACAAACTAATTTCCTGTTAAAAAAAGTTAACCCTTCCTCTGCTGATCACAGTTTTTTTTCCTGTGATCAGTTTCCTTCCAAGTTTATAGCCCTAATTTTTTTTTGTCATATTTCTTTTTTTTTTGCAATTTTACTATATTACTTATATTCTTTTCATGTATTTAATTAATTACAGTTCACTTCTGCAGGCCTGTGATGTGATTCTGACCAGAGCAAACTTTCAACTTTTTCCCTTTTATATATATTTTTGAATACTAAATTGTAGATCATTTATATGTACATGGTACCCATCCAAAGAAAATTATAACTTATAACTTGTATGGGTGCGTTAAATGAGAGAGAAGAAAACTAAGTTTAATCAACTACATATCAAAATGGAAAAATCACCTCTGGTCGTTAGCCTAGGAAAATCCCTGGTTATTTAAGGGTTAATGCATGAATTAGGAGTATCACTGACTGATTGGCATAATATACCAGTAACATGCTCTATGATTTGTCGCAGGACAGTTCCGATTTTGGGGGTCTGTCACGTTGTCTCTAAATCTGTCCCTCTTTTCGGAAGAGAGGTAGAATTTGTCAGACCAGCGAAATAAAAACTGCAGCACCATGTTTTTCATCTGTTCTCTGGGATACATGTCTGCTGTTTTTGTGTTTAGCTGTAATTTTCCTATTTCTCACATATTCCATACTTTTTTTCTCACCGTAGAAATAACATTATTTAGATACCATCATTTTTTTATAGCATATAATTGGCTATTAAAAAAATCATAAAATGTAAAAAAAAAAAAAAGGTTTATAACTTTGACCTAAAAAATCTTTTACACAATTACAAACGGTAAAAAAGTCCCTGTCTAATATTTGTCCAGTGTTTAGAAATATCCCATGTTTACATATTTTTCTGTTTTTTTTTTTTTGCAAGTTACAGGGCAATAGCCTATAGTAGCATTTTTGGTTTCTTAACCACTTTCTCTTACAGTACCTTTTGACCACAATCCTTAAAGTCACCCTAACCCTAGCCCTAACCCTAGCACTAATCCTAAACCCAGTGCATCTGTAACCCTAGATCTATTTTATCTTTTTTGCAATGCAATGCTGCTGAGTGCCGCTAGGGACTGTCAAGCATTGTAATTAATTTATGACACATCCATTGTCACTAAGTGACACGTTTTCCGTTATGTACCTGGATACTAGTTTCCAGTTCAGAAAACCTCACATAATGCAGTTGATATTCAATGAAATGCATTGTGAATATGATTTTCCAAAATATAAATGTAATATAGCACTATGTAGATATGTATTATTTTCCATGGGAAAACCAAGCAATGGGCTGAGTTCATAAAAGGGGGAAATGCATGAAATTGCAGGGAGTTGACAAAGGAATTTCAAACTTAAACGGCCTCCGCCAACGTCATCATTGCTTATATTGTGAATGTAGAGCAGGGGTGGGGAACCTGCAGCCCTCCAGATGTTGCAGGACTAAATTTCCCATACTCCTCTGCGAGCCTCTTAGCTGAAAGAGCATTATGGGAGATGCAGTTAATTAGCAGCTGGAGGACAGCAGGTTTCTCACCCCGGATGTAGAGAATACGAAATGATGAACAATTATCTATACATTGTGTTAACAAATTGCAAGAAAATATATTTAAAAAATAGACAAATATATGTTTTAAATGTTTCTGTGGTATCCCATTGAAAATGTGTTTATTTGCGTATTAAGCCACAGGTGATGTCATAAACAAGAGACACCACAAACACATTTAAAACAAATATTTCTTATTTTATGCATTTTCAATTCTGTATAGATAATTTTGCATCATGTTGTATTCTCCACATCCACGGTATAAACAATGTTTAGATTGCCTTTAAGGGCAAAGTAACCAAGTTGGAAAAAATGTATCAATTCATCTGAATTTGGGGGGGCGGTTTCCAACTCAACTACTTTTGCCTTACATCTGAAATTCTCTTCTCAGTTTCACAGAATTCCCCTTTTCATGAAAAAAAGTAAATAAAACTATTTTATTATTGGTATTAAAAATTGTTTTTATTCACAGTCATTAGGAGGTAATTAAAGGCTTTGTGACCATTGTTTTTTTTTCTTTTTGCCTAGGTCAACCAGGCATAGGAAGGCAGATTGAAGGGGTGGAAATAAACTGAAGGGGGCGACAAAAGAGCCAACGCTACCATTGTTGGTGGCAAGGCACTGCCTTGCGCTGCCTGCACAGACATCTGGGCTGCTCCACTAGATCACCAGTGTGTAATATGGTGCAGTGAAAAGTGATGTTGGGGGCAAATGGTAGATATGAATCAATCTGGCTCTATTGTAATGAATGTGGAGACAATCTGGTGTACTAAAAATGTTATGTGATGAAGTGGTGCAAACCGGAGAGGAAGAGGTGCAACAAATGAGGGTTGTTGTGATATTTGTGAGTTTAGTCAGGCATAGTCCATCACGTAACCTTATAAGACCACTGAGTGTGACACTTTTTGGCACTGAAACATGAATACATTGAAATCTTAGACATGTAGTGCAATACATGTAAAGACATACTCAGCTACCCCTTCTGAAAGATCTTGCTGCCTTACACACATTTGATACAAGCCATCAATAATGCATAATATTATCATTATCTTTCTAGTGCTTATTTTGTAATAGAATGCTGAGTCTTTCATGTTTTTCTTTTGCTATTGCATAACAGAATCACAAACCAGCAGCATATACATCACAAGAGTTTATGTCAAACTGATATCATGTCTGCAGGCTTTATTACAGTGGAGGTTGTAAGATGGTATAAAGTAATGCATGCTGATAATGGTGTGCCACCATTACTGTATCCCCTAAAGCAGTAATAATAATGCTAAGCACACCACTTTCACATCTATCACTGGTTTAAATGTAGTTCCAGACACCTAAGGATCTACTCAATTAAGAGAGAATTACAGGGAACTTAAGGCCAATGTAGCGGAGTTGGAAGAATTCTCCCAGTCAGCGGCATTGAAGACATTTTACAACTTATATAACACAACATGGACAGATTACCCAAATAATAAACAAGCATATCTCAGTATTCAAATTGGATCCATACTACAACAAGTTGTTGCCAAGGGGAATACAATTCATAGCACGCAGGGCAGATACCCTGCAGTCCAAATCTTAACTCCAAGTAACTCTATCACTGGTGATCCTTGAGCGAACCCAAGAATGCCCAGGTGTAATGGGAGAGGAAGATCAGGAAACTCAGAGAAGTTGGTTTTCAGAATTTAAAAAAATGATGTACAGTGCTAATTAATCACAAATAAAAAAACAACAACTAATAATTCAATTTAAAAAAGTAGAGCAAACCTTGTCAACCTTTAAAAGTGGGTGTAAAACAAAAATATATATCATTTTCTTATCTTTGAAAGGTTAGCCATGAATAGGGTAAATGCGCTTTATACAAAGCCTTGATCGTAAATAATCTTATACAAATATATAGCTCTGGTAATAGGAAGAATATAAATGTTTAAAAATTGACAGCGCTGATATATTTTACTATAATTATTTTTATAATTAAACATTCAATTATTTTTAATGGTGTCTGGGGGCATTTGTCCAGCCCACAGACCTTGGGGGGGGGGGGGGGGGTATAGTTTTATTGTATGGGGCGCACCTTCTAATTTATTGAGGCTGGGAGCCATTTTTCTGGGTACTATTTGGCAGGTCATGGCGTTTAATCGGCTATATTTGGTAGTGCTAAATTTTCCTGATGTGTCCTGAATCATTCCAGTCTTCAGAGGTATCGATTCGGCCTCGCAGTCTGGAGCATATAGAGTAGACACCTAACGAGGAAGAAGTTTCTTAAAATCTGGGCAAATTTAAAAGGACAACTGATGGCAAAAATGAAGAAATGTTTAATTCAAAGATTGTATAAAGTGTATGCGTTTTAAATAGAAATGCTTTAATAAAAGAAAAAGAAATAGTTACTACTATTGGGGACAGACATCTTTGATCAGATCTTCCTTCATCTGAACCAAGTTTCTAAACAACATGGCCGCTCTTGATAAATCAGAGAGGGCTCAACAAGGTACTTTATTTGTATTCTTTTATTAAAGCATTTTTATTTAAAATGCTGACGCTCAATGCGATCGTACAGTTAAGCATTGTGCAGTTAGTTGTTTGCTGACAGATGTCCTATAAAAATACATACTTTCCATTATTTGCTCTTTTTATATAATTACACAATATATATGCTTATTCTGTTTTAGGAGCAGAATTTACATCTTCTGACAGGGAAGAGTAATGCAGGTCTTTTTAACTCAGATTTAACTTCCTTTTTAGTTTAGACCTGTCCTTTGGAGATTACAAACCAGATGGAAACGAAAGAAAGCATTTTAATTTAGAGAAGGCTGAATGAATCTTAATCTTCAATCACACTTGCTTAAAATAAACGTTTGTAACTATTTCTACTAGAGCAGTAGATTTAATTTAGCAGTTTGGGACATATTTTTTTACAAACCCTATAATACTCATTGTGACTTCAATGGTATGTAAACCATGATGGAAAATATTAACACAATAGTGTACCAATTGGTTAAATGTTAATATACTGATTATAAGTTATTGTGTGTCATTAAACATACAAATAAGCATCATAATATTTTTTTTTTTTTCTTTTTTTTTTTTTATGAGTGGTATGCTCCAGATTGTTTGTTTAACCTTCTAATCATTGTCCTGTAGTTCCATGCCTCAAAGACTTACTGATGGCATAGAATGTCCAGGGTAAAAATACACTCCGCTACTTTATGAGACAGCCTCGATACAGTGGCCATCTCCTAAACAGCCAAGGTAAGAACTCCCCCACATATGATCGCTGTGGCACCAATCAAAGTGATTACATCTGTTCAGCTATAATAGTCAGTGTCAGGCTGTAGTCTCTCTTTGTCTCAGAGCATTAGTGGGACATTCTAAATAACAATGTAATCAGGGACCCGCAGTTACCAAAGCACCCCTCAACCTCAACACATTTGTAAAAAACTAAACAATTAAATAAGATGTAAACTTTTTTAATGATCATCACTTTATGCAATGATCATGACACTGAGGGTTTTTTCAAGTACCTCTGATTTTCCTAGCAATAATCAGAGTTTCAGATCTTGCCCAGATTATTATCAATTCCATGACCCAAAGGGCCCTTTAAATCGGGCCATTCAGGCATCACTGAAATCCTTCTGAATTTAGTTGAATTCGGGAACAAATAAACAAGTCGGGGCAAAATTTCATCCCATTATAGAAACTAATGGGACGTTCAAAACTATCTTTACTTTAAAATCTAACCGAAATCCTTCTGAATTCCCCCCCAAAACTCCCAAATACAAAATGTAAAAAGGATATATTTATTTCAATAAATATTTTCAAAAATACTTTAAGTCAAATAAAAAGTGATTCAAATAAATATAGCTTTGCTCCTACATGCCTTGTCAGTGCAGTGGTCACAGTGGTCGCAGTGGCCACACACTTGCCTAATGCACTCACATATGTAAAGGTGCCCTTTTATATCCACAGTGGTGAATGGTACTGTCAGTCAATGTCAGCATCCAAACTGTGGACATGAAGTGGTACTGTGATAAACGTGGCATATACCCTAACAACTAACAATGTTGAAGATGAACAATAACCAGTGATGTGATGCCACCCTACAGCTGACATGTCATAACCAGTATTGTAACACCACAAGACCTGTTATGGTAGTGTGTAAAATAAAATCTATAAATATAAATATTTTACCAGGAAGGATACATTAAGATTTCTCTCGTTTTCAAGTATGTCCTGGGTACATATATATATACATGGGAATTCCCTAAATTTGATAGGGGTTACTAATTGGCATACAAATGTATTTTAAAAAAGGACATTAAACATTACAAGTTAATTAATGTGGGAATTGCAACATTTACGCAAAAATAGCATATTTGAAAATAATAATCAATCAGTATAAAATTATTTTAAGGTACTTTTTTGGCCCGTTTCAGGTAAATAGGAGTTACAATGTTTCTTTTTAGTGTTAGGGTCCAGGTTATTAGGGGTTAGTATTAGGGTTCAGGTTTTTAGGGTTCAGGGTTACTATTATGGTTCAGTATAGGGTTCTTGTTATTAGGGTTAATATTGGGGTTCAGGGTTAGTATCAGTGTGGGTTAGGGGTTAGTTTTAGGGTTGGTATTAGGGCTCAGGGTTAGTTTAAGTGGGGGTAGTGCTGACAGTTCAGTGGTTAACTGTCAGCGCTTACACTGCCACGGTGAAATGGCCACGTTGTCATACACCTCTGACATTTCAACACTCAAACTGCTGCATCGAGGTGTCAGCGGTGAAAAAATAGAGATGAACTGTCCTCGGCCCTACTTTAGGGTTACTATTAGTTATGTAGGGTGGGTGGAAGGTTAGTGGGGATTTAGGAATTAATTAGCACAGAATGAAAAAAATAATAATTTCTCAATTTTTCATCTATCATATTTGTATTAAACAATGAAAATTATGTGGATTTAACATTTAACCTTACACTAAAAGAACTTGTATTGCAGTGAATGTATTACTATTATATAGTGAGTGTATTATTGTATCAATGTTTTGAACCCAATAAAATCAGATAAAAAAAAATGTAATAAAAAAATGACAACTTCGCAGCCAGGGCCCCAACCTGAAATATGGTGAATGGCCACTTGTTGTGTCATAGATCCACCTATGGTGCCATATGATACAGTGGAGATCTCTACCTGCCCAGTGTGGCACATCAGTGGTCTAGTAAATTTGTTTTTGCAGCATCCTGTGGAGGTGTGAATCAAATTAGCTTTAAAGAATAGTCTAATGACACTTGTTCATGTAATTTGTATATTTGTGCTCAATGGACACAACCGATGTATTTTGTGTGTTTAAAGGACTAACTTGTGTTTATTTGTAAGATTGCAATAGGAAATTGTGTAGGCATCTTATATAGAAAAGTTTTAATGAAAGAATACAAAAAAGTAATTTATTGAGCAATCTTCTTCTATAGCTCTACCAGGAGGCAGATATGTTTGTTTAGTCAGGGGAAAGAGAATCTGACCATAGACCTCTGCCCCTGATGTTATACGGAACAAAGTGGGTTTAGTAAGGTACTTTATTCGTATTATTTCATTAAAGCATTTATATTTAAAATGCCTATGGTTCATGAAATCTTTCTATTAAACAGAACTTAGTTTTTTTACGACATTTGTCGTTTAAAATAACTTGCTCTGTGGAATGATTGTTGTAACTATATATCAATCCACCAGATGGCAATATAACACACAGTTCTCAGGGAGAGTTGCTGGCAATTATGAGAAGAAAACAGATTTGATGAATGAAAAAAGAAGACATTCATAATGTTCTTGAATTACAGGTTGAAATGGAACACTGAGATATATTAAGAACAGCAGTATTACATAAATGTGTTTTGCCTGCTCTATATTGAAGTCAATTATATCAATATGAATAATATATATTTGTTTTACCAGGTAACCAGAAAGATCTGGGGCTAGCGCAAATGACAGATTTGATAGAAGTGGAGTAAAGAAGCTCAGATGCTTGGGCAGGCATGTAAAGGATACATATGATGCCAATGATCAACAGGTATATATAATATAAGCAATAACTATACATGAATGGATTTACTTGATGATGCCAATTAGCAATCAGTATATATAAAATAAACAATTATTACATATACATGGATTTATCTGTTGCCAATGAGCACTAACCTTATATGCAATGCATTTACCAATAGACAAACCTAAATTATGTATGTGATGCCAATAAGCAGTAAATGCATAAACATGTTTGCCCCAAACATCGTGCCTGTGCCACTGTTTCAATGATACAGCTTGTCTGTGCCATCTTAGCCACAGACAGCTTGCAGTGCCTTCAAATGGCCTATCTGTGCCATATTTGGCCGATAAGCTAGAGAAAGGGGTGGTGGAGGTGATTATTTGGAGAGAGGGAATGAGATGGAGGGTGAGAGGAGTGATGAACTGGAGGGAGGGGATGAGATGGAGATGAGAGGGGTGATAAGCTGGAGGAGGGCATGACATGAAGGGTGAGACAGGAGGTAAGCTGGAGGGCAGGATGAGTGGGAAGGTGAGAATGGTGATAAGCTGGAGAAGATCTCTGGCTCTCTGACCCAAGCAAAAAAGTGGTTGCAAAATTGGGAACTTATATTTGTAATGGTAAACACATAGACTGAACACGACTTGTAGAAAAATCCAATTCTTTAATCCAATATATGCATCCATTTAGTCAAGGTTTAGTGAATAAACCCAACTTGTGTTTTGCATACTTGTGTGAATAAACTTTCATTTTATTTATGTTAGTCCCATTAGTTAATGGTCTATCAATACTTGGACACCTTTATCTTTATTGCAGTAAAAATCATCATTAAATGAGATCATTGCACAAAAGGCTCACCTGGTTGAGGATGCAGGCTCAGTTGTCTGTCTCTGTATCCTTGTGCGACGTATGATATGTTCCTTCATTGACATCTGAACTTCAGCTGGTATGTCTGGTGATGTGTGACTTATCTTAACCGCTGCCTCTAGAAATCCAAAGTTGCTTGCATCCTTCATTTTGTCAGCCATGACTTCCTTATCACTGCTGACTCCGGTGAAAGTAGATATGTTCTGCGGAGCAGTCGGGTTAGAAGACACTGTCTTGTTCCTCCAGGGCACCCACCACAGCTTCCAAAAGAGAAAGAGAAAAACTGCCACCAGGGCCAGCCCACACACAATAACTATCACTGCAAGGAGGCTGACGGACAGGTCTACAGGGTAGAAAAGCAGGAAATGACATTGACAGAGAAGAGGTAGGGGGAAGAACGTGTGACAACACCAAGGACAGCAAAGAGAGACAGAAGGGAAGGGGAAAGAAAAGAATGGTTGTGAGAAAAGGTTCAAAGAAAATAAAAGATGCAAAATGCCCTAAAAGTCTAATTAAATGATTTAACAATATGTAAAGAAAAAAACAATGAGGATCTCCTATGATTATGATATGAGAACCACATCCTTTTTACAAATTTGTTTTTGATTTCAAGAAGAAATAGAACCACAATACAACTTTTCAATAAACTGCAAACTCATCACCCATTAAATTTTGGACCATTTATTTATGGTCCAAGTTTATGTGTTATCAAAGTGAACTGGATCATATTACTTTTAAAATAATTTCCAGTCAGAAAGTAGAATTTTAATAAATCATTTCAGAAAAGCAAGTCTACATTTTATCTATGTGAGAAACTCCTGCCTGTGTTGTGTCTCAATAATGTTGCAAATCACAGATCAACAGCATAATCAAAGATCTGCCTGATCTATGATGGGTCGTTAGGGTTATTCAAAATCTAAGATGAAATGTATGCATAAAGTCAATAATAGTCTGTTTCACATCATATCTATACATCACAATAAGCCATAAATAAATGCTCAATATATTCAACATAACAACAATCCATGAAGTTACTATTTGACCTGAATACATTACATATCCCTGAAAGAAAACTTTGTTACAAATAACAAATTGAATTGTTTTTCAGACACATATATAAAACTCTTTTCTATGATTATAATTTATTAAAATGTGTGTTATTATTTTCTTTAATGCATTTTGGTGTTTTCAGCTGCAAGCTGGATCCTCTTCTTTGAAATAATATTATAATCAATATTTTATTGCTCCATGTGTGCTAGGTGTGGGCCGCTTTAGGTATTTTCAAAGTTTACTGGCTCTTTAATTATATTAGAATGATATGATTATTTAAGAAATACTGTGTCTGTACTGTGAATATAGAGGAGAAAAAAATATTAAAAATGATCTATACATTGTGTTAGCAAAAAGGCAAGCAAATGCATACATTAAATGTATTTTACATTTGTGGAGTCTCCTGTTAATGACATTATCTTTGGCTTGATATGCAAATAAACAGGGTTTTTTTTTTAAATGGGAAATATGTAAGTTGCTTATTAAGCCACAGGTGATGTCATAAACTGGAGACGCCACAGAGACATTTAAAACACAATTTTCTCCTAATTTAGGCATATTCTTTTTTTAGTCTGAATTTTTATTTTAAATGAGTCTGCGGAGTCTCCTATTTAAGACAACATCTGTGGTTGATAACATGCAAATTTCACATTTCCTATTGAAAAGCAGTCGATTTGCATGCCGTGCCACAGGTGATGGACGGAATATACAGCATACGACAAAGAGCAAGATTTGGGCTCACATCCAGATATAAGGCAATTTCAATGATTCCTCAGGTCCAGTACAAAAATATCCATTTATTGTAAGCAGTTCAAATCATTTTGACATATGGATGCAGCAGTCTGATGCGTTTCACACCCAAAAACTTGCTCTTTGTCGTATGATGTATCTTATTGATGGGTGGAAATGCCGTTGCACCCAGTGGGTATAGGTACCGTGGCAGTACAATTTGTTTTGTCCATGGCGGGAGAGTGTATGAGCCTGTCCTCAAATCTAATAAGCAGGAGACTCCACACATTTAAAATACATTTTTCTCCTAATTTAGAAATTTGCTTGCAATTTGATTAAAAAAAAATGTATAGATTAATTTCGGTAAAAAAAATGTATTCTCTACATTCACAGTAAAAACACTGTTTAAATGATACAGTCCCATTAAGGCACGGGCGTCCAACGTGCGGCCCGTGGGCAAAATGCGGCCCGCCTGCCAGAGAGGTGCGGCCCGCCTGAGAGTGGCAGCGGTAGCCGCACCTCTCACCCGCTCCAGCAAAGTGCGCACCGGGATGTCACTGACACCCGGTGCTCCAACACAGTCAGTGCACGAGGGGACGGTGCTTTCTCCTCTCACGCAGGGGAGAAAGCTCAGCCCCTTCGCACTCTGTCCCTGTTGGAACACCGGGTGTCAGTGACATCCCTGTGCTCAGATGGAACAATCCCCCTCCCTGCAGATATAAGGTAAGCAAGCAGGGAGGGGAAACAACATGTTTTTTTTTTTCTTATTGTAAAAGTGGGTGTGTATGTAAGTGTAACATGGTGTGTTAGAGTGACTGTGTATTTGTGTATGTGTGTCTGTGTATTCACGTTGAATGTTGAAAAAAGAAGCAAAACTCTTATGTGTGTGTGGAAGTGTGACTTAGTGTATGTGTCAGTGTGAATCAGTGTATGTGTGTGTGTAAATGCAACTATGTGTGTATTTGTGTGTGTGTAAGTGTGATACAGTGTGCGTGTAAATGCAACTATGTGTATATTTGAGTGTGTGTGTATGTAAGTGTAACTTTGTGTAAGAATGACTGTGTTCATTTAATTTGAGTATTTATTGGGGCTGTATGTATGTATATCCACGTGTGTGTGTGTGTGGATGTATATATATCCATGCGTGTGTGTGTATATATATCCACGTATGTGTGTGTGTATATATCCATGCGTGTGTGTGTATATATATCCATGCGTGTGTATATATATCCACGTGTGTGTATGTATATGTATCCACGTGTGTGTATGTATATATGTATGTATATCCATGTGTGTGTATGTGTGTATGTATATCCACGTGTGTGTGTGTGTGTATATATATATATATATATATATATATGCACACACGCGCACACTCACACACACACACACACACACACATTTTTTTCCCAAAATAAAACATCAATGCGGCCCACACACAAATAAATTTATGGTGAAGTGGCCCACTGCAAAACAAACTTGGACACCCCTGCATTAAGGAGTGCTGAGTATCCTGGTCCTTCTTCAACATCAAGACTGCAATATCTACGCCAAACGATTTTGGTTGTGCCGGTACTCATTGTGCTGGCGCAGTCTATGTTTAAGGGAGTTTTTATACACGACTCCTTATATCCTTTACAGGGACATATACTAAAAAAAATGCAAATATATTTTATGTGCAAAACTTTTTTTGATCTTTGCTCTTTTTGCAATGTACTAAACCTTTAACACTCAAATAGTAAATACAAGCAAAATTGTGAATGGGAATAATTGTGAATGAAAACAAGCAAGTTCGCAAATATTTTTTCTACCTCTTTTGATAGCACAAAATATCCATGAAACTATTTAGCATGCACAAATATAATCACAATTTATTGGCACAGCCGCAAAAATGCACGCTAAATTAAAATAAATGGAAAATAAATCGGGAATAAAAGGGCAAAATGTTACAAATATTCGCAAATTGTTCCTTACTCATGTTTTACCTACTTTTTTCCCCCACTCCACTTGTTTAGTACGTGACCCCCTTAGAGTCAAGCACTTGTGCTATTCCCAGCAAGAACATTGAAATCTGTTCACAACAGAAGTAATCTTCATTATTAATCCCCTAAATTGGTGTAATTTGAAAGACGTCCAGGGTTAATGATTTCAAGTCTTTCAAGGAAGCAGAGAAACTGACAGGACCATCTGATGTGCAAACGACACCATTAGCATGCACAATAAAAGTCAGCTTTAAGTCACCACTTAAGAATCTAATTTCTGTAGCACTTTATAAACTGCTCATATGAGACATCTTCACTCACAAGGAACAATCATCATAATACACTCTTTTCCTAAAACACAAAGGCATTTTGCTTAGTTGGTTTCTTATCTTTTGAATTGTTCTATCCTTATGTTAATATGATGTTTGGAGAATTGATAGCCACTGTACAGGTTTTCTGAGTGAAACCGGTCATCAAGGCTATTAACCTATCATTCCCTATGAAGTATGATAGTCCATCCGAAACTAGATTTTCAAAATGGGGAATATTTGATTTTATCACTAAAAACGTCTTAAATAGTTCATCTTTATTCCAGATTACATTTACCCTCATCCCAACTGCTTTCCTGGATTTCTGTGTGACATCCACAGTTAACCCCAATATTTTAATAATGAATACTTGAACCAAATTTTGATGTTTAACCCCTTGACGACAAAGGACGTGCCAGGCACGTCCTGGGAGAAACTCCCTTAACGACAAAGGACGTGCCTGGCACGTAACAGTGCTGGTCTATTGCCTCGACATCGAGGCAATAGCCAGCACCGAAATTTCTATTTTGGAACCCCCACGATCGCCCCACGGAGCGATCGTGGGGAGCCATATTGACGGAGCATGCTGCTCAGTCAATATGGCTAAGCCCTCTGCCTGTCTGAGCTTCGGAAGTGAAAGTAACTTCACTTCCGTCGCACTGAATATGCTACTTGACTGCCCCTAGTGGTAGTTTAGTAGCATTGCAAGGGAAAATATTTAAAATACATATTTAATTAATTAAAAACAGGTTATTTAGCTATATTAGCCTATAGGGTTAAAATTAAATATTTTTTAGCATAAGGGATAGGGTTAAAATTAAATTAAAGTTAAAAAATATTAAGGGATATAATAAGGATTAGAGTTGGGGTTACATTTAGTGTTAGGGTTACATTTTGGGTTCGGGTTGGGGTCAAAAAACACTATTTTTGGTTTTTGCCACATAACTCGCAAAAAAATACCGAAAAATATGGAAACATGCATATTTTTTAACTCGGGAGAACATTTAGAAACTATTTAGACGGGGTCTTTTTTAATGATTTTATTTGTGTAAATTATATTTTAGGTCAAAGTTAGAAAAAGTGTTTTTTTTTTAATTTTTCATCATATTTCATGATTTTTTTTGTAGTAAATTATAAGATATGATGAACATAATGGTATCTAATGAAAGCCCTTCTTATGACGATAAAAACAACATATAATTTGTGTGGGTACTGTATGTGAGAAAGAAAAAAATTACAGCTAAACTCAAACACCCTAGAAATGTCAAAACAGCCATTGTCACCAAGGGAAAGTCAAGGTGAAAATGTCTTGTCACTAAGGGGTTAAAGTGATGAAAGCCCAGTGCTTGATCGACTTGATATAAATACAAAATAATATAACAATTACAGCTATGCAAGTTTAACATTGAACACAGACAGGTAAGAAACCAAGTGAATTATAGTCAATCATAATTACAGGTGCATTCTCTATTATGGTATATTGACAGAGAGCTTTTAAGGGATTTTAGACTGGGGGGAGATTTTAGATTTTCTGTAGGAAAACAAGGATTGAGCTACTTCGTTTTTGTATTGTGGAATAGTAAATAAACTTCTGGTACTGCTTTGCAAGCTATAGGAGGTGGGGAGGGCCGGTGAGAGCATTTTACTCAGTAAAAACTTTTTAAAAAATTCCTAGAAAGGTGAAGGGCTGTCTGGATTCCAGCGGTTGCCAGTTTAGCTCTTTTAACATGTGAAATTGGTGGGTCATGTGATTACATTGTAGCAAAAAGCAGCATAACATGTTAAACAATGTAGTAAGCTTATGCAGGGTCTTTTTCCTGTACAGATGAGAGGATGTAGGGCAGCCTTGACAAGTGGTACATTGCTCCATCAAATTATCCCACCATACATGCCCGCCTGTTCGTGATTGCAGCAAAAGAACGCTTAGCTCAAATGACCTCCCACCATTCTGACTCAGAAAACCTTTCATAAACTTCACATTATAAGCAATGTTTAGGTGACATAATCCCTTTAACTATTAACTTTCTGGGATTCCTCTGTAACAGTGTATCTGCAATATTTTGTATAACTTTAATGTGTCAGTATACATATATTGTAATCCATGTGATACCTATGATTGAAGCCAGCTTTGTGGATGATCACCAATACCTGAGTTTTTACATTTTTGCAATAGGATTCCATGGTATCCAATGTTAAATGCCTTGGCAAGATCAAGGAAAATAGCTCCGATTAGGTTTCCTTGTTCATACCAGTTTGGATGGCATTGCAGACTTTTAAGAGAGCAGTTGTACTTGAGTGATTTGACCAAAAGTGTGATGGAGAATATGTAATTTGTTCACTAAAACATCTGTTAAATATTAATGCATATTAACGTGCTTTCAAAGTACTTTAAAATGCATCTTTTAAATTTTGCATTGCTTAAAATACTTACAGCTAGATGAAATTGTGAAATTACCGCAGTTTGCAAGAAACCAGGACTGCCTACACTAGCTGATTAAAAGTCCATTTCCTTTTTCTTGTTGATGTAGCAACCAATGAGAATAATGCCATTCAAATGAATGGAATTTCTTGTCTCTCTTGTGATGTCATCAGACAATGCATTGCAATGATAAGAGATCCTACTATGCACAGAATCACGTTTATCACAGTCCACACAGTGTATTCAATTCCACCAGGACAGGAAGTGAATAAGTGAAACAAAACCTTATATCCTCAGTGAGGATATGCAGTAATCACTGGGGAGGGCTTGATCCAAATATTAAAAATGTGATCAAATCACACTGGAAAAAGCCTGTGCACTATAAGAGCAGTAATCTTTAACTTGCACCAAAGTGGGTTTGGGTACTAGACTGTCCCTTTAAATAGAAGCTGTAATTTTACTTATGTAAATTCCCATAGACCCAAAAAGACAAAAAACTTTATCTTTTTATCTTCAAGTCCTTAATTTATGCGAACTACATTTATGTTATTATATTTTTAAAGTATGTTCTGTGCTACTTTTTATTTAAAAAATCATACAATTTCTCTTCTAGCACTGACCATAGAAATTAATTAGAAAATGTAATTGATTACATTTTAGAAATAAGTCTCAATTCTTTTGTAAAATGTATTATCAGAAAAATAGCCCCCAAATAAAGCTTTACAGTTATTGGTTATTAATCTTATATCTCGTATTGAAGCAGAAAAGGCTTTTTCCTAGTAAAATCCTGCTAATCCCAGTGGTTTTGCTGGCGTAACACATCTGTTGCTGTCCATTTGTATGAATTAGGTCATTGTTGGGAAGGCATCCATTATCCACAATCCACTCTATCTTTCCTATTAGATCCTCTTGTTTGCAGAGTACAGTTGGTGACAACAACAAAAAAAAACAGCTGTCATGAGTTGCTGAACATTTCCCTGTGTTAACCTATAGAGGGAACCTGTCACTCCAAATAACCTAAGACGTATTACCACATGTAGAATAAAGAAGTGCTTTTTCTCCCAGGGAAGATTGCAATACGCTTTAAAATGACTCTTTCTTTTGACTTGATGTGACATAGTGATCATATTCTATGATCGATTTTGAACTCTCAGGATACTCAATGTTGCAAATAAACGGGGTTTAAATGGGAAATGTGGAATGTGCAAATCAAGCCACCAGTGATGTCATAAACAGGAGACACCACAGACACATTTAAAACATATTGTTCTCCTAATTTATGCATTTGCATGCAATTCTGCTAACACAATGTATAGATAATTTTTCATAATTTTCTATTCTCTACATTCACAGTATAACAATGTTTAGGTTTAGAGTCCCTTTAAGCAACAGGAAATTAATTTGTTAGACCTAGAACTCTTCAACTCTTCCTTCTTTTGATAAATTCTATGCACTTGTCCATGTAATTTCTATTTTTTGTATTGCATAACTTTATTATCATAACAACAAATCTGAAGCGTTTTATCCCTGTCGACATCTTACTACCTCATCGCCTCACTATGAATCCTTTGCAGCACAGTCCAATATGTAATGTGGATACAAAGATCATTGTTACACATAACAGTTTATTTGAGTGCTTAATTGAATAAAACATATGTTGAACAACTTGGAAATGCAGTTTTCATATTGTTTCATAGCTAAATATTGTTCATTTACATCTGTGATTCAAATTTCTCTCCGTCTTTGTAGACTGGGAATTAAAGTTAATGTTTAAAGCATTTCTCTATCACTAAAATGCTGTAAACAGAATCAAGCAATCATGTGGATGACTAACATAGCTCGATAAAATGGACTGTAACTTAGACAAAGTTGTTCATTTAAAATCACACTATAGCCTCTCTGTATAGTTAATATGTGGACAGTTGTTTTACTATAATGTGCCTTGGTTTGTCTAGTCAAAACTAACACTTTTTGTATTCATAAAATGCAAGGAAAAGAGAAGTAATAACTCACTCTTAAAATGCAATTTGTGGATCCTTTTGAAATACTGATGTTATCAGTACAAGACTGCACAGGGAGCAGAAAGCAGGCAAATGCGGTTTGAGTCACATGCTATATCTTGCCCACCCATCACATAATCCCTGTAAATAGCATAGGACATCTGTATTATTAAACTAGAAATCTTGCTGTGTTAATCAAAAATGCAATCAAAAGAAAAGGCCAGCTCAGTACCTTCAAGGGATGGCTACAGATCATTTTATTAATCCCACCTTAATGTGACTCACTAAGAATTTAATTTGGAATACATTTTATCCTCTGTGACCTCCTCCTATTATCCCATATGTAACGTGTTCAATTGAGTTACCAGTGATCCTAAACAGATTATGGTTTCTGAATGGTGGCTTTGCTGCCGTGACATCATCCATATAAGTTCTGGTAAATGAGTAAGCTATTCCTGTAGACTCGCTCCGTAGAACAATGTTGGTGGCACAAAAAGGGGCACTTGCATATGGGAGGCTTTGGGAGACAGGGACACTTCCAGCAGAGCATGATAGGAACTTCATCATCCAATAAAGTAAAAATAAAAATCAACACTTTGTGTATAACTAAAGATAACATATTTATACCAAGTTTTTTTTTTTTTTTTTAAATCCATTGTCCTCTAATCGATGAGCTGAAAATTATTTCCAGCATACCTGCTGAGCTATTAATGCAAAGGTTTTGCAGTTCACTTTAAGTGAATAGCCTCTTTTATGTTCTGATGTGTGATGAAAGGTTAAACCGGAGCCGCCGCTACCAATAGGTGAACTAGGTGTTTACCTGATATTTTTATACATGCCAGTGCAGCAAGTCCGACAGAACCTAAGTATATGCATTCTGTTTTCTACATGGGCACACACCTTCGATTGCACCAGAATTCGGCACAATCTGCATGTGCACCATGTTCATACGTGCCTCCCACAGTGTTATGCCAACAACAGCCACAAACCTCTGCAACTTTTTCAGAACCTAACCCCTCTGGAATAATGTGCATATAAAGTGCACTTTATGTAGTGGATCTTTGCCTGCCTATACAGAGCAGTTGCTCTCATTTTGAAAGGACAATTGAAATTGGGCTTACAACTTGTCTGAAACATTTACCTTAAATGTGGTGCACAGATTTAAATGGGAGAAAGAAAATGTTTTGCATATTTATATATACCTTTTAAAAGCAGTAATATGAAATTACATACATTGTACAATTGTTTTTATTTTTAAGCATTTTTAGTTAAGTAAGATGTCTGTGCTATTTAATAATATGACTTTAAGCACTTTTATTATCCAATTTTACTATAAACCACATCTAAAATATTGTACAGGTTTTTAGAGAAATACAGATGTCATATAATTAAAATTTCCTGTTTTCATTACAAATGCTTTTTACATTTTGTTCTTTTTATTACCCATCAAATATAGTCTTTCTTTTCTGAATACATTGTCATGATCAATAATGAGTTGGCATCATAACTATAATAAGTCACATTTGAACTTATATTTAGAAGCAAAGTCAGGATAAAAGATCTAACTGTAGTTAAAAGGCAAATAAGCAGTCCTGCCTTACAAAACTGGTCTACACAAATCTTCCGCTCTTGAAGACTTGGTACTAATAACTAAAGTGACTGTATAAGCTAAACATTGCTTATCCTATGCATGTAGAGAATAAAAAATGACTGAAAATAACCTATACATTGTGTTAGCAGAATTCCAAGCAAATGCCTAAATTAGGAGAAAAACATGTTTTAGATGTGTCTGTGGAGTCTCCTGTTCATGACCTCACCTGTGGCTTGATATGCAAATTACACATCACCCATTGAAACCCAATTCATTTGCGTATCAAGCCACAGGTGATGTCATAAACGGAAGACACCACAGGAGACACCACAGACACATTTTTCTTCTAATTTAGGCATTTGTTTGCAATTTTGCTAACATAATGTATAGCTCATTTTTCATAATTTCTAATTTTCCACATCCACAGTATAAGCAGTGTGTAGATGATACAGTCCCTTTAAGTGCAACAAGGCTGCATTTGCCTTTAGAGATTTGATGCTTAGCATGCTTGGATATCATGTGTATATTAAATGCACAAAAGCACCACTGTTCCTTTATTTTTTTTGTAGTGTTTATTTACAAAAGGTCACATTGTAGACCAACACACATTGAATACATGAGCACTTAAAGTAGCAATCTGATGTCCTCCTGGTCCTTCTCAAAGTGATACTGAATTAAGATGTATATATCTATTGTACATAGAGATAAGGCACAATCCGATACTATAGATTAATGTCTCGTTGTCCTCATTATTCAAATACCAGCAGCTGAAATGATGAGATCCCAATGCTAATAAGGTAGTATAACTGCAATTAGTAAAAGAGTAGATAATGTAGGGTAATGAATTCATGGATCCAGGTATTTCTGCATTTGCCTTTTTTAATTTGATTTGTGTGTTTATCCCAAATAGTGCTGAATTTTAACAAATGCATGGAATTCATCTATGGGCATGATGAATGAAAATGAAGTCAGACTTAGTGTTTACTGGTATATGTCAAGATTACAAAATAATTAAATAAAAGTCTGCTTTTGGTGAACTAAATAGGTTGATAACAAGTGGTTCACCTGGAAGTGGTTAAAACAAAATAATTGCAATGCCTCTGGGGTTATCCTAAACACCAGTTTTGGTATAGGAACATAATCAAATCATCTAATTAACTAGCAAAAAAATACCAGCTCACCTTAATTTTGGTTCTCAGTAGAGATTTGCCACACATCCAGTCATAACAATGAAACAAGCGGAAAAAAATAACCATTCCTGAGCCCGTTGGGAACTCCAGTGAAAATTTAAAGGTTTTAGAGCTTTCAGGTTCTGATGGATTCAAGGAAATGCATCTTATGGATCACAAAAATACTGCTGGCTGATTTTTTTTAAAACGTAAAATTCTAGCTGCATGATTAAACAATAAAATAATACTTCTGCTGAAGCAATACAAAAGGTTTACATCATCTGTGTCCCTGAGGATATGTATATTACTTAACACTTGGCTTACTACCAAAACACAGCAAAACAAAAACATTTGACAACACAACAATACCCGTTACTGATAACACTAAGGTTTTAGGCAGTTGAATTGTTCAATAGAAGTTGCACATGTACCTCTAAAGTCAAAATGTCTAAAGGCAAATTAGTTAATCCTTATATAATATGACTACTTGTTTTATCTCTGTGTTAATGAAAGCCTCATTCTTTATTTAATGAAACACTTGCACCAACTTTCAACAAATAACAACTAGTGCAATGTCCACCATGCATGTCTATCCCATGCATGCTTTAACTCCTTCACTCTATTAACCTCTGTCACTTCTGCTGGAAGACTACATCCACTTACCTCGCCAGTAAAGTATTACCTCCTGATAGTACTTTTTTTTTTAATAAATGTTTATTGGTTTTACAATTATTTTCAGAAAAAAAAAAACACGTAAGGAAAAGAAATGTGACATAAAAACAATCAGGTTGTCCTATGGGGGGATAGAGAAAAAGAGGGGGAATAGAATATGGGGGGGAGGGGAGATGGGAGTGATGTGGGGGTGGGGACCTAGGGAACATCAGGAGTACAGGATATACATTGAGGTGCATCGTCTTAACAGATTTACAGATTATCATATTTACAGTTCAATAAGACATTCAGGACTATCAATAAATTCTGACCACGGTAGCCACAGCGTGGCATATTGCGAGCCTTTGCCAATGGCTGAGAAGAAGAAGTATTCCGCCGCTTGGATTGGCTGCCGCCGATAGCCAGTCCCCAATAGTGGGGGCTCGAGTTTGCTTCCACATCTTTGGAATCGTTTGTTTTGCTGCATTCAGCAGTTTGGCCATAAGGGATCGGCTATATTTGTGTGGTGGGAATGAATTGCAGTGTAGCAGGAGGGCTTGGGGTGTAAATGGAACGGGAATGTCAGAGTGAGTTTGGAGGATTGAGTCCACCTTTCTCCAGAACCTGGAAATCAGTGGACAGGTCCACCAGATATGAATATAGGAGCCTTTATCCGCCTTGTATCTCCAACACTGATCAGAGGAGGAAGGGAAAACATTTTGGAGAAGAGAAGGCACTCTGTACCATCTGCTGAGAATCTTAAAACTATTTTCTTGGAGGGGGAGCACTTGTGGGCTAAGAGGGTGATTGTCTGCCACTGGGTTTCTGAAAAAAGAAAAGTGGAGTTGAGTCGGTGCAGACATTATCCCCGGTTTACTGGAAAGTTCTTTCCAGATCCGCAGTGTGTTTGGGATAGTAGGATGAGTTAGGGCTATCTCGCCCCTTTGTTTGGGTGTCACCCAGGCTACTATAGGTATGGGTATAACCATAGCTCTTTGTTCTATGGAGACCCATAGCTTGGGGGCTGGTCTCGTCCATTCAACAATTCTGGCTAATTGGGTAGCTTTATAGTAAGGTTCTATATTGGGGAGACCCAGTCCATCCATGTGTTTATGTCTTGTCAGATAATTGTACTTAATGTGGGGGTGTTTTGACTGCCAAAAAAAGGAGGTGACAATAGCTCGGAATTCTTTAAAAAAGGATTTTGGTATCTGTATGGGGAGGGTCAGGATAACATAGAGCATTCTAGGTAAAGCGTTCATTTTCAGAACAGCCACCCTTCCGATCCATGATATGTGTTTCTTTTTGTCCCATGTGTTTAAGTCGGATTGTATCGTTCGTAGGAGGGGCACATAGTTGAGTAGGTGAGATGTGCTCTCCCAGATACTTAATGGCTGTCGTGGACCATTTAAAGGGAAATGTTTGTTTGACTGCGTGAAATAGAGGGTCTGGAAGGGACACGTTAAGCGCTTCCGATTTGGTCATATTGATTTTAAAAAAAGATAGCGAATTGTATATATCTAGCTCTTTAAGAACATTTGGTAAAGATACGGCTGGTTGAGTGAGAGTCAACAATAAATCGTCTGCAAATGCCGCAGCTTTATGTGTGTGTAGCCCTATTTCTATAACTTGTATGCTAATACAAATAGAAGGGGGAGAGGGGCCATCCCTGCCAAGTGCCATTTGACAGGGTGAGTGGGTCCGAGAGGGTACCATTAATCCTGACATGTGCTGTGGGCGCGTGGTATAAGTTGATCCAACTATACATCCCTCACCCAGTCCAATATGCTGGATTAGTGACCTCATGAACACCCAGCTCACCCTGTCAAAGGCTTTCTCGGCGTCCGTGGACAGGAACGTCATTGGCACTTTGTGCCAGGTAGCATGGTGTATCAAGTTGATCACTTTCACTGTGTTGTCTTTTGCTTCCCTGCCATAGACAAACCCCACCTGGTCCCTATGGATCAGAGACGGGAGCACCGCTCCCAATCTGTTACTCAGTACCTTAGGTAATCATTTCACATCTACATTAAGCAGTGAGATGGGTCTGTAGCTGCTACATTGTTCGGGATCTTTACCCAGTTTGTGTATGATGGTTATGTGGGCTTCTTGCGACTGATGGGGGAGTGTTCCTCCAGTAGCCTGGTGAGTGTACACCGTGGTCAGCTGGGGAAGAAGTATATCCTTAAAAGTTTTGTAGTAGATGGTCATCAGGCCATCTGGTCCTGGGCTTTTACCAACAGGGGTGTGCTTTAGGGTGTCAGTTAACTCTTCCAGCCCTATAGGGGCATCCAGCGATCTTATTGTGTCTGTATCCAATTTGAGTTTCATGTGTGCAGTTAGATAATTTACTATGGTATTGTGGGTCGTGGGATTTGGTGGGGAGTCAGCGTTGGGTGATAGATTATATAAGTCATGGTAGTATTGGGAGAATGATTTTGCTATATCTGAGGTTTTCTGAACCAGTAAGTTTTTTCCTGATTCTGGGGATAAATGTGGCCTCCTGCTTCTTTTTTAGGGCTTTAGCCAGGGATTTCCCGGGTTTATCCCTAGTCAGATGGGCCTTGTTTCTCATTTTTTGCAGATCCAACTGATCTCTGTCAGCACATAAGACTGTAAGGGATGATCTTGCCTTTAGAAGATCTACGAACACTTGAGGGGAGAGGTGTTTTTTGTGTTGGGTTTCCAATGTGTGTATGTCTGCAAGAGCCTGGATCATGTCCCTGGCTCTTTGTTTTTTAACGAATGAGCCAAGTTTTATGAATGCACCTCTGATGACTGACTTATGTGCCTCCCAGGCCATTTCTGGGGACACATCAGGAGTCATATTTTCCTTGAAATAGTGGGTCAGTGTATTGGCAATAGAGGTGAGGTGTTTTTCGTCCTTTAAGATAGACTCATTAAATCTCCAGGAAAACACTTTCTTAGTCATATTGGGCAGTGCGATGGAGAAGAGGATAGGAGCATGGTCGCTCCACGTTATGTTAAAAATGTGGGCATCTGCAAGCAAGTCAAGGTGTCTATGTGACAGAAAAAAGTAATCCAATCTGGAATATGTTTTGTGTGGGTTAGAATAAAAAGTGTAGTCCTTGACGGTGGGGTTAGTTATTCTCCAAGTGTCAGATAATTGTGCCGTAAACAGGGATGTTTTTACCTTTTTCAGTTTTGTTTTGGTGAGGACTGGCTTTCCGGCCGAGGAGTCCAGGAGAGGGTCCAGGACCATGTTTATGTCGCCTCCCAAAATGATCACTTCTTCAGCAAAACGGTCCAGTTTAGATAAAATGGAACATAAAAACAGGTGTTGATTATTATTAGGAGCATATATATTAGCAATAGTCAAAATATCAGCAACTATGTTGCCTTTGAGGAAAATGGCTCTACCCTCGTTATCAGACTATGTGTCAAAAACCTTAAAAGCCAGGTGCTTGACTACACATATAGCTACCCCTTTTATTTTCTTGAAGGGGGAGTGGGAGAAAAAGGATTGAGTGTAAGTATAGTCTGATAGTTTAGGGAGCTTGGACCTACAAAAATGAGTTTCTTGTACCAGGCCAATATCCACCTTTCGAGCCCTCAGATCTCTAAATAATCGGGACCTCTTGTAGGGGGAATTTAATCACTTTGCATTAATCGCGAATAACCGAATAGAGGGTGGTGTGTGAGGCATAGTTCAGTGAAATAGCCTGAATAGCCTGATAACAGGTGAACTGTGGAGTATCTCCATTAGGGGCTAGTACTACCTGAGTGCCTATAGAAGGGGTTTTGTCACACTAAAAAAGAGGGAGGGGGGGTGTTAAATGAAAAAAGTGAGAGGGTATTGGGGTAAACCTTCACTGGGAGTGCGGTGGATCCCAATTCAGGGGATCTCGGGAGTAAGCCAAGTGGCTGTCAACCAGGCATCTAGGTGGCCTCCTCTAAGTGTAACAGTCGACACCAGAGGCGGTCATCTAACATACAGAGATGCAGATTCTGACCGGGGAGAGTCAGAGAGAAGTGAGGGTAGCGTCAAATAGGTCTTTGAGATTTTGCATCCCGCCACCTGTAAGTTATTAGCCCCTTAAGGACAGAGCCTTTGAAACATTTTTGTCCTTTCTGGACAATGGCTATTTTAACATTTCTGTGCTGTTTGTGTTTAGCAGTAATTTTCTTCTTCGTCATTTGCTGTACCCACACATATTATATATTGTTTTTATCGGGACAAAAAGGGCTTTCTATGGATGCCATATTTTTGATCATATCTTATCATATTATTAAAAAAAAATACTAAAATATGGTAAAAAAAAAAAAATACACAAATTTCTTTGTTTTTATTTGAAACAACTTCTCCTCATCGACAATAGCGAACGAAAAAACATGCTAAATAGATTCTACTATTTCTCCTGAGTACAGGGATACCACCCATGCATAGGTTTGTTGGGTTGTTTGGGGGCTAAAATGCCAAATTTGTGAGGTGCAGTTTTTTGTTTTCCAACTTGAAATTTTTACATGCAGACAGCCTGCACCCATGTCCCATTTGGGACATATTTGAAACCAGCCAGTGTATTTTACCCCATCAACCCATATATTTTTTAAAAGTAGACACCCTAGGCTATCTCAAATGGTGGTATTTTAACACTTTCCATGCACTAATTCTACCACCAGCCTTTTTCAAAGTTTGTGGTAGTAATTTTTTTGTGTTTTTTTTTCACAAACCTTGTACTTCAGACATGAATTTACAGATTTTGGTATGTGTCACTGCCAAATAACACCCCAATAAGTGTTCAGCAACATCTCTTGAGTACAGGGATACCACCCATGCATAGGTTTGTTGGGTTGTTTGGGGGGTAAAAGGCCAAATTTGGTAGGTGCAGTTTTTGGTTTTCCAAATTGAAATTTTGACATGCAGACCGCCTGCACCCATGTCCCATTTGGGACATATTTGAAACCAGCCAGTGTATTTTACCCCATCAACCCATATATTTTTTTAAAGTAGACACCCTACGCTATTTCAAATGGTGGTATTTTAACACTTTCCATGCACTAATTCTACCACCAGCCTTTGTCAAAGTTTGTGGTAGTAATTTTTGTGTGTTTTTTTTTTCACAAATATTGTATTTTAGACATAAATTCACAGATTTTGGTATGTGTCACTGCCAAACAATAACCCAATATGTGTTCAACAACATCTCCTGAGTACAGGGATACCACCCATGCATAGGTTTGTCAGCTTTGTTGGGTGTTGAAAGGCTACATTTGAGAGGTGCGCTTTTTGATTTTCAAACTTGGAATTTGAACATGTAGAGCAAGGAAGGGGTTAATAGCTCTTATAAGAGCCTTTGTAGTACTGTACAAAAAAATTAACCCCTAAAAATGCACAGACAAGAAAAAAGGTTCTGCTGTGCAGTGATCAGTGGCAGGGAAGGGGTTAATACACTACACTATACAAAGGGTATGGCTTTTATAAAAGCCCTTGGGACTCACAATTTTTTAACATTTAATTTAATTTATTACAATTAAAAAATTATGTTATACAGATCTGTCTCTTTCCCTCACTAAAACTCAAGTGAGGAGAGGGAGGCAGATCCATATGGGTCAGAACAATTTTTACGAACCAGACGAATGGTGATGCTCATCTGAGAGATCACCAAACCACCTTTGCCACTGATCGGCTGTTACTGATCACTATACACGCGTTCAGACAGCTTCAAAAGGAATACACGTAATCCCCTAGTGGGTATAACTAACCCCTAGCGAGTCTGACCAAAAAAATGCTGATAGCAAAAAAAAATCCTTCTGCGACTAGATTGCTCCATATGCGCTGCTTAGGCAGTGACCATATGCACTGCTTAGGCAGTGACCATATGTGCTGCTTAGGAAGTGATATACGGCAAGGAAGGGGTTAATAGCTCTTAATAGAGCCTTTGATATACTGTAATAAATCAAAGTAAAAAAAAATAACCCCTAAAAAAATGCACAGACAGCAAAAAATGTGCTGCTGTGTAAGATCACTGCGTACACAGCGATCAATTGCAGGGAAGGGGTTAAATACTGGAAACGGCTTTTATAAAAGCCTTTGGGTCTCAATTCTATTAAATATATTATAATTAAAAACTTACATTATACAGCTCTGTCTCCCTCCCTCACTAAAACTCAAGTGAGAGGGAGGCAGATCTACACGGGTCAGATCAAATATTTACAAATATTGATCTAACCAGACGAATTGTGATGCTCATCTAAGCAAACGCCAACCCGCCTTTGTCACTTATCAGCTGATACTGATCGCTATACATGCGGTCAGACAGCTAAAAAACGTTAAACGTAGTCCCCTAGCGGGTATAATTAACACGTGACGGGTGTAATAAAAAAGTAAAAAAAAATGTAAAAATGCTTCTGCAGCAAGATTGCTGCATTTGCGTCAGATTGCTGCTTAGGCAGTGATCTACAGCAAGAAAGGGGTTAATCTCTCTTAAAAGAGCTTTTTTTTATACTGTAATGAATTACAGTAAAAAAAAAATGAACCCCTAAAAAATGCACAGACAGCAAAAAATGTGCTGCTGTGTATGATCACTGCGTACACAGTAATCAATGGCAGGGAAGGGGTTAAATGGCTTTTATAAAAGCCCTTGGTGTTTAAAATTGTATTAAATATTTTTTTTATTATTTTATTTTATTTTTTTACTTTATCTGATCTGTCTCTCTCCCTTACTATAACTAGTAAGGTGAGGGAGGCAGATCAATACTTGTCAAAGGCAATATTTAGTAATATTGCCTTTGACAGTATGGTAAGTGCTCATCAGAGCACTTACCATACATGCCTGCACACAGATCACATAGATCTGTTGTGCAGGCATCGATTGGCTCCCCCTAGAGTATCGGAAGTGAAATACTTTCACTTCCGATGCTCTTGCCATTAGAAGGGAAACGCTGCCTGTACAGGCAGCGTTCCCTTCTACTGAGCCGATGGGGTCGCTCAGGAGAGCGACCACCATCGGCTCTGGGCAGCCTGGAGGTGTTGTTAAGTGCCTCGCTGGCGAGGCACTTTAACAACACCGAGATGCTTAGAAAGCGAACGATCGTTCGCTTTCTAAGCACATGTGTGCAGCGGGCGCAGCCATTTTTAAATGGCTGCTACGATCACTCCGTGGAGTGATCGTAGCGCGCCCCTGCACATTTGGGGGGTGTTGCACAATGCCTCTACCTAGAGGCATTGTAGCAACACCGTTAGAGTAAAGAAAGCGACGCTGGCAAGTCCTCGATTTGCCGTGACGTGCCTGGCACGTCATCTGTCGTTAAGGGGTTAGAAAAACTGTGGTGGAGCTGTGGACCACCTATAAGGACCAGAACTTTTTGGTAAATTGAAAAATGGAGCAAACAGTTAAACGTTAAACTAAGATAATGAACCACAAAAACTAGAGTCTTTCAGTCTTACAACATGAGCACCTAACCAGGAGGATCAGCCGAACGACAGGTCATCCACTCATAGAACAGGTTCCTCTCCAGGTTAAGGAAGACAAAGGAGTCCCAGCCTCACCAATCCATTATCGGTTATCGGGTCAGTCACCAGGTCTGTAAGAGGCTGTTTAGCAGCTGCGTCTCTGGCAGCTTCTAGGATGGTCAGGAGTTGCCCATTCTTGGGGACCACATGCAGATGCCTAGGAAAGGGGGTTCGGTAGGCCTCCAACTTTTCCTCGCTTTGTCTTTTCTCAGGTAGGGTGAAAAGGGTCATAGAAGTCCCATTATCGGGAGGGTATCTCTTATCCAGCGGGATGCTGGAAAGTTAGATCGTCTTCTGTATAAAAGCTGCGCTGGCTTGCCCCTCTGGGGTTGCTCATGTTTGGAAGATCAAGTGCTCACCCTGACAAAAGCAGTTGGTTATGTACCTGGGGGTTACTATGGATCAATGGGTGGAGGGTGAAATATCTCCAGTCTCCGAGCCGTAGGGCGTATGCTCCTCTGTCTTTGTGGTCTAGGTTTCCACAGGCCTTGCGGGCTGGGCGGGAATGGGTCTTCTCCTGTCATGTATGCCATCCAGTCCGGCAGGCTGGAATTCTCAATACCCAGTGAGGCACAGAAGTCCTGGAGGTCCTCCGGATGCTGTGTGTGCGAGATGCCTCCGTGTCGCACCGAGATTGATAAGGAGAAACCCTAAACTAGTTTAACAACCCATTCTCATTAGCCCTCAAATGTGTATTTTTTTTTTTAACAAAGTTGATGCAAACTTTTCTGGACTGATTTTGTATTACTGCTACAAAACCAAACTTTTTTCAAAGGTTCCCGAGCTACTTAAGTCTAATGTGGGCCAAAACATTTGTGCATTTTTAAACACGCAGCCAACTTTAATTATCTTTCCAGTTTAAAAAAAAGCATTATCACACCCGTTAACAAACTTATCTACAGCATGCAAACTCATGCAAAGTAGTACACAAAGGTGATTCAATTGATGACCAACAATGTTCTGGAATCCTCAACTTCGGCTCATGGAATGAGGCTATACAAAATGTAATGCAATTAAAAATTCATATGAAAAACAAAAATGCAATGCCAGGTACAAGCATCCAGCCTCCGCTGGTGGAGTGATGTGGATTGAAATCACAACCCATTAGAGCTTTCAAATGCTGAACAGGTACTTCTGGTTGGTTGACTCACAATTAGAGGCCTCCATGGCCCCAGATCTCCCATCAGTTGGGTTTTAATCAGGTAACCTATGAGGTTGGGCAGTGCCCACTATCATGGGACTCAAAGGGTGAGTTTGGGCAGCCCCATGGTATAAGACGGTGGCACTTGGGACAGTCCACACCACAACTTTTTTCAAAGGGACTATTATCGGACAGCTGTGTGGGTGGGAGAGGCAGTAAAAAAGCTCCAGTATACTTGTTAAGCTATGTTTAATGTGTAAACTGATGTGTTCTGTTACCTTTAACGGTACCAGCATAACACAGCAATGTGCTTTTAGCACTGCCGTTAAGATTTGTTTTCACTACTGAATAACATGTGTTAAAAAAATGATATAGGCCACATCATCTTGCTTTGTCTGTATTTGACAAATCAGCTTCACTTTTTCAACTTCAAAAAAGCCACAGTCAAACATATAGGTTTTTAGTATACAAATAATGTCTCTCTCTCTAGAAGAACAAATCAATCATTGTATTCATGTCTGGTGTAATCAGTTAAACCTTATTCTGTTTAATGTTTTCATAACCTTACTGAATCATGAAATACACAGCTGTCAGATCTTAGATTCTATCTGAAGATATATCAGTGCTAGTGAATATGTTATTCCAAATGCATGTACCAGTGAACCTGCCCAAACAGCATGAAAATAGCACCTTATCAGTCAAAAGTTCTCATTCTTCAAATGGGAACTAAACTATAAATTGTTTCTGTAATGTGTTATTTTGAAATAAGCATAAATATGTATGTATTCCTTGCAAAAGAAGACATCTTCCCACAGGCAAATGGCCAACTGGTCATTTCCAGCCTGGGAATCGGCCAAGAATAATGACAAAATGCTAGAGTGGCCCCAAAATACATGTGTTATCCAGACTATGCTCCACTAGATAAATGTACACTTGCAAGTCATGAACAAAACACAATTGAGAATCATGCAGAAATACTTTATTGATAAAAACACATAAAGTACCCTTTTGAACCCTCTCTGCTTAGATAGGAGTATCAAAGGCGGACATGTTGCTTAGAATCCTGGATCAGATGGGTCAGATGTAGGGACATTTATTCCATCTGATCCAATATGTTCATAAAATGGGAACACATGAGAGCCAACATAAAAATAAATTTTAAGTGCATTAAAAAGTATGCATCATTCACAAATATGCATATAAAAGTTTCCATATCAACTGAATTTGAAGAATGTCTTCTTCCACTTTAAGAGGTGGAGAGGCTAAGTCAACAAAGACGTTCCAAAAATATCAATGCCAGTCAGTTTCCAACTTCGGTATACATATATTACACATTTCTCTTCTTTTTTTTTTGTGATGCCTCCTGAAAACCTGGCTGCAAATTATTTCAGACTGTCCTTGTTGTCTAGTTTAAAATTGCACAATTGTCCAAATTATTTAAATCTCTGCCAATAGAGGCCATTATCCCTCTTGGCTCTCCCCTGCCCTGTCTTTCTGAAGAAAAAGCAGCATATTTTCATATAATGTAATTTCGGTCACAGTATCAAAACTGCATACATAAAAACATGCTGAGAGTTTCAGACCTTACACAAGTAACATGGTATACCTGCAAATTCAATAAAGAGGTTCTTTGTTATGAAGTCCAAACATGTTTTTCTATTAGATGTATAATTAAACCAGGCAGACTGTCATTTCTGTTGTTAGCGACAGGTTATCGGCACTTGAGGTACAGTTCATAAGCGTGACATTAGGAAACTCCTGAAGCTTTTAGTGAAAAGACCAAATGTGTCCAATTGTAATGGACTACAACTCCCATATCCCTCTGACATATCTTTAAAAAATGTACGAGATTTATGGGAGTTGTGCCGAAGGAGCAACCTATAGGTCAAAATGGGATACTTGTGAATTTAGCTCTACTGTGTAGCCAGCACAAATACATGCAGCAATGAATTACAAATAGGGCAGAGCAGGAAACATGACACTTTGTTACCTTATGTTACCCAGATTTCATCAGGAAAAAAAAAAAAGTTCATGGGCAGATGGCATGAAAATGCTGATAATGAAATGAGTTTAAATCAAATAAAACACCACATATGCATTCACTGAGACCCATATCCCACGCAGCTGTACTGATTAGCTGAGAAGTTACGATCCTACACATCTGCTCTCCAAGATTATTTAGTGGAGATGTTCCATTAGTTTAACCCTTTCTATGGTAAAATATATATATTGAGTGTCTGGAGTCTTTGATTACAAAAGAATGCAATTTTCTTTGACAATATACTTCTCCAGGTTCTGCTTGATCTGCTTCCCATTGTTCCTGAGTAAGCATTTTATGTATGTTTTATCATAATGTTTTAAAAGGCAATTGCGGATGGAATCAGGGCACATCTGGGGAACATTGGGACCCAAACTTCAAGCTACGCAGGTCGCCCTGATGTGCCTTCGAATATGCCTGCAATTCGGACAGTGCCTTCAAAACATAGGGGTCTATTCACTAAAAGGTGAGTTGCAGGTCAGTTGAGCTGAGATCAATTATCAATCTCATCAATTTATTTATATATTGTGCAGGTATAATCCTGGTGAGTTCCCCCCACTAAGAAAACTCATTAGGTTTGTCCTTACACATGTATAGTTACACTTTTTAGATTAAATGTTCATCTCACTTCAATTTACCTCATATCACTTTAACTCACCTGGATCTCACCTTTTAATGAATATCTCCCACAGTGTGATAAAAAAAATACTAAAATTGCATATTACAAGAACAATACATGAAAAAGGAGGGAAACAATGGGCACAAAAGTGTTACCTGGTACAAGTGCACACTATTTTAAGGAAGCAAGGGTTAAAAAATCTTGTCCTATTTGTCCTTTTCATTTATATTTTTTGCTCTTATATCACATATCGAGGGTCATGTACTAAACAAGTGCAGTGGGGAAAAAAAGTAGATAAAACATGAGTAAGGTGCAATTTGAAAATATTTGTTACATTTTGTGCTTTTTTTCCCATTTTGCTTTTGTTCCATTATTTTTATTTAGTGAGCATTTTTCATGGTGTGTCGATGTATTGCGATTATATTTGCTCATGCTAAAAACTTTTGCTAATATTTTGTCAAAACTAATTCTTATTTTGTGTGTGAAAATTATACCAGTTTTTAGCAAGTGCTAATAAAAAAGGCAGAAAAAATATTCGTGGATGTGCCTGTTTTTATTTGCAACTATGTTCATTTTTATTCACAATGTGCTCATATTTACTATTTTAAGTTTTAAATGTTTATAACATTTCAAAATGAGCAAAGATCAAAAATAGTATTGCACATAACATATATTTGCTTTTATTTTGTACATGACCTCATCATCTCTACTTACTGTTGATTAGTAAAGTCTCTTGTTTTGCAGAGAAAGCTTACTCTAAAAGGCCTGTGTGAGAAAGGCCAGAAACCTTAAACAAACATGACTAATTTAAAAATAGAACTTTTTCTTCTCCATCAGATAATTAGAACTGGTGTTTTTTTTTTTTAAAGCAGCAGATACGTTAAACCTTTTTAACTAGCATATTCATCTTAAAAATGCCCACATTAATGCTACTGTTCAAAGCTAGGGTAAAGGATTATTGATCTGCTTTGTCAATAATTGCCAAGCTTCTTAATCCCTAATGCTCACTTTTTCTGCTCAGTAATGTTACTGCACAATTGAAGCAACTATACAAAATTGTCAATTAACTTTGGTAGGAACACAAAATATATGAGTGCATTCTCACAAGAGAATGCCATAATAGCATGAACAGTTCTTGTGTTAAAGAAAAGGTGGCAGATCTCATTGTGATATATTTGCATGAACACAGAAACAAAAAAAATGGAAAAAAAAATCAATTTGTGTATTTGTATATTTAACAAGAAGGCACATTAGGCACTAGAGAAAATCACACATGAATGTCCCCGCTTCCACAAAAATCAAAACAAACACAGCTCTCACAGTTATTCATAATATTGTAAAAGTTGAACTGATTGAAAAGTTGTCTGTATGGTTATAACATTGCTTGTTTGTGGCACTGTTAGATAAAAAGATGATGGTACTTCTTGTGTGTGATAAACCTTCCTGTGTCCAATAAAATAAACGCATGCAGTCAGGGCTGCTTCATTGTTCAAAGTGGGACAAAATTCAAGCTTATATCTTGGGTTATTCACTAAAATTACTTAACACAAAATGCAGGCCAACTCAGGAGGTAAACAAAATTAATGATCTGCGAATCTATGTGGTAAACATTGTGTCAACTTGTAGATGAACATTTTTGAATTGTGTTTGTGAGAAAAGTACCAAAAAAATTACTTGGGAACACCAGAGCCAAGAAATGAATAGTGATTGTTTTACTTTGGCCCATACTATATCTCAGTTAATGAACAAATTGATAGACATTATGGGTCAAAGTATAATCTACAAGATTTCCAAGAAGTTCCCTTGAGTAGATAGAGTAAAAGGAAAAAGTCATCATGAGAGACCAGAGACATGGAAATCATAGTCCCTGGATAGAGTTTACTGAAAAGCTATATTGTTTTCATATGTAAATAGAACTGGTAGAAAACAAGGTTCTCTGTGTAGTTGGAAATTGATGCCACAATTTGATGCTGTGTGATTTATTCACAAACTATAGTGATACAACAGAAATAACAATGTGCTATACATAAAAATATATGCAATATGCATGGCAGCATAAATTATCAAAGAACAACATAGAAAAGCAGAAGGACTCATGATTAGATATCGCCCAACATATCTCAAGGGTGATTACCCTAACTTACAAATTCCTCTAATTTCTGAATTCCAACTCATTATGTAAAAATCTACACATAAAAAAATGTTAAAATATACTCTGCTTCCATACTGGGTCCTGTTGAGTGTTTAGTAGTCTTAATAATGTGTAAAACAAATTATCAACTTGTGACTGCGCTCCTTTATAGTATGATGTCCACATATCTAGGAGACTCTTGACCAAAAAGCATCAAAATAAAGCTATTGCATAGCAACAGAAATGATAGGCACAATTTAAAAGTACAATTTTTTTAATACAGATTGTGTATAGATAGGACTACACAGGTGATATCCCTATAACCAAAAGCTAACACTATACCCTATTCTTTTTCTGTGCTGTTATTATTTGTAAAACAACAGTCATATTTCTTTAAATGCAGTTGCCTGAGGCCAGTTGAAGACCAGGATGAAGATCAGAATCATCTATATTTTGTTTTTGGATTGGGATGATTGAAGACATGGTTATTTTTATTCACAACTTATGCTTTAGAGGAATTTTTAAAAATGTAGTTACATAAGTTATACAGATTCTCGATATGCACAATGAAAGTGCCTATTTAGAGCGCATTTTGCAAATTTGTTATATCTTTGTGAACATATCCTGTTACAATTAATTGTTCCTGCACACAAGGTACACAATCTAGGAAGGGAGCTGAAGACTTATTCACTCTACAGTGAAGATCCACTAGATTCATGAGATAGTGTGTGGGTAGACACATTGTTCATGGGCACTGGTATATTTCAGTGGACACTTTGCCTATTCATGGTGGTGAGTCACCTGATACTTGATTCTCCTAATAGGTCACTAGGAACTACGTCCCACTTCACATAGACCATACTGCAGAAAAACTTTTTTTGTTGGCTTTATGGTTTTCCACAAGTAAAATGTCATACTAAGAAGCTGAATTGCAGATTGATTAAGGGGCTGATGGCCAGTCGAAAAGTGTTAGATCATGTGTCACAGCCCATTCAATCACAGGTTAGCAATTGCTCAAAATATGTTATTGCTGTCTAATAATCAATTGGCTATTTTAACTGGTCATAGGCACCAGTGTATCAAATGGCAAACACCCAACATACAGAAAGTAAGCTAGGTGGAACTGCTCCTTTAAAGTGTTATATTTCACTTGGGCTTCTATTGCAGAATCCTCAGTAAAACATGCTAACGTAGTATAAGCATAAAATGCCATTAACTATACAATATACATGCCATTATATGCTCTGCCAGCAGCCTCTGTACTGGCTGTTGATCCGGTTGCGACTGTCACTCACTAGCCCTACTAGGTGGGATAGGCCAAAGATGAATTGTGTGTGTTCCAGCTAGGTGGGAATAGCTACAGGTAAAGTGACCGGTATTCTAGTGGGTTAGGTAGTAAGCTTCTTTAAAGAGATGAGTTTTGAGGGACTGTTTAAAGTTTGAAAAGGAGGGAGAGAGCTGGAATTCCAGAGAGAGGGCTCAGGCAAAATCTTGGAGATGTGAGTGAGAAGTGGCAATGAGGTTGGAGGAGAGTTTTAGTCCCATTGAGGAGCATAAAGAGCGTATAACATAATGAGTTATAAAGAACAAGTGGCACAATATTTTTAACTTTTGCTTTTATTAAACCTATAGTATGACTTTAATGTATAGCATTATATTGAAACTGCTAAATAAAATGCTTGCTTTATTGTGTTTGCATGAAATAAATTATATGGTGATCCACAGTGTAATTGGAAGTATATGGCAAAAAAAAATGCTTGACCACAGTTTGACCTCTTTCTTATTATATGTGTGTGAAAACCAAGCCAGGGCTCTGACTGAGTTGCGTGCTAGCTGGATGTATCTGGATCACTTGACGGCCACCAGGTCTGGTCATGTTATGATCAAAAGGTTAAAGGGACACCGTTCACGGTGGGAGCAGTAAAGTCAGTATTCAGCTGAGATTATACAATAAGCAACTAGGAGGCTATTTAATCTAGAGAGACAGATGGTGTACATGGAGAAGGATTAAATGCAAGAAATTCAGTGTGATCCTGTTCCAGGATAAATGTGGACTGTGTAGTTTATATTGTGCTTTGTTCTGGTTTTTTGTTTTTGGTTTATATACTATAAAGGATTATTAAAAATCAGTGTAAAATGGATATACGTGAATGTGTGGCTACCTGAGTCAGTATGCTATGTGATTTAATATATGCATGCATCTGAGTTAGCCTGAGGGCTGGCAAAGGGGGCAGGAGGGCAGTTGCCCTCCAGTTTACTCTTTAATCTCTCTCAACGGGCTGCACCACTTTCTTTTAAATGACCCAGTCTGTAACACTTGATCTTACTATCAAATTGTCTTGTCTGCCTGTCAAACTCTTTACCTTATCTGTGAGCAA
Organism: Pelodytes ibericus; assembly: GCA_036172795.1. NCBI lineage: Eukaryota > Metazoa > Chordata > Amphibia > Anura > Pelodytidae > Pelodytes > Pelodytes ibericus. Next base: position 89,255,818 of record CM069857.1, on the reverse strand, counting down.
ATCTGTCTTGCCTGTTTGTGTGTATATCGCTGATTAAATGTGCCAACAGTTGCCAGCCCTCCCCTGGTCATCAGTGAAAATATGCAAAATATATATATATATATATATATTAGCTTGGAGAAAGGAGCACTCAGGGGACTTGATATCATGAAGAATCAGAGATTTATTTTACAAAGATCAATGTTTCAGTCCCACACTGGGGACTTTTATCAAGACACTATATATATATATATATATATATATATATATATATATATATATTCATATACATATATAGCAATTCCCTGCAATTTCTTGTTTCATAAATAAAGCCCTTATTCTGATCTACATGTATCTGAGTTATACAGTTATGTTTGTCTAAGTCATTTTGCTCATCTATCAGAAAACCATAACATAAATATACTATTATCTATAATACATCCAGTATTTATATAAAAGCATTTCAGTATCTTCATATAGAGCAAACATATACACAAAATTTACAAAACCAACAAAATGTCAGACATGGGGGGAATTCGCCAACCACCCATTCTCTTCTACAATATGCACCGAGACTTAATTATCCAATCTCACTTTATCAGTGGAATCAGCTAATAGAGCCCCATTATATTTAGTACTAGAATTTAACCAACTTAATCTGATTTCCATTCAACATTGAAAAAAAGTCTGTTCCCTCAGCTAAATCTAGTCCAGCGGCAGAATATTTCTCCAGTGCCTAGGTATAAGTAGTTTAATAGCAGTCAAAAAAGTGAATCACCAATAGCGTCTCACTCCTGGACATCACGGGCCAGTTCAAATGAAGCTATGTGGTTTCAGGCTTTCTTTCTATCTTTAATTTACCTATATCTTGTAATTTATTAAAGGCAACAGTCAACATGTTTTGATCTCATCGCATCCCCACCATATTTGCAAGTAGTCAAATTCCTGCATATCGCATCTCCATAAAATGCTGGAGTTATTTTGGGAAAATTAGTGGGAAGTCTAGTGGGAACCATATAATACAAATTTGTGAGTTTTGTTTTTTTCAAAAATATCAAGACAATAGATATAGTTGTTGTACTTATTAATTATATGTTGCCAATCCGTATCACGTATCCTAACATCAAGCAATTTTTTTCCACTTTTCTGTTACTTTCTTAAACATAATATTTCCTTTATGGCTTAATAATTCAAAGGCTTTGACCATCACTTGGGGAGTTTTTTTGTCCTTCAATATTGAACTTACTTGTAAGGAGATCCATTCATTCCCTATAAGTAGAGATTTTCTACAAAAAATGTTTCAACCTTAGATAGTTAAAAATCTATTTACTGCTAAAACCATATTCTACAACCAATTGATCAAACCTTTTGGTCTTATTATAACTCGTAACATCTTTTTTTCCCTAATACCCAAAGATTGTAAGCTGATAAATTTAAGTCAACCACCTGCAATTCTATAAAACTGATAACCTTATCCTGAAAACAGAGTTTTTTCTTTATCAAAGCCCAGATATTCAGCAAGGCATATAACACGTGACATTCACTTGATGGAATAGTTATATTTTCCTTTGAACTGGACCAAACAGCCGAAGCTAAGTCACCTCTCAATATAAATCTCTTCTCAATTTGGAACCATGGTTCTTTTTCTAAATCCGCTAACTGCATCATAGATATGAATCACTCTGCTCTGTTAATCATTGTATATGTGTGGTTATATGAGTTGGTCTGTTCTGTGTATCAAAGTCAGCAATTTCATTTGAGTTAGTGTTAATGTTCACATTAATATCTCAGAACTTGGACTCTCGGAACTAAGATGTTAGGCTACAAAACAAGGCTTACAAATCACAAATTATGCCCTGATTTAATGATCACAAATTATGCCCTGATTTAATGATCACAAATGAATCGATGATGATGGCATTTAAGAAGGAGGGCAATGCTATAACACAATTTACTACAAACTGCCCATAAATAAAATGAAAGATATATATATATATATATTTATAGATATAGCCTGCTCCATAAAACATTATACAATCACAGTGCTTAGATATATTACATGTAAGTAAAGGCACCTTTGTTAGTACTTATTAACATATTGGTGCTTACCTTGAGCTTGCTCTCAGCTAAAGAAGCGTGATTACAATTTCAGAAAACAGTTAGAATACTTGAGCTGTAATGATGGCCCATGGGTCCAGTACTCTACAACGGTGTAACTAATTAAGACTCTGGAGTGCTTTGTAATGTTAGCTAAATGGGTAGCGCCATGATTTTTACTTAGACTAAATAGTGCAGCTTTGTTAAGTCATACATAATGCATGTTTTGAACATTGGGATGCTGAAGGGGGCCAAAACACACAATAGTAGGCCAGAGGCATTGCCTTTACCGACACATTCTCTATTATTACCATTGCCGTTCTGCATGTTTAAGATTAATTCACACACCACATCTAAAGGCCTGGTAAAAAAAAAAATATTTAGAGACATATTTGTATTTGTTGAATTAACCGGTTTATGTATTTCTATGTATTAATTTATATAACTTGTAAAAACAAAAATGTAATTTATTTAATTGTGACTGTTACTTTGATTATGTAATGCCCACTGCATTTAGGTAAAATAAAATGCATTTTTCTGTTTACGACCCAGCTAATAGAGCTATTTACTAAAATGGAACTGTCAAGTAAACTTTATGTACCAGGTCTTAATAGTTGGAATGGTAGGCATTTAGAGAAAATGTCTAACTCGCATATTAATGCCTCATTTTTGCAGTGCACTTGCAGTTTACTTGTCAGTTCAATTTTAGGGTAGACCCCATTAAAACACCTATATTATCTACCAAAATACTTATGAATTCCCCTCCAAGTTAGGGGGAGCTGGACAGAATAAACACTGTTTGCACCAACGGAAAATGAAGGGTTTGGCCTGGAGACCAGGAAAATCTGTCAAATCATGTTAGACTATAAACAGAAGGTATTGTTTCCAAATATATAGTCAGTATACATCACCCTTCTCACAAAGTTTTAGTATATAAGGTTACAAAAGGCAGGAATAGAAAAGTTATCTATAGTCTACTTACAGACAATTATTAAGCAAGGACATCTAACATGAATCAAGAGAAGGAGAATTGTATCCCTAATATTTTCAAATGGGATTTCAGTTTTCAGGAGAATTTAATGCAAACTCAATATCAGCTGTTTCTTTCTGGATCACCTGTTTACTGTACAACCCTATTAGCACTGATGTCAGTGGGATAAACTCAAACTGAATTCACCAATCAAGTTTGTGTTAGTTTCAGTCAACATGACAGTTGACAGTAATAAAGCTGGGAATTTGGGACCCTTTAGTGAATAAAGTCAATTGTGCATTTCTTGGCTGTTGGAGGAAATGTGTGGATACGAGAAAGGAGTCTATGTTTATTAATAAACATATTGGGGATTGCTTAAAAAGGTGTGTTTATAGGTAATAAACTGAAAGTAATGTGATCAATGGTAATATTTCATTGCTTTCCATTGTGATTGTTACAAATCTGACCATAATTGACCTTTCCAAACTCTTGTTCAAAAATAATGACTGTACTTTGGGTATGGATTAAAAAAAAAAAAACATTATATGCAAACTAACTGCCAGGATTGAAATTGTAAGAGTCAGGTTATGTATTTTTATGAATCATAAAAAAATGGAATTTGTAAGAACAAGAACACAATTTATGTGAAATGGTCTTTTCTAATGTTTTTGCCATATAGCATTCTTTGCAATAACCAAATCAAAGTTTCCTTTGTAATCAAGCTGGGTAATAGAATGTCAATGAGAAAAGTAATATTTAATAGACAATAGATGCCAACAATATATGAGTTGGTTGCAAGCTCCTTAGTGTACAACAATACCAAAATCTGCTGCTAATTATGAGGTACCTGATATTTTAATTCCTTTATGATTCTAAGTTTGGAGTCCTGACAGATATTTTGGCAGCTGATTGTATGTGTTTATTTGTCTTCTTAATATCCTGCTGGTAAGGGGATATTTAGCAAGTAGAATTGCCAAATATGCTAAATCTTAATTTATACACAACTATTTCTTATTCTGCTGTTATTTATAATGACACCCAGGCATTACACATATGTCTCCCAACCATTTAGATGAGCACTCAAGAGCCATAGAGAAAACACCCACACTCCAAAAATAGTTTCCTTTAAGAAATTCTGTAAGAAAATGCAAAGAAATACATGTAAATACAAAAAAGATGTAGACAATACCATATAAAATATTATAAGATAATTATGTCAAAAGTAGCGCGACCACTGCCATTTAATAAATGTGTTAAAGCAAACATGCAGGCAGTGATTAACTGCTCCATATGTATTCACCAGTATGACAAAGGCACAAACATACCATATATCTATACAGAGAAACAATATGTAATAAAAGCTCAATATTTGGCTACAGAGCAAGCTCTAAGCAGGGGTCAAGTCCTTGGGAAAAAAGTGTGGGAACTCACACAAAATCCACTGCGACCCCCCCCCCCCCCCCAATATATATTTCACCGAAAATTCCGTGAATTTTGCCCCTCTATGCCAGGATTCTGCCCCTCTATATGCCAGGATTTTGCCCCTCTATTCCAGGATTTTGCCCCTCTATGTCAAGATTTTGCCCCTCTATTCCAGGATTCTGCCCCTCTATTTGCCAGGATTTTGCCCCTCTATATGGCAGGATTTTGCCCCTCTATTCCAGGATTCTGCCCCTCTATTTGCCAGGATTTTGCCCCTCTATATGGCAGGATTTTGCCCCTCTATTCCAGGATTCTGCCCCTCTATATGCCTGGATTTTGCCCCTCTATGCCAGGATTCTGCCCCTCTATATGCCAGGATTTTGCCCCTCTATGTCAGGATTTTGCCCCTCTATATGACAGGACTCTGCCCCTGCCCCTCTATTTGCCAGGATTTTGTCCCTCTATGTCAGGATTTTGTCCCTCTATTCCAGGATTTTGCCCCTCTATATGCCAGGATTTAGCCCCTCTATGCCAGGATTTTGTCCCTCTATGCCAGGATTTTGACCCTCTATATGCCAGGATTTTGACCCTCTATGTGCCAGGATTTAGCCCCTCTATGTGCCAGGATTTTGCCCCTCTATATGCCAGGATTTTGCCCCTCTATATGCCAGGATTTTGCCTCTCTATTCCAGGATTTTGCCCCTCTATGCCAGGATTTTGCCCCTCTATGCCAGGATTTTGCCCCTCTATGTGAGGATTTTGCCCCTCTTTATGACAGGACTCTGCCCCTGCCCCTCTATTTGCCAGGATTTCTCCCCTCTATGTCAGCATTTTGCCCCTCTATATGCCAGGATTTTGCCCCTCTATGCCAGGATTTTGCCTCTATATGCCAGGATTTCCCCCTCTATATGCCATGATTTCCCCCCTCTATATGCCAGGATTCTGCCCCTCTATATGCCAGGATTCTGACCCTCTATATGCCAGGATTTTGCCCCTCTATTCCAGAATTTTGCCCCTCTATTCCAGGATTTTGCCCCTCTATATGCCAGGATTTTCCCCTCAATGTGCCAGGATTTTGCCCCTCTATGCCAGGATTTTGCCCCTCTATGCCAGGATTTTGTCCATCTATTCCAGGATTTTGCCCCTCTATATGCCAGGATTTTGCCCCTCTATGCCAGGATTTTGTGTCTCTATTCCAGGATTTTGCCCCTCTATGTGCCAGGATTTTGCCCCTCTATGTCAGGATTTTGCCCCTCTATATGACAGGACTCTGCCCCTGCCCCTCTATTTGCCAGGATTTTGCCCCTCTACGCCAGGATTTTGCCCCTCTATGTCAGGATTTTGCCCCTGTATGCCAGGATTTTGCCTATATATGCCAGGATTTCCACCCTCTATATGCCAGGATTCTGCCCCTCTATATGCCAGGATTTTCCCCTCTATGTGCCAAGATTTTCCCCTCTATGTGCCAGGATTTTGCACCTCTGTGCCAGTCAGATACCAGAAATATTGTGCCACTCAGAGCCCAGTAATATTGTGCCAGTCAGATGCCCAGGAATAGTGTGCCAGTAAGAGCCGAGGAATAGTGATTTAGTCATGGTGTTTAGTGTGGCAATACAAACAAGCAAGAAAACAAGAGCTTCACAGAAGAGCTTACCACTTCTGATCCCATGCAATCCAAATGACAACATATTAGTTATGAGCTAAAATAGGTTTTATAAAAAAAAAACTCTAAACCAAAAGTAATTCCAATATCATGGTGCATAGCTTTAGCCTATGGGTACAGCGAGGTCCTGAACAAGATTTAGAAATTATGAGAATGTATTTCAGAACATTTATTATTTATAAGTAATGTGTTTTCGTACACATTTTCCATTTGCATTACTTTGTGAAATGCAGCAAAAGCTGATGTAAAAGTCATTGCTTAACACTCTTGCCAAATTAATAAGACATTCCTTTTCCACAAGACATAAACTTGCTAAAAATGTGAATGGAACTGTGTATTATTCAGGAGAGTATATTTAAAAAGAGGATGAATAACAGGGCTTAGTTCTTAAATTAGTAAGTTATAGGTCTTAAAGGAACACTAGAAAATATTGCTCTACAGATTGGGTAGTAGATGTACAGGGAGTGCAGAATTATTAGGCAAGTTGTATTTTTGAGGATTAATTTTATTATTGAACAACAACCATTTTCTCAATGAACCCAAAAAACTCATTAATATCAAAGCTGAATATTTTTGGAAGTAGTTTTTAGTTTGTTTTTAGTTTTAGCTATTTTAGGGGGATATCTGTGTGTGCAGGTGACTATTACTGTGCATAATTATTAGGCAACTTAACAAAAAACAAATATATACCCATTTCAATTATTTATTTTTACCAGTGAAACCAATATAACATCTCAACATTCACAAATATACATTTCTGACATTCAAAAACAAAACAAAAACAAATCAGTGACCAATATAGCCACCTTTATTTACAAGGACACTCAAAAGCCTGCCATCCATGGATTCTGTCAGTGTTTTGATCTGTTCACCATCAACATTGCGTGCAGCAGCAACCACAGCCTCCCAGACACTGTTCAGAGAGGTGTACTGTTTTCCCTCCTTGTAAATCTCACATTTGATGATGGACCACAGGTTCTCAATGGGGTTCAGATCAGGTGAACAAGGAGGCCATGTCATTAGATTTTCTTCTTTTATACCCTTTCTTGCCAGCCACGCTGTGGAGTACATGGACGCGTGTGATGGAGCATTGTCCTGCATGAAAATCATGTTTTTCTTGAAGGATGCAGACTTCTTCCTGTACCACTGCTTGAAGAAGGTGTCTTCCAGGAACTGGCAGTAGGACTGGGAGTTGAGCTTGACTCCATCCTCAACCCGAAAAGGCCCCACAAGCTCATCTTTGATGATACCAGCCCAAACCAGTACTCCACCTCCACCTTGCTGGCGTCTGAGTCGGACTGGAGCTCTCTGCCCTTTACCAATCCAGCCACGGGCCCATCCATCTGGCCCATCAAGACTCACTCTCATTTCATCAGTCCATAAAACCTTAGAAAAATCAGTCTTGAGATATTTCTTGGCCCAGTCTTGACGTTTCAGCTTGTGTGTCTTGTTCAGTGGTGGTCGTCTTTCAGCCTTTCTTACCTTGGCCATGTCTCTGAGTATTGCACACCTTGTGCTTTTGGGCACTCCAGTGATGTTGCAGCTCTGAAATATGGCCAAACTGGTGGCAAGTGGCATCGTGGCAGCTGCACGCTTGACTTTTCTCAGTTCATGGGCAGTTATTTTGCGCCTTGGTTTTTCCACACGCTTCTTGCGACCCTGTTGACTATTTTGAATGAAACGCTTGATTGTTCGATGATCACGGTTCAGAAGCTTTGCAATTTTAAGAGTGCTGCATCCCTCTGCAAGATATCTCACTATTTTTGACTTTTATGAGACTGTCAAGTCCTTCTTTTGACCCATTTTGCCAAAGGAAAGGAAGTTGCCTAATAATTATGCACACCTGATATAGGGTGTTGATGTCATTAGACCACACCCCTTCTCATTACAGAGATGCACATCACCTAATATGCTTAATTGGTAGTAGGCTTTCGAGCCTATACAGCTTGGAGTAAGACAACATGCATAAAGAGGATGATGTGGTCAAAATACTCATTTGCCTAATAATTCTGCACTCCCTGTATGGAGTGGCCTTTCAGCAGAAGTGGCGAGTTTATATTTTTGCAAGTTTACATGACTAGCCTTATTTCCACACAAGGAATTATGTCCCATCTGGAGTAATGTAACTACCACAGTTAGTATAAAGACAAGCACCTTAAAGTGACTCCATTGTGAAGACTTGTTTGTACTTTGAATGTAGAGAATAAAACATGACAAAAGACAAAAGTAGCTTAAATATATCTGCTTTTCCATTTAATAACTTATGCACCTTGGGCGTAAAAACCCAAAAGCAGAATATAGACTATTTGGTACAGTCCTAACCTCAACATCTGAGGAAAGGGATTTAGGAGTAATAAATTCAGAGGACTTGAAGGTAGGTAGGCAATGCAATAGAGCAGCAGGAAATGCTAGCAGAATGCTTGGTTGCATAGGGAGAGGTATTAGCAGTAGGAAGAGGGAAGTGCTCATGCCATTGTACAGAGCACTGGTGAGACCTCACTTGGAATATTGTACGCAGTACTGGAGACCGTATCTCCAGAAGGATATTGATACTTTGGAGAGAGTTCAGAGAAGGGCTACTAAACTGGTTCATGGGTTAAAGGATAAAACTTACCAGGAAAGGTTAAAGCATCTTAACATGTATAGCTTGGAGGAAAGACGTAACAGGGGGGATATGATAGAAACATTTAAATACATAAAGGGAATCAACACAGTAAAGGAAGAGAGCATATTTAAAAGAAGAAAAACTACCACTACTAGAGGACATAGTCTTAAATTAGAGGGGCAACGATTTAAAAGTAATATCAGGAAGTATTACTTTACTGAGAGGGTAGTGGACGTATGGAATAGCCTTCCAGCAGAAGTGGTAGAGGTAAACACAGTCAAGGATTTTAAGCATGCGTGGGATAGACACAAGGCTATTCTAGCTATAAGACCGGGAACGGGGGACTAATAAAAGTACTAAAAAAAAATTGGGCAGACTAGATGGACTGAATGGTTCTTATCTGCCTAAACATTCTATGTTTCTATGTTTCTAATAACATCACCTTGTGACTTCATAAACCCATGGATCACTTTAATGGAAAAAAGTATATTTTGCATCTCATTCCCAAATATGTCATAAATGGAAGAGAGTACAGACTTAATATTTTCAGGTTGTTAATTTGCCTGTGGCTCTCGTACAACTTATGATATGTGTTTACTCTCTACCTTCCACCTTAAATAATATATGGATCATACAGTTCCTTCTACAAATAATATAGTATGTACCTATCCTACTGGGTTGACATTTCTTTGTTACCTGCTGTACCATAAGCTACAAACAGTCCTTGGCTTCATGAGCCTGGGGGTTTCTGAATATTTTTGATGGACAGTCTACTTCAAAATTGCAAAATATTCAAATGTACGTTTACCAGGTTCAGAGTGATTCCAACCCAAAATGTTAGCTTTCTGGAACCCTCTGCCATTGTAAAGCATTCCACTATACCAGGGATGTTCAACATGCAGCCTGCGGGCCAAATCCAGCCCGTCGGGCATCGAGGTGCAGCCCGACTGATCTCTGCTCCGTATCCGTGCCTCGAACTGCTCAATGCACGGAAGCTATGTTGGGGAACGAAGTTCCCTACAGGGAGTGGTGCTGCTCTCGTGTGCATATCCCCTCCTCTACCCTGCACGTAAAGTCATGCGCAAGGGTCAGAGGGAGGAAAGAAGCGCACCGGCAGCTTGAAGATAACAGGGAGCCCACAGGCTTGGCGATCAAGGAATCCACAGCCCCATTTAAAAAGAAAAAAGAAAACTGTTTGGTAAGTGTGTGTGTGAATAAATGTGTATGTGTGTGTGGGGTAAGTGTGTATAAATGTGTATGTGTGTGTGTGGGGTAACTGTGTGTTTAAATGTGTATGTGTGTGGGGGAAGTGTATGTATGTGAGTGTATGTGGGGTAAGTGTGTGTGTGTGTGTGTGTGTGTATGTGTGTGTGTGGTAAGTGTGACTCTGTGTGTGTCACACAGATGCACACATGAATGTATGTATAAAATGATATATATTATTCTCTGAAGAATGAAAAATGATTGCGGCCCACACACACATACATTTCTATTGAAGTGGCTCTTTGCAGAATAAACTTGGACACCCCTGCACTATACTATTAAAATGTTGTCATGCCGCTATTGTACTTGCAATAATTAGTTTGTACAATGTTGTAGTTCTACAGCAAATACTTCATCATAAAAGTTAAAAGGTGTGGAAAAGACACATCTTCATAGATCCTAACACGGATTATCTGAATTTGAGTTTTTCAGGAAAGAGCAACTGATAGAATTTATCATTGTGTGGAAGACCTACCATTTAGGCCTATCAATTAGTTTAATAAAAAAGTGGGCAATGGGGAAAATAGTAACTAGGCCAGAATACTGGTGGTAACACAACTCAGTGCTACATTCAATCATTTGGTCACAGATTCACTCTCTGGTGCTCCAGTTCTTTGGGACAATGGTGGACAAGTCCTGTAATTAGTCCTGTGTAATCTGCACGGCATATGCACAGTGCTTAACCAGCATCTGCAACATCGCTTTGCAATGCAACTACACATGTTATCCCATGTTATCTGCATGTTCAAAGGCTGGGAGTTTTGATAAGGGACTGATATATTTGTGAATTTGCAGATTAAATTTGACAGGTGGCACACCTGGAATTAAATGGGAAAACACCAATATTTATTGAGCAGACATCCTGCAATATCATTAATGATATTGTCCCAGTTTAATAAGGATTGTATCTTATCAGGGTGCAGAAGCAGCAAACAGACCAAACTAAGCATATATTCCAAACTATGAATATTCTTGGTAAACAAGGAAAATAAAGAAATTGTTCCATATTTTTTTTTGTAACAATATGCATAATAATATGAAAAATTAGCATTATCTAAGAATATGTTTATAAATGTTTGTATTATATTTTTATATATACTGTGGCAAAAGATCTAGCACAGATGTGATGCCAAAAACGATTTGTAAAACATGTTCATAGTGTTAAGTTTGTCAATAGAAATAAAAGAAGTGTCAAATTCTATCCAGCAGCAAAATTCACCTTCTTCAGTGGGAGTCATTACTTTCACACATGCTGCTGTGTTGTGTGAACATATCAATTTGCCTTATATCAGCCTAAATTAAACATTTGACCATTGGAATTCTGTAAGGATGCTGCCAGCATTCATACATAGCAGAATATTATTTTGCTCAACATATGGAAAGCCAATAGTACCTCAGATTAGTTTTATTGTTGTGGTTTTTCAGCATTAGTGTCATGTCAAGTAGAGTGCACATTTCTGTTATGCATTAATCTATTCAAGTGTATGGATAATCTCTTGCTTGGTTACTGTATATGGCTCGGTAATAATACCTTGTGGTTTAGTGTAATCATTGTATTGTTACACTGACCATGTATAGGGATGATCAAATGTATGGAGAAGCTCTTGTTTTGTTACTGTATATGTCTCTTTAACACCTTGCCGACAAAGGACGTGTCGGGCGCGTCCTGGGAGAAACTCCCTTAACGACAAAGGACGTGCCTGGCAACGATCGCGAAAACCGCTTTAACGGTGCTGGTCTATTGCCTCGATGTCGAGGCAATAGCCAGCACCGAAATTTATATTTTGGGGCACCCACGATCGCCCCACGGAGCGATCGTGGGGAGCCATATTGACAGAGCATGCTGCTCCGTCAATATGGCTAAGCCCTCTGGTGGTCTGAGCTTCGGAAGTGAAAGTAACTTCACTTCCGTCGCTCTGAATATGCTACTTGACTGCCCCTAGTGGTAGTTAAGTTGCATTGCAATGGAAAATATTTAAAATACATATTTAATTAATAAAAAACAGGTCATATAGCTATTTTAGCCTATAGGGTTAAAATTAAAAAAAATTTAACATAAGGGATAGGGTTAAAATTAAATTAAAATAAAAAATATTAAGGGATATAATAAGAATTAGAGTTGGGGTTAAATTTAGTGTTAGGGTTAAATTTTGGGTTCGGGTTGGGGTCAAAAGGTCAATATAGGAAAAAACCATGCATATTTTTGAACTCGGGACAACATTTAGAAACTATTTAAATGGGTAGAAAAAGTGGGTTTTTTAAAATTTTTAATATTTTATGATTATTTTTGTAGTAAATTATAAGATATGATGAACATAATGGTATCTAATGAAAGCCCTTCTTATGACGATAAAAACAACATATAATTTGTGTGGGTACTGTATGTGAGAAAGAAAAAAATTACAGCTAAACACAAACACCCTAGAAATGTCAAAACAGTCATTGTCACCAAGGGAAAGTCAAGGTGAAAATGTCTTGTCACTAAGGGGTTAATAATACCTTGTGGTTTAGTGTAATTATTGTACTGTTACACTGACCATTTAACCCCTTAGTGACATGACTTTTTTGGCTTGTCCGACGCTTGGTGACATGGGCTGTTTTAACATTTCTGAGGTGTTTGTGTTTTTCTCTAATTTATTTCTGTCTCATTTAGTGTACCCGCACAAACTATATATCGTTTTTATCGTTATAAGAAGGGCTTTCTTTTGATACCATTATTTTGATAATAGCATATAATTTGATGTAAAAAAAATAATAAAATATGGCAAAAAAATGTAAAAAAACATTTTTTATGACTTTTATTTGAAAAATCGTATACTCATGTACAAGAGACAACAAAAAAACACTGCTAAAAAGTTTCTAATATATGTCCTGAGTTCAGAAATAGCCCATGTTTTTATGTTTTTGTGCTTTTTTATTCATGTTACAGGGCCAGAACTATAAGTGGTGCAAAGCTATTTTAAAATCCTTTCTTTCAAAATTAGCGATAGTGACATTGTAACACTGATTTCTGTACTAAATCCATGAATGACCCCCAACATGTACATATTTTTGAAAACTAGACCACTCAGGGCATTTAACTTGGGGTATTTTGACACATTTCATGTAGCCATTTTACCACCAATCTATGCCAAAGTTTGCAGCAAAAAATCTTTTTTTTTAATTTTTCACATATATTGCAATTTAGGTAAACATTACCTTAAAATGTGAAGGGGTATTTCCAAATAACACCTCAATATGTGTTCAGCAACATCTCCTGAGTACAGGGATACCACCCATGCATAGGTTTGTTGGTTTGTTTTGGGGCTAAAAGGCCACATTTAGGGGGTGCGCATTTTGGTTTTCCAACTTGGAATTCTGACATGCAGAAAACTTGTGCCCATGTCCCATTTGGGACATTTTTGAAGCCAGAAAGTGTATTCTACCCCACAAAGCCATATATTTTTTAAAACTAGACACCCTAGGGTATTTCAAATAGTAGTATTTTAACACTTTCCATGCACTAATTATACTACCAGCCTATGTCAATGTTTTGGGTAGTAATTTTTTTTCACATACATTGTACTTTGTGCATGAATTCACAGATCCTGTTATATGTCAGTGCCAAACAACACCTCAATATGTGTTCAGCAACATCTCCTGAGTACAGGGATACCACCCATGTATAGGTTGGTTAGGTTATTTGTGGGTTAAAAGGCCACATTTGAGAGGTGCGCTTTTTGGTTTTCCAACTTGGAATTCTGACTTGCAGAAAACCTTCGCCCATGTCCAATTTGGGACATTTTTGAAGCCAAAAAGTGTATTCTACCCCACAAAGCCATATATTTTTGAAAACTAGACACCCTAGGGTATTTCAAATAGTAGTATTTTAACACTTTCCATGCACTAATTATACTACCAGCCTATGTCAATGTTTTGGGTAGTAATTTTTTTTCACATACATTGTACTTTGGGCATGAATTCACAGATCCTGTTATATGTCAGTGCCAAACAACACCTCAATATGTGTTCAGCAACATCTCCTGAGTACAGGGATACCACCCATGTATAGGTTGGTTAGGTTATTTGTGGGTTAAAAGGACACATTTGAGAGGTGCGCTTTTTGGTTTTCCAACTTGGAATTCTGACGTGCAGAAAACCTTCGCCCATGTCCAATTTGGGACATTTTTGAAGCCAAAAAGTGTATTCTACCCCACAAAGCCATATATTTTTGAAAACTAGACACCCTAGGGTATTTCAAATGGTAGTATTTTAACACTTTCCATGCACTAATTCTACCACCATCCTATGTCAATGTTATGGATAGTAATTTTTTTTCACATACATTGTACTTCGGGCATGAATTCACAGATCCTATTATGTGTCAGTGCCAAACAAAACCCCAATATGTGTTCAGCAACATCTCCTGAGTACAGGGATACCACCCATGCATAGGTTTGTTGGGTTGTTTGGGGGCTAAAAGGCCACGTTTAGGGGGGGTGCATTTATAACTTGGAATTTTGACATGTAGTCAGCCTGCGCCCATGTTCCATTTGGGACACTTTTGAAGCCTGTCAATGTATTTTACCCCATCAAACCATATATTTTGGAAAACTAGACATCCTAGGGTATTTAAAATTGTGGTATTTTAACACTTTCCAAGTGCTAATTCTACCACCAACCTATGTCAAAGGGTTGGGATGTCATTTTTTCCCCACACACATTGTAGTTCAGGCAGGAATTTTTAGATTCTGGTATTTGCTACTGCCAACCAACATCTCAATACGTGTTCAGCAACATCTCCTGAGTACAGGGATACCCCCCATGCATAGGTTTGTTGGTTTGTTTTGGTGCTAAAAGGCCACATTTAGGGGGTGCGCAATTCCAACCTGGAATTTTGACATGTGGTCAGCCTGCGCCCATGTTCCATTTGGAACATTTTTGAAGCCGTCCAATGAATTGTACCCCATCAAACCATATATTTTTGGAAAATAGACATCCTAAGGTATTTCAAATGGTGGTATTTTAATACTGTATAGGTACTAATTCTACCACCAGCCTTTGTAAAAATTTGTGGTAGTACTTTTTTGGGAGGTTTTTTTCCACATACATTGTACTTCAGGCATGAATTCACAGATTCCAGTATATGTCAGTGCCAAACAAAAACCCAATATGTGTTCAGCAACATCTCCCGAGTACAGGGATAGCACCCATGCATAGGTTTGTTGGTTTGTTTTTTGGCTAGAAGGCAACATTTGTGAGATGCGCATCTCAAAATTCCAACTTGGAATTTTGACATGTAGTCAACCTGCGTCCGTGTCCTATATGGGATATATCCTTTAAGCCAGCCAATGTAATTTACCCCCACCAAACCATATATTTTTTTAACGGTAGACCCCCATCACTCCTTGTGGCAACGGCTCAGCAGCCACCGATACATCACTAGATGATGTATCAGAAAGCTGACCAGGGTCAAAATCGAACCCTGAGTCCGCGGCCTCAGAATCAGTGCGTAAGCAGTGATCTCGAGCAAAGAAGGGGTTAATAGCTCTTAGAAGAGCCTATCTAGTACTGTAATACATTACAGTACAAAGTAATTAATCCATAAAACAGTGCAGACAACAAAACATACTGTTGCTGTGCAAGATTACTGCTTATACAGTGATGAATGGCAGGGAAGGGGTTAATACACAGTGTCATAAAACCTGACAATTTTATAAAATGTTATTTTATATCACTAATACTGATCTGTCTCTTTCCGTCACAAAAAAGTAAGTGAGGAGAGGGAGGCAGATCAATTTTTGTGAATATTGATCCGACCAATTTTGATCTGACCAGGGCGAATGGTGAGCTTAATTGAGAAATCACCAAACCGCCTTTGCCACTAATTCACTGTTACTGATCGCTATGTGGTCAAGCAGCTTAAAAAAAAAAATCTCAAATATTTTTACTTTACATGTAATCCCCTAGCGGATATGTGTAAAAATAAAATTAAAAAAAATATGCAGACAGATAAAAATTGCTTTGGCGTCAATATCATTGCGTAAGCAGTGATCGACGGCAAAGAAGGGGTTAATAACTCTTAGAAGAGCCTTTGTAGTACTGTAATAAATTACAGTACAAAAAAAATTAACCCCTAAAAACTGCACAAACAGCAAAAATAAATGCGCTGATGTGCACGATCACTGCTTACGCAAGATCAGTGGCAGGGAAGGGGTTAAACGCAGGGAATTGCTTTAATAAAATTTGTTTTATTGTTTTATTGTTCGTGTGTTGTGTATTTATTGTTTTTTTTTTACTTTTACTTACTTTTATAACTTTGATCTGTCTCTCTCCCTCACTAAAAAAAATGTGAGGAGAGGGAGGCAGATCATAACTGGTCAGATCAATATAGGGTTAATATTGATCTGACCAGTCAGTGGGGATGTTCAGCAGAACATCCCCACTGCCTGTCAGTGTGCCTGGCAGTCACTGATTGCCTCTGTGAAGAGGCAATCGTGTGACAGCCAGAGAGCACAGGAAGCAGGTACTTCCTGCCTCCTGTGCTCTTGCCCTTAGAAGGGCAGCGCCATCTTGGTCACCCAGTGACCAAGATCGTGCATTTTTTTTTTGTGTTTCTGATTGCCTCGACTTGCGAGGCAATCAGAAACACTTGCTGAGCATAGGAAGCGAAAAATTCGCTTCCTATGCTCGTTTTGGAAATGCACGAGTTTTAAAGGCGCTGTGCCTTTAAAACCGGCATTTCGATCGCTCTCCGGAGCGATCGAAATGCCGACGGGCTTTTTTTTTAGTATTGTACGATGCTTCCACACGGAAGCATCGTTACAATGCCCTTAGAGCACTGAAAGCGGAAAAACTCCGCTTTCAGTGCTCGTTTTGACACAGGACGGACTAGGTCCGTCCTGTGTCACTAACGCCTTGGCACACAGGACGGACCTAGTCCGTCCTGTGTCGCCAAGGGGTTAAAAATTTGTAGTTGAGGAAACACTTCAGGGGATGTAATTTGACTCCCATTGTAATGCATAGCACAAAATGAGTGACTCCATCTTTTTTTGTTTTTCGTGAGTAACCTTGGGAGCCAACCTGTAAAGAGTTAAACAGATACCAATTGATAACATATCTGTCATTAATTTAATTATTGGGTATTTAATAATCACTTTTTACCAATACATTAGCTAATCAAGGAAAAAAGAATACTGAAAGGCCTGAGGATATCAGAAATAATGATGCAGATCTATGCTGGAAAAGGTACATATGTCCAGCATTGAACATGCTTGTAGTTGCTTAATCCTTACAATTCCATTTAGTGGTTTCACTTTAATCCTTTAATCACTTTTAATTAAGTTTGGGCAGCAAAGACAGTATTATATTATTTTTAACTACAATGGTATGACTAGCTCTCTTATTGCTCTTCATATGCTATGACTTTTATTGCCTTCCTATTTTTAAAAATAGCACTGTTTTTTTTTAATAATATTTTATTGATTTTTTTAAGGGATACAGAGAGTGGTGGGATTCAAAAAATGTAGTAACCAATTCTGACTTTCAAGCATGGTGTAATATGTTTTTCTGCAATGTCAAACAAAATAAAATAAAAACTACGTGCTTTCTGCTAAACAGCAAAACATTTTCTACAATTTATATAATGTGGGTTATTTAAAGTGAATTCAAAGTGAATTTCAAATTTAAGGCCAAAGTAGACAAGCTAGAATAATTCTCTAAGTAAGCTATGCTTTCAGTTTGGATACTCTGGTCTCAAATTTCAAATTCCAGTTCACTAAAGAGACACACATACACAGACACACTTACACACACACACACACACACAGGCTCATACTTACAGATACACACAAACACACACTCCGACTTAGACACACACACAAACACACACACACTCCCACTTAGACACACACAAACAAAACACACTGTCCCAATTACACAAACAGATGCACATGTACACATACCGTCACATTTACACTCACAGACTCACATTTATGCACACACAGTCACACTTACACACAAAGTCACACTTACACACAGTCATACTCACACCCCATCACACTCACACTCTTACACACACATACATTTTTTGCAGGCTTCATGCTGTCCCGCGGTCCTGTTTACCCGCCCTCTAACAATAGCGCATAATGTCACGTGCAGGATCGAGAAGGGAGGGATTATGTAGCGACGGGGAATCTTAGTTTCCCAATGCTGTTACAGGTGTGGTGGGGTTTCGGGGGTGCTGTTACAGCTGTATGCGGGCCAAACCTCCATGTCTAGCGGGCTGCATTAGAGGGGTGCCATTGACACCAATGCCCAGGGTCTAAAACAGTTTATTAAACCCTGGGCACCACACCCATGTCCAGCGGACACATTACAGGGATGCCATTGGCTGGAGTAATAAACTGTTTTAGACCCTGGACACCCCAGCTAGTAGCACCCCTCTAATGTGTGGCTCCTGGGGCAGACAACCCCCCCCCCTTAGTCCACCACCGGTCTATGCTAATTAGCTGCTTAATATGCCACTGCTAATTTGCTGCTTAATATGCCACTGCTAATTTGCTGCTTAATATGCCACTGATAATTAGCTCCTTAATATGCCACTTGTAATTTTCTCCTTAATATGTCACTGACAACTAGCTGCTTAATATGTCACTGATAATTTTCTCGTTAATATGTCACAGCCAATCCCCACTCCTCCCCCCTCCCTTTTTACCTGGATGATGCTCGTCGGCCGTCTCCTCCGCAGTGCTTCCTCACACAGGAAATACAGCCGCCTGAAATGACTTGCCGTCATTTCTGGCGGCTAGGACTAAAACCAGGTCCGCATCCGCTGGATATGGGCTGCCAGCTGCTGCCTGATCATGGCTGTCTCCGTGTGAGACAGTTACACGAGCAGCAGGGGCCCACAGGGCAACTGCCTTGGGCCCTCTGGAATGAATGGGCCCTGGTAGTTGCCCCGTTTGCTCGCGCTTTTTTTTTTTTTTAAAGAGTTCTCCGGCTTGCACTGGTTCTGCGAACTTGTAGAATTTTAGTAACAGGTTCACATGAACCAGTGCGAACCGGCTGAATTACAGCACTGGATACAGAATATACAAATACAGGATAAAAATAAGAGAGAATGCTACAATAATATAGAAGTAAACTGATCTTACTAGCATGTATAATTTTTTTTACTGTATAAAGACGCCCTAGGACAAGGCCATTAATATATATTAATTCTATAAATGGAAAACTCGATCAAGTAATGCAATCAATATTAACCGCTCATTAAGATTTCACCGAATATTAAATATCACCTATAAAAGACAGAAACCTTTCGATTTGTTATTTGATGAATTTCTGAAATGGAAGTGTATATGCAGTGTATAATGGTAGTATACATTGTGGGACGCATGGTATCCATGCCTACCACATTCATTTAAGGACTAGTCATTTGGTAATGGTGACTTCAACAATTTAACTCCAACCAGTTACCATATATATGCATTTGTAGGTTTCATTCTTAGTTTTTGAATGTGTTTATTTATGAATAATTAAAGGCAGTCTTGAACCATATTTAAAAACAAATTACAGAGTAAGACATAAGATCACATATTCAGAATATGACTCCTATCTTAGAGTAACAAATATCCTCAGATGTAACCCTCTACCCCCTCTGAACGATTTAGATCTACGCATAGGAAAAAAGCTAGAAATAAGTTGATTTCAAAGATAATGATTAATTGATCAGAACAAAAATACGAAGCTCCCTAGAGAGATGGCACAGGGCTATAAACAAGGAATATACGGAAGAAGAATGAATTTTAGGACATAACTTAGCTATAAAAACAATTCATAATATAGCATTACAATAAGTTAATATCAAAATAATGTTTAGGTGGTATATGACCCCGGTACGACTATATAAATTTCAGGCAACTAAGTCAGCAACCTGTTGGAGATGCGGCCTCCAACAAGGAATCCTCTTACATATATGGTGGGACTGACAAACCAATGGCAGGTTCTCAACGCAGCCTCACATGCCTCAATACTTCTGGATTTCATGAGTGATGAGAGGCTTTAATATATCTTATTGGTGAAAATGATTCAACCTGTATGTGTTTTTCTATTTTTTATAGGCTTTCAATATTTTTGATAACTAGCTTCTTATATTACTCGCTCAAACTTCAAATATATTTTTATAAGTATATGTCATACTTGAGAAATAGCCAATATGTCATGGGGTTATATTATTTGTTGTGAGAAGGGATAGACAAAGTGTCTGTAGAGGGACACCAGAAGAAGATTCATAGAACATAAAAAAAGAACCATATACAATGTTGGCGTAGATCCCTGGTAGTGCGAAATCGTATTTAATCATCACATTTAAGCCATATGTGCTCTAACAGTTGACCATGTTGAAATCCCTTGCTTTAAAAATTGCACTTAACCAGAATAACATATTCACTGTGTGTTATCATACCTAAAAATAGGCATTATCAAGGAATTCATTTAAGAACAATCTACCACGAGGAAAGTATTTTTCGCAAAGTGCAATTAAACCTTATGAGACTTCAGAGAACAAAATTGAAACTAGGGAAATTGAAGAAAGGTAATATTTCTTGCCACAAAGGTTTAAATTGGATATCCAACTAAATCAACTCATGAATGGTAATTTCAGTTCTCAGAGCCGTTGGCAGCAGGATTCTCAGGAGGATTTCCTTCAAATCAAGGATGTTCATGACAACAAAGGGAAAATATGCACATGGATGAGGCCTCTTAAAGTATATAGCATTACATTAAAAAACAGACAATGACTTTGCATAATGAGCTACCTACTCTGCTAACTTTGAAAATCTCCACAATCTAAGTTGGCACATTTAGATTAACTCTTGCTTTACCAGGAAAGCTAATGGCATTGACACCCTGGCCTGATGATGTCGGATTTGGATGTACATCGCGGCCGCTTCTTCACAGCTGCTTCATTGTGGGACTTAAAGTGTCTGACAGTTTGCTGCTGTCAGGTGCTTAACTGATACATGGGGTGCAGTTTAGTTTTAGGGGCTGCAGCTTATTTTTAGGGTTAATATTAGGGTATTAGTGGTTAGTTTTGTGGTTCGGAGTTAGTTTTAGGGTAAGTTTTAGAGTTAGTATAATGGTTCCGTTTTATGGGTTATTTTTACATTCAGTATTAGGGTTAGGGGTTAGTGGTTATTGTTAGCATTGGGGGGTTACTCTCCTGGGGTCGGGGGGGGGGGGGGGTTGTATTTTAAAAAAAAGCCACACTGAACTGTCAGTGCTGTAACTCCTGTGGTGAAATGGCTACAACAAAGAGTGTTAGACCCCAGCAATGTATCCTATTCTAAAATTCATTTTTGGGATGGTTTTCCATAAGATACATTTCTATCATTAAGCTTTTAGACTTGCACCATAATATAATCTATATTTACATATTATCTTACTTAGGTTTTGTTCCTTTATCCTATAAGGTGAGCAAAGCACAAATAAAATATAGTTAGAATTTAAGACAAAATTAGCTGCAAATACTTCAGACAGTGTGTCTGGAAAAAGGCCATACTGCAAGGTAAATTAAGAAAAGTCAAGATCATTAATGTTTTGTTGATTTCTCATCATTTGTTTGCCTCCTTTGGAAGCACATGAATCAAAAAACAATTAGAAGTAGATATTGTTCCCTTATTCTCAGACATGAGCTCACCGTGCATGCCACAACTATCCAAGGCACATTGCAGGATCTGATTGTCGCCGTCTGTGTAATAGCCAGACATTGAGGACTAAAGGACACCAATGTCACCTTGCTTATTCAAGAACCACATCGTCGGCAATTGATGGATATTACCATGCACATGAATGCTAAGCCTAAAAACGTCTCCTCGATTTGAAAAATGACCCAATTTATCGTTCTTTTTAATCAACTCTAATTTGAAGAAGCAGTAAATAGTATGCTTTTACAAAGACAATCAGACAGGTTCTTAATTACATTTTTCTTTCAGAGATGCAAATAAGCATTAGTAAAAAAAAAAAAAAAAAACAATATTGGCACAAAGTTCTAATAGTGGTCTAATCAGCATAACATTGGTTTCTACTTTTAGAACTTGGTCGTGCAATTGGCCTTTATAAATAACCTATATTCTGACAGGAGATTAGATCCAATAGTGTTCTTCTCACCACTACCACTTAGTGTCTCTCTCTGAATACATATATGTATATATGCATGTAACTATTTTAAGTGACAATTAAAGTACTTGAAATTTTCCCATGGCCACTAGCCCCAGCTCATTAAGGAACCTAGCAATGTCCCTGACAAATAAACCCAGTAACAATAATACAGAAATAATACCATAATGTAGTGTTTTTGTCTTTAAATAAGGCAAAGCATTACTTTATAAAATCTAGTGGATTTTTACTGTTTACAATGCAATTAGTAACTGAAGTCTAGCTTGCCATGCATCACTCAGTGACATCTACCTGCCACATGTCATCATTAGTCTTGAAAGTTAAAGGTATAAACTACATTTCATACCTTTAAGCGAAAAAGGAAGAGACCTCACCCCAAAAAAGGAAAAGTCTCAAGTTGAGAGTGAAAATTAGATCTTAAGTGGGCAGTAGTGTGTATAGGTATACTACACAATACCTAATAAGCGTACAAAATAGTGAATAACTAGGATGAACCTGGTATACACAAAAACACACTCCCAAGCTAACACACAAAGAAAGAGCAAAGCAAAATATAGCAAAAAATATAAGCAATAGTAGATAAAAATTGCAGCACATGCAAAAACAATATTGTAAATGAAACCAGTTTAGATAGCAAATTAATACAGTTAAGCAATGGATTAAATGTAAACATAAAATATATGAAATGAAATGCACATAAAGAGCAAGTATATATAGAAAATTAGAAAAACTTAATTATGTAAAAAAAAAAAAAAAATATATATATATATATATATATATATAAAGCGCAAATAAATCTATATTTTTTACAATCTACACTATTTGGTTTTATATTTCTTTTACAGATTGCAAGAAGATTTCTGTGCTTTATCGGCTTGATCATCCTGCTTTGGCTGCATTTTCATCAATTTATATTTATTTATATATATATATTTATATATATATATATATATATATATTTCTTTTTTTAATTTTTTTTTTACATATTTAATTTTTTCTAATTTTCTATATATACTTGCTCTTTATGTGCATTTCATTTCATATATTTTATGTTTACATTTAATCCATTGCTTAACTGTATTAATTTGCTATCTAAACTGGTTTCATTTACAATATTGTTTTTGCATGTGCTGCAATTTTTATCTACTATTGCTTATATTTTGCTTTGCTCTTTCTTTGTGTGTTAGCTTGGGAGTGTGTTTTTGTGTATACAAGGTTCATCCTAGTTATTCACTATTTTGTTCATTTCATACCTTTGCCTCAATACTCCTATGATTGTATAAATAGCGTGTAACAGCACTGTTTAAGAGTCACTATACTAAATCCAAATGGTAATTCAAATAACTTTAAGTTGGTAAACATGCATTGACTAAGATTTGAGGGGCTTTCTAATAACCAGATATATCATTTTATGATCAATTTGGTAGTTATAGAAAGCAAGTTTGATTTAGTAATAGTCTTTTGACTATAATGTCATTTAGTTAAGTCATATTTTAGTCATCTGAACTGTTTTAGTTTTAGTCTACTTTTAGTCAACTAAATCTCCAGCAGTGATGGAGGGAACAGGTTTGAATAGGCTGTTACACAGTGTTAAGTTAACTTGCTAGGGAGATGGGAGGGGAAGCATTCACGTGATAGTGCCAAGCAAATCAAATGGAGGAGTATCCTCTTTCTTCCTCTGCAGTTTGCAAGGCATTGTTCCAGAGGGCAGACAGGCACAGAGAGCCTGTGTCTTAGCCAATTCAGCTGCAGATAGAGTCAGGGGCCTGGGCTTTGCCAGAGATCCAAGGAAACCAGAACCAGAAGTCCAAATAGGTAAATGCAATAGCCTTTCCCTCACATTTCAGTCAATTGACGAAAATTGCAATGGATTTTAGACATTCATTAATTCTATTAACCCCTTAACGACAGATGACGTGCCAGGCACGTCACGGCAAATCGAGGACTTGCCGACAGGTGACGTGCCTGGCACGTCATGCACTAAACTGAGTAAAGAAAGCGACCAGCGGTCGCTTTCTTTACTCTAACGGTGTTGCTACAATGCCTCTAGGTAGAGGCATTGTGCAACACCCCCCAAATGTGCAGGGGCGCGCTACGATCACTCCACGGAGTGATCGTAGCAGCCATTTAAAAATGGCTGCGCCGGCTGCACACATGTGCTTAGAAAGCGAACGATCGTTCGCTTTCTAAGCATCTCCGGTGTTGTTAAAGTGCCTCGCCAGCGAGGCACTTAACAACACCGTTCTGCTCCCCAGAGCCGATGGTGGTCGCTCTCCTGAGCGACCCCATCGGCTCAGTAGAAGGGAACGCTGCCTATACAGGCAGCGCTTCCCTTCTAATGGCAAGAGCATCGGAAGTGAAAGTATTTCACTTCCGATGCTCTAGGGGGAGCCAATCGATGCCGGCACAACAGATCTATGTGATCTGTGTGCAGGCATGTATGGTAAGTGCTCTGATGAGCACTTATCATACTGTCAAAGGCAATATTAGCAAATATTGCCTTTGACAAGTATTGATCTGCCTCCCTCACCTTACTAGTTATAGTAAGGGAGAGAGACAGATCAGATAAAGTAAAAAAATAAAATAAAATAATAAAACAAATATTTAATAAAATTTTAAACACCAAGGGCTTTTATAAAAGCCATTTAACCCCTTCCCTGCCATTGATCGCTGTGTACGCCATGATCATACACAGCAGCACATTTTTTGCTGTCTGTGCATTTTTTAGGGGTTAATTTTTTTTACTGTAATTCATTACAGTATAAAAAAAAGCTCTTTTAAGAGAGATTAACCCCTTTCTTGCTGTAGATCACTGCCTAAGCAGAGATCTGACGCAAATGCAGCAATCTTGCTGCAGAAGCATTTTTAATTTTTTTAAAACTTTTTTATTACACCCGTCACGTGTTAATTATACCCGTTAGGGGACTACGTTTAACGTAATTTTTTTTTTAAATAAGAGCTATTAACCCCTTCCTTGCCGTATATCACTTCCTAAGCAGCACATATGGTCACTGCCTAAGCAGTGCATATGGTCACTGCCTAAGCAGCGCATATGGAGCAATCTAGTCGCAGAAGGATTTTTTTTTTGCTATCAGCATTTTTTTTGTCAGACTCGCTAGGGGTTAATTATACCCACTAGGGGATTACGTGTATTCCTTTTGAAGCTGTCTGAACACGTGTATAGCGATCAGTAACAGCCGATCAGTGGCAAAGGTGGTTTGGTGATTTCTCAGATGAGCATCACCATTCGTCTGGTTCGATCAATATTGGTAAATATTGTTCTGACCCATATGGATCTGCCTCCCTCTCCTCACTTGAGTTTTAGTGAGGGAAAGAGACAGATCTGTATAACATAATTTTTTAATTGTAATAAATTAAATAAAATGTTAAAAAAATTGTGAGTCCCAAGGGCTTTTATAAAAGCCATACCCTTTGTATAGTGTAGTGTATTAACCCCTTCCCTGCCACTGATCACTGCACAGCAGAAATTTTTTTCTTGTCTGTGCATTTTTAGGGGTTAATTTTTTTGTACAGTACTACAAAGGCTCTTATAAGAGCTATTAACCCCTTCCTTGCTCTACATGTTCAAATTCCAAGTTTGAAAATCAAAAAGCGCACCTCTCAAATGTAGCCTTTCAACACCCAACAAAGCTGACAAAGCTATGCATGGGTGGTATCCCTGTGCTCGGGAGATGTTGCTGAACATATATTGTGGTATTGTTTGTCAGTGACACATACCGAAATATGTGAATTTGTGTCTAAAGTACAATGTATGTGGGAAAAAATACACAATAAAATGACTACCACAAACTTTGACAAAGGCTGGTGGTAGAATTGGTGCATGGAAAGTGTTAAAATAACACTATTTAAAATAGCCTAGGGTGTCTACTTTTACAAAATATATACTTTTTGGGGTAAAATACACTGTCCTACTTTAAAAAAAAGTCCCAAATGAAAGATGGGCTCAGGCTGGCTACACGTCAATATTCCAAGTTGAAAATGCGCACCTTCACAATGTGGCCCTTTTAGCCCCCAAACAACCCAACAAACCTATGCATGGGTGGTATCCCTGTACTCAAGAGATGTTGCTGAACACTTATTGGGGTGTTATTTGGCAGTGACACATACCAAAATCTGTAAATTCATGTCTGAAGTACAAGGTTTGTGAAAAAAAAACACAAAAAAATGACTACCACAAACTTTGACAAAGGCTGGTGGTAGAATTAGTGCATGGAAAGTGTAAAAATACCACCATTTGAGATAGCCTAGGGTGTCTACTTTAAAAAAATATATGGGTTGATGTGGTAAAATACACTGGCTGGTTTCAAATATGTCCCAAATGGGACATGGGTGCAGGCTGTCTGCATGTCAAAATTTCAAATTGGAAAACCAAAAACTTCACCTCCCAAATTTGGCCTTTTACCCCCCAAACAATCCAACAAACCTATGCATGGGGGGTATCCCTGTACTCAAGAGATGTTGCTGAACACTTATTGGGGTGTTATTTGGCAGTGACACATACCAAAATCTGTAAATTCATGTCTGAAGTACAAGGTTTGTGAAAAAAAAATACAAAAAAATTACTACCACAAACTTTGACAAAGGCTGGTGGTAGAATTAGTGCATGGAAAGTGTTAAAATACCACCATTTGAGATAGCCTAGGGTGTCTACTTTTAAAAAATATATGGGTTGATGGGGTAAAATACACTGGCTGGTTTCAAATATGTCCCAAATGGGACATGGGTGCAGGCTGTCTGCATGTAAAAATTTCAAGTTGGAAAACAAAAAACTGCACCTCACAAATTTGGCATTTTAGCCCCCAAACAACCCAACAAACCTATGCATGGGTGGTATCCCTGTACTCAGGAGAAATAGTAGAATCTATTTAGCATGTTTTTTCGTTCGCTATTGTCGATGAGGAGAAGTTGTTTCAAATAAAAACAAAGAAATTTGTGTATTTTTTTTTTTTTTACCATATTTTATTATTTTTTTTTAATAATATGATAAGATATGATCAAAAATATGGCATCCATAGAAAGCCCTTTTTGTCCCGATAAAAACAATATATAATATGTGTGGGTACAGCAAATGACGAAGAAGAAAATTACTGCTAAACACAAACAGCACAGAAATGTTAAAATAGCCATTGTCCAGAAAGGACAAAAATGTTTCAAAGGCTCTGTCCTTAAGGGGTTAACTTCGTTTTTATTTAGTTATTGTTTAGTTTTTGTCACTTGAAAACATGTAGTTGATGAAAACTATGATGAAAATGTTTAGTTGACAGAACGAACACTGGTTGCCAATAAGAACCATAAAAAGGTATGGGATATTTGATAATATGAAATTAGATTAAAACCCAACACATGTTTTGTGGAGAAAAATAATGAATATTTGGGGGCTTCTGTAAAATATTATTTTGGGCAAAGATCTAAAAGTGAAACAACTGCAAAGCACTGCAAATGCAATGTCCCTACAAATTGTTCCATCATTAACAATTCAGAATAGTAAAAAAAAACTCCAGTAAGCATAAAAAAATGCCTTCCATCACCACTTAAATAATCAGGAAGTTTTTCTGTTTTTCTCTCACTGTATCTTTTAATACTTTTGAATAAGCAAAATATGTGTTTCAACTGTTTTCAACCAGTGTTCAACCAGGAATAATATATTCAGATATTCTCAGCTTTTTAACTATGTCCTAGGAATGTAAAGTTTTCTCCAGAAAATGTTACTATCACCCACGTTAATAATGCTATTTTTATTTACCATGAAAGGATGAAGGATGGACTGGACCAAATATTCACCAAGGTTCTAATCCTACACTTGCACAAAGAAAAACAATACAGATTATATGGAACAGATTTTAAATATTCTAATAGTATTCATACTTATTAAAAGTGCAAGAAACATTGGGTGGTTTTATTCAAATTTCTGTAATTCTCTCTCTTAGCTTACAGGATTTATGTGCCTAAACCTTGTTACATTGAAAGATAGTTAATACGATTCTACTGTATATTACATTCTGTTATTGAACAATACAGAAGAATACCTGGTTTAGAGAGCTATTGGCAAGCTAATTATGCAGGAATTGTTTTCATAAATATATTTAACCCCTTAAGGACAGAGCCTTTGAAACATTTTTGTCCTTTCTGGACAATGGCTATTTTAACATTTCAGTGCTGTTTGTGTTTAGCTGTAATTTTCTTCTTTGTCATTTGCTGTACCCACACATATTATATATTGTTTTTATTGGGACAAGAAGGGCTTTCTTTGGATGCCCTCTTTTTGATCATATCTTATAATATTATTAAAAAAATAATAAAATATGGTAAATATTATTAAAAAAAAAATACACAAATTTCCTGACTTTTATTTGAAACATCTTTTCCTCATCGACAAAAGCGAACGAAAAAACCTGCTAAATAGATTCTACTATTTATCCTGAGTACAGGGATACCACCCATGCATAGTTTTGTTGGGGTGTTTGGGGGCTAAAATGCCAAATTTGTGAGGTGCAGTTTTTTGTTTTCCAACGTGAAATTTTTACATGCAGACAGCCTGCACCCATGTCCCATTTGGGACATATTTGAAGCCAGCTAGTGTATTTTACCCCATCAACCCATATATTTTTTAAAAGTAGACACCCTAGGCTATCTCAAATGGTGGTGTTTTAACACTTTCCATGCACTAATTCTACCCCCAAACTTTGTCAAAGTTTGTGGTAGTAATTTCTTTGTGTTTTTTTTTCATAAACATTGTACTTCAGACATGAATTCACAGATTTTGGTATGTGTCACTGCCAAATAACACCCCAATAAGTGTTTAGCAACATCTCTTGAGTACAGGGATACCACCCATGCATAGGTTTGTTGGGTTGTTTTGGGGGTAAAAGCCCAAATTTGGGAGGTGCAGTTTTTGGTTTTCCAACTTGAAATTTTGACATGCAGAGAGCCTGCACCATGTCCAATTTGGGACATATTTGAAACCAGCCAGTGTATTTTACCCCATCAACCCATATATTTTTTAAAAGTAGACACCCTAGGCTATAGAAAAATCAGTCTTGAGATATTTCTTGGCCCAGTCTTGACGTTTCAGCTTGTGTGTCTTATTCAGTGGTGGTCGTCTTTCAGCCTTTTTTACCTTGGCCATGTCTCTGAGTATTGCACACCTTGTGCTTTTGGGCACTTCAGTGATGTTGCAGCTCTGAAATATGGCCAAACTGGTGGCAAGTGGCAGCTGCACGCTTGACTTTTCTCAGTTCATGGGCAGTTATTTTGCGCCTTGGTTTTTCCACACGCTTCTTGCGACCCTGTATACTATTTTGAATGAAACGCTTGATTGTTCGATGATCACGCTTCAGAAGCTTTGCAATTTTAAGAGTGCTGCATCCCTCTGCAAGATATCTCACTATTTTTGACTTTTCTGAGCCTGTCAAGTCCTTCTTTTGACCCATTTTGCCAAAGGAAAGGAAGTTGCCTAATAATTATGCACACCTGATATAGGGTGTTGATGTCATTAGACCACACCCCTGCTCATTACAGAGATGCACATCACCTAATATGCTTAATTGGTAGTAGGCTTTCGAGCCTATACAGCTTGGAGTAAGACAACATGCATAAAGAGGATGATGTGGTCAAAATACTCATTTGCCTAATAATTCTGCACTCCCTGTATATTACATTCTGTTATTGAACAATACAGAAGAATACCTGGTTTAGAGAGCTATTGGCAAGCAAATTATGCAGGAATTGTTTTCATAAATATATTTAACCCCTTAAGGACAGAGCCTTTGAAACATTTTTGTCCTTTCTGGACAATGGCTATTTTAACATTTCAGTGCTGTTTGTGTTTAGCTGTAATTTTCTTCTTTGTCATTTGCTGTACCCACACATATTATATATTGTTTTTATTGGGACAAGAAGGGCTTTCTTTGGATGCCCTCTTTTTGATCATATCTTATAATATTATAAAAAAAATAATAAAATATGGTAAATATTATTAAAAAAACAATACACAAATTTCCTGACTTTTATTTGAAACATCTTCTCCTCATCGACAAAAGCGAACGAAAAAACCTGCTAAATAGATTCTACTATTTATCCTGAGTACAGGGATACCACCCATGCATAGGTTTGTTGGGTTGTTTTGGGGGTAAAAGTCCAAATTTGGGAGGTGCAGTTTTTGGTTTTCCAACTTGAAATTTTGACATGCAGACAGCCTTCATCCCATGTCCAATTTGGGACATATTTGAAACCAGCCAGTGTATTTTACCCCATCAACCCATATACTTTTTAAAAGTAGACACCCTAGGCTATCTCAAATGGTGGTATTTTAACACTTTCCATGCACTAATTCTACCCCCAGCCTTTGTCAAAGTTTGTGGTAGTAATTTTTTTGTGTTTTTTTTTTCACAAACCTTGTATTTCAGACATGAATTCACAGATTTTGGTATGTGTCACTGCCAAATAACACCCCAATAAGTGTTCATCAACATCTCTTGAGTACAGGGATACCAACCATGCATAGGTTTGTTGGGTTGTTTGAGGGGTAAAAGGCCAAATTTGGGAGGTGCAGTTTTTGGTTTTCCAACTTGAAATTTTGACATGCAGACAGCCTGCACCCATGTCCCATTTGGGACATATTTGAAACCAGCCAGTGTATTTTACCCCATCAACCCATATATTTTTTTAAAGTAGACACCCTACGCTATTTCAAATGGTGGTATTTTAACACTTTCCATGCACTAATTCTACCACCAGCCTTTGTCAAAGTTTGTGGTAGTAATTTTTGTGTGTTTTTTTTCCACAAATATTGTATTTCAGATATAAATGCACAGATTTTGGTATGTGTCACTGCCAAACAATAACCCAATATGTGTTCAACAACATCTCCTGAGTACAGGGATGCCACCCATGCATAGGTTTGTTGGGTTGTTTGGGGGCTAAAGGGCAGGGGCGTCACTAGGGTTGGTGTCTCCCGGTGCGGAAACTCATGGTGTCACCCCTCTGGATTTTCTCCAATACAATGCCAAACAGATTCCTTAGTAATGCCAGGTAGATGGCCTATTAACTATGCCACACACAGGAGCCCCAAAAATTATGCCACACGCAGGAGCCCCATAAATTATGCCACACCACGGCCCCATAAATTATGCCACACCAGAGCCCCATAAATTATGCCACACCAGAGCCCCACTATTTATGCCTCACCTCTGCCCAATTAATAATGCCACACACACAGGTGCCCCATAATTATGCCACACAAAAGAGTCCCCTAATTATGCCACAGAAAAGAGTCCCTTAATTATGCCACACATGGGGCTCGATAAATATGCAACACACAAGCGCCCCATAATTATGCACACATGGAACCACCAATAATTATGCAACACACAGGAGCCCCATGAGGTGACTATTGTACAATTATAGATACCAGGAATATTGTGCCACTCAGTGCCCAGTAATATTGTGCCAGTCAGATACCAGGAATATTGTGCCATTCAGATACCAGTAATAGTGTGCCACTCAGAGCCCAGTAATATTGTGCCAGTCAGATACCCGGAATATTGGGCCATTCAGAGCCCAGTAATATTGTGCCAGTCAGATACCAGTAATATTGGGCCAGTCAGATACCAGTAATATTGTGCCACTCACAGCCCAGTAATATTGTGCCAGTCAGATACCAGGAATATTGTGTCATTCAGAGCCCAGTAATAGTGTGCCACTCAGAGCCCAGGAATATTGTGCCAGTCAGAGCCCAGTAATAGTGTGCCAGTCAGAGCCCAGTAATATTATGCCAGTCAGATACCAGGAATATTGTGCCAGCCAGAGCCCAGTAATATTGTGCCATTCAGAGCACAGTAATATTGTGCCATTCAGAGCCCAGTAATAGTGTGCCAGTCAAAGCCCAGTAATAGTGTGCCAGACAGAGCCCAGTAATAGTGTGCCAGTCAGAGCCCTGTAATAGTGTGCCAGTCAGAGCCCAGTAATAGTGTGCCAGTCAGAGCCCAGGAATATTGTGCAGTCAGAGCCCAGTAATAGTATGCCAGTCAGAACCCAGTAATAGTGTGCCACTCAGATACCAGTAATATTGTGCCAGTCAGAGGCCAGGAATATTGTGCCAGTCAGATACCATAAATATTGTGTCAGTCAGAGCCCAGTAATATTGTGTCAGTCAGAGCCCAGTAATATTGTGCCAGTCATAGCACAGTAATATTGTGCCAGTCAGAGCCCAGTAATATTGTGCCAGTCAGAACCCAGGAATATTGTGCCAGTCAGAGCCCAGTAATAGTGTGCCAGTCAGTGTCCAGTAATATTGTGCCAGTCAGTGCCCAGTAATATTGTGCCAGACAGTGCCCAGTAATAGTGTGCCAGTCAGAGCCTAGTAATAGTGTGCCAGTTAGTGCCCAGTAATAGTGTGCCAGTCAGTGCCCAGTAATAGTGTTCCAGTCAGAGCCCAGTAATAGTGTGAGAGGCAGTGCCCAGTAATAGTGTGCCAGTCAGTGCCCAGTAATAGTGTGCCAGTCAGATACCAGGAATATTGTACCAGTCAGCGCCAGTAATATTGTGCCATTCAGAGCCCAGTAATATTGTGCCAGTCAGTGCCCAGTAATAGTGTGCCAGTCAGAGCCCAGTAATATTGTGCCAGTCAGATACCAGGAATATTGTTCCAGTCAGATACCAGGAATATTGTGCCAGTCAGTGCCCAGTAATATTGTGCCAGTCAGTGCCCAGTAATAGTGTGCCAGTCAGTGCCCAGTAATAGTGTGCCCTGCCAGTGCTCGTTTTAAACCACCATCCTCCCCCCTTCCCCATCACTTACCTAATGGCTGATCCGTGTCGCTGGACGGACGCCTCCTCCGTGCAGTCTACCCTCCTGTACAGGCAGCGTTCCCTTCCACTGAGCCGATGGGGTCGCTCAGGAGAGCGACCAACATCGGTTCTGGGGCAGCCGATGGTGATGCTAAGTGCCTCGCTAGCGAGGCACTTTAGCAACACCGGAGGTGCTTAGGAAGCAAACGATCGTTCGCTTCCTAAGCACATGTGTGCAGCGGGCGCAGCCATTTTTAGTATGCCTGTCAGAACCCAGTAATAGTGTGCCACTCAGATACCAGTTATATTGTGCCAGTCAGAGGCCAGGAATATTGTGCCAGTCAGTGCCCAGTAATATTGTGCCAGTCATTGCCCAGTAATATTGTGCCAGTCAGTGCCCAGTAATAGTGTGCCAGTCAGTGCCCAGTAATAGTGTGCCCTGCCAGTGCTCGTTTTAAACCACCATCCTCCCCCCTTCCCCATCACTTACCTAATGGCTGATCCGTGTCGCTGGACGGACGCCTCCTCCGTGCAGTCTACCCTCCTGTACAGGCAGCGTTCCCTTCCACTGAGCCGATGGGGTCGCTCAGGAGAGCGACCACCATCGGTTCTGGGGCAGCCGATGGTGATGCTAAGTGCCTCGCTAGCGAGGCACTTTAGCAACACCGGAGGTGCTTAGGAAGCAAACGATCGTTCGCTTCCTAAGCACATGTGTGCAGCGGGCGCAGCCATTTTTAAATGGCTGCTACGATCACTCCGGGGAGTGATCGTAGTGCGCCCCTGCACTTTTTGGGGGTGTTGCACAATGCCTCTACCTAGAGGAATTGTAGCAACACCGATAGAGTAAAGAAAGCGACCGCTGGTTGCTTTCTATACTCTGTTAAGTGCATGTCTGCAAGTCCTTAAGGGGTTAATGGAGAAACAAAGTGTGTGCCACTTATAAAAGCTTTGAATAATTTCTAGTTTATTTACATAAAGAATGATATTGTCTATATAGAATGAAATCACTAAATAAAAGTTTGTAGTTTATTTTAACAAAGACTTGCTGCTTGTCTCCCAACTTTCTCCTGTTGTAGATGCCTAGGATTATTCACAAACAAATGCATCAGGTAGGTAACATTTTTTGTTTATCTCTGCCCCAAACATTTGATTTTGTGGTTAAACAAGTCAATAAAGTTAATTGTTTATTACTTACCTTCTCTTCTTATGTGTTGCAGTGGTATTATCCCATAACTTACTTTAAAATCACAGAAAACAATGAGAAATAACAGGAATGAATCTATTCTTCTGTTATCTCTAAACACCAAGCAAATCTAGAAAAAGTCAATGAATTAGATCTGCTAGACTGCTGCAAGAAATATCAAACTACAAACTATTCATGGTTATCTGCTGTGTCCTAATTATCTTTGCTATTCCATGTACTCTTGTTGTGATGGATGCTGTTGAACATTATAGTATTTTAAATGTACAGCACATAAAAAAGGAATTACGGAGTGTTATGGTATAAGAGAGGTTAATACGCTGAGGACATTCCCTTTCCTAATGAAGAAGCAGCTAACAGCAGTTCCAATTAGCCGAACAGGACCCATACGAAATCCTTCACGAACCAAACAGCCGCACGAGTAAATCATACGAATCCCATACCTCCAGGTACGAGACCAAGCTCCATGTTGAGGGTTAAACAGAGATCTACTTTATTTGTGTAACAACCAGTGGCGTAGCGTGGGTTGTCAGCACCCGGGGCAAGGCAAGTAATTTGCGCCCCCTAACCAGTGGATTTTAGCACTCGAGTCTCTTCTACTAGATTAGTTAAAGAAACCCTTACCCCCCAAGCACATGTATTGTTTGTTATGAAAATACTTATGTAATTAAAGTAAAATGCATCTAAATACAAGTTTATTTTCCAACACTTTATTGAGTGCGAACATGCATTACACACATTCTCCACATTTTCAGCAGGTCTATGAATAGAAATATACACATGTAGTAACCTAGCATGGGCCATGCTATTATATGTCGTCTCACAACCATCGTAAACGACAAACAATATCAAGAACAAAAACTAAACATCAAAATGGAACCATACCCTGGAGATGATCCAAGACTGGGCTAGATGGAGCCAACTTCCTCAATCCTGTACCTCTAATGTTACCCCCCCCCCCACACACACACATATGCCATAATTGTTGTGCCATTCAGATGCCAGTAATATTGTAACTTTCGGATGCCGGTAATATTGTGCCAGTCAGAGCCCAGTAATATTGTGCCAGTCAGAGCCTAGTAATATTGTGCCAGTCAGATGCCTGCAATATTGTGCCAGTCAGATACCAGTAATATTGTGCCAGTCAGATACCAGTAATATTGTGCCAGTCAGATACCAATAATATTGTGCCAGTCAGATACCAGGAATATTGTGCCTGTCAGATGCCTGTAATATTATGCCAGTCAGATGCCTGTAATAGTGTGCAGTCAGAGGCCAGGAATATTGTGCCAGTCAGATGCCTGCAATATTGTGCCAGTCAGAGCCTAGTAATATTGTGCCAGTCAGATGCCTGTAATATTATGCCAGTCAGAGCCCAGTAATATTGTGCCAGTCAGATGCCTGCAATATTGTGCCAGTCAGATACCAGTAATATTGTGCCAGTCAGATACCAATAATATTGTGCCAGTCAGATACCAGGAATATTGTGCCAGTCAGATACCAGTAATAATGTGCCAGTCAGATACCAATAATATTGTGCCAGTCAGATACCCAGTAATATTGTGCCAATCAGATACCCAGTAATATTGTGCCAATCAGATGCCAAGTAATATAGTGCCAATCAGATGCCCAGTAATATAGTGCCAGTCAGATACCAGGAATATTGTGCCAGCCACCCCCCCCCCCCCCGTACTTACATGAAGCGGCTCCGTGTCCCCCGCCGGATGTCTCCTCCGTGCAGTCTTCCCTCTTGCACGGAGGAGGGAAGCAGACACCGGATGTGACGCGACGTCACATCCGGCGTCAGTTTTTTTTTTTTTTTTTTTTCGGCCGTCGCATCCATCGGATGCGGCTTGCCGGAAAAAAGCGTTCACAAGCGCAATGCGCTGTGAACGCGGCAGCAGGGGCTGGGGGCCCACGGGACAGCTGCCTTGGGGCCCCCCAGGAGTAAATGGGCCCAGGGCAGCTGCCCCGTTTGCCCCGCGTTAAAGATGGCCCTGGCGGCCACGCGGCCGCATATGGCTAGTGCGCCCCCCCAGATATTGCGCCCGGTGCGGCCGGCCCCCCCTGCACCCCCCACGCTACGCCACTGGTAACAACACAGACTTATAAAAAGACATAAACGTGACATCACAGACATTAGTATACAATGGGGGGGGGGGGGGGGGGGGATGGAACTAAACATAGTTCTCCAACTAACTGGGGCTAGGAACACATTAGACTTTCAGACTGCAACCAAATTACCATACAGTGAGTAGACCTAATTGCAAAACACATAGTAAGAGACATAATGAACCCTCACAGAATTAAACATTACACGTAAAGCAATATGCTCACTGAATGTGACTAACTAACAATATTAATAACTTTCAAAATATGCATCACATTCCCCTAAAACATACCTTTTTCAGAATCAGACAATTCCACCCAGTAGTTTATTCGGTAGATTGTGAAATAAATGAGCGGAGGGTACGGACAGGCAATTAACCGAAAGATAGACGAAGGCAACGGAATAGAAGTATAGTTCCAAGACAGAGGGGTCTGTAACACGGAGTATGTTAAGCGAACAGGGACAGACCAATATATGAGTTAAAAAGCGCTGCTCACAGCTTCATTCTTATCTCAACCTATCCATTTAATTTCAATCTCATCTCACTACAATCAACAGTGAATATAACTATTACATTTATCTCACACAGCCCCAAGAAGTACAGGCCTTAATACCACTAAGCACCAAGCTTATTAAGAAAAAGTTTTGTGTACTTTGCGGCAACCATTTATATGAAGATAGTTTAACCCCTTAACGACAGATGACGTGCCAGGCACGTCACGGCAAATCGTGGACTTGCCGACAGCTGACGTGCCTGGCACGTCATGCACTAAATGGAGTAAAGAAAGCGACCAGCGGTCGCTTTCTTTACTCTAACGGTGTTGCTACAATGCCTCTAGGTAGAGGCATTGTGCAACACCCC
Organism: Pelodytes ibericus; assembly: GCA_036172795.1. Classification (NCBI taxonomy): domain Eukaryota; kingdom Metazoa; phylum Chordata; class Amphibia; order Anura; family Pelodytidae; genus Pelodytes; species Pelodytes ibericus. Next base: position 89,218,681 of record CM069857.1, on the reverse strand, counting down.
CCAAATGTGCAGGGGCGCGCTACGATCACTCCACGGAGTGATCGTAGCAGCCATTTAAAAATGGCTGCGCCCGCTGCACACATGTGCTTAGAAAGCGAACGATCGTTCGCTTTCTAAGCATCTGCGGTGTTGTTAAAGTGCCTCGCCAGCGAGGCACTTAACAACACCTCCAGGCTGCCCAGAGCCGATGGTGGTCGCTCTCCTGAGCGACCCCATCGGCTCAGTAGAAGGGAACGCTGCCTGTACAGGCAGCGTTTCCCTTCTAATGGCAAGAGCATCGGAAGTGAAAGTATTTCACTTCCGATGCTCTAGGGGGAGCCAATGGATGCCGGCACAGCAGATCTATGTGATCTGTGTGCAGGCATGTATGGTAAGTGCTCTGATGAGCACTTACCATACTGTCAAAGGCAATATTACTAAATATTGCCTTTGACAAGTATTGATCTGCCTCCCTCACCTTACTAGTTATAGTAAGGGAGAGAGACAGATCAGATCAAGTAAAAATATAAAATAAAATAATAAAAAAAATATTTAATAAAATTTTAAACACCAAGGGCTTTTATAAAAGCCATTTAACCCCTTCCCTGCCATTGATCGCTGTGTACGCAGTGATCATACACAGCAGCACATTTTTTGCTGTCTGTGCATTTTTTAGGGGTTATTTTTTTTTACTGTAATTCATTACAGTATAAAAAAACCTCTTTTAAGAGAGATTAACCCCTTTCTTGCCGTAGATCACTGCCTAATCAGCGATCTGACGCAAATGCAGCAATCTTGCTGCAGAAGCATTTTTAATTTTTTTAAAACTTTTTTATTACACCCGTCACGTGTTAATTATACCCGCTAGGGGACTACGTTTAACGTAAAAAATTTTTTTTAGCTGTCTGAGCGCATGTATAGCGATCAGTAACAGCTGATAAGTGACAATGGCGGGTTGGCGTTTGCTCAGATGAGCATCACCATTCGTCTGGTTAGATCAATATGTGTAAATATTTGATCTGACCCGTGTAGATCTGCCTCCCTCTCACTTGAGTTTTAGTGAGGGAGGGAGACAGAGCTGTATAATGTAAGTTTTTAATTATAATATATTTAATAGAATTGAGACCCAAAGGCTTTTATAAAAGCCGTTTCCAGTATTTAACCCCTTCCCTGCAATTGATCGCTGTGTACGCAGTGATCTTACACAGCAGCACATTTTTTGCTGTCTGTGCATTTTTTTAGGGGTTATTTTATTTTACTTTGATTTATTACAGTATATCAAAGGCTCTTTTAAGAGCTATTAACCCCTTCCTTGCCGTATATCACTTCCTAAGCAGCACATATGGTCACTGCCTAAGCAGTGCATATGGTCACTGCCTAAGCAGCGCATATGGAGCAATCTAGTCGCCGAAGGATTTTTTTTGCTATCAGCATTTTTTTTGTCAGACTCACTAGGGGTTAATTATACCCACTAGGGGATTACGTGTATTCCTTTTGAAGCTGTCTGAACGCGTGTATAGCGATCAGTAACAGCCGATCAGTGGCAAAGGTGGTTTGGTGATTTCTCAGATGAGCATCACCATTCGTCTGGTCCGTAAATATTGTTCTGACCCATATGGATCTGCCTCCCTCTCCTCACTTGAGTTTTAGTGAGGGAAAGAGACAGATCTGTATAACATAATTTTTAAATTGTAATAAATTAAATAAAATGTTAATAAATTGTGAGTTCCAAGGGCTTTTATAAAAGCCATACCTTTTGTATAGTGTAGTGTATTAACCCCTTCCCTGCCACTGATCACTGCACAGCAGAACATTTTTTCTTGTCTGTGCATTTTTAGGGGTTAATTTTTTTGTACAGTACTACAAAGGCTCTTATAAGAGCTATTAACCCCTTCCTTGCTCTACATGTTCAAATTCCAAGTTTGAAAATCAAAAAGCGCACCTCTCAAATGTAGCCTTTCAACCCCTAACAAAGCTGACAAAGCTATGCATGGGTGGTATCCCTGTGCTCGGGAGATGTTGCTGAACATATATTGTGGTATTGTTTGTCAGTGACACATACCGAAATATGTGAATTTGTGTCTAAAGTGCAATGTATGTGGGAAAAAATACACAATAAAATGACTACCACAAACTTTGACAAAGGCTGGTGGTAGAATTGGTGCATGGAAAGTGTTAAAATAACACCATTTAAAATAGCCTAGGGTGTCTACTTTTACAAAATATATACTTTTTGGGGTAAAATACACTGTCCTACTTAAAAAAAAGTCCCAAATGAAAGATGGGCTCAGGCTGACTACACGTCAATATTCCAAGTTGAAAATGCGCACCTTCACAATGTGGCCCTTTAGCCCCCAAACAACCCAACAAACCTATGCATGGGTGGTATCCCTGTACTCAGGATATGTTGTTGAACACATATTGGGTTATTGTTTGGCAGTGACACATACCAAAATCTGTGAATTTATGTCTAAAATACAATATTTGTGAAAAAAAACCACACAAAAATTACTACCACAAACTTTGACAAAGGCTGGTGGTAGAATTAGTGCATGGAAAGTGTTAAAATACCACCATTTGAAATAGCGTAGGGTGTCTACTTTTAAAAAATATATGGGTTGATGGGGTAAAATACACTGGCTGGTTTCAAATATGTCCCAAATGGGACATGGGTGCAGGCGGTCTGCATGTCAAAATTTTAATTTGGAAAACAAAAAACTGCACCTACCAAATTTGGCCTTTTACCCCCCAAACAACCCAACAAAACTATGCATGGGTGGTATCCCTGTACTCAAGAGATGTTGCTGAACACTTATTGGGGTGTTATTTGGCAGTGACACATACCAAAATCTGTGAATTCATGTCTGAAGTACAAGGTTTGTGAAAAAAAACCACAAAAAAATTACTACCACAAAGTTTGACAAAGGCTGGTGGTAGAATTAGTGCATGGAAAGTGTAAAAATACCACCATTTGAGATAGCCTAAGGTGTCTTCTTTTAAAAAATATATGGGTTGATGGGGTAAAATACACTGGCTGGTTTCAAATATGTCCCAAATGGGACATGGGTGCAGGCGGTCTGCATGTCAAAATTTTAATTTGGAAAACAAAAAACTGCACCTACCAAATTTGGCCTTTTACCCCCCAAACAACCCAACAAACCTATGCATGGGTGGTATCCCTGTACTCAAGAGATGTTGCTGAACACTTATTAGGGTGTTATTTGGCAGTGACACATACCATAATCTGTGAATTCATGTCTGAAGTACAAGGTTTGTGAAAAAAACCCACAAAAAAATTACTACCACAAAGTTTGACAAAGGCTGGTGGTAGAATTAGTGCATGGAAAGTGTAAAAATACCACCATTTGAGATAGCCTAAGGTGTCTTCTTTTAAAAAATATATGGGTTGATGGGGTAAAATACACTAGCTGGCTTCAAATATGTCCCAAATGGGACATGGGTGCAGGCTGTCTGCATGTAAAAATTTCAAGTTGGAAAACAAAAAACTGCACCTCAAAAATTTGGCATTTTAGCCCCCAAACAACCCAACAAACCTATGCATGGGTGGTATCCCTGTACTCAGGAGAAATAGTAGAATCTATTTAGCATGTTTTTTCGTTCGCTATTGTCGATGAGGAGAAGTTGTTTCAAATAAAAACAAAGAAATTTGTGTATCTTTTTTTTTTTTACCATATTTTATTATTTTTTTTAATAATATGATAAGATATGATCAAAAAGATGGCATCCATAGAAAGCCCTTCTTGTCCCGATAAAAACAATATATAATATGTGTGGGTACAGCAAATGACAAAGAAGAAAATTACTGCTAAACACAAACAGCACAGAAATGTTAAAATAGGCATTGTCCAGAAAGGACAAAAATGTTTCAAAGGCTCTGTCCTTAAGGGGTTAAGAGATGTGCTTTGCATTTCACTGTTGGCCTTCTGGTATATATTTAATTTATTGCCTCATTATTCCTTTTTTTTTAACCCTTTAAGGACCAGGGATTTTCCTGGGCCAAGGACCAGAGCGTTTTTCAATTTTTAATACGCGGTTTTTGAAACATAATTTTCCTCTCTCTCATTTAACGTACCCATACAAGTTATATGTTGTTTTTTAAAGGACAGTTAGAGCTTTATTTTGATACCCTATACATAAAAATGATTTACATTTTAGTATTAAAAAATAAAAGTTTTTCCCCATTATTTTCCCAATAATAAGCTACATAACTAGTGCAACACTAACCCACTTATCCCCTCTAATTAACTAACTAATAAAAAAGAAAAATATTGGTTCCCAAACCCCCCATAACAAAAAAGACAGAAAAAAACTCTGAAGAATGCGATGTCAGATCAGTGCGATGTCAGATCAAAAAATCATGTAACAGGCATGCAGGGGTTAAATTTTATTAAATAAATATATTCAAATTACCTTTATTTATTAAAAAAAACTTTATAAATTGTAAAAATAAAAAAATCTGTTAAAAAAAAAACTAAATGAGGGCCATAAAGTGGAAGGAAACTGATCACAGTTAAAAACTGTGATCAGCAATGAAAGGGTTAATTTTTTTTTTAACCTCTGTGTATGTTATTAATTTATTTTTACTTACAGGTCACTCTCTGTGCTTCACTATAAGAATGTGAAGCACAGAGAGTGAATTAGGGGCAAAGTCAGTGTGTGAACACACTGACTTTGCCATCTAATTTGCATGTTATCGCGGTGATCACGTTATTATTGCCTTGGGGGCGAGGCTTAGTCCTGGACCCGTTGCAGACTAGCTGGCGGTGCCCATGGAGCGCACCGCCGGCTAGACTGCATGACGAGCTAACTCGTCATAAGGTCGCTAATGCTGCGGCTCTTATGACGAGTTAACTCGTCATAAGGTCGGGAAGGGGTTAAGGGGCATACATATTTTTTTTCAATGACACCTATAGTTTTTTCATCACATATTTCTAAATATACATTGCTTTGTATTTAACCAACAGAGTGATAGTTATACCAAAGGTATGTGAATGGCACTCCAAAATAACAAAGGGATAGGTTACCTTATCAGTGACTGAACCAGTCAATACGTTGCTGGTCAGGTGAAGTGCCTGTAACCATTGCAGACGTGCGGTACACTAATGTTGCAGTGAAGCGATGCAGTCAAATGGTGGTGATGATGGCTTGAGGGAGGTACAGCTTCAGGCTGTGGGCCCTCAGACAACTGTCCTTAAAAGAGCCAAAATTGCAAGTTGGAGAATTTTCCACTTCAATTTATTCAAGAATGTAAATATTATTAAACTTATATTATTTGTTACTTTTCCTATTTTCCTTTCTTTAGTCTTTCTTTCTTTCCTTACTTGCTTTCTTCCTTTCTGTCATTTTATACACATCCCGAAATTTGAGAGTCACAAGTCTGCACAGAAGCTGAGCTCTAATGATAACCATTCAACAGTTTTTTCATATATTCCAAAAAAGGTTTATCCCCATTTTATTTTGATGTATTAAAAATGCTGACAATAGAATCCATTTTAAAATATCCAGACTACATGTTATTTTAGGAAAACCTGGTAATAATTTTCACACTGCTTCTTAACATAACACAGACCGAGCAATGGTTATTTTTTCAGTTTGATATGCTCATACTGCATAATTCAGTGAGCTATTCTACTAGCTCTGATGTTTCTATTTAACTGAACACATCATCTTGTGTCCGAACAAAAGGAAATTGTTACTGTATGTAGCGACAACTAATTAAAACTGTTGCTGAATATAATGTGGAGAATATCTCTTTGAACTGTAGCTTTTAATTAAAAAATGTGTTAGTAATTTTTCAGGTGCTTTGAACTAGTTATTGTACAATGTCATTGATATGTAGAAGTATAAAGTAGTTTGGTTAAATAACGCTAAACATTTGCTTTTCTTTCATGGCTGTTGTGATCCTATAAATATAATGAAATTAATAACTTGCAGAGGCTAATCAAGTCAAACAGTTCAGTGAATTAGTAAAACCGCTTTATATAGGGAGATGTTCAGTAAAAGGTAACTGGCAAGCAAATGACAAGTGAACTGAAAATATCTGCCATCAGAGAGAGACCAGGGGTAGACACCAACATTGCTCATGGTGGACCTTTACTGGAGTCTGTGACAGACAATTTATTGTTATTGAATGGACCTTTACATACTTTGTGTCCTTTGCAATCAGGGCCAGGGAATGGCTAATGGGCCCCCCTTGTTAATGGCCCCCTGTCCCTTTTCTGAAATATATGGGCCATGGGCTACCCAAATAGCTGATGCTGCTCCTGAAACAAATGGATCAAAGGGCTGGCCAAGTGCTCCTGACACCCACCCCATGTAATTAATGGGGCCCTACTTGTTAATTGGGCTTGGTGCTGCCAAAGTGCCCCCGGCACCCATTCTTAAATATATGTGTCTGTGGGCAACCCGAATACCCATGCTGCCCCTGAAGTAAGTGAAGCAAAGGGCTGGAAAAGTTCCCCTGACCCCCCCAATTAATGAAGCCAGGGGCTGCCAAAAAGGCTCTCAGTACTGCTGAAATATAAATGGGGCCGTGTTTTTCCCAAGTGCCTCCTACCCTACCTATTTCACTGCTCACCCCTTGGCACACAAATGTAAACAAATGTAAACAAATGTACCTTAAAATGATGTTCCACAATGCCCTCAAATCCCATCTTCCACATAGGCAAAGGGGCCATCCAAAAAATAAAATAATCAATCTATTCTAACAAAAATATGTCAGAAAAAATAATGACAAATTATCCCTTCTGTTGCTCTTTTGCTGTTGCTAGACTGCCCTAGAGGCAGTCAGCACCATTGCAATAAAAAAAAATTGCCTTAGATTTAGGGTTAGAATAAGGGGTAGCATTACATTATGGTTTGAATTGGAGTTTGATTTAGTTTTAGGGTCAGGGTTAAGATTGGGGTCAAAAAGTCACTATAGGAGAAACATGGCAAATTTCTAAACTCAAGACAAAATTTTGAAAATATGTAGATGGGGTATGCTTTTCCATTTGTAACTGTGTAAAAGATTTTTCAGGTCAAAGCTCCAACAAATGTGTTTTTTTTAATTTTGTCATATTTTATGATGTATTATATGATATGATGAAATTAATGGTATCTAAAGAAAGCCATTCTTCTGCTGATGAAAATAATCTATAATTTGTGTGGGTACAGTAAATGAAAAAGAAGAAATGTTAAAACAGCCCATCTCACCCATATCACCAAATGGCCAAAAAGTCATGTCACAAAGGAGTTAATAGGTGGATTATTATTTGTATTTGTGAATGACCCCTTTCAAAAAAAACAGAAGCTGAGGTGAAGTTAACCTTGCTCCCCTTCATTTTGCATTCTTAGAGAATAGTATTTTCCAAGGACGTGATGGCAGTGGTGACCGAACCTGTCCAAGGTGGGAGTTCGAGATGAGCTTTTATCTAGAACTCCAAACTCAGACTTGAGTGAATAAACCCCAGTCTGTCTCGTCATACCTGTATGATCATTTTATTTCTTTCTTTCCCAACTTATTTTAGCTACCCTTTTATTATTTATTATAATGACTCATCAAAAGTCACACAAATATATTTTAGATGTTTAGTAGCTTGCTGGAGACATTTAGAGTAATGACGTTTGACTGCTTCTGCGAATAAAATGTAGTGTTTAAAATTATTGTCCCAATTCATTTGAAAACCTCCACACTTCCAATATTACTCATATTGATGAGTCAGATCATCCCACCATGAGTTCCATATTTAGCTATCACTAACAATCCCGATTTACCATGTGCTGCTTTGTTTCCAGTCTTTCACAAATGTCTAACTATAAGATTAATTTTAATTACAGTACATGCATCGACACATTTGTATAATTGCAATGACACAGTACATCTTTTATGTTGATGCTCTACATGTATCCATAGAGTTCTGATAAATAGCTTTTATTTAAAAAGTGCAGTGATCTGCTTTTCTTCACAATCATACAGAGAATTATATAGTATGGGAATTGCAATTTGGCAGCTTCATTAGCAATGTGAAGACCATTTATTCCCAGTAACATGGAACCCTAATGCTTGCGATTGTATATGTAGATAAAGGAACTCACACTAGTTTTTATAACTGATCAAATTTCCACAATGTTCAATTCAATATAGTTAAGCTTACAGAATACTCAACAAATGCAACTACTCACTGCTTACCAAGTAACTAATCAGGAATCACTGTCTGTCAAAATAGTCCACTCCAAAAGATGGATTACATAAAGAATAGCAGAGACCTCCTGACGTTTATTGGCTTGCTAGAGTATTCTTTGCTGCAAACCCTCTACTTGTGCCACAATACCTAAATCCATCTGAATCACGGCTACTCCAGACTGAAACATCCTTTTCAATAAGATCACAGACAAAAAAACAATGAGAAATTGTTGGGGTTAAAAAAAACAACTAAGTTTCAAAGATCAGACCAAAGTAGTTGAGTTGGAAAAGTAAGGAAGTTGGAGAACTTGACAATGGTATTGAAAAATTGTCAGAACTGCTCAGTCGATCTGCTAAACAGTGCTCTCTGGCGAGTTGACAGCTAAGGTGAAAAAAATGTATTCACTACTAATACATTAATACATTTTTTCATCTCAGCTGCCAACTCGCCAGTGAGCACTGATTAGCAAATAGACACAGCAGTTGTGACCGTTTTTTAATACCATTTTCAAGTAATGTCAATATTCAGTAAAAAGTGAAGTGACAAGTGAATTGCAAGAATCAGGCAATACTAGCTGAGGTGGAAAAATAGTTAACTATTAATGCCTGTTTTTACTAATCAGTTGTATGTTCCCCTCAGTTCAGTTTTTAGTGAGTAGACCATGTAGTTCAAGAATTATCTTGATATTTGTTTTTATAATGCAAAATTCCTTGATCCATTAAATTGTCTTGTTATTTTGCTTGTGTTTTAATAAAGCAAGTATTTTTCAGACTTCGAGTAGTTTTACTAGTCATAGTTAAACTTTTTAAAAAACAACATTAATTTATGTGGAAAAACTAGGCCTAATTACATAAACATTAATACAAAGCAGGTAGTTGTTAAATTGGAGGTTAAAATGGAAGTTACATTTGCATCTTTCTTTATGTAAAAATAAAATAAATTAATTTAAGACTTCAGGGAATTGATACATATTCATGTAGAGCTCCTGGAACCATTTCACAGTGACAGAGTCAGTATTTCACCACTGCAATGTCTTTAAGGATTTCCTTCAAATTGGAAGTTGAAGCAGAAAATGCATATTTGATTTGCCACACTTCCACTTGATAAAGCAAATAAATTGAAAATTCTGGAACATGAATTTGAGTTAGTAAACCCAAGGATTTATTAAATAAAAATATGCTTTCAGTGTCAGTATTTATACAGACAGTAGGTGCTATAACAATATTGGCATTTTATTGTTAAATTCCCAATTCTTAATATACACAGGCATACTTATTGTTTAATATTTTATTATTTTGCAGAAATAGCAAACAGCTCTGCTTATATACATATTTTTGTTGTTGTTGCTAAATAGATTTTTTTCTATTTTCTGAATCTGTGCAATTCATGTATTAAAATAAATATATTAAATTTAAAAAGTCTTCAGATTACTTAATGTGTACTTTATTCATATTGTAACTTTTTGTACCTTAAAATGTTTTTATCCATCATCAGATCATCTGCAAAAAGTTGTCCCCTCACATTCTTGAGGGTCATCTGTGTTGCTGTAGATAATTTATTAAAAGATAACTGTGACAAAATAAAATGGGTGCGAGCTCAGTAGCAGTATCCTACGAAAACCACCAAAACATAGACAAGATAAGTGGCACACCTCAAAATAGTAAAAAAAAGGTATACATTTAGTCAATGCATCAAAAACCAAAACATAAAATACTAGACATGTGCATTCGTTTTCGGACGAATGCATTTTCGTCCGAAAATAACATTTTCGGCCATTAGTCCGAAAAACGAATAACGGAAATGCTAACTAACAAAAGCAGAATGAACGAATGGCTAATAAACGAAAATCATTCATCCATTCGTCCATTCGTGCTATTGGCATTCTATAAACCGAAATAGTGTTGGTTTATAGAATACAAATAGCATTACATCCATTCCATAAACCGACATAATGAACGACTTTCGGTTTGTGGAATGCATGTAATGCTATGCTATTGCTATTCTATAAACCGAAATAGAGTCGCATTCATACGAATAAGTCAATTCGTATGAATGGGGACTCTATTTCGGTTTATAGAAAGCCATTAGCATTACATGTATTCCATAAGCCAAAAGTCTATAAACGGAACGACGTTCAGTTTATAGACTTTCGGTTAATGGAATATGTAGGTCAATTGATTCGTACGAAAGAATAAAACGAAACAAAAATAATGAACGAATTTCGCCTGAAACGAATGCAGTAATGAACGAAATTCGTTTTAGACGAAATAAATAACATTTTCGTCCGAATGGACGAAAACGAAATGAATATTTTAGTTTTGCACATGTCTACAAAATACACACAAGAATAAATCCGTATTCCAAATCCATGGGATAGTATGCTAAGGTAAAATAATAAAAAAAAAAAAAAAAAAAGTAAATACAATGCACAAAGAGGACAATAATAATCAAAATTCAATGAAAAGTCAAGCAAGGAAACAAAATACCAAAGAGAGACAGCAATGCTCACAAATAGGCTGGACAAGGGTATGATGTCAAGAAACATAACCCCCAACGTTCAACAATAAAAGCATTCTTGCTTAAGACCGTGGCTATTACACTGTGATGTCACGCCCATAACAAGCAGCCACCGCTTGTTTGATAACAAGACATTTATTCCATGTCTTGTTCTCAAATAAAGAGACAATATCATAAGCAATGTACATTTTTAAAGCATTGCTGATCAAATCTAATTGAGGTCACCACAACATATCATAATTAACCAATAACAGAAATAATTAACTGCCTTTTTAAAATAAAAATATGGCATTTACTAAGAAAGTAAGATGCAAAACATATTTTTTTAGTAATAAATAGAAAAATTATGAAAATAGACCATAAGAAAAATCCAGGAGATAAGTCGAGGTCAGAAACCAATGCAGACAAGCCAGAAGCAGGAGAATGGAGATCAGCGTAGTCAGGAACAAAATCAGGAGTCAGGAACCAGAAGGGAAGTAAGCCGAGGCAGATAAAACATAGGAGTCACAGAAAACACAGGAAATTCACTTGGAAGAGGGCTGGGTCATGGACATCAGAAGCTGGTACTCATGAGCATTCTTCTGGAACGTAGCCTTTCCGGTGGACCAAGTATTGAATGCACCCTCTGAACAAATGTGATCAATGATGGTGCATATTTTATATTATTTATGGTTATCAACTGGAGCAGGATGTGGACATGGCACCGAGATGGTTTAGCGGTTGCACACCAAATGTTTCAAAATAAAAACATGGAATACATTGGAGATGTGCATGTCATGGTCAAACACAGGAGTCAAGGGAAACACATGAAATGCACTTGGAAGCCAGGGGTAACACTAGGGCAAGGGAGCTACTGAAAGTAGCTGCTTAAATAGTCAGCACTGAGAAGAAAAGGGGCTGGCTAATAGCAACAAGGTGAGTAACCATGTTAACAGTAGCTGAAAGGAACTGATCATTAACAACAGCTGAAACTCTCACAGTGAAGAAGAATAAAAAAAAGATTTATTTTTAAAACAGCATGGAAACCTTGACAACTCTATAGTTACTATGAGCCTGCCATCCATAGACAATAATACATTATACAGTAGTTACTAGGACATAAATTGTCAGCCATAGTATAGTTACTATAAGCATTTAGTTTGGCAGCAACATACGGTGTTATAATGTAGTTAATATGAACATATAAGCTGCCAGCCATAGACAATATAGTTACTATGACCATATAGTCTGCAAGTTACAGATGGTGCAACAGTATAGCTAATATCAATATACAGTTAGTCAGACATTAAGGGTGGTACAGAATAGCTCCCATACTTTTATATTTATCCAGACTTTGATAGAGAAACATTGTAGTTCCATCACTTTATTTTTAGTCAGACAGACTCCCTTAAGGACATACTTAGAGTGATGGTGTATCTGGACTGACAACTGGGAGCATTGCACAAGGGAGCTCCAATGAACATAAACCAGACATCACAGCAAAAAGCATAGGCAAAAAAGGGAGTCCAAATAGTCAGGGCCGACAGATAAGGTTCTTGAGTCAGGAGGAGTAAAGTCAAGGTCGGGGTATGAGAAGGTAACAAAAAGTGAGTCCAATAAGTCAAAGCCAAGTAATCCAAAAATATCAGTAAACACAGGTAGGATAAGCGCAATGAGGTACTAACTTGGGAATAAACGTGCATCGCATGACTGGTGAGCAGGGAGTTAGGACCATAACCTTTCTCACCAGTAGCAAGTACCTCCCATACTGAGATTATGAATAGAAGGTAAGCCTATAAGGCACTGCCTACCTCCCTCCTTCCGCCCTGTACCTCCATTGAGACAGACATGCCCCTGGATTTAAGGTCCCCCCATTGTTTGTGGATACATGTACTTGTTATATGGGAGGCGTGCACTACTCGAAAGCGTGGATGAACCTAGTCCACGATCGCGCTGCCACTTCATGCCAAGATGGAGCTCAGGTAAGGATAAGTACCACAGGTGGGGGGCCCTGCTGACTGGCAGTGGAAGGGTCTGGACCCTGACACGGTGGTGGCATAGTATGACTCCCAGTTCCTGTTATATACCCAGTATTCCCAGCCTTCCATAGACCCTTAGTCATGTCTTCCTTCAAAGCCTTTGACAATAGGCACTTTTCAGCATTTTAATATCCCCTTCCGAGTTGTATTTGTTCCTCTAAGTCGTATCTAAGTCAATATTTAATTCAAACCTTAAATATGGACAGGACATTTTTCCCTTCCCTAGTATGATAAATAAACCCTTTCGGTGGCAGGGGGAATGAATTTCATAGTCTTTCTTAGTTTCCTGGCACTCAAAGAGTTCCACCTGTATGAAAATAGCCTTGGGGATTGATTTTAGCTTTGAGGGGCAATGTAATTGAGCTCAAGGACTCAAATGAAGTTTTTACATCATTAACATCTGTGGGAAGTATACAAGTTCTTGCACTGAAGAATTGACAAGCAAGGTCATGTATTGAAACTGTTGATCTAAAATAATTCAAAAACCTACATTAATAATTTTGTTTCAAATGGGAAATTTAAGAAATCCTGCATGAATTTCCCTCTGGGTCACCTCTGCTGAAATCTTATTGTTCACGTAACAGCCCTTTGTTATTTTATATGATAATTTCTGTTATATTATAAGATCCTTTCTATTTCATTTCATAAATCTAAACAAAAATTATGCAGCTTTACCAAAATAGACTAGGTTGAAAGACAAGCACATTGTATGGTCTCTCCCCAACAGGTAGAGCCTATATCTCTTGTCTTAAAGAATTATCCATTCACAATACTTTTTCTCTTTTTTTTCCATTACTTTCTTTTATCATCTCCATTCTGTGCTGTATGTAGACACAACACTACAGAGAGCTAACAGGTCAATGTGGAATCATTCATCAAAAACATCGTTAAGAACAGTGCTGATTTGCCCTGACAAGCACAGATGTTGACTACAATCCTACCTGTATTCTCTTTGGCACTGGCTTGTAACGGATGTGGCATCACTCTCTAAAACATCTGGCAACTTTATCTCTCTTGACATGCTCTCTGACAAAAACAATAAACTCGCAACATGCAACAAAAATAAACCAGTATGACGTGAATCGCGCTCCAGCCGAGCAGCAGATCATGAAAATCAAATATGATACACAGCTTCAAGACGTGCTTACGACTGTCAAAAGGGAAAAACATGTGATTGAATAGAGGTGTTGTAGGGAGTAAGTCAACTATTGTCATTCAGCAATTTACACTGGATTTTGTTTTGTGATACCTGGTGTGGTTTCTGTGAGATTCCCTGTGGTCCTCTTGAAAGTCAACACAATAAAAAGAGTTGTACTTTATGGAGAAATGTTTCATCACAACCTCAAAAACTAGAGAGTCGATTCATAATAACGAGCACTGCTCAAGAAATTCAGTGTGACTGTGACTTTGTTGTAACTTCATTGTTTCTGTAAGTTCTGTTAACTTCGGAGAGAAATTGAATTTGCAGAATAATTTGTGGGACAAGTTTAATTTAGTTTGACATGGTCTGGAGGAACCCAGCTGAGTTCAGCTGGCATATGTGATTGCCTGGATAATGTTAATGCATTTGACGTTAATGCTCATATGATTATCAAACAAACGTTTTAGATTTAGAAATATATCACGACACAAATACACTTGAACTTTTTTTAAGAAGGTAGACACAAACAGTTTTATTCAATCAGATAGCTGCCATTTTTTACCATGGCTTCTTAATGTTCCAAAAAGTCAACTATATAGATTAAGAAGAAATTGTAGTTACACTTTGGATTTTAAGGTACAAGCTGATATTTTAAAGGATAAATTTATGCACAAAAAGTATGATATTAGATCCATTGAACAAACCACAGAAGAGGTAGCTCTGGTAGATAGACATACGCTTTTAAATGTCACACCAGGGATCATTAAAGATAGATCCCAAGAAATCCATCAGTAGCATTATAAATAAATATTGGCCCATTCTGCTCCAGGATCCTAACTTACAAACAGTTTTAGGTCCACGCCAAAGTTCCTTCAATAAAACAACATCTAACACGTAGCTATTTAAATACTCCTAAAACTAAAGAATTTGGAAATAAAATAAACTTTTTTAATGATTTAGATGGTTTCCATAGATGCAAAAATTGCCAAGCCTGTAGAGAAACCGACAAAACTCAGAAAAAAAACCCCTCTGTATATTTAAAAATCCCCACAGTGACAAAACTTACAAGATTAGAAGTATAATTACTTGTGAAACAAGTGGGGTTATATATATGTTGTGGTGCCCGTGTGGATTGTATTACATAGGCAGAACTTCAAGACCACTTAAAATACGAATTGGTGAACATATTAGAAATATAAGAAATGGCTATAAAAAGCACCATTTGTCGCACCATTTTTTAATTAAACAACAGAAAGATCCATCTAAGCTACAATTCTTGGCGATAGACTAACCAAAAACACATTGGCAGGGTGAAGATAAAACAAAGGCCCTGGGACAGGCCGAGATGAGATGGATTTTTGAATTAAACACCTTGACCCCTGAAGGCCTGAACGCCGATTTTGAGTTATGTCATTTTCTTTAGATACAATATCTTGTATATTTGTATTATTTTTATGTGTACTACATATACTTTTTCCATACAATCCGTTATGTTATCTTTTTCAATATATATCATTTTTTATTGACTTTTTTGTTACATTTTTTGAGGGACCCATACCTAGCATAGATTTATGGGCCCTTTTGAGGAGAAGGTGGGTTTCCACTATGCGATTTAAAGTTTTTTTGGGAACATTATTTGTCTTAATATTCATTTTTAATTAGGTTGGAAATTCATATGGGGAGGATTGGGTATTGATAAAAAATATTCCCTTTGTTTTATTTGTCACGTATAGTATCCTTCTTTATTCAATTATGTCAATTGTTATGGGTGAGTCTGTAATGTATGCCCTCTATTATGCCCTTTTTTATGCCTCTTAAGTTTTCATTATGCTAATATATGCATTTACTGTGTGGGTTTTATTAATGTGTGTTTTTCAATCACTCTTTTTCATCGCCCGCTGTTTATATGATTGCTATACCGCTTCCTATTTGAGCTATATGTGGACGCTGGGCATATGTTGCCATGGGAACTAGTCACGAATGATATAAGATCTTCAACGCTTCGTGCAGACGTCAGCACCTTGAAGAAGCCTGAGCGCGAAACGCGTCGCAAGATTTGGATGACGTTGATAGAGATTTGTACCCGGAAGCTTCTTTGAAGTTATGCAGTGGACCTCCGCTTGAATATTTGGAGCTACTTAGAGACTATTAGAACACTGAACTAGTCTGGACTACCTATGGGAGGATTGGTGAAAACGATTATGCTGCTGTTTTTATTCGTTTTAGATGTAAGCCTCAGATTTTAGAGAGATATTAAAGATTGTGTTTTTGTTTATATTACACCTGTTTTATTATCCTCTTTTTTCCGGATCATCATGTGGTGTATACCCTTGGCTGAAATTTGGAGAGATTTTCTGACAACCATCTCCTTAGCGTCCCTGCGCATATACCACTACGGATGATAGGACTTCCTGCATTTATACTCAGAGACAGTTTGCAGGCTCTGTGCTTTGTGAGTAATTTTCGATTTGGGGAAATATTTCTCATTATATTGTTTAGATATTACACATTGTATTTTTATTTTTTCTGTCTTACATGTATTTTGACTGAGTTTTTTTCTTCTTAAGATAAGTATCAACATATATATATATTGCGCAAGACTTTATTTGTTTGATTTTTCACTAGTGTTTTGCTGCACTATTTACATTGTTTATTTAATTAGCGCCGATCACTTGTACACTATTGCTCATATGATTATGTTCATGGCTGCTTATCCTAGCAAAAAGGTTGCCAGGCTGCTATAGGGTGGCCAGTACATTACCAAGTGTGACCTAAGATTACATTTTTGGTACTTACACTATAATTATCATTCATGATGGAGTTAAGTTATCATTTTGAGGTAGATAAAATGAGTAACATTAAACTGAATAAAGTTCATAAAGTACATCTTCAGATGTTGGACAATAGTAACAGTCCCTTGAAATCCACAGCATGTCCCCATGTACTGTTACTAGCTAAATAGTTTGTTTTTATACCTACTGGGGCTAACTATAATGATTTTAGGAAGAATAATGTGTGCTAACATACCCAGCTATAAGTTATTTACACATTGTACAGTACAGGTACAGGTGCTGCTGCTCTAATTTATTTTATCTCAGAAATGGTTATTGCATTAGCATTTGCTCCTTCTGTCTTCTAACTGTTAAAAAGCCAAAAAGAAAGGTGAAGTGAACACACTGTGCTAAATAAATAAACATTTTTTGTATGTGAAAAAAAAGCAGCTTCTTCCAAGTACTCTTGGTACTTTTATATAGAAATAGATAGGGAAGTGGGGCAGCGCTGGATTTACACATGAAACAATATAAACATAAAGAAAATCATAGTGTAATAAGTACAGAGTCATTTCTCCTGTGGAAGCTGGGACTGTGAAACGCGTAGAGGAAGTTTCTACTGTCTACTAGTCTATAGACCTTTTTTTTTCTATTTTAGCCCAACTTGTTGGCTCTTCTTTTTGTAAGTTGCTCCAATAAAGTAGGCTGTTTTTTATATCACTACTGTATAGCCCTATGTGCCTTTTATTTCTTTTGCACAGAGACACTTTCTCCAGATATCCTAGACCACGTTTATTGTGATGTCTGACACTCACCTGGGTTTGTGAGTGTATTATTATATATTATTAAAACACCATTTGTACTTATTACACTATGATTTTCTTTATGTTTATATTGTTTATAACAGTTAACCCCTTAGTGACATGACTTTTTTGGCTTGTCCGACGCTTGGTGACATGGGCTGTTTTAACATTTCTGAGGTGTTTGTGTTTTGCTCTAATTTATTTCTGTCTCATTTAGTATACCCGCACAAAATATATATCGTTTTTATCGTTATAAGAAGGGCTTTCTTTTGATACCATTATTTTGATAATAGCATATAATTTGATGTAAAAAAAATAATAAAATATGGCAAAAAAATTGAAAAAAATTTTTTTATGACTTTTATTTGAAAAATCGTATACTTATGTACAAGAGACAACAAAAAAACACTGCTAAAAAGTTTCTAATATATGTCCTGAGTTCAGAAATAGCCCATGTTTTTATGTTTTTGTGCTTTTTTATTCATGTTACAGGGCCAGAACTATAAGTGGTGCAAAGCTATTTTAAAATCCTTTCTTTCAAAATTAGTGATAGTGACATTGTAACACTGATTTCTGTACTAAATCCATGAATGACCCCCAACATGTACATATTTTTGAAAACTAGACCACTCAGGGCATTTAACTTGGGGTATTTTGACACATTTCATGTAGCCATTTTACCACCAATCTATGCCAAAGTTTGCAGCAAAAAAATCTTTTTTTTTAATTTTTCACATATATTGCAATTTAGGTAAACATTACCTTAAAATGTGAAGGGGTATTTCCAAATAACACCTCAATATGTGTCCAGCAACATCTCCTGAGTACAGGGATACCACCCATGCATAGGTTTGTTGGTTTGTTTTGGGGCTAAAAGGCCACATTTAGGGGGTGCGCATTTTGGTTTTCCAACTTGGAATTCTGACATGCAGAAAACTTGTGCCCATGTCCCATTTGGGACATTTTTGAAGCCAAAAAGTGTATTCTACCCCACAAAGCCATATATTTTTTGAAAACTAGACACCCTAGGGTATTTCAAATAGTAGTATTTTAACACTTTCCATGCACTAATTATACTACCAGCCTATGTCAATGTTTTGGGTAGTAAATGATATATCCCATATAGGACACGGACGCAGGTTGACTACATGTCAAAATTCCAAGTTGGAATTTTGAGATGCGCATCTCAAAATTCTTGCCTTCTAGCCAAAAAACAAACCAACAAACCTATGCATGGGTGCTATCCCTGTACTCGGGAGATGTTGCTGAACACATATTGGGTTTTTGTTTGGCACTGACATATACTGGAATCTGTGAATTCATGCCTGAAGTACAATGTATGTGGAAAAAAACCTCCCAAAAAAGTACTACCACAAATTTTTACAAAGGCTGGTGGTAGAATTAGTACCTATACAGTATTAAAATACCACCATTTGAAATACCTTAGGATGTCTATTTTCCAAAAATATATGGTTTGATGGGGTACAATTCATTGGACGGCTTCAAAAATGAATATATTGGACATGCTGGAGATGTGCGTATGGTAGGTGTATATTATGCTGGACATGTGTAAATCATGCTGGGAAATATGGGAGGAAAGGGTGACACCATGAGTTACTGCAACAGTTTACACCAACCCTAGTGACGCGCGTCTCTGCTTGTCAGCTTGTTAATGGAACAGTTGACAGCTTAAAAAAATGACAGAGGGTAAATGAAAGCTTGGCTGCCTTCATCTGTTGAATATGCTGTTATATATTCATAATATATGAACCTGGACACAGGCTACTGAATATCCAGGGGAAGTTGTACAAAGTTTGCAGTGTATATATTTGCTTGCGCATATATCTCTAATAGATAGTTTATCTAAACTAACCCCAAACCAACCAGGTATAGTATTAATAATATTGAATGAAAATATGTTTTTTTTTTTTTTTAAATAAGATGATTAGTATGTCACTTTAATCTTAACTTAAGGCAAATGCCCGCGATCTGGATCCCATTCACCACCAGAGCAATCAATACTGGCAAATATTAAGAGATATATGTTCTGTGTATGCATATGTTTTTTAAATGCAATATGATATTCATTGATGTCAGTATGGAAGCTGCTGTGGCTGATCACAAATTATTAGACGACCAGCTTGGGGATTGGAGCAGAGGAGGAGGTGTGGCCAAGAGTGAATGGATAAGAAGCGATGCTACAATGAGAGGGGCGTGCATTTGAAGAAGCCATCGCGCATCTGACATGCCCCCTCCTCCTTATGTTGAGCTGCTGTTACTGTCTCTCTGCTGATCTGCCATGGGAAAGTTTTTGCTTTAAAAAAAGGTAAGTATTTAAATATATTTTGAAGCACTTACAGTGGGGCAAAAAAGTATTTAGTCAGCCACCAATTGTGCATGTTCTCCGACTTAAAAATATGAGAGAGGCCTGTAATTTTCATCATAGGTATACCTCAAATATGAAATACAAAATGAGAAAAAAAAATCCAGAAAATCACATTGTTTGATTTTTAAAGAATTTATTTGCAAATTATGGGGGAAAAGAAGTATTTGGTCAATAACAAATGTTCATCTCAATACTTTGTTACATACCCTTTGTTGGCAATGACAGAGGTCAAACATTTTCTGTAAGTCTTCACAAGGTTTTCACACACTGTTGCCGGTATTTTTGGCACATTCCTCCATGCAGATCTCCTCTAGAGCAGTGATGTTTTGGGGCTATAGGTGGGCAACACAGACTTTTAACTCCCTACAAAGATTTTCTATGGGGTTGAGATCTGGAGACTGGCTAGACCACTGCAGGACCTTGAAATGCTTCTTACGAAGCCCCTCCTTCGTTACCCAGGCGGTGTGTTTGGCATCATTGTCATGCTGAAAGACCCAGCCACGTTTCATCTTCAATGCCCTTGCTGATGGAAGGAGGTTTTCACTCAAAATCTCACGATACATAGCCCCATTCATTCTTTTCTTTACACAGATCAGTCGTCCTGGTCCCTTTGCAGAAAAACATCCCCAAAACATGATGTTTCCACCCCCATGCGTCACAGTAGGTATAGTGTTCTTTGGATGCAACTCAGCATTCTTTCTCCTCCAAACACGACGAGTTGAGTTTTTACCAAAAAGTTCTACTTTGGTTTCATCTGACCATATGACATTCTCCCAATCCTCTTCTGGATCATCCAAATGCTCTCTAGCAAACTTCAGACGGGCCCAGACATGTATTGGCTTAAGCAGGGGGACACGTCTGGCACTGCAGGATTTGAGTCCCTGGCGGCGTAGTGTGTTACTGATGGTAGCCTTTGTTACTTTGGTCCCAGCTCTCTGCAGGTCATTCACTATGTCCCCCCGTGGGGTTCTGGGATTTTTGCTCACCGTTCTTGTGATCATTTTGACCCCACGGGGTGAGATCTTGCGTGGAGCTACAGATCGAGGGAGATTATCAGTGGTCTTGTATGTCTTCCATTTTCTAATAATTGCTCCCACAGTTGATTTCTTCACACCAAGCTGCTTGCCTGTTGCAGATTCAGTCTTCCCAGCCTGGTGCAGGTCTACAATTTTGTTTCTGATGTCCTTCGACAGCTCTTTGGTCTTGGCCATAGTGGAGTTTGGAGTGTGACTGTTTGAGGTTGTAGACAGGTGTCTTTTATACCGATAACAAGTTCAAACAGGTGCCATTAATACAGGTAACGAGTGGAGGACAGAGGAGCCTCTTATAATAGAAGTTACAGGTCTGTGAGAGCCAGAAATCTTGCTTGTTTGTAGGTGACCAATTTACCAATTAATTCATTAAAAGTCCTACAATGTGATTTCCTGGATTACAGGCCTCTCTCATCTTTTTAAGTGGGAGAACTTGCACAATTGGTGGCTGACTAAATACTTTTTTGCCCCACTGTAAGTGCTTCAAAATATATTTAAATACTTACCTTTTTTTTAAAGCAAAAACTTTTTGCTATCAATGTTAGGAAAAAACACTTTCCCAAGGCAGATCAGCAGAGAGACAGTAACAGCAGCTCAACATAAGGAGGAGGGGGCGTGTCAGACGCGTTTTGCCTGATGGCTTCTTCAAATGCATGCCCCTCTCATTGTAGCATCGCTTCTTATCCATTCACTCTTGGCCACAGCTCCTCCTCTGCTCCAATCCCCAAGCTGGTCGTCTAATCATCTGTGATCAGCCACAGCAGCTTCCATACTGACATCAATGAATATCATATTGCATTTAAAAAACATTCAGATATTTCTCAGACTGGATGGGCTGAGGGGTTCTTATCTGCTGACAGATTATATGTTTCTTTGTTATTAAAAGATATGGTTGGGAAAGCCAAGTGAAAGCTTTGATCAAATATAGTTATGCAAGCTGGACTGTACACATGAGCAGAAATGGATGCTATTGGGCCAAGCTGGGTTCATACAATGGAGGCTGGTTCAAAGCAGAACTATGGATGAGACGTGGTCATATACAGGAGAAACAGAAAAGATATGATAAGGAAAACAGAAGTATCAATACAAATGAGCCAGGAGACAAGGCACAATCACTTTTGTACAGACACCTTCCTATTTGCCTGGACTTTAACTCCCGCTTACATTTCATTAACATTTTAATTATAAAAAATTATATAACATCAACAATTTACTTAAGACTATGAGACATAAACAGACAGGCACATTTTGTGAATGATCTTACAAAACAAATAGGAATACTAGAGACCGATAATGGGAGAAAAAAATGTAGTCAGTTTAAAATAGATTTTAGACTTAATAATTCCAATGTAGTTCTGATTTACCTATTTCTGAAAAATAACAGATTGGGAGCTATTGACTAAAACTGAACTGATAAGTGAATGTCAAGTGATCTGCAAGTGAACTGCACAATTCTGGCATTAGCAGAGTTGGAAACATTTTCCAGTTTGCATTTCCTTCAAACACATCTATCATCAACATTTCAATTTTAGAATATAGCCCCCATAGAGCAGAAGCTACATTTTGATTGTTACTTAGTGACATAGTGACACAGTTTAATTAGGTTGAAAAAAAACCCATAAAGTTAATCATGTTCAACCTTTCCAACTACCTGTAATTGTTTTTCCAGAAGATCATAAAAAATCCTTCTCGATTTCAGAGGCAAACAGATTGTTTATATGCTACTAAATCTAAATTTAATATAATTAACTGTTGTTATTATACTTAAAGCTCCAACATGATACATATTGCTGCACAACAGATCTAGCTGCACCAGCTGTTATACAATTATTTTTTTACGGGATACTTAGTATAATATTGGCATAAAGTTATATGTTGATACATAAGGGGTTAAGAGGCTTACTTGGGAGCTTACAAGCTGGTCTTTAAAGGTTCCAAGCAATGTTTGTTGATTTTACATAACAACTTAATGTGTTTTTAATGTAGCTTATTAAACATTGGAGAATACTGTGGATCCTGCAACAAATGATCCTGTATGCTTGGCACTAATAACACTAAATACCAATCCCCACGATGTAGGCTTCATTATACTGGGATACACAATAATGATAGCATTCTAAAAGCATACACAGCTGCATTACCACTAAACAAACATCTGACCGGCCTTTCTCAA